>JAIUSX010000014.1:1250000-1875000 GCA_026573805.1 Hesperophylax magnus
TTTGCATTTCGATTTCTAATAATGCAGTTCTAGATCTAAAAAAAACTTAATTTTATACATGGCGAGATGCAGAGATTCAAAATACCAACCGTTATTATCTCAAATCAAGATTATTTGGTCACAGTTTTGAGAGTAAGTTAGTAATGATAATAACGACTTGCGCTTGAGAGAAGAGACCTCCAAATAGAATAGTAATAATAATAAAAAAGCCCACATAAATCCGTAGCTTAAAAGATCATAAATGATCAACACTGATAACTAGATTGCCTATCAATGTTCAATGATATAATAATAATGACAATTTGAGTACTCGTTTGTGGCGCCAGTCGCACTCGATTTCGAGGTTTTAGTTCTACTTCAAAACCATTTATTGATTTACCCCAACATCAGATGCGTACATTTGTTGATTAATAATATTAACTCCACTTCCGGAAACAAAAAAATATACGTTAGTAGAGTGGTTTTGTCGAACGAAGTCATTGGTAATCTTCAAAATGTAATATATTAGAAAGGTTAATTGAGAATGAAATAGTTAAAAAAAAACTGTAAAAGAAAAATGATGTTTCTTCCTCCAATTAATTAATGCATGTTAATTAAATTTAAAAAAATTAAACATCATGCTTTCATTAAGTAATTAATTAATAAATAATCGTGGAATATTAATGGCACATCTCTGTTTCTGTTTATCTACTTAATAGCCAATAATAATTCATTTATCTCTGCAGTAATAAGTATTGCTTTTGTAGAAGAAGCAATAAAATTTTGGCTATGATTTTGTAACTTCCAATTTATTTATACAGGGTTTCCGGAAGTAAAGTTCACCTTGAAGAAAATAATTCCCCTCAGGGTCCGTCATCTTTGGGGTTGATGTGTGGAGGATCTTTTTAGGAAAGGAAGGGGAGGATTTTCTGAGAAGGAAAAAGGTAATAGGAGTCCGTAAGAACCTGGGGTCAGTGAGTCCAGGAGGGACGGACGTATTAATCCACTGCGGTGCAAGGCCGTGGGGAGGGGATAGGAGGGGGGGGGGGTGTAAAGAAGTAAAAATTTGTGGTTTAAAAATGTATTTTTGGATGATACTGCTGAAAAAATTAAATAGTTAGAATTATTTCTTGTTTTAAAGAAGTGTGTTGTCTACATTACTTGTGTGGAGTTAATATAAAAAAAAAATTAAATATACTAATTTTAAACTTTCTTAATTTTATATCTCAATGCCATTTACTTTATTTACGAATATTACAATAATTAAAAAAACACCTCGTTAATACAAATGTATTACTTTTATATTTATTCAATAAAGTAAGTAAAGTTTTAGTAAATAAAAACATTAAAAAAACCATAACTTTATCCACAAATTAGAGATCTGGCAACAGAAATTTACCTTTAGTAAACATAAACGTTAACATTCTGTTAACAACAACAATCACGGACGGTTCAGTTTTAACGTCACGATGACGGAAAAAGTGAAAAAATCGTTATTAACGAACTTGGAACTAGGTGGAACTATCGAAAGATCTCCTGTACTCAGAGGTTGACGACAGAAGAATTACCAGGAAGGGCGATGGAAAAAAGGTAAAGAACCTTTATGATATGATCAAAATAATAAAAGAAACCGAGCCAACAGATATGCCAACTTTTGTGGCTAAAAACCTGCAGAAATTACCTCCAGTTTGTTTTGATTCAGTTGACATAACCTCACTTTTAAAAGATATTGTGTCTTTAAAAACTGAGCTCTTTACCATAAAGGCACAAATGTGCAAACGAAATGATGTAGAAGAGCTACGAGAGCAGATGACCCTTGAATGAATGAGATGAAATCAATAAATGTGAATAAACAAAATGATAATCCTAAACGTAACGAAAAAATGCCCTTGGTCAATGTCAAGGTCACGGAGACACACACACAGTACAGTATTAGTACGCACACCAAACAAAAGACGTACTCTAATGCATTAGCTAATAAAACAAGCGTAGGAACCCAGAAACCGTTAAACAACGGCCCGCGGTCCGATACAAAGACATCTCGGAATTATCAAAACAACGATAATACCGGTTTTACATTCGTGAAAAAACGAAAAGTAAATAAAAATCACAAGGGAACAGGGCCCATATCTATGATCAAGGCAGCTCCTCTAAGAACGGCAATCTATGCCTCAAGATTTGCAACAGAAACGAGTGCTGATGACCTCAAAAACTATGTTACTTCCAAGAACCAATCTTTTATAGACGTAGAATGGCTCAAAGCATTCAAACCGACCCCGTTTAAAACATTCAAAATAACAATCAGTATTTTAACAACAAATAAAAATGGACAAAATATCAGGTGCAATTGAGAACAAAGACTTTTAAAAGCTAAAGCACAGATATCCACCCATATTGAAGGAGAATCGGACGCAGAAAAGATTGCTAATATTTTCATAACCAAAAGTTTCAAAGACCCAATCCTGTCTGATTACGTCTAAAAGGGATCTAAATGATAATCTAGTCTCCTTCAACGGAAGCAATCTTCCGAACAGGCCTTCCATTGATATGCTTGGTGTTACTATAATCGACCAGCTCAGGTACGGGGGCTCCATCGAAGCCAGAGTAAAGCTGGCCTCTCAGAAGCTGGGCGTACTGTACAGGGCCCGCAGATACTTTAATAGTACACAACTGCTGACCTTGTACAAATCGCAAGTGCGCCCTACTGTCGAATTTGGCAGCCATCTCTGCCATCCATCCCTTATCTATCCCCTAAATACCTGAAAAAAACCCTTGACTCTGTGCAAAAACGGGCGGTCCGTTTGATAGATTCCCCAATCTTAACAAACGGACTGCAATCTTTAGAGCACAGGCGTCAGGTAGGTATGCTGTCCTTGTTCTATCGGTATTACAATGGAAGATGCTCTGAGGAACTAGCGTCATTGATCCCTTCGGCACCGGTGCGTAGTCGGGTTACACGCCAAACGCACGCCCAACATTTGTACACGGTTGACATTTGTCACATGAGAACGGGTCGCTTCTACGATTCGTTCTTAAGTTCAACAGCTCGGCTGTGGAACGAACTGCCGGCCTCTGTGTTTCCTCCCTCCTACAACATGGGACTCTTCAAGACCCATGTTCACTCCTTCCTCTCCACAAAAAGACCCACCACACAGCATCCCCAAAGATGACATAGGCCCTGAGGGAAATTATTTTCTTCAGGGCCTCCTGTGTGGAGTTAATATTAAAAAAAAAATAAATAATAACCAACTTTTCAAAAATATCGGAAAAAAACGAATCCACCATCTTAGAAAAACCATGCGAAGATGAGGACGAAAACATAATCGTTAAGAAAGATATGGTGAAAACAGCTGTATTCAACGAATGAAAGCTGGAAAATCGCACGGTTATGATAGCCTGAGCAATGAGCATTGAACACGTTAGAAATCCAGGTGAAAAAATATACACGCTTTTAGCAACGCTATTCACACAGATACTTCAACATAGGCATATGCCAAGAAACTTTTCATGTACAATTATAGTACCTTTAGTTAAATCCAGACAAGAAGACATATCCAGTGCTTCCAACTATAGGCCGATATCTCTAGCCACAATAATATCCAGAATATTTAAAAGGGTTTTACAAATTTACATAGAAGCCAAACTATTTACGTCCGACAACCAATTTGGTTTTAAATCTAAATTGTCAACAGATATGGCAATATTCAGTTTGAAACAAAGTATCGAATATTATAAGGCAAGAAAAACAACAGTGTATGCTTGCTTTCTAGACCTAAGTAAAGCTTTCGACCGAGTATCTCATGCACTGCTTTGGAAAAAACTAAAAGAAAGGAATGTACCCAGTTCAATAATTAATATTCTGGCGATCTGGCATCATCAACAAGAGAACCAAGTTATCTGGAAAAATAAAATGTCGGTACCAGTGAATACGAAATGCGGCGTCAAAAAAAGGGGGAAGCTTATCACCAATTTTATTTAACGTCTATATGAATGATTTAAGCAATAAACTCACCTCGGCGAATGTAGGTTGTTACCTGGGAAACATTTGCGTAAATAACATTGCTTACGCAGATGACATGGTTATTTTGTCTCCAAGCATTAAAGCATTGAGAAAGCTATTAAAGATATGCGAAGAATATGCCGCTGAACATAACATGGTCTACAACCCAACTAAATCTGTGTTACTAGTATTGAAAACGGGCGCAGATCCTACAAAAGTACTACCCGTCAGCCTAAACGGCACAAAAATAACTGAAAAACCGGAGGTCAAATACTTAGGATACATCGTAACAGCAGAGCTCAATGATGATATGGATATTGAGTGACAAAGAAGATCACTGTGCATCAGAGCAAATATGATTTCTCGGCGATTTAACAAGTGTGGCCCAAAAGCAAAAAGGCAACTTTTTAACACATACTGCACGAGCCTATATACCTCGGAGCTGTGGACCAAATTCAACAAAGCATGTAACGGAGAAAACTACAAACCCCGGACTGAGATCGATTCTTCAAGATATCGATCGATGAGAGACATCCTTATTGCTACCCGTGAGCTGCGCAGCACATTGCGCAGAGCAGAGGAGAATCATTCATTTCTCCAGCCAGTCAGATTTTGGGAGCGGAGCAGACTACTTGTGACTTGCGGAACCATCGGCGACCAGTACCACAACATGGCGGGTTGGAAGAAACTTTCACGTAAATCATCATTTTACTTTAGATAGTTTTTCGGGTTATCTTTATCCTTTTAAATCTTTTTATTTCTAGAAGAAATAAATGGCGCCCTTTATATAATTAACCTCTTAACTTTTATGATGACTTTCATTTATAAAATTCAACATGCAGATGCTCTTCGAGTCCTGCACACGGCCCTGAGAATCCTTTAGTTTAAAAAATAGAGTCTCCTCTGCTACTTCATTAATTAACCTAATATTGTACTAGCTTCCATTCTGAATAAACGATTATTTGTTAAACTCATCCTTCTTTAATTTACAGTTGATTGAATATGTTTTTATTTCAGAATACACACAATCCATATTTGATTTACGTTTTTATTAGTGTTGCTCTTGGGCATAACTAATCATGGATTTTTCCTTATAAATCGTTACAAGCATCTCTAAAAAGAATGGAAGTACTTTAATCTCATTATTTTTTTTGTATTGTTATTATTATTATTGTTTTTTTCGTTTATTGTGTATGTATTATCTTGCAATATTTTCTTTATATATATTCTATGTATAATATGTAGCTCGAGGGATTGAACCACCCTCCCCGAGATCTGGTATAAAAATTAAAAAAATAAAAATAAATCATCTGTAAAAAAAAAACAAAATAAAACAAAAAACATTAAAAATATAGAATTATTAAAAATAAAATTTACCTAATTTATCTTCTTTATCGCTTGTTTGAAATCACACAATCTTCAGTTCCAATTTTTTATATTTCGGAGCAAATTTGAGTTAATTATGCAGGAATGATTCACATCGCAGATAGCCGAAATGAGATGATATGTTTATTACTTACTAACTAACTAACCATCACCTCTTTTCCTCGCAGGGGTAGGCAGAGAAGACGGACCGCCAAACAACTCGGTCTTGGAACACACTTCTTGCCATATTCACATTCAGACATCATCTCATACATACTCTTGTATTATTCTGACTCTTGATACTCTTGACATGACCCGACTCAAGTATTTGATTCACTTGATCGTGCCATGTATTCATCGGGAATCCCCGAGTTTTGGTACCATTCACATTTGCATCATATATTCTCCTTACACTTCTTTCTTCGCTCATTGGCTCTATGTGCCATTCGCCTCAGGTATCCAATTTGTATAGCATTCAGTCTATATCGATGTTTATTGGTCCGAATATTATTGACAAATTAATGTATAACTGTTTGTTGCTTCCACGTAAAATAAACAATCATGAAATAAGACCTTAACAATAACATAAAAACTTATCACGGCCAAACGTTCAAAATATTTGCATTTAAAAAAGATTACAGACGTTAAACTTCAGAACTAGTCTTCCAACTAGGTATCTACTTGAGTAGTCAAAAAGGTTTCTTTTATGGGAGTGCCAAATCTCTTAGAAAAGTTTTACCCTTGGAACGAATTGCAGGGTCGTTTACCCTAGCCCTAGACCTACAGCCCTATCCTGGGCGGGGGTGTTTAGCTCAGAGCGATCAGCATTTTACTGCTCCGAGGGACCGCTCCCTCCGCTCTGTGTAGTGTCTGTAGCGTAGTAATTCCCCGGCAGTTATTCTGACTGGACGGACACGGACACTGCAATGCGACCGTTTCGCCGACATTCGGCAACTTACTGCCCTAAGAAATACAGGGTTTTCACACGACATTACACCGGATATAGTATCAAAATTAACTAATTTCTTAATCTTAACCATCCATCTTCACCATCGTTTCTTATTTTGTTTTAGTTTTACTTGCATTTAAGGTGAGCAAGATAAGATAAGAGCCTATATATACTTACATTACATATATTTATTTTTTTCTGATAAGTATAATAATATCATCTGTGAAGTTAATAATGGTGCTGACATTTTCGTTGGTGATTATAAACGGATTTCGTTGATATTGATTATAAACGGAATACAAAACTTTTTTCTTCATTGAGTTTACTATTTTAGGTCCAATTTTCAATTTAGCTGACAAACCATTGGAGCGGTTGGCCATGATGCTAAGTGATATTGAGTGGAACGTTTTGGCGAGGTCTAGAAAAAAAACCATAACCTCACGTTCAATAAACAATAGGACTGTTGTTTTGAGGTAAATACGAAACAAGTATTTTTAGGTCTTGCCTTATTTGGATTGAAAATTTACAACTCCTATAAAATGCTCGTTATTGGAAATATAGGTATAGTAGTAAAAATAAAATATAAATATTATATAGTCACATATATTCTGACAATATTTGTTCATACTACCATCACTAAAATATGATAGTGCTGCTTGTGCAATGATGAAGAACTTAACTAACAAAGGAACCCAAAACGTCTGGGTTCTGATGCGTTTACACAATCAGCTACTAATCGGTCATCTTTTGTTAATCATCGATTGGGGTCACCCCTCTCCCATAAATCATCCTTATTTTCTACATGGGATAACCTTTAATCTGTGAAAGGACATGTCAATTCCGCATGGTGTTTGCAAAATAGTAGGTATTTCCCAAAGTCACTTTATTGATTAAAAGTTGTGTTAAAAGGTTAAGAGAAATATGACATTAACATTTTCAAAATTACGATAACTACAAACGCAAATACTTAAAGGGAGTATTAAAAACCACTCTCACAGAATTTACTTAGATGAGATAAATTAATTTAAAAATTGTATGTTTTAACATTTTGAGTTCGACGATTTGAATATAATTCCAAAACGAAATAATCGAAACATATTGACTTTACCGACTTAGAAAAATGTTTGTATTACTTTTGCAAAGGCGAAGTCAATATTGGTTCGTAGCTAAAAAGAATCAAAATGAATTATTTTAAACATTGCCTTGGTGGGAGACCGGCGAACTTTTAACTAGACGAGCTTAAAAGTAAACTTAGAGCAGTATCTGTATTTTAAAAGCAAGCCGAAGTGAAAATGTCAACCTGATTAAAGTTTTACAACTAAAACAGTCCAGATGCGAAGTGAACGAAATTAGCTTTGAATTTAAATACGGAGTGGCATAAAAAACGGATTCCCTCAGCTTAATTTGTTTTTTTGGTTTATGAAAAAAGTCGTAATTGGGAGAGGTTACATCATGCGTTATTGAAGTATCCGTTTAACTGAGAAGAAATCAAACAAGAAAATATGTGAAATCAAATAATATTGGTTGTTCCATATTTTTTCACGTTGTTGAAACTGGTATATACTATAAAAAACAGAAAAAAATTGCGTTGAAACATTTCCACGAATCAAAATGAATGATTTACACGAACCTTCCTACCTTTTTAGGTTTGATATCTTTATTAGACAGTGGAAATATGACACAATATTTTCCATTGTCCTATTTTCTTCCAAACTCTTATCAAATTATGATACTAACCAATATGAAGAAATTAACCTTTTTGAAATTTCAAATATGCTTGGTAATATTTTGTTATTTAACCTAGACATTTATTGAGTAACCAACACCTCTGCCATGGGTCACCTAAGTGGTTCGCTACGTTTGGTGAAATAGCAAATGTGTCCGGGTTCACGGATAAGGTTTGTCCAGGTCTTGGTAGCGGACCTGTCCCCCATCTGCGTGGCAGGACGGATCGGGAGAGGCCGATTGAGGGAGACCTTTGACATCTCCAGCCGGACTCTCTTGACCCATCGCCTTGCACCGCAGTGTGAGAGATGGATTCATAAGTTCATTCCTCCTGGACATACTAAACCCAACATTCCTATCCACCCTAATATTTTTTCCTCCTCAGAACTTTCTTGCCTTTCTCTCCTCAAAAAGCCCCTCCACGCGGTATCCCCAAAGATGACATGAGGCCTTGAGGTAAATTATTTTTTTCCGGGTATCCTGCGTAAAATCATTGTAAAAAAATCTGGGTAGACGAAGATTACGTCCGAAGCTGGTTAGTATTAACCCCTGAGCGTTTTGAGATTTCGTCATCAAGTTACTTATAAAATCTGGGTAGAAGAAGATTACGTCCGAAGCTGGTTAGTATTAACCCCTGAGCGTTTTGAGATTTCGTCATCAAGTTACTTATAAAATCTGGGTAGAAGAAGATTACGTCCGAAGCTGGTTAGTATTAACCCCTGAGCGTTTTGAGATTTCGTCATCAAGTTACTTATAAAATCTGGGTAGAAGAAGATTACGTCCGAAGCTGGTTAGTATTAACCCCTGAGCGTTTTGAGATTTCGTCATCAAGTTACTTATAAAATCTGGGTAGAAGAAGATTACGTCCGAAGCTGGTTAGTATTAACCCCTGAGCGTTTTGAGATTTCGTCATCAAGTTACTTATAAAATCTGGGTAGAAGAAGATTACGTCCGAAGCTGGTTAGTATTAACCCCTGAGCGTTTTGAGATTTCGTCATCAAGTTACTTATAAAATCTGGGTAGAAGAAGATTACGTCCGAAGCTGGTTAGTATTAACCCCTGAGCGTTTTGAGATTTCGTCATCAAGTTACTTATAAAATCTGGGTAGAAGAAGATTACGTCCGAAGCTGGTTAGTATTAACCCCTGAGCGTTTTGAGATTTCGTCATCAAGTTACTTATAAAATCTGGGTAGAAGAAGATTACGTCCGAAGCTGGTTAGTATTAACCCCTGAGCGTTTTGAGATTTCGTCATCAAGTTACTTATAAAATCTGGGTAGAAGAAGATTACGTCCGAAGCTGGTTAGTATTAACCCCTGAGCGTTTTGAGATTTCGTCATCAAGTTACTTATAAAATCTGGGTAGAAGAAGATTACGTCCGAAGCTGGTTAGTATTAACCCCTGAGCGTTTTGAGATTTCGTCATCAAGTTACTTATAAAATCTGGGTAGAAGAAGATTACGTCCGAAGCTGGTTAGTATTAACCCCTGAGCGTTTTGAGATTTCGTCATCAAGTTACTTATAAAATCTGGGTAGAAGAAGATTACGTCCGAAGCTGGTTAGTATTAACCCCTGAGCGTTTTGAGATTTCGTCATCAAGTTTATTTATTAATTTTAAAAAAACATTAAATATTACATATTAAAGTGATCTTTCGCTGTCCAACAAGGAGATTAACCTGTTTTAGGACAGTCAGTAATAGGAAGATTTATTAAATGCGATTCTTGTTTTGTCTAGTGTATTGACTTTTACTTAATTATTGCACTTTATAAATAATTTGAAAAGTTTTCTTGGTTGATATAAGAAGTTGATAACTGTATATTTTAAATAATATAAACTTAGAGAATATTCAAATATGATAATTCAAAAATAGCAATATAGTAAAAAATTATTGACATGTGAGTTTATCAAATTGAAATTTTATTTTTTATTTAGATGAAATTAATAAGCTAGAGAATCAAAAATAGATAAAAGAAAGAAAGGAGATTAAAAGAAAATAGAGAATAAAAATAAGCAAATAAAATAAAAATAGGGAATTAAAAAATATGCAAAAAAGAAAAAAGTATATAAATATAAAAAAATAGAAACATGTAAGCTTTTCAACCATTCCGTGAAATCTTACTTTTGATTTGGTGAAATTAATGCGCCAGAGAATCAAAAATATATAAAAAAGAAAAAAAAATTGACAGGAAGTGTAGAAATAGATAGAAGATTAAAAAAAATTAATATTAAAAAAACATGTCTGCTTTTTCTCCATTCCAAGAAATTTTGTTTTGATTTTGTTGAATTAATGCTCTAGAGAATCAATATTGTATAAAAATAAAAATTTATAAGAGAGTTGTGAAAGTAAAACAAAGAAAAATAAAATAAAAAGATGTAAAGAAAGGTTATAAGCAGATTTTGAATTTAAAATGGTAAACAAATAAATTTACTGTAATACATATATAAAATAAAATACAGGGTAGTTCGAAAACTAAATTTAAGAAAAGCAAGTTTAATGACTGTTAATTAGCATATTTTCGCATTCAGCTCTCCCCGAGATCAGAAGCCAATTATTTACCAGATTTCGGAGAATGTTAGCACTTTTTGATTTCCATGCATCGGGAATAAGATTAAGCAATTTAGGGCCTAAGTATGAGAATTGTCTTTGAGCTAAGGATGAAGAAGTGGTGGGAGGAACAACTGGGTTCCTCTTAGCATGTCTAGTATCGTGATAATGGTGTACGGAAGTGTATTGGTGACGCGTTCTTTGGGTATGTAATATGATTTTCCTCATGTATAATTGCCTTACATCAAGAACACGAAACTCTTCGAACAATGAATCACTGGGGTATCTGAACGGTTTTTTAAGTATAACTTTAAGAAGTAATTTCTGAGCTTTTGCTAAGGGATCAAGTATTGTTTTAGTACAATCGCCCCAACCTAAGGAAGTATAATCTAATAAGGAATTACACATGGCAAAGTAAATTCTTTTCATGTCTTGCAGAGAATATTTCTAATAGCCCTGAAAAGATGTGTAAGTTTCCTGACTTTTGAGGAAGTTAAGTCTGTATGTTTATCCCACCTCAGAAATTTGTCTATTATAATTCATAGATATTTAGTACTATCCACACATTCTAAGGTACTACATTTACATACATTTATGGCATTGCAATGGTGTACAAAAATGCTATGCATCTCTTTAGGTTGACCGGCTTGAGTTGCACTGAAGCAGATTACAAGTTACTTATAAAATTCGTCAGATTCGTGATTTATTTACAAATATTCCCGTTTGACATGAAGGCAGATGAAAGATTTTTTCAGATTATATTATTACAAAAGGACATAACGGAAAACTGGGAGATTTTTTTAACATTTGTTTTGTAGCTTACAGAATGTTTTCTTCTTGTAAGGTGAACTGTTCCAATTCGTGTCACGTTAGTGTTGTGCTTCTGGAACTTCTTCTTTAATAATATATTTGGATGATTTTATTAGCGCTGTTCTTGTACAAAATTACCTCAAGGGCGCTGAGACTAATTGGATGATCTTTGAATATTATAATGATGGGTAGACTAATAATAACAATAGGGTGAAGGTACATGTTTACCGTTTACTGTCCAATTAAATGCACAAGTTATTTGAATGAAGGTTACTAGTAAAAAAGCAGACATATCCATTTATATCTCAGCATAATCATGCTATCTCTTTCATACACGAATTTCTCTTTTCTAAATTTATACGTACGTTCAATACATCTTATAAAAAACTGCTTTATGTGAAACAAATATTTAATCACGGAAATAAAAGTACAATGACGGTTATTTAAACTCTTTTTCCTTTCACATACCTAAAATTAATTAATAAAAAGATCACGAACTTTAACAAATCTTTGGCTGCATAAAAGCAATGGCGTCGATGACTTTTTGGAATATATTATAATTATTTGGAAGTGTCTATGGTTACCTTTTAAATTCAAATAAAAATTGTAGTGTTGCTACTTTCGAACACTACTTAAATCATATATCTCGCTGTAATACAATAGGAGAAATAACTACTATTGTAGTCCATATCAGCTTATGCCGTAAAACACTATACTGCTGTCGGTGTTCTGTTTACAAAAGGATACAAAAAGACCCAAGAGGTTAGACAAAAAGAAAATTGAGTACAGTGTAAAAGACGCGTTTAAAAAAATCACATACACTATAAATAAATAAATAATACTTACCACGCAAACCCAGCTTTAGCTTTTAAAACACACGTTATAAATGGCACACTTGAGATTTAGCACATGACAGTATTTAGCACATGACAGCTTTTAAGTGACTGAGTGAAAGTTTAATTGAACGCGATGCAAGCGCCATGTGCTTAGCGTTCAGCTCAGCTTTAGTCCGGACATCTAATTCGGTTCACGACCGTTATTATTATAATATGTCAGCGCGCGATGGCGGCGTTTTTATTCTCCTAAATAATGATCCTCGGTAACACGTATTTGATTTCATGCAACATGTGGAGATGAGTAATTGCTTCAAACATCGTGACACTCTTCTAGGAATTATAAATATAGTGTTTTTTGCCATTAGCACTTAGACGGAAACAGAAATGTTCAAAATATGCATCAGACGACACCAATCATCAACAGTTACTAACTGTCTTCGTTCGAGTTCCCTTTTCCTTATTGAAAAAATTAAAATAGATTCTAGCGACAACCATGACATCTTTATTATTTCAAAGTCAAAAATTTTCATATATTTTTATTTATATAAGATTATGTTCTACGATCCACAATTTGTTTTATATGTTTCATTTAGAATCTGAACTTCTCTTCCATTTAAATATAATTATATTTTTTGTTAGGAATTAGAGAGATCTAATAAATTTAAGAAAATCAAAAGTAATTGAGAATAAAATAGCAAATCTATAGCACACAATATGCAGTGATTTTAATACAGTGTCCTCTGTGCACAAAATCTAATCTTCTCCAAGCTTAAACATTATATAAAATTGTGTTTATCTGAATTGACCTGCCAGGTAAATTTGATGAAAACAAAACCACATTTCAAAAAAATTAAAAACAAATGAATAAAATAACTTTGGAACCTACGTTGTAGGTTGTCTGATATGATTTATAATTATCAGTTCCCATTTGGAAAAAAATAAGAATATTGAACTTTTTAATATTTTCAGGCTTGCGCTAGTTTATGTATAAAATCTTTGCCTAGTTATTAATACAAGAGTCATCGAGTTTACAAAGATGGTAAGGTTGGCGGTTTTTCACAATGATAAAACACGATAAATCACGAAATAATTTAAGATAATACTCTTGGCCCTAAAAATCTTAAATCATATCCAATTCATAAAGAGCTTCAAATTCCTATCGCTATTTTTAATAGAAAAAAACAGCTGTAAATTGAAATACATTCGAATGATGTTATACTCGTAGAAACGACACTTGGAAAAGTATTGAAGCTAATTTAAAGACTGACCACTGACCACATGAGATATAATGTGTTATTGAAGCAGTAAATTGTAGTGGAAATACATATCTTCGCAATAGCAATCCCTTGCGAAAAGAAGTAACCAAACAAACACGTCTATTAATTCTCGAGTCCGTACTAATAAGTGTCCTAATAAAGCTCTCGTAAGTAAAAGGAAAATATATTATTTCGATACAATGCGCGCCGCAAATATAAATATCCATCTGTTTATATGTTCCAGCCACTTCGCAAGACAAAAGGATAACAAATGAAACGTATTGTTGTGTAACGACGTAATATATTTCTCTCCCGATTATATTCGAACCTCAACTCCGCCCTTACAACAGTCCCGAATTATAGTAAAGTTAAGACAAACATATTTAGGTTATAATTTTTGGTTGGATATATGCCAACCACCTAGGTCTAAAAGTCTATTTCGTCTCTTGTAAACCTACCTGAGGGGCGATGTCGGTTCTATTTGTGTAAGGAATTGTCTTTAACCTTAAAATTAACGAATTTTTCTCTGTCATCCGAGAGAACTAGAGTCACAATTAAAAGTCGTTCATTTTGAGTTTAAGGACAATTCCGCTGACATCCGAGATAACTGGAATGGCAGTTAGTATGAAAGCCGTTAATTATTTTAAGGAAAAGGACAATTCTTTGTAGAACCGGAATCTCCCCTTGATCACTGTTACTGTCGTTTTGTTTATTTCTTATTTATTAAAAAAAATTACTTATTACTTAAAATGAGCCTTACTAATAAACGCCATTTAAATTTCACGCAACTGATAAACAACCATGAAGGTGTTGAAAATGATTGTTTATCAGTTGTGTAAAATATAAAACAAGTAAGTGGGTAAATGTTTGAATAATTTTAATAACACTTTCTTCAATTTTTATAATACATTTATCCTTCTAAGAAACAATTGATTTTGAAATATGTCGATCCTTTCTTATAAAATAGTGGTGTTTACAAAGTTATTTATTTAATTTGTGAAATTTATTTTCTTATATTCAAACGAATTGTTTCTCATCTTCCCCACTTTCCATTTTCTCATCTCCCTCTCCTACCCGCCACCTTCAGCCTCACAACTTACCCCAATTGAGGATGCAATAGTCTCACTGGCTCCAGAGGGTTGAAAGCAGTTGTTAATCTCGTGCGGTTACAAAAAAAGTCCCATGCCCTAAGCCTTCTGGGCGTTAAATAAATAAATAATTATTTAAAGATCTTCAATCAAAAATGATTTTTGGATCAAATTTTGGCACAAATTTATATATGTGTAAAGTGAATTTGATGTTAAATGTAGACAGATACTGCTGTCTCGTGCTCCATAATGTACTAGTCTACACGTTTAAATTTGAGTGGAGAAGTTACGGTAGAAGTTAACTCCCGTGCAACGCAACGCAAGTAACGAATAGATTGCGATGTTGTTTATTGAAATCTGTCACTATTTGGACAACTGCCTACTACTAACCCAGGAACCATTCATTGGACAACCTCTGGAACAGATCACCCCAGGTGGCTTGGTCTTGGCGGCGGATTTGTCTACGCTGCGTGGCGGGCCAGTTGAGATCCTTTCACCTCTCTAGCCGGACTCTCTTAACTATCTCTCTCTCTCTCTCTCTCTCTCTCTTTTTTCTTTCGGGATGGATTCATATGTCACTGCTGGACACCCCCGCATTGCTACCTAACCATCACACATTTTTCCTTCCTAGAACTTTTCTCCTTCCTTTTCAAAAAGACCCTCCGCAATCATCCACAAAGATGACATAGGTCCTGTGATGACATTATTCTTCTGACCCACCGTGTTATTCTTTAACTTATGTAATAATTCATATCGCGTCCAGCATTTAAAGAATGTTTACATGAATACTTTTAAGTTTTTAATAAGTTAATAATCAAGCAGCCAAAGGAGCAAACTTGACGTGGACGCCAAATCCCACTCAGGGGTATAACGCCGTCATGATAGGTGATTTTGTAAGCGAATACTGCTGCAGCTTTGTACAACTTTATACATTATAATGCACAAGAAATGATGCAAAAGATTACGAAAATCTTCTATATATGTATATATTCAGTAATGCATAAACCGTCTCGAAACTCCAAAATGGCTGTATGGATGTAACGGGCGATGTACGAGCATTTAAGTATTTCCAATACTGGCCCGCACCGAGAGCATAAAGTATCTGATAATGATGTTACCCAGCCCGCCCAGGATATAAGATAAAAGTCAAATACGAATCTAACAACATTATAACAGGCCGTTCTTTTGCTTTTCTGTTCTGCGGATAACAGATAAGTTGTTGATGGGAGTATTTTCCTAGTTTTTATTATACGAACATTTCCACTTAAAATGTTCCGAATTCGTGAAAAATCAGGAAAATTACTGCTTTCGGATGTTTTGGATGAGTAAATAAAGGTTTTCCAGATATTATGTAAGCGTAATGGATATCCACTAAAATACACATTTTTAGTTAAAGTTATTAGACAAACACTACGAAAGTTTTCGTTGAATATATCAAAGTGTTCATAACAGAGATTATTAATGAAACTGAAATTTGAACGAAAGTAAACAAATATTATAATGGAAAGCGATTAATTTTTTCAACGTAAAACCGATCGCACTTTAATATTAATTACGTTTTATGTAAACTTGTCGATAAGCGCGAAAAGCTTCTAACGGTGGAACATTAAAACGAAAACAATAAAATGTTGAAACTACGTAACTTTACGTTGAAGAATTTTATCAAAAAACTATAACTTTGTAGCCACTGCTTTAAATTAGGTTTAGCTAACCGGATTTGAAGAAAACTTCGCCTTTTTTTCTGGGAAGACAATAAATTATTATTGGCCTCAAATATAGTTTACTTACAAAGAGAGTTCTTAATCTAAAAAAACCTATGATAGGTAGCTACCAATTACAATTTTAGTTGTAGTTGAGTTTTATTGTTCTTTACATACTTACTTGGAATACTTTTTTTAACGACCTTCATTGTCCACACACATACTCAAAGACAGAGTGAGGAAACCAACATACATATTTAGATATTGTCTAAATAAATAAAGGTTTACTCGAAATGACGTACTTTGCCTTCTCCCAATCAATAATACAATATGGCATTATAGGATGTTGTGGAACTTAAAAAAAAATAATATTTTATTTTTTTATTTTATTTTTTTATTTATTGATTTTATTTTAGTAATTTGTACATTTAAGATTACAAATGACTAATTAATTATTACATTTAAATATACTATTTTTTTTTCTTTCTTGATGTGGCTCCTACACAACATCTTAAACTTTTCAATTGGGGCAGACTTAAGGTTTTCCGGCAGCGCGTTATAGTATTTCATCCCTTTATAAAATATACTATTCTGGGTATTCGCTTTGTCCTTCTTTGGTAGCCTGATTTCATTGCACGTCCTAGTTTTATGTTTGTGTATGTCCTTGTTGTATACAATTTTATTCGAAAATTATTTGGGTAGCAGGTTGTTTACTATTTTGTGTAAAAATATCATCGTGTTCAAGGTCAACATCTGTTTCACCGTTAGCCAATTTAGTTCGTTTAACATTTTATTTACTTTTGAATATCTATTTCGTCTGAGTATTGTTCTCATTGCCCTATTTTGGAGAATTTGAAATTTATTTTGCTCTCGGTCGTTACACAGGAAAAGGATAGTTGAGCAGTAATTAAAATGTGGAGCAATAATGGAGTTATAAATGGTGATTGCAGTTTTTTCGGACAGTTTTTGGCGAATTCTTCCCAAAAAATATATCTTTTTTCCAATTTTCTTTTGGGTATATTCCGCATGTTTGTTAAAGTTGAGTTTGGAATCTATTATAACTCCTAAGTATTTTATATCGGTAACATTTTCAATAATTTCACCATCAATTTTGATTTTGCTTTCACTGGATGTCTTCTTATAACCAATTACCATACATTTTGTTTTTTTGTATTTAATTTAAGCTTATTTATTTTTAGCCATCTTGATACATTATCTAGTTCATTATTTAAAATATGTATTAGTTCTTCATAGTTTTCTCCAATTATATATATAAGTGTATCATCGGCAAATAGTCGTACTAATATGAAAACAATGTACAAGTTCATCAGCACTTCTATCTAAAGAATTAAAAGTCAGAAAACTAAATGCATTAAACTTCTATCACGAAACATTATAAATTTATAAAAATAATATTCTGAATAAAACTGCACCATTTAAAAATAATATGAAACTAAGACAAATGTTAATTCTCCCAACACCAGAATGTGAAAATAAAACAATGGGGCAATTCAAATACATCTTGGAGTAAAGTTTTTTTTAATACTTTAACAGAAAGTATTAGAATTATAAAAAACAAAACAGATTTTAAATTTCATCTTTAAAAACACACTGAAAATATAAACTAAATACTTACACACATAAATAAAGAAATAACAAACGTAATAAAACATCCATCACACACACAACCCTAGCATTATTATGGTGGTATATATTATATATAACATTATGTGAAACGATTACAATGCACATTGAAACATACTTTCTGTAAATGTTACATTGTTTTTTATTGAAAAAAAAATTATTTTAAAAATAAATAAAAAATTAGCATTCTGTTATTTCCAAGAAAGTTAAAAGTCACTCATTACGGATAGGGCTCTCGAGAAATTAGAATGTATTGAAATGTGACGGTAAAATCACCAATTAAAAAATTATCTAGATTTCTTTCACTCCATTTCACTTAATACACACCGATTTCGTTTGTCTGTCACGAGCGTTATTGCTGTATTAAATTATTAACATTCTTTGAACTCAAATTTGCTTTAAATTTAAGTGTCGTCGAGGTGTGAATAATAATTAAGGCAAATGATATAATAATCACCTACCTATAAGATAATATTTGAATTGAAAATTATTTTAATTGCTTATTTCCAAATTGGAATTACAATATCCCGTGATTTTTTACGGGCCAGTGCTAGTATATTATTACTTTACTGATTTTCAACGAAAAAATTGGTATTTTATTAGAAAAAAATACTGAACCGCCTTCAAATTGTAGATAGAAAGTGTTTTTTTAACAAAGAGTTCGAATCTTAAGGGGAAAATTATTTTACATTGAACAATGATAAATTAATATCACGCCTCCCCTAGAACTAACTCTTACCCGATATGTCTTATGTCTATGTAGTATGTAGATAGCTAAAATCTAGGTAAAAACTAAATTAATATCACGCCTCCCCTAGAACCTACTCTTACCCGATATGTCTATGTAGTATGTAGATAGCTAAAATCTAGGTAAAAACTAAATTAATATCACGCCTCCCCTAGAACCTACTCTTACCCAATATGTCTATGTAGTATGTAGATAGCTAAAATCTAGGTAAAAACTAAATAAAATAGGTAATTTTTGACAAATTTGGGTAAAATCTCTCCCTGACCCAAGCTGCTAAGCCCCAAGTAGAGGCCCGCCCCCGAAATCTCAATTCACCCCAATAATTGCCATCGTCCCTTCAAGTCACAAGGGATGGACCCCTTTGAATATCGGGAGACCGAGGGAAATTATTCGGAAACGCTTCCACCCTGCGCTTAATGCAATGGATAATAACACTATTAGGAACTCAATTCATCAGAAATTAATCAATTATGAAGAAAAAACCCTGTTTTAATACAAGTCCCGTAATATGATGATTAGTATCAGCGGGGGGAGGGGGAGGACTGTGACCATCGCTGATCTGCGCAAAGTTCTCGCTACCACTGAGAAATTACTCGCTCCTTTTTAATGATTTTTAGGGTGATGTGGATAAAATGACGCTTCGAAAACAATTTTTAAAATTGGATGGTTTCTAGTTATGTTCATGAATTGGGAAGCAATTTTTTTTCACATTTTCAGGCAGAAAGAAGTGTATATTTTTACATTTCATTAGCTCCACACAGGCCCTGAGGATGCTGTGTGGTGGGTATTTTTATCGAAAGGAAGTTCTGGGAAGGAAAGAGGTATGAGGGGTGGAGTCCAGGAGTGACGGTTGTACGAACCCATCCCTGCCACTGCAGTGCAAGGCGGTCGCGGTGGGTCGAGGGAGTCTGAGCTAGCTCGACTAGTCTAGTCGGTAGCTGGAGAAGTCGAAAGATATCCCTCATCCAGTGTTAATACATTTTATAAATTCCTCAAAGATCGAAATTGTTTCATGTCGTTTATATTATAAAGTACCTTTATCGGTATTAACTGCTTAACAATATTTAAATTTTATAATTTTTTTTTTATTTACGTAGCGTTGTAATATTATTACAATGTTATATTAAAGTCGCCCCACTCCAAAATATAACTTTTTTTTAACCCCCGAATACTTAAATACGATTTTTGACTAGACAAACATGTTTGGTTAAGTAACCCAAGAGAAGTATGCATGAACATTAACACCGCATTAAAAACTTTCACACCTTGTTACCCAGCCTCAAAGTTGATAATCCGCACCCAGTATAATATATTAGCAGCCCCGTCCTGACAGCTAATTGGTCCCGCTGTTTCACCGCTCCGGCTCGTCATACCCGCGCCGGATTGGCCTAAATTGCTTCCGACGCGCGGCTTTTGATCTTACAGAAGCTCGCCGTCTGTAAATGATTAAAGAACCACAGAGAATTTTTTATTAATATTACCCGCTATTTATTTCACAACCACGCGCATTTCACTAAAATTCCTGATAAAATTTATGCTAGCATTAAAAAAATTTCCACACAAGTTGCATTTTCGTTTCCACGCATTCATTGCACATTTTTTTTTCTATTTTTCAAAGGCTCAAATCAATAAATATTTCCAATGTACGTACTCCGGGATGGAAACGGTCTAGAAAAAGAAAAATAGAACTATTATCATTATTCAGGTACATAATTATAGTGTCTGTGGCGGGCGACGTGGATTGGTTTTTTATACAAAAGTTGTAACTTTGTTACAAGATTGATTAAAAAAGAGCACTGTCTTGTTTAGACGGGATTTCTGATAACCACCCCCAACCGCTTTTCCCACCCTTATAGCAGAATTTTGATAAAATTTGCACACATGAGGTTCAAAATTAGGAAAAAATTACTGTCAAAAACTGAAATTAATTACTAATTATTATAAATAAATCTTTGGCTTGTAAATTCCATACTTTTTGGAATAAGTTTTCTTTTAAACCTAAGCGTTGAAAAACCATTAATAATTTTGTTAAAAAATATCCTTACTTGTCGGTTAGTTAATGTGTGATAATCACAACACATATATCAGAAAATCATATATTTTTTAATTCATCTATTTGAATTTCGATTTAGTTTTCGTGAATTAATTAATGCAAATCACTCCCGACATCCGATCGAGCTGAATCTTTTCAGATAGACTTATGAAATTCATTATATAAACCTTTGGTGGAAATCACATGTGCGAACATATTTTACGCATTTATCCGAAATCGGATGACATTATAGAAGTAAATGTCCTAAATATTTGTCGGTGGTAAACAATCGAGATCTGGCTCAGCTGTTAGCGCGGTTGACTCAGGTCACCGGGAAGAAAGTTCAACCCTCAATATAACCTTTTTTTAAATTTTTATAATATATTTGGGGATGTGGTAAAGAGAAGAATGAAATAGGTCGGGAGGTCACAGAGTTTCTTGAGTCAGTGTAGTAGCGAGAGATGACTCCGGACTATTAGTGGATGTAGTCGGCGGTGAATTCCCCGGTCCAAAGATCAACACCACGTCGAAAGATGTAGTCAGCGGCGAATTTCCCAAGTCAAAGATCGACACCAGATGTAAGCGGAGATGAACGGTGGTGGGGTGGTCGAGGCGATAAAGTCAGTGGCTCAACACAGCGTTGGTGGAAAACCGGTCTTGTAGATAGTGTCCAGCACTGGGGATGACGTTGGGTCTTCCTGGTACTCCAGTGTGAAATAAGAGAGCCGAAGGTAGGGTTGACCCTGTCGGTAGATGATGGGATCACGGATGAGCTTGCTGCGCGGGAGATGCAGGCTGGCGAAGATTTTGCAGGGCCAAGGTGTACATAAGAAAAGATGTCGCAGGGCTTGGGGGCGCAGGCTTGGGATGATATTGCAAGGCCAAGGTACTGTTGTAATCCCGGGGAGTCGATGATAAATCGTAGCCTTTTTGTGCAACGTCAGGCGTAGTTAGTCGGTGGTTTATGGCGGCGCGGTGAGGTAAGAGCGGAGCATAGCTACGGGGTCGGCCAAAGCGGCCGCTCGAATTCAGTTAACGGGTACTCACTTATAGCAACTCTGTGGCTGCTAATTTTATTATTTTTTTAAATTACTTTATTTTTCCCAATTTTTACATTAATAACATACAATATTATTGTACGGGACGTGTTTGCCTGCACAAGAAAAGACTGTAAATAATAAGCACCGGCACACATCAGTCCTCAACCTGGGTAATGATTTAAGTAGAACACCGTCAGGTGTTCTATCCAAACCATCATAAAAGAAAGACGATTCAAATCAAAATTCACATTTTAATTACAAGTATTGTACTGGTATACAGAACGTACAAAGGGGTGTAGCTTATAGGTATTTCCTATTTTTTACAGCAACCCAATTCAAAAGAAATAGTTATATGTATTTCAATACAACTGGGATTTAAAACACAGATAGAAAACTGAGATAATCGGAATTCTTTCAGCGATAGTTTCAGATTGGAGCACATTGTGCATCATCGCGCCATACGATCCAGCAAATGGCGTAGGCCACTGCTGGAGCAGTGGCCAGTTCAATTGGTAGCCAGCAGGAATCGGCCAGCCTCTAGGCTTCAGCATCAATGGCTAATTCAGTCGGTAACCAGGAAGACTTGGCCGGCCTCTAGGTTTTTAGCATCAATGGCTAATTCAGTCGGTAGCCAGGAAGAATTGGCCAGCCTCTAGGTGATCAGCGGCAGTGGGCAGTTCAGTCGGTAGCCAGCAGGTATTCGTCAGCCTTTAGGTTGTCAGCATCTGTGGCCGGTTCAGTCGGAAGCCAGTAGGAATTCATCATCCTCTAGGTTGTCAGCATCAATGCAGCAGGGTTTGACCAGCCTCTTGGTGATCAGCAGTGGGCAGTTCAGTTTGCAGGAATTCAGCGGCGGCATGGTCATTTGATTATAAGAGCAGGCACACGGAGACGCCCCATTATTGTAATGATGACAGATGCGTCTGGCTCAGCTGATAGAGTGCCGGCCGTAAACAGCTCGTTGCAAATAGTTGTAATCTTTAAAATGATTGTGCCGCGATGGAGGAACAGAAGCGACTACAGATTTCAGTTGACACTCAGGAATTTATAATTTTTATATTTTAATTAACAGATCGCATTTTAACTGTGAGTGTTCCGTCCACTCGTGTTAATTTTTGAAATTTGACTGCCAATATTTTGTTTAAATGGCCTATTTATAATGTCTCCAACCAGCGTTTGTGTGACGTCAGTTTGCAAAAACATGTTTACGTTTTTCAAAAGGCAGGTATTTTTAGTGCCAATAATAATTTTGCCCAGCGACTGGTTTTGTCAATATTTTGATTTAGTTTTAGAAAATAGGGTTATCGAACTGTTTCAGGTTAGATTCAGTCTTTTTGCTACCTGGTAACAAGATTGATAGATTTTTCAAACGGGCAAATATTATGATTTGGAAAAGGGCTCATCAAACTTGCAGGTGTTCAACTTTAGTCGCAATTAAAATCAAATGCAATAAAATCATGTTTTTATGTTCGATACAATTATATAAATCAATACGAATAATGGGAACCCACTAAGGCGAAGCCTGTGCGTGGGTAATATATTTAAGTTATTATATTATTGTACCTATAAATAAACAAACTGTGGGCATATAAAACAAAAACAAGATTATATTTTGTCTAAGCGGTTTGTATAAAAAGTTAATTAATGGCTGACTGAGGTACCTTGACGTAACCGTTTATATAGGGCAAATGCGTTCAAGTACAAACTAGCAAATCGCAAGTAGGTAGATGCGCCGTACATACGATGTTTCACTTGTAGGTTCTAAAGCGATGCGGGTTGTATGTATTCACGTTCTCGAACCGTCTAGTAGCTACCGCTACAAATATATTTTAAAATTTCTCAGTAGTTTGAGAGCCAGTCCCTGGGGAGGATGGTTTGATCCGCAGTCAAACCATTTTTTTCTTTGGCTACTAGCCGGCCCAAGAGATGGCGCAACTAGATCGAAAATCAAAAATAAATGTATTTATTTATTGTTATTAAGTTTAATTTGTAGAACTCCATTTTATTTTTTATTTTTTATATATTCAATAATATTATTATTGGGTTTATAAAAACAGTTTATTTTTAAACAAGTTCTGCTGTGTAATTATTATTACGCGTGACAGCTGTTTCGCCCTCTGAAGGCATTATCAGTCAGGACAGTTTGATAATGCCTTCAGAGGGCGAAACAGCTGTCACGCGTAATAATAATTACACAGCAGAACTTGTTTAAAAATAAACTGTTTTTATAAACCCAATAATAATATTATTGAATATATAAAAAATAAAAATAAAAATAAAATAAAAATAAAATAAATAAAAAAATAAAAAATAAATGTATTATAGCAAAAAAACTTTTATGGGTAGATTTTTTTAAAAACTAACATTTTCAAATGTTAGAAATCAATGCTGACAAGCTACTGGTAGTTGTTTAGTGTGTAAAAATTCCCACTAAGTTTTTTTATTATACCAACCTATAATAAAAAAACTTTTTTTTTTCGTCTGGGCCCTTTGCTTTTAGAATTATTTTATTGGTTGACAGTGAGCAGATATGTTATTTTAGACACTTATTTTTCCAGTAGTTCTATATAAATATACATTAATTAAATATTCATTATATAGAAAACTTAAAATAGTGAATTTATAAAACCATGTAAGTTTATATTTCTGTCAAAACGTCATCGCTATTCTGAATCTTCTTAAATTTTTTTATCTGCTCCACCTCAACTCGGCAGACTGCTTGATGGCTCTACCGCGTGCCTTTTATTGAACCATCCAGAGTGTCAAACGGGATGATTAACAGACACGCGGAGGATTGTGTAATTCGACGGGTTTTATTGCCTCCGCCTCTACGTTCTGTGGTACCGGGACCTTTTGCTGGAGGGAGTCTTGTATTGGGGACTGCACAATGTCAAGATAGTACAGAAGAACACGATAAATGCGATGTGGACGTGTTTCGTCAAAAGTCAGATCGATCGGACTTAAATCACGACGTTATCATATTATGTGAGCAATCGTTAGGGAGTTGGCGAATTCCCTAGTCAATGTTTTCATTATAAACATTATATATCCTTATTCCCTAACTTAGCGGTATAGTATGTACATAATTAATTGAACCATCCAGAGTGTCAAACGGGATGATTAACAGACACGCGGAGGATTGTGTAATTCGACGGGTTTTATTGCCTCCGCCTCTACGTTCTGTGGTACCGGGACCTTTTGCTGGAGGGAGTCTTGTAATGAGGACTGCACAATGTCAAGATAGTACAGAAGAACACGAGAAATGCGATGTGGACGTGTTTCGTCAAAAGTCAGATCGATCGGACTTAAATCACGACGTTATCATATTATGTGAGCAATCGTTAGGGAGTTGGCGAATTCCCTAGTCAATGTTTTTATTATAAACATTATATATCCTTATTCCCTAACTTATTACAACTGTACTAATAACAACAAACTTTGAAATGTTCAGCGATATCGGTAGACTACTTTTCGAGTTTTGCGATCACAAACATACGCAGGCTGAATAAGATTATATGGACTCAATATTTGTACAATTGCACATTCCATAATAAATACATTTGTGCTGTCTTAACTAATCTCAGGTATTATATGGACTCAATATTTGTACAATTGCACATTCCATAATAAATACATTTGTGCTGTCCTAACTAATCTCAGGTATTATATGGACTCAATATTTGTACAATTGCACATTCCATAGTAAATATATTTGTGCTGTCTTAACTAATCCCAGGTATTATATGGACTCAATATTTGTACAATTAATTATATTACAATTACAAAACTTGAACTTTAATAGGACTTAAATAGAATCCACAAATAAACTTAGAAATTTGATGAATTGTTCAAATTCTCCGAAACATCCCTTCCTAAGGTTGGATGTTTCAGATTTTGGTCAAATTTGGTGACCGTCAAATCATAGTTCAACATTTTATGAATTTCGGTAATTTAAACGGTTAGATATTAATCATCAATTTACAGAAAAAGATTTTTTTACATTAAAATCCTTAACGTTTGACTTCAAAATGGTATAAAAATGTTTTTAGTTTATTAGATTAAAATAATTACTGCGTGATTAGGTGGAAACAATTTAAAATAAAATTAATTTGAAAAATACACATCAATGTTCTGAGCATTTTGTCAAGATTAGCTTAAATAAAGCCATGAGTACTCCAACGCAAAATACAATACAAATATTAGCGTCTGATCTGTAATGGATGGAGATTTTGTAAACATA
Organism: Hesperophylax magnus; assembly: GCA_026573805.1. Taxonomy (NCBI): domain Eukaryota; kingdom Metazoa; phylum Arthropoda; class Insecta; order Trichoptera; family Limnephilidae; genus Hesperophylax; species Hesperophylax magnus. The sequence goes on from JAIUSX010000014.1 coordinate 1,275,956, forward strand.
ATAAAGAAAACGTTACGTATTTAAGAATTCTATTGAAAAATAATGCACCCTAGATTTAAATTGTCTCGCTTGCTTAGTTAGGGAATGGTGTGATACCATTTGAAGCGTGGTTGAAGAAAAGCTTGTCCGCAGCAAATCACTTCATTGATTTACACAAATCTTCCTCTCAATAGTTTTAGAATAGCCTTGTGAAAGTAGTCCCCCAGACTAAAGTAAAGCCCAGGATGAATGCTGCAGATTTGAAATAACATTGATGACGAAATTATCGAACGGAACCGTCGGTTCCCAGTCAAAAGGTTGCCCACTGCTCTGATGCGTAAATGTAAACAATCGAAAATTCATAAATGCTGGAGGAACCACACACCGAAACATTTAAAATATGTAGAAGGATCCACACACCTTTTTACAAATCCTTTTTGTAACAAAATTAAGTATCCGTATCTATTGTTTTATAAATTTCACTTAATAACACCAGTTCTCTTGTCATGCTTTTTGCTGTGCTAGAATATGTGTTATATAGTATGGCATCTTGTCGGGGTGATGACTACGGCTGAAGTTTAGCACGAATGCACTCGAATAGAAATGGGCTGGAATCACTAGTTATGCATTAGATAATGTTCATGCTTACTTCGAGGAACATTGTTTCGGTAATTTATTTTTTATTATTTAAAATCTCTTTCGACTACAGATTCCAACGGTTATTTATATAACGGCTTAAACGGCTTAAAGTCATGCTGTTTCATTTAATTAAGTTAAGGTTGAAAAGGAAGTAAGTCGGTTACGCGCTGTGAGTATTATATATCTTGGCCCGTACGACTACCAGTCAAGTGTCCTGCCCACCAGTCTATCGACCATTTCAAATACACTAAATTCACAAATTCTGAGAGCAGAGTTATGGAGAAGCGACAATTTTTAATAATAATTTAGCCTCATACGTACTCTTCTATTTTGTTGGCTCTCGATGATCACCACCAGACAAAACTTTATAATATTCTCGAATGTGCCTCGTATTTGACTTCCCTACTACATTTTCTCATAAAATTATTAAAAATGAATTCGTTTCAACGTGGTAAATATATATATGTCAGTCCCAAAATGTAATAAATATTTTATTAAAAATATCGTGATGCATGATTTTCAGGGGCTCATAAAACAGTCCATGAAAAAATATTGTCTGAACTACGAAAATGTAATTAAAATGTAATATGAATTTGAATGTAAATGCTAGAGATACATCTAAAAGCCAAACGTTTATTAAAAACATATGCATTATGTATTATGTTAAACGAAAATAATAAAAACCATATTAAAAAGTACTTGACAAGCTACTTGAAGCTATTTGAAGCTGCTTGTTGACAACAGTGAGTAATATGCTCAGCAAAATATAAAACTAATTATTTTATTTTAACGTTACTTTGTATACGTTCATATATGCGCTTATTACCAACCTACGTCGATAAATATACGCATTTCAAGAATAGTGATTAATATACAGAGTGTCCGGGGTAAAGTGCACAAACTTTGGGAAGTACCCTGGAGGGCGATTCTCGTTCTACTTAACGACACTAAAATCGTCCTTACATTCAAATTAACGATTTTTCTCGGTTTATTCGTAAGAAGCGATTCCGGTTCTCTCGATGACAGATGGAATCCTTAGATTTTCGATTGCGCGCCAAAACTTTTAGCCTTACGCGAAGGGTACCCCTAGACCTGTCTTTCGGCGGCCGAACGCTAGCGTTCGCGGAGAATTTGCTTCATTTAATTGTGACGTTTTGACAATTAGCAATATTTGCGTAGTTTTAACAAGAGAAAACTTAATATTATCGTAAGTATTGACTGTAAACATGATTAGTGACTTGTTTGTGGCACAATGATGCTATTAAATGAATTGAATAACATAATTGCGATGTTTGTAAAGTACGTAACATGTCGAAAGCCAGATAAAAGTGATTTAATTTACAATAAACTACATATACCATTGAGGATTTCTACATAAATAACAATAAGTTACACACTATTCTTAGGTTTTAAAAACAATGATGTAGAAGAAGGATAGTAATACAATAACTGTCTCACTTTTTCAGCATTTGCTTACCTCATTTTAAACAATTTTGTCAAGTTAATTGGGTGACAGTTAGCGGCATTAGAATCGACAGCAAACGTCACTTTAGAAGTGGTGAATCTGTAACAAAGTCATTACTATCCAGCGAGGTAAGTACCTTTTCACAAAACGTAAATCTTCGATAAATGGCTTATTTATGTCATTCATAAATAAAATAAGCAGTTATTAAAATGCATTATAATACAAAGTATTTGTTTTTTTAAGTTTTAGTTAGAAACCTTGCGTCACTTAATTATATTTCACCAATTTGTGTTTTCAATAATCTTTTAACAATTTCGTAGATGCTCTTAACCACGCTTCTTTAGGATTTTTCACTAGGTCTCTCCAAAATCGAACTTGTAAGGCTATCAGAAGAACGAGAATCGCTTAATAGTTAAGAAAAGATGTTACAAGCGACGGACAGCTATCTTTCGCAAACGATAGCAGTCGTTGACGAATGCTGTCATTTAGCTTAAGGCTAAAAGAACGAGAATCGCCCTCCTGTATGCGCATACACAACGGACAAGTAATTATACTAATTTGGTATTATTTCATTTCTTACTTACTTACTTGTTACAAAAATACTTTTTTTATTAAATTGTCGGAAATATCATGTAAAAAATAATTGTTACTGATGCTTGATAATTAATGGTCGAATTAATAATGCAATATTGAATTTGTACACCTTTTCGATTGAATCCCCGACACAGAATTGTATTTGTATGCCTCTTTGATGGAATCACCGATACAATATTGTATTTGTATGCCTTTTCGATTGAATCCCCGACACAGTATTGTATTTGTATGCCTCTTTGATGGAATCACCGATACAATATAGTATTTGTATGCCTTTTCGATTAAATATAAAACATATTAAACCCATATTAAACATTTACATATTAGCAAACCATAGACAAAATGGAGAAATAATTAACTAAAAATTCTGCCTCAATACAGGTTCGCCTAGTGAGGCAGGTTATGCACAACCTAAAATATAGTATATTATGCCATTTCTATATAACACTCTTACATTCATATATATTTTTTCTTATATTAGAAACTGCCGTATTATTGTAACATTATTCTTTCAACAATTTCATTGTTTCTAACTGACATATAATTATACAACTTACTAATGATATATTATATATATTCTGTAATTTTTTGATGAAATAAATAAATTAAAAAAAAAAAAAAAAAATCACCGATACAGAATACTGTATCGGTGATTTTTATATATATGTGTATGTCTTTCTTGAAGGATATGAGTTTTACACGGACAAAACTATTTATTCATTTTCGCATAAAAAATACTAAATATTGTTCTTTGTACCTTACTTACCAAAAGCGTATTTTAATAAAATAATTAAATTAATCTTAACGCTGGACCACGAAGGCCGTCGAGTAGAAAATGTATAAAAAGAACAATTTTTAAGTTTCTGTCGATTAGTCGTAGTCGATTCGATGAAGTTTGTAATTTAGGGTTAACGCTGATTGCGGCTGTCATCTTGCACGATCAAAATTGATTAAAATACATTTATGGATACACTTATAGGTAAGTTTGAACCTAACATTTTATGAGAAAGAGTCATGGCTCAATTCTTCGTTTTTTTGGCGTGGGGTGAGGTCAAGCCAGATGGCAAACAGATATTTCTAGCGTCTATTCAGAACAAAGAAAGTTTTCTTTGCTAAAATCTAACTTAGAAATTTCAATCCTTATATTTTTCCTAACCATTATGCCATCAAGTTTTTTTCCATGGGAGTTCATTTTTTTTTTTTTTTTTTAATAATAAGCTGATCTTTATTGAATGAAATTTTTTACATTTTTTTTTTTTTTTTTAGACAATGTATAGATAGTCCCACGAAGCTGCCACATGGCTGCTTGTCTGCAGGTTCTATCTCAGTATACAGTTATAATACAATAAATAAAATAAATAACAGACTCTTACATACAATCGTCCCAAGTACACTAACACTTTGAATGACAATACGATAACATACATTCAAAAATACAAGACAATATAGCACATAGATAACACACATTCAAAGTAAGACATATACGATAAAACAATGTAATAGAATTAACATAACACAAATAAAAAGCTTGCTAGTGAACAAAAAAAAAAAAAAAAAAAAACTACATTCATTTATATTAGAATTTAAACTTTCAATTAATGTCTTTCCTTTTCTTATTTGTTTGCTCTATTTTTTATAGATATACAGATTTTTCATTTATAAGCCACATCTTTACAGTTTTCATGCTTAAACTCTTATTTTCTGAAAAAACAAATTTATTTTTGAGCTTATTAAAAATCACTGGTACACAGTACTCCAGCGTTCGGCTTCCATACTTATTTGTTATTTTAGGTATTTTCAGCCCTTTGTTTTCTGTAAGACGTGTGCTGTGACTATGTACCAGTGGTTTTTTATAAGTACTATCGCCCCAGTTATCTTTAATGGTAAGGAACCAAAATAAACCTTTTATTGGGAGCAGGCCCTCAGCACAATATAAGAGTTGCACATTGTGTCTTTGTCTATACATATTAGGTGATACAATTTTTTTAATGATAGAGGTTTGCAAATTTTGTACATACTTAATATATGTCATGCTTGTATTTCCCCAGCTTCTAATTCCATATCTAAGAATAGATTCTACTAATGAGAAATATACTAGTTTGAGTGTGCTATGAGGCAAGACAAATTTTAATTTATAGAAACTGTTTGCTAGAGCTCTTAGCTGGTTACATATTTTAGTAACTTGCTTATCCCATTTAAATGTGTTATCTACTTTTAATCCCAGATAAGTATACTCGTTGACAAAATCAATTTTCTCACATTGGCAGTTGGATATTATTTTTCTATGGATGCATTCAAAGTTATGTGCGGTTAGTTTGGGGATATTCCACATTTTCAAACTTGGTGATCTGATATACATGCATTTTGTTTTCTTTACATTTATAACCAATCCTACATCGTGTGCCCATTTTAGCAGTTCATCAAAGTCGGTTTGCAATTCTTGAATCGCTATTTGAGGATTTTCATGAGATACTACAAGTGCGGTGTCATCTGCGAAAATGAATCTGCGCGCCTTTCTAAATAGTTTCGACATAGCTATAACATATATAATATATAATTTTGGGCCCAAAATTGACCCCTGTGGGACACCAGACCTTACAAATTTAGATTTACTCATCTCATTTAATATTTTTACCCTCATTTTTCTATTTGATAAGTAGTTATTAAAAAAAGTTAGCAGTTTACCACGGATTCCAATAATTTGTAGAAATTTTATTATTTGTTTATGGCATAGTGTATCAAAGGCTTTAGAGAAATCAATAAAGAGTACAAGTACATGTTTTTGAGAGTTGAGCTGGGTGTTTATGAAATTAGAAAAATTATTAAGTAGTGCGTCACAGCTTTTTTTTTTCTGGAACCCGTACTGACATTTGTCAATGATACCAAATTTATTTAAATATCCATCTAGGTATATTGCTATATATTTTTCGAGAATTTTTTCCAAGGCAGGTAATAGGGAAATAGGTCTGTAATTATTTATAATTGAATGATCACCGCCTTTAAAAATAGGTCTAACAATACTAGTTTTTAATTCTTCAGGTATTTGGCAAGTATCAATTATTGTGTTTATAAAATGAGTAATTACAGGGCTTAGTATTTTTACATGTTTTTTTATATCATACATACGTATTTGGTCCAATCCTGGTGTTTTTGAGTTTTTCAATATTCCGATAATAGATTCGATTTGTTTTACGCTAGCTCTGGGTAGGTACATAGAATGCGGTAAATCGTCTAGCTGGCACGGAGACGCACGGACATCACATTTGTGTAGTAACTCATTTACTCCCTCATCAAAGAAGTTAGCAAAATTTTCTGCAACTTCATCCGTCGGTTTGGTCTTCAAGAAGAATTTAGATATAACTGCGTCACAACTGGATTTGTTTTTTCTTCCTAATATTTTGTTTATTTCGTTCCACGTTTTTTTTATATCCTTAAAACAATTATTGAATTTGTTATTGAAGTACGTTTTTTTTGCATCTAATATTTGCTTATTTAGATTATTTCTGTATTTTTTGTAGTCTTTTTCATAATTCTTGTTTGTTGGCATGTTTTTCCATTTTCTCCATAATTTATCCCTCGTTTGTATATTTTCTATGAGAATATCGTTCATCCAACTTTTTTGATTATGGCGATACGTATTTTTTACTAATTTTGTGATACTGCTTTTTTCGTAGATTTTTTTAAAGTGTGATTTAATGTCTTGATATATGATATCCGGATCAGTGTGAATTTGAATTGAGTTCCAATCAGTTTTTGTAATCATTTCTCTAACTTTTTTTTCAGATAGTACAGTGTTGTATTCATGGTGCGATATTTTGCTTTTGTCCTTAGTGTAAAGGTATACTACAGACACGGCAGTTATATAATGATCTGCTATCCTTGTTTCGCATACGCATGAGTTAATTTCACACTTTTCTTTTTCTCTAATATATATGTGATCCAGACACGTCGCAGTTGTGTAGGTATTTACCACCGCTTCTCTCGTAATGTCATATATACATTTCACTAGACCGTAATTAGCCATTAAATTTTCGTATTGCAGAATTATTGAGTCGTGTTTATTTAATAGGTTTAAATTAATGTCTCCAAGTATCAAGATGGTTTCCTTAATATCAATGTTTCGTATTATATTTTCGAGCTGTTGTAGGAAGGTTTTTTTGTTCGTGTTCGGGGGTCGATATAATGCAAATAGATGTATACGTTTGTGTTTGTTTACGGAGAAGGTTCCATAGACGCACTCGAATGTAGTAGCTATTATATCTTTTTTTTCGAATGTATGGTTTTCTTTAATATAAATCATAATCCCGCCTCCCGATCTTTTTGTTCGGCAATAATAGAACGAGTTAAATCCTGATATTTTGTATAGATTTACACTGTTTTCGTCTATCGAGGTTTCACAGAGTATTATAATATCAATTTTATTTAGTTGACTATAAATACTTAGTAGGAATGTATTCCAGTACTTGGAGATAGACCTAATGTTCAAATTAACGACATTTATTGCTTTATCGCCTGTTTCATGTTTGAATTGGGTCCAGTTTTCGAACTTTTGAATCCGTTCGTATTCTATATCTGAGGTCTCAAAATCAATATTAGACGCCATAGTCAATTTTAGCTAAGTCCTTTTGAAGGGCTGCCTTGTAAGCCGGACAGTCCCTATCTCCGGACGGGTGGTTTGCGGGCTTGTGAAATCTCGTGCATGTCGCGCAGACTGGCTCCGTAGTAGCAGAAGGGCATGTCTCACGGGTATGTCCTTCCCGGGCACAGTGCCCACATCTCGTCGTCTCCTTGCAGAACTTGTAGGAATGTCCTATCATCTGACACTTTGAGCACACAGTTAATCCAATAAAATCACGAACACCGCAAACTGTCCAATCAACAAATACGCGTCCTTGCTTGACCAGTGCATGTCTCAGGTATGTGGGGACCACGTAGATTCTATGGCATGCAGGTCCAGTTCGAGGGCCAGCTAGATGACTAAGCTTACATTTCTTTATGGTTTCATTTGTCTCCTCGATATTTTGTATTCCATTTAGGGCACACTCAAGAAAAGCTTCATCAGACAACTCCCTTGGAACGTTAAAGAAAATGACCCTTGGTAGCCTCTTTGTTGGGGGTCGGGCGCTCAGAGTCGCAGATTCGGTTACTATTTCCGACCTTAGTAATTTCTCTTGTTCCGCAGCACTAGCCGTATGGATGATTACTCCTTTGTTTCGTATATTTTTTACTCCGGTAATTCTTACTCCTAGCTGGGATGGCTTCAGTGCTTCCCTGATTATTTTCTTTGTTTCTTCGCTTTCTTCCACTGATGGTAATTTTGGAAAGAAACAGACGGATGGCCTCGGTTTTCCTATGGGGACGTCCAAACGCGATAATGGTGGAGGTAAGTTAACTTTTTTACTTGCAACCTCTGCAAAAGAGAGACTCGCTTCCGTAGCATCTGCCACTCTTTTCATCACTGGTCCTAGGTCTAATTCTAGCTGAATAATTTTGGATTGGAGTTGCTTATTTTCCTGTTTTACCACCATTTTTTCTGCTAGCATTACTTTATTTTGCGCTTTTGCTAAGGCGAGTTCACCTCGGAGAGTTTCTCTCTCCAAAATTAGTTGCCCAACAGATCCCAGGACGCAGGCTATATTACTGGCAATCTTCAGCTGTTGCTCCTTTGAAACCTTTGTATTTCCCAAGGTATCTTGTAAAGTTTTGAGGGCATTTTGAGTTTCTTTTAAAATTCCTTGTGAGTTCAAGGGGATAAGGTCATTCTCATCATCAGAAGCTTCAGATTGCGACATTGTTTTTGAATTTATATTGACATTTTCGATTGTAAACAATAGGTATCACAGATTTGCAGCACAATCGCAACCAATAGGAGCCTTGAGAAGTGAGCTCATAATTAATCGTCCAATCCGCGCACTTGATACGTTGTACACAACACTTCGGTTTGGTAAACAGTGAGATCAATTATTTATAATATTAAAATATCAATGGTTAAATGTTAAAAAAACACGGGAGAACACTACCACGTGATAAACTTAAATTGTTTTTTACTACGATATAGTTTTTTCTTCCGGCGGAATTATTAAAAATTGTTTTCCATGTATAAAACGATAGCTTGACAGAGCGCGACGCTTTGTAGGTACGACGTGAATTGTTACTGACAATTGGGAAGCACATTACCTACTATAGCGCTCATTTCGTGCTCCCTCTTGCTTTTTCACTCGAGTATGTACTGTACGTCATTTTAATAAACATATATAATACGTCTACTATCTACGTACACGAGCTCAGGTGCATTTTTAAATCTAAAATAATGTAATATAATATTATCTCGCTATTTAAATTAAAAGCGTTTATGATTTATATTATGTCATTCGGTATACGTTATTGGTTAGTAATATATTTATAATTTATTATCGCGCACTCAAGAAATTCATACAACACGAGAACCCATGCTTCATTTAATGTAGTTGCTGTTCGCACTATCTCTATGTACAATTGTGGTGTTGACAAAATTCATTTAAATTTTAAGAATACTATCCTTTAAAAAATCAACTCGTTAAAAGCAAAGTTTTTTACTATAATACATCTATTTTAAAATGCCCTTTAAAATTAAAAAAGAAATTGCTTGACTAAGGATTGAATCTTCATAGCCAGGAATTGAAGTTGACAACTCTATAAACCGCGCCAAAGTCCGATCGATTAGGACCTTCATTAATTTCGTATTTTAACTGCTGTAATGTTATCTGATTTAGAGAAGAGAGAAATACGTAGATAACCGCGTGTGTACGTGATTACCACCCAATCAGAATGATAGAATGCATTGTCATAGACATAGACAATAAATCTATCTTAATGTTTCAACTCGATCGGATATAGAAAAGTGGGTTAATTTTTGATTCCAATTTTAGTATTCATTCATTCATTACCGAATGCAAAATTGAAACTAAAAAAAAAAGAATTTAAAACTAAAATTTAAATGAAGAGATGCAATAATCCTTAACTGAATCAGTTTGTTATTTATTCAAACTATAGTGTATTATAATAAAATCTCACTAGGGAATTTCTGTATTGAGATGTGCATTGTGCAATAACCCAAATATGGCAACTAATAATAAAAATATGTGAACTTAATATAATATTTAAAATATCTATATATCAAATAAATTATTACAACAAAAAACAATACAGTAATTATTCAAACTAAAATTACAGCTAATCAGTAGGTTTAAATATCATCATACAATCATATACGAACTGTGCGTACACGCTAAAAATCGCTCTGCATAAATAATCAATATTTATAGTTAATTTATCGAAATAATCGAAAAATAATGGTGAACATATAACTGTGGGACTGTGGTGAACTTTTTATTGCTTACTCATATTAAAACGCCCTCGGATCAGTATCTTAAAGTGATTTTAAATTTGTGTAGTGCTTCAGTGAAAGTGTTCAGTGAATACTATACTGTCAGGCTGATATCACATATTAGTCCAATATTATTACGACTGTTGATAAATAGGCCGTGGCCTAGAGTATAGCAACATTAGCGTCGCTCACTATTGTCGCGGAGGAGCTGAGTTCGCTCCTCGGTTAAAGCAACTTTTTTTTTAAAACTGTAATAATATAAATATAATATAAAACTATAACCGATCAAAATGGCTACTTCTAGTAAAGTGCAAACAAGATCAAAACCGACTGAGACTCCACCACAAACTGAGGCAGGTGAAGAGCATTATGAAAAATTTATAAAATATGTTGACAAAAAATGGATGAAATTAAACAACAACTATTCAAAAAAATAGAAAAAGAGACATCAAATATAAAGAAAAATCTAGAATTTGAAATGTTAGAATTGAAAAAAGGTGTTGACTTCATAAGCAGTCAATATGATGATATATCAATCAAGGTTGACAATATACTTCAAATAAAAAAGGTAGAAATCTTAGAAGAAGAAAAAACATCAAGGAAATAAGAATTAATAATCTAGAAACTCGACTGACCTTGACAAATGAAGAACCACTGGATAACGTACACAGAGTATTTAAGGAGATACAAGTAAATATCGAAACACAAAATTAAAAAAATAATACCCTATCAAGATAGAATACAGAAAATAGAAGACTGAGCATACAGGTATAAAGTACAACTCGAAGATGAGGAAGCACAGCAAACAGTTTTGATCTCCCGCAAAAACGCAAGAGAGAACAACGTATTTGTAGGCGAACTCTTAACCCCTTACTTCAAAGAACTATTATAGAATACCAAGCAAAGAGCCAAAGAAAAAAAATATCTTTATGCGTGGTTTAAAAACAATAAAGTTCTCACAAAAAAAAATTCTGACATTAGTTAGACTAAAATAATAAACATTAAACACGTCGGCGATTTACATCGTATTATCCAATTGATTACAATCTTTGTTACCATCTACTATATATGTAACTCCATTCATTACAAATGAACTCACTACTAAATATAGATTTTGAACCACCCAATATTGAAGAACATGTATTCAAAAAAATAACTTGTTAAATATAATCTCCCAAAATATTAGGAGCATTCGTAAGAACTTCGACAGCTTTACAGTTCTTTTACAAGACCTCGATTCCCATTTTGATATTATAATTTTAAGTGAATGCTGGACAGACGGCTCTGGTCAGAAAATGACGGGATAGTTATCTTCGTTACAGAATCGCTCGATCCCTTTATCTCTGAAATAAACCTAACGGAAGCTAATTGCATCAAAATTGCACTAGGATCTGATCTATTTGTTTTTGCGATGTATAGACCTCCATGCTTTAAAAATCTCACACCTTTCCTAACTTCCCTTTAAAAACTTCAGGATGATAATTTAAACACAGAACAACTCATTTTAGCCGGAGATTTGAACATAAACATTCTCAATTGCATTCCGAAAACCAATAAATATATTAGTCTCTCAAGTCATTATGGCCTCAAGTCAACTATAAATTCTGTCACAAGAACTTCCCTTGAGTCCAATTCATGCATTGATCATATTTTTGCTAAAACCAAAAAAACAACCATTTCATCCATTATTTATACTACGGTCACCGATCACTACACTACATCAATCGGCATTCGATCTAACATTGAAAAAAAAAACAAAAATGCCTATAAATACCACACACCACGTCATGGACTTTAAATCACTTAGGAAAGAAATAAGTCATGAATAATGGTTCATATTATATGTTATAAATTAGAGCAATAGAATCACTTTATTTGACAATAAATATACACTATCACGTCATGATATGACTAGGCACTTTTTACAGTAAATACTCTGGATACAGGCTAGTTCCTGTGGTTCTTTAGCAAAGGTGAAACCTTTGGTTGTTTTTGAGCAAGAGAGAGTTTTTAAGGAAACCCAACCTTTTATATGAAAAGACTGTTGACATACTTCAAATTCAAAAAAACAGGAATCGGCTTTGCCAACGCGACTTAATTACAAACAAATAGCAGAGGCGATAACCTTTCATAAATACTATTACCCAACCTTCATAGGTGTCACTAGTGGTACATAATTACTCTGGAAATTATACACAACACTAAAAGAAAAAGACCCGAACAAAGCTTTTAATGCTTTCCTACTAACTATAGAAATATATATTACCAAACACACCACATCAAGAACTCACAAAAACAACGCTCACAAAACATTAAAACTTAAACCATGGATCACAGCAGGGCTAGTAAAGAGTATTCACAATAGAAACACAATGCACATGAGGATAAACAAAAACCAAGCAAGCTAAATTCAAATTTTACAGGAATGAAATAGAAAATGCCATAAAGGATCCAAAAAAAACCTGGAAAGTCATTAATGAAGCAGCTTATTTAAAACCTGAAAAAGTAACAATATTAATAAACTGTCAATTAATGGTGAAATACTTGAAACAAAAATCGATACACACAAAATGCCTAATTATAATTATATTAACTCTTATTTTTCCAACGTAGGCCCAAATCTAGCAAACAAAATTCTTATCAATAACCACACTACAGTACAACTATCATCCAATCACAGCCCTACCAAACAACCAATTCTCTCGTTTATTATATATAAACTTAACAAAAAAGAAATTTCTGATCTTATCTTATCTCTCAAACCACATTGCGCTCCGGGTCCTGACTAAATCTCAAACCAAATATTGATTAATCTGCATGAATATATTACCACACCTCTCATACATATATTCAATCAAAGTTTCAGACAAGAGATTGTTCCGGAAAAACTAAAAAATGGAGTGGGAAATTACCTCAATATCGCAAGACTAAAATTTAGCTAAATTGTAAAAAGTTATCCGGTTTTCAAAAATTCCGACATTCAAACTGCTTTGTATTTATAGTTGTTTGTTACTTATTTAAACTGCATTATATTTATAGTTGTTTGTTACTAATTTGAAAAGTGTTCATTTACCTTGAGATATTTTCTTTATTCGGTGTGTGTTTCAAACCATTTAATTTTGATAATTTTTCTGGTTTCCCGGTAATAAATAAGAAAAAGTAGTGAATCTGAGTCTTAACTTTCATAGGTAATAAATGTAATATGCGGATTTAAAAAAAACTAATTTAAATACAAAGTGATTGTTTGCTAACCTTTTACCTGAGGGTTAGATTATTATTACCAAGGAATTATTACCTTAAGACCAAAAAATATTATTTACATATATTTGGCTAAGAAAAATGGATAAATTCAAATTTGTAAGATCTACCGGCCATCCTAATCTACACCACATCAAATTATAATCTGTAGGGACCCAAACTGAATAAAGATGAAAAAAAAAACAAATATAGTAATTTTGAGGGGCAGCGAGAATCTCGACTCAAAGTCACATGCGTAAACCGTTTAGAAAAATGTTAGAAAAGAGGCGGCTCTGGGGATCCAGGCGTAGTTGGTCATTTATATCAACTTGTAGTTAGGTATGTCATGAGTCCGCGACTCAAAATACATATAATGTTAATATAGTAAATTGGAAATCACCACATAATCCATCTACCTACGGGAAATTATTTTAAAGAGGAAGCGTTCTAATGACGTTGCGCACACCATTAAATTAATAAAATAGTTAAGAAATAAGAGTTTGAAACGCCCGTCCGCAGTATCCAAAGATACTGGGTGCGAAGCCAAGAGTATGGTGGTTCCATGGTGCGAAGTTACGCGACGTTTATCAATTCCATTAAAATTTAGACTTGCGATTATATTTTGATCTTTTACATTTTTTTTGTTTTATTCTTCAGCTTCATTCTACATCGCTAACAACATAAAGAATTATTACAAACTTTTCCCAAATTGTCTAATTGAAAAACAACCACTGTTCAATGTTTTGTTCTATTTAATGTGGATGACTTTATATTAAAACACTGATTGTATTTTATGAGATAGACTTTTATTCTTGTGACGGTTATACAGAGAGCTTGTTAGCGTGACCACAGACGACAATACAATGTGTTACAATCACCTCTAGCACTAGTGATGTGCGACACCAATAGTGATGTTACATCCCCTTTCTTTATTTATAAAAACAATAAAAATTCAAATACATTGATATTAGACATTATGCTTACATACAATACAATAAAATCTTAAATACACTGACATTAGACATTATACCTATCGGGTTGTTTGACCACTCTACCATATCTGGTAATGTAAGGGTTGTTCAAATTATTATATTCTCCCACCTGTCCCTCATCTCCAGCTTCTGCCTCTTCAAGTGCCGGATCAGATCGCATGGACAGATGGTCATTATTAACATTTGTATTATATCTCATTTTTAAGTGAATTCTATTTCGTCTGTACGTGTTACCATAATAATCTTCAACAATATAAGACCTGTTACATTTTAATTTTTCCTTGACCACAGCTGGTAACCAATTACTTTTAGGGTTTTTCTTAAAATACACATAATCTCCTGTTTTAAATATAGACATAGGTTTTGCATTGACATTATAATATTTAGAATTTTTTGAATTATTTTTTTCAACGCAGTTTTTGTAATCTGAGAATCTTACAACCTTTGGTTTTAATTTAATTTGAGTTAAAGGAATATTCATTCTTAAAGTTCTAGACATTAATAATTGAGCAGGTGACGGTAAATTGGCTTTAGGTGTGTTTCTATAATGTAATAGAGCTATATAAGGATCTGTATTTGTTTCTTTTGACTTTTTTAGAATATTTTTTATAATTTTAACAGAACTTTCTGCCTGACCATTAGATTGAGAATGATATGGACTAGTAACTACATGTTCTATATCCCAATCGTATAAAAATGATTTGAATTCAATAGCTTGAAAAGGCGGACCTCCATCAGAGACTAAAGACATTGGTATACCATGACGTGCAAAAATAGATTTTAAGTGAATTATGACATTTTTTGCAGTAGAATTATTATTTAGGAAAGCAGTTTCAATAAACTTTGAATAGTAATCTGTTACAATGAGGTACGTTTGATTATCAAAATACATTAAATCAATACCTACTTGTTGCCATGGAAACTTATTAATTTCATAATTTATCAGTGGTTCCTTCTGATTAGAAACTTTAAATTTATTACATATTTGACATTGCTCAATTAAATTTTTTATATCTACAGTGATACTAGGCCAATATAAAGTATCTCTAGCTAATCTTAAACATTTGTTTATTCCTTGATGTCCTTCATGTATTTTGTTTAACATTTCTTTTCTCATAGTTTGAGGTACTAGCAATTTATTACCCTTAAATATTAACTCATTAATGACATGAATTTCGTCTTGAATATTATAATAACATTTTAAAGTGTAATGAACTTTATCTTTGCTATTCGGCCAACCTTCATAATAATATTTTTTTAATATTTGCATAGTTTCATCCAAAGCAGTAGCATTACTCAATTTTTTACGATATTCTTCACTAATAGCTAAGTTCATATATATTGAATTTACATGACAATGTAGATCAGACTCATAATCGGGTATATAATGATCTTTTAAAGCTGCTCTAGATAAAGTATCTGATATATACATTTCTTTACCTGGGACATGTATAACATTTAAATCATAAGATTGAAGAGCTAACATCATACGTTGCAATCTAGCTGGTACATCATGTAAAGGTTTTTTAAATAAATAGACTAAAGGTTTGTGATCAGTTTGTACTGTCACTTTGTTACCATAAATATACTGATGAAACTTATTACAACCAAATTGTATGGCAAATAATTCTTTTTCAATTTGAGCATAATTTTCCTGCGACTGTGTCATTGTTTTTGAACTAAATGCAATTGGACGGTTATTTTGCATAATAACTGCTCCTATAGCTGATTTTGATGCATCGACTGATAAAGTTAGTGGTATTTTTGGATCATAATGACTTAAAACTGTTGCATTTGAAATAGCCTCTTTCAAAGTTTTAAAACATTTTTCACAATTTTCATCCCATGACCATATAACATTATTTTTTAATAAATTTCTCAAAATTTGTGACTTATTTGATAAGTTTTCAATGAATGGGCCCAAATAATTTACCATTCCTAAAAATCTTTGTAAATCTTTGACATTTTTAGGAGACGGCAACTCTAAAATAGCTTTGATGATGGTGACCCATGACGACTTGAAGATCCAAACTGACTTGATCTTCTTGAAGTTGACCCTCTTAGACTTGACTGACATGATGCTCTCGACTGTCTTGAAGTATTTTTATTATGACTGATTTGAAGAATATTTTCTGTGTGTGTATGTTGGTTAATTTTCTCTGCATTGCTTTGTGACAATAAGATGGTTTTTGCAATTTCAATCGTTTTTTGTAATGACAATGTAGAATCTTGTAATAAGCGTTGACGGATATGATTTAAATTTGCACACATATTTGCAATAAATATGTCTCTTACCAGAGATTCTCTTAAATTTCCAAATTCACAATCCAAACTTAAATTTTCCAAGTCCAATAGAAAATTATTGATGTCTTCTGAATTATTTTGTTTTCGTGTAAAAAATGAATTTCTTATCATTGTTAAGTTTTTGTGAGGTGCAAAATATTCATCAAACTTTTTCTTGACTTGTCGTAGCGTGCTTGATTCCATGTTCATATTAAATGATTTGAAAATTTCCATACCTTTGGAGCCAATTGAATGAAGCAGAATTGCGATTTTTCTTTGTTCTGTAGCTTCTTCCAAACCTGACGCTACCAGGTATATTTCGTAGTCTTGCCACCAATTTTTCCATTTTGAATCATTATTCATATTATTTGACAACACTTGCAGATTTGACAGGGCATGAAAATCATGTTGTATGTGTGACTTTTGCGCGTCCTTCGCCATTTTAAATTATACTTAATATTTTTCAATTTATGTTATTAACATCCAACTTCCAGTATTATTATTATTTATTATCGAGATCGCACTTCTGACACCATGTTTTGTTCTATTTAATGTGGATGACTTTATATTAAAACACTGATTGTATTTTATGAGATAGACTTTTATTCTTGTGACGGTTATACAGAGAGCTTGTTAGCGTGACCACAGACGACAATACAATGTGTTACAATCACCTCTAGCACTAGTGATGTGCGACACCAATAGTGATGTTACATTCAACACACAAAAAGCGTGTAAAATTAAAAACCAACATATACTGTCACCATCTCTTCAAAACATATAAATTCATCGTGCTGCCTCCCTCACGGTCATGACCTTAGCGTCCTTAAGCTTTCTTTGGTACCTAATATTTACTTAGACGAAAGACATAGTGCCATCTCGTTTATTCTATGGCGCGCATAGGGACAGAAGATACCAAAGCCGTGGACATTCTTTAAATTGACCCAACGAATCGTATTCATTTGAGAATGAAAGCTTCTATTAGAGACAATAGATTTCACTGCTCGTCAATTGCCGCCGCCGCTAGCAGCTGGCTATTTTACGGTACATTTAAAATAAATGAAGAATAAGACCATTTTTTTGATGCACATAATTTAATATTATTCTTGTATTATAATTTTGGGGGGCAAAAACCAATATACCTAAGGGAAGAACGGCCCCTGAGTTAGAATGAAGGTTAAGAAAAAAATAATGGAACAACGTCTTTCCACAGCTTCTAAGTTCATCTCAACGCCCAAAATGTTCTCAGAGTCAGTCTGTAATCTCCAAGGATTTGTGTATTGTATAATGGATGTGACACATGACAGGAAATTGTTTTATGGTTCCGGTTAAATCCTCGAGCCTTCGTGTCAATCATAAGTGGCAGGAACGTCAACCTTTTGTCTTGTATTACAGTTCTTGTGAGTTTTAACTGACGCGACGGTTTCATCAACATAAAACCGGATAATAATTCTGGCAATATTCTTAATATTTAATGTTTTGTTTCATTCCACAATTATTTGGGTTGCCTTGTATATGTCCCATTTTAGGGTGACGAAGGAATTAGCCTGGAACTAAATCAGATTCATGTTATAGGAGGAAGGAATCACGACAGTCTGCAATAGCCAAATTGTTGAGCACAAGAAAGAGACATAAAGGCAACCGGTTCCCTTTCGAAAAATCTTTACTTGTTCAACCTTTTTATTTGTTAATTCTCCTGACGTCACGCCCACTTTTACAAAAAATAAACGGCCCAAAAAGCCATGTTGTCACCAAATAAATTTCAATAGCAACACACAATATATAAACCCGCCCTCGGAGCCCCCAGCTGTGTCCGCAGCGCCCCTCGGGAGGAAACACTGTTTTATTTAACAAATTAAGTTTAACCAGGAAGTTTTACATCAAATATAATTTTCTTTATCCACAAACTTACCCTTTCACGTTCAAAATTAAATGAAATTCAGCCGCTACACTTTTATCTTATCTATACCTATGAGCTGTTCGGTGGAATTTTTTTTCTTCATGTCTTGCGGCCAGACAAGAAAAAAATAGGATTTTTTTCTTGTGTAAATACAAATTATTTCCATGGTTAGTGTTTATTATGATTATAATAAAATAAAACATTAAAGTTGAACATCGCATACATATCGTCGCATACCTGAGGACTTCACTAACAATGGAAGGTAAACAAATAATAAAGGTAATATATTAATGAAATAATTTTTTTACACCACTTTTAATCGTTAATTTTCATTATCCTGACGAAGAAGCTATCGACTTTGAAACATGTAGATTATTATTGATTAAAGGTTGTCAAAACAAAGGATTTCATTTAAATACAAACAAAATGACGCCACATAGTAATTTTACAACAAGAAGATTAAATAAAAATACATTAACCAATTTTACTTTTTCATTTCTACCAATTCCTTTAACATTGTTAAAGGAATTGGTAGACTTAATATGATTTGGAACAATATTAAACATAAATGGTGCCTGATATAAATAATTTCTTTGACCAAAAGAAGTTTTAGTATGTAATCTTTTCTTCCTCATTTGATTGACTCTATAGAATCGATCCATAAACTAATGCTAGAATGCTATCAAGCAAAATTACTGCCATATCTCTTAAAACCTGTTAAAAATTGTGAGAACAACAATATGAAAACAATCATGTTTATATTTAACATAAACAGAGAATCATCTTATTGATCGAGATAAATCGTGAGGCTATTTTACAACTGACAGGTTTTATAAGATGGTGAACAAATTGACATTATATTCACCTTTCTTCTTGGAGTTAGAGGTAAGTAAAACGATAAGTCTTTTTAATGGTTCGTCTAGTCTCTAGAGCCCAAGAGTTTGCTGGAAGTAAGGCAGATAGATTACCAAACAAATATATACGTTTAAAACAATGAGGCCTGAAAGCCAGAAGCTTAGCATTCACAGAGTTATCAGACTACACAAAGTCTCAAAGACCCACTCACCGTGGGCTTACGTAATAGTGTTCTGCATTTATGGACTTCCATGAATTCGACACAAAATACCAAATAGAAACATTCGTAACCCATAAATAGTATTAATTAGACGGAAGTTGATTCATTTACTAAAAATACTAAAAATAACTATCACTAATCATATGCATATATAAGTGCTGTTACAGAACGTAATATGTAGATAATATAAATTCAAGCGTCTGCCTTCGGCTATACCACCGGTAAAATGAATATGCAACATTTTACGGTGGCCTATGTACGCGTTTGTGGCGCGGATAGAATTCCCACCCTTTTTCGGTCGATAGCCAAATGTCGGCTGCGAGTCAGCCTTATAGAATATAAGCAGCAAAATTAAAAATATTAAATCAGTTCAACTTTACCACCAAAACAAGCGTTTTATTTCAACAAGTAACTCCTGCCCACCAACTGCCTCACCTCGCCTAGTCTTCTGCTCCAAACCTTGGGGTGTTACTTCTTCAAGACCAGCCGGCCCTGCCTAGGAAAACCGCCAACGCCAGAAGCGAGCAGAGACGACAGCACACCCAGTGCCCAACATTCACCGAGCACCGGGTGCGAGAGGCAGATTGCAATAATTTCATACAACTATCATCATCATCGGCCGTAAAGGAGCATTCCCATCGGTTGAAGACACGGTTTGGAACCAGCGCCCAAATCTACAGTCTTGTGCGGACTCCCGTCCAGTACAATTATCTCCTTCTTCAATGATATTTAAATATAGTGTTAACGTTATTAACAAATATTTTATAAAATACTCTAAATGTAACACCGTAAATAAAATCTTCACAATATAAATTTAATATTCATTTCCGTCAGCTATATTCATTGACAGGTAGGTACGAATAGATTAGAGTTGAGCCAAGCGTGTGTCTAAATGACTAATTTTTAATATTATATAATTTTTAATATAATAAGTTGGCATGTGAAGGTAATTAGGCTAAGTAAATCGGGGCTGTCTATAGAATCGTTAACAATTTAAAAAATAAATAGGTACCTAATAGTGCCGCTGCCTATTAATTGGAGATAAAATTCCCTCGACCATCTGCCGTCTGTCAATAATGTCTAGAATTTTAGAATGACGATTGTGGTGATCTGCCGTGTCGATCACTCAGATAAGATGTAAATAATAGTCGTTTGGATACTCCATACTATTTGGTTTATTTAGTGTTATTACTAATGTACAGTATTCGAGATGTTGTTGTTAAGAGAGGACGAGTTACAACAGACACGCCTTTTTATACGTCTCGGTCATGCTGTCTCACTCAGATATGCCTGTCTCTTTCATACCGACAGACATACGTTCACCACATCCCTCCACACTTAAATCAGCAGACAGTAACACAACATGATTATCATAATAATAATTATAAAACATACATACACATATTTAATTATTATTTTACAACATTTTCTTTTTTATTTATAACCATGTTGATTCGGAGAGTTGACTGCTGCTTATTTTGATTTCTCTGTCCTTGGTCGAAGGCGCTCCTTCCAGTTCCCCGACGTTGACGCCACGGGTTCACTGGAGCTGGAAGGAAAAAGAGGGTCACCCGTTAGATTGTCATCCGAAACAAAGTCGGAGACATCGTACTCATCGAACGATAGCCTCCTCGTCTCAGACTCAGGGATTAAAATACTAGGGTTCTTTTCCCATGATACACACAGTTTGGATAATTGATCAAAATGTCTTTTCCAGTACATGATTTTATCATTCAATTTAACCTCAATTAAATATAGTTTATTTCCCAAACGTTTATGTACTTTCCCTGGTACCCACTTATCATTGTTTTGGTCTCTAAAATCCCTAACCATAACTTTCTGATTAATCTTAAAATTCGTAGATACTTTGTTATTCCTTTTATAATAGAATTTCTGATTTTCCTGACATTTTGACATTTTCATTTTGGTATCTTTATCAATCACATTTTCCTTTACCTTCCCCCCTTTAGGTATAAAATTATTCAAATTTGACCTTAACCTTCTACCAAACATTACAACTGCTGGCTCTAACCCTGTTGTACAGTGTGGTGCATTCCTATAATCTATGAGAAAACATTCTAACTTCTCATTATAACCTGACTGAAATTTTTTTTCTAACAATATTTTCTTTAAAAAATTTTTACACGTTTTGACTGCATTCTCTGCCAATCCATTTGATTGAGGATGATTTATAGGTGTTGTTAAATGTTTAATGCCATTTCTCTCGCAAAACTGTTTAAAGTCTTCTGACATGAATGCTGCTCCATTATCAGAAACTAAGGTTTGTACACTACCGAAATAACTGAATAATCTCTTTAAGATTTTAATGGTATTATCTGAGTTAGGTGAATTTACTTCCACGCAATCCAACCATTTTGAGGTTGAATCTATGATTACCAAAAAATATTTATTTCCGATAGGCCCTACGTAATCTATATGAACCCTACTCCAAATTTCTTCCGTTATCGGCCATGGAGTTAACTCACTCTTGGGTTGTGATGGTTGAATTTCCGCACAAATTCCGCACTCTCTAACTAAAAATTCAATTTGACTGTCAATCCCTGGCCACCAAAAATAGCCTCTAGCTAGCCCTTTCATCTTGGCAATCCCTAGATGAGATCTATGCAATAAGCTTAATATCTTATCCCTTAAACTTATTGGAATTACTAACCTATGGTTCCAGAAAATACAATCATCAATTATTGATAAATCGTTCCTTTTTATCCAATAAATCCATTTGCAATCATCCTTATTGACTTTATTTGGCCACCCTGTTCTAAGATAATTTTTTATCTCTAATAATAATTTATCCGTATTAGATTCTGCTTTAACTTCCTCAACATCTATTGGCATCTCGCTATTATTTTTGAATAAACACAAAATTCTTGAATCAAAGTTATTATTTTCCTCAACAGGATCTCCTACAGGTACGCGAGATAAGTAATCCGAACAATTTAATGTTGATTTTACGTATTGAACTTTATAATTGAAAGATGAGAGAATTACACCATAACGTTGTAATCTATTACAAGTTAAAACAGGAATTCCTTTTTTTTCACCAAAAATTCTACATAATGGTTCATTATCTATTTCTAGAATGAATTCCCTTCCGTAAATGTACTCGAAAAACTTCTTAAAAGCAAACACAATTGCACAAGCCTCGAGGTCTAAAATTGAATATTTCTTTTCCGCTTCTGTCAGTTTACGAGAAACAAAAGAAATAGGTCTTTGTAAATTATTTTCATACACATGTAACAATGTTGCACCCAAACCTTTCGTTGAGGCGTCCGTAACTACCTTCAAAGTAACATTTGGATCGTAATGTGCTAACACTCGATTATCACATAAAATTAATTTTATTTTATTAAAAACTTTTACGCAATCTTGATTAAAATCAAAATTCGTATTTTTTTTCAATAATTTGTGCAAAGGATCTAATAACATAGACATATTTGGCACAAAAGATCGGTAAAAATTTACCATTCCTAAAAAACTGCGTAGCTCTGATAAATCTTTTGGTTGCGCGACTTTACTAATTGCGTTCGTTTTATCTTCCATAGGTTTAATCCCTTCCTTCGAGATTTCAAACCCTAAGAAACATACCGATGAAGCGTTAAAATTGCACTTTTGAATATTTACGCACAAACCGCAATCTTTTAACCTATTAAGAACTGCATTTAAATTAGCATTATGTTCCTCTATCGTTTCTCCTGTAACCATAATATCATCCAGGAAAACCGCTGTTTTCTTCAAACCTTGTAGACATGAAGCTATAGTTCTACAAAATATTGCCGGTGCACTGTTAATCCCAAACACTAGCCTAGTGAATTTAAATAATCCTAAATGTGTAGAAATCGTAGTATATTCCATACTTTCTTCGTCTAGTTCCAACTGTAAATAAGCTTGACGTAAATCAATTTTTGAAAATATTATTCCGCCCGAAATTTGTGATAATAAAACTTCTATCTTCGGCATGGGATATTTGTCAACAATCAATTGTGGGTTCACAGTACATTTATAATCCCCGCAAATTCTAATGCTTCCATCGCTTTTAACTACGGGCACGATAGGAGATGCAAACTTGCTATAACTAATCGGAACTAAAATTCCCTCTTCCTGTAAACGGTTCAATTCCGTTTCAACTTTCGCTTTCAAAGCGAAAGGAATACTTCTCGGATTGCAGAATTTCGGTTCTGCATTTTCTTTCAATTTTAAATGAACTTTAAATTTATTGAATCTACCTAGTTTACTTGAAAATACCTCCGGATATTTACGCACTAACGTATCGACACTATTATTGTTTACGTCGTGAATATTATGCGTGAGTATTTCACTTTTCAACTGTGAAGAAACCGTCTCGAAACCCGTAAAACCAATGTTAAATTCTTTTACGAAGTCTCTACCTAGCACAGTGGTTGAACCATCCTTTACAACACAAAATTCCATTATTTTAGTAATACCATTGAAATTAATTGACAAAATTAAACATCCAAGTAACTGTAACTTACAATTATTGTAACCCTTCAGGGTTAAATTCTTCGGCTTCAATTGTACATCTTTAAAATGTTCCCAATAATCTTTATCCGATAGGATCGATATTCCTGCACCCGTGTCAAATAATCCTTTTATGATGATACCGTTATTAACTTTTAACGATAAATAAATGGGATCGGTATTTCTTGTTAACCTTGAATTTATTTCACTTGAATTCACAAACACAGATGAAACTTCCTCCCGTTTTTTTTTTGCGACAATTTTTACTAAAATGTCCCTTGTTTTTGCAATTAAAACACGTCACGTTTTTTAATCTACAATTACTGGAATCATGATTATTTAAATTACAATATTTGCACTTCAACTGTTGTATACGTTCTACTGATTTCTTTCTGGGAATTGTAACATTTTTGTCTTTCGCCCGCGCCGGTGAAGTAGAATAATTCCTACCTGCACTACTATTAAAATTTTTCTTACTTCTAGAAATGAGCCCGACACTCTCGGATTTAATACACGTAATATTTTTATGAAATGAATCCATTCCCGATGCGCACTCTAATGTACTTTTTAAAGTCAGCTTCTCTGCATCTAAAAACATTTTTTCTTTAATACGACCTTCTAATAAACCAGTCACAAAAATATCTTTTAAGTTTTCTTCCAGTCTGCTTTCAAATTTGCAGAATCTTGTTAGACAACGTAACCTAGCTATATAATCATTTATAGATTCCCCAACTTTTTGTTTCGCCGCAAAAAAATTTCCACGTTCCTTAAACACATTCTTTGAAACACCAATGTGGTTTCCTAATAACAAAAATATATTTTCAACCGATAATTCTGTTATTTTTTTTGGAAAACATAAATCTATCAGTAGATTAATCGTGTCTGTGTGTAGGTGGGATATTAAAACCGCCCTCTTTTTATCCTCGGATTTAAATTTGTCATCATTGACGAGGATCAACTGCTCAAACTGTAGCACGAACGTCTCCAGCCCGTCCCTAAGGTGACAAAACCTGGGTAAACCCACTCCCTCCATTTCCACACAGATTACCAATAATCAGAAAAAACAACAACAAACAGCACTCAACTCACGAATCTGATGATTGATGCTGCCGCCGATCGCCGCCCTTCCGCGTCTGACCGTCTTCTGGCTCCGTCCGGATTCCTGGTCGTCCTTCTCGTCCGGTCACCACCGCCACGCCTTCCCGTGTCGGGTCCCCGTACAAGCTGCCTGGATCCGTTTTTCATCCGGTTTCTCGGCTGCTGATTCCTTGAGCTCAGCGCCTTGAATCTCCTCACCAGTTCCTTGCCTTGATGCTCCTTCAATGTCCGATACTGTCCGTGAAGCTGCCCCCAAATTATTTTATTTTTTTATGCGACAATAATCCCTTCCGCGGTGCTCGGTGGGATTATAACCAAACTATGGTTCTTTCAGCTGCGCCTACTGTGGTTCTTCCTCCAGGAAGAATTTAATGGCTGATCAGCTTCCTTTTTCGGCTGCTCCAACTGTAGTTCTTCCTCCAGGAAGAATTTAATAGCTGTTCAGATTCCTTTTTCGGCTGCTCCAACTGTAGTTCTTTCAGCTGCGGCTACGGTTCTTCCTCCAGGAAGAATTTTGCGGCCGTTCAGCTTCCTTTTTCGGCTGCGCCAACTGTGGTGATCTGCCGTGTCGATCACTCAGATAAGATGTAAATAATAGTCGTTTGGATACTCCATACTATTTGGTTTATTTAGTGTTATTACTAATGTACAGTATTCGAGATGTTGTTGTTAAGAGAGGACGAGTTACAACAGACACGCCTTTTTATACGTCTCGGTCATGCTGTCTCACTCAGATATGCCTGTCTCTTTCATACCGACAGACATACGTTCACCACAACGATTGCCATTGATCTCAATCACCTAGAATTCGCTTTTCTTGGAATCTTACATTTTATTCCGTCCGATATTCATCCTAATTACGGAAACACTAAAGGCGCGTCAACATCAAAGGGACGATTCGTACGCCATTATTTGTTCCCTTCGTTTGTGTCATAGATCAACTCAACTTCACTGAAAAGTGTATTTTTTAATATTTTAAATGAAAGAGAAACTTTCCCGGGCTACAAATAACCTGACAATATTTGAAAATTTCCTACTATCACCACAATGCGCGAAAATGTTGCTTGTGTTGTGATGGAGGATTTAGTAAACCGAGGAATTGAACACTCTGTGCCTGGGTGGGACCCAAACGCTATTTAAACTCAACCACCGACTGGTCTGTTCCAATTAATAATGTAATATTGTTACAATACACGATGGTCATTTTTAAGAATCGCGCTGTTTTTCTAAGTTAGAGCGTAATAAATGCCGTTTGAATGCTGTTTGAAGTTGTTTTCATGAATAAATAGAAAATAAAAATATCTGCCTAGCACTACATAAAAAAACTAACCATTCTATTCGGATAAATAAACCAGGTAGTGATTTTTCAAATATATACCTGCTTTTGAAGCTCACGCGTATTGAAGTACAATGGAAACTGTTTCTTATAAAATCTGAGGACAACCCTTTAACCAAACTAAACCTCTTTAAACCCGAACTAAAGCAAGTCAAAACATTTGATACACACCTTTGAAGCTAAAAACGATAATTTTAGTATTCAACTAAAAAAACAGAATGTCACACCTTGCAGAACAAACACCAACTAGCGTGCTAGCAGTAGCATAAAATGAAAAAAAAAACTTACAATTTATTTCAAATTCATTCAAAAGCTCCAAGCAAGCATGAACAATAATACAGTGGAGCGGTACAATCCCATTAGCGTGCATACAAAACTCACAAAACTGGCGTAATTTTAATAAATTCGTCCAGCTGTTGGACGTTAAACGACACAAGTGTGGGTGGCAGACGAAGTCGGCTGATATTCCCCCTAACGACCAGGAAGGATTTTTCGCTTGGAATGTTCCCCCACTAAATTGTAAGTATTATTGCCTTGTCCATAAATTGGAAAGAATCTGGGTTGAATCATAAAGAAAAGATATTGGACTGTAAGACGACCGCGCTGGGTCTAAAAGATCCACAACTTCGCCGACAAAGTGCTTAAGGGAAAATCAAACATTTCCATCATACAGTTTGTGCATCAAATCTACTAGAAGGTCCTTGACTTAGGTTACACATTTTGCTCTAGAAAAGTGGTTATAGATTTTTATTTACTCCTTCGCCCGTATTTATCTCTATATTATAAAATGTGGTACACTTTCATTAGGTACTAAATATTTTGTTATGTCTCTGTTGCGATCCGACAATTATTATTCGACGTATAAATTACGGCGAGGTAAGCAATTCTTGCCAAATTGAATGGTGCATTATATGTTAAGAATATATCTATCTATCTACACATATGAAGAAGAGTATCCCGGTGGCGTGTTTACAAAACCTTTAAAGTTTCAGTCATGGTGGCAGCTAAAACGGTGTAGGTTTCGTTGTGCAAAATTATCCACAAACCCTATACAATTTCACAAGGTATAGCTTTTTTTTTAATTCATCCCGGAGTGTATTAGTTTTTACACAAATTGACGGTTTTATTCCCAGATTGATGAAATTTTGAACACAAAACAGGAGGAAGGTTACTGTTTGTCTAAATGAGATTTTGAAAAACCACCCGATACCCTTTTTCTCTCTTTGTTATAGCAGAATGTTGATACTTCTGGATGAAATTTTGCACATTTCAACAAAGTTTAACATTCGAAATAAGAGGAAGATTACTGTCTAGATCTGATTTCGGAGACTACAGCTAGTCAAGTAATAAAAACCATTTTTTAAATAATCAAAATATTTTTTTTTGTTGATATAAATGCCTGGTAACTTTATTTATTTTTAAGCTATATACTTATAAATCAATTGCCTTTTCAGTACATTTTAAATAACAGTTTAGTCATTTCGGGTTTTCCAATTAGCCATTAGAGTGTGCTTTGGCGCATGGCGACTTTGCTCAAAGCAGAAAGAATTTCATCGCCAGTAGAATAATGATGCTTGAAAATATTATAAGGTCTGCGGAATATTTTTAGAACAAAGCTTGTATATTGCTTTTTATTTATTAATGTAATCTGACGAACATGCAAACATATTGCAAATGTGCGTGAAAAAAGTGAACATGTCATATTTTTAGAAGAAAAACAATATTGTGCAAGTTACCAAACCGGTCCGATAGCGTTCTTATATAATTTTAAATTCTTTATTATCAAATAAGTAAGTTTTTAGAGGATTTTCGATACGAGAGTTAATGAGTGCATAATCTTAAAAGTGTAAATGTAAAATTAAAAGTAAATAATCATTTCGTAAGATAGATCTTATACCAATACCAAAAATAAAAAAATCCACCAGTAAAAAGAAGTTATTAAAAATTATTACTACTATTTTTATTAATAGAAGCATTAAAAAAATAAATCGATAGGATTGAACCTTCCTCCTCAGAGACTGGCTTTTAACGGTTGTGAACTTTTAAAACTTTTGTTATGGTTTTTACTAAGGATTGAACCATCCTCCTCGGAGACTGGCTTTTAACGGTGTTGAACTTTTAAAACTTTTGTTATGGTTTTTACTAAGGATTGAACCTTCCTCCTCGGAGACTGGCTTTTAACGGTTGTGAACTTTTAAAACTTTTGTTATGGTTTTTACTAAGGATTGAATCTTCCTCCCCAGGGACTGGAGTCAACCGCGCAAAAAACTGAGGCAAATCCCGATAGGGTAGGACCGAAATTTATTTCGTTCCTTAACTGCTGCAATGTCATCCGATTTCAGAGAAATGCGTGTGTGTACGTGATTGCAACCCAATTGATAGAATGCGTTGTTGTCGATAACAAGTCTTTTTGCCGAGTCTCAGCTCAAAGAGGGTTAATTTCCACTTCCAAGATTTCAATTCAATCATTACTAAAAATGAAAGTGAAATTCAATTATTGTGTAAAATTACCTACCGATATTGGTGTAAAGTGGTGGGTTTATTATTCTTAGCGTAGTTCTCAATCCATTTCCATTAATTATGTTAAAAATCATGAGTTTATTTTAAAATTAAAACCATGTAAAATCTTTTATACCCCGAAATATTAAAGTTATGTGCACAAAAACTTATATCATGTTTTTTAGTTGATATTCTTAAAATCTAAAATTAGATGATTTTTATGAATTAAAAAAAAAATTAAAAAATAACAAACTAAGCAAATATTGATACAATAACTGAGCCAGTACCTACGTATTCAATGGAATATGCTCCAAGGAACTGGCTGACTTAGTCCTTCGGCACCGGTGCACAGTCGGGAAACACGCCAAACGTGCGCCCAACATTTGTAAACAGTTGACAATTGTCACATGAGAACGGGTCGTTTCTCCGTCTACGACATTGGTCCTGCTGGGAAATATTTTCCTATTTGTAGTTTATGTTGAAAAGGGTAGATACTTTTATAAAAAAATAAAATTGTGCGTTGAAATACTGCTCGATTTTTCAAACGAGTGGGTAAGTACTATTTCGATTTTTCTATTTTTTTAAATGACTTAAATGATATTTTTTTATAAAACAAAAAAAATAACTAATTGTTCTAACTGTCGTCTATTAACGTCTAATGGTATTTGTAAGCGCCGTCGAAGTGTTTAGAATTTTTTTTAAATTTTACAATATTTTGAAGCACGAAAATCAATCAATACTACATTTAATAAAGGAACGTAAAAATCTGATTAACATTAATTTTTCCCGATTCCACAATCGCCACTATTAAATTTCATGTATCGACTAGGAAAACAAGACAAAATGTAACATTCTTCTGCAATACATACACAACCAACTATCAGACATACTCACTAACCAATAGGATCCAGGCAACAGGTATGAGGGTACTATTGATACATTTAATGATACCATATATAGAATTAAGCGCAATCTATACAAGCAATGTGTTGAATCCTACAAAATATAGTAGGATTGGAAATATAGTTTTAGTAATTTTTTAATAATATTTGTAGTATTGTTCTTGTTTCTATATTATTTGATGTTACTGTTACATGTCTTACTAATATTGTTTTATATTTATCAGTTTAATGTTATTTCATGTTTTAAAATTGTGTATAGTTAAATAGATTAGTTAGCTCCGATATAAACAAATATACATTTATTAGACCGAATACAAGGATTGTGGAAACGTCTTGACCAGTTATAAAATATTGTGAAATTATTGAAAATGTTACCGTTATTGTGAAATTATTGAAAATGTTACCGATATAAAATACTTAGGAGTTATAATAGATTCCAAACTCAACTTTAACAAACATGCGGAATATACCCAAAAGAAAATTGGAAAAAAGATATATTTTTTGGGAAGAATTCGCCAAAAACTGTCCGAAAAAACTGCAATCACCATTTATAACTCCATTATTGCTCCACATTTTAATTACTGCTCAACTATCCTTTTCCTGTGTAACGACCGAGAGCAAAATAAATTTCAAATTCTCCAAAATAGGGCAATGAGAACAATACTCAGACGAAATAGATATTCAAAAGTAAATAAAATGTTAAACGAACCAAATTGGCTAACGGTGAAACAGATGTTGACCTTGAACACGATGATATTTTTACACAAAATAGTAAACAACCTGCTACCCAAATATTTTTCGAATAAAATTGTATACAACAAGGACATACACAAACATAAAACTAGGACGTGCAATGAAATCAGGCTACCAAAGAAGGACAAAGCGAATACCCAGAATAGTATATTTTATAAAGGGACGAAATACTATAACGCGCTGCCGGAAAACCTTAAGTCTGCCCCAATTGAAAAGTTTAAGATGTTGTGTAGGAGCCACATCAAGAAAGAAAAAAAATAGTATATTTAAATGTAATAATTAATTAGTCATTTGTAATCTTAAATGTACAAATTACTAAAATAAAATCAATAAATAAAAAAAATAAATAAAATAAGTTGGGATGTAAAAGAGGTTGAACTACCTACTCTAATACAACTTATACTGTTTAATTGTATTGCCATAGTCAACCTCTTTGATTTACCCTACATATTTCATGTTAAGGCCCATTTGAACGTGAAACCAAATAAAAAAAATTACAATTTTCTCAAAATAACCATAAATAACAACACAAGTGCGTCCAACCAAATTTTGTAACAATACGCAACTGATATTTCACAAAATCACATAAAAAATAACCAATGTTGGTCACAATAAGCCGACTGCATCGCATCGTCAGAGAATTGATACCGCAGTATATATGTTTTGTAGTATATGCAAGATACTGCATAAACTACAAAACATAACTTTGACGGTAATTAAAAGTAAAAGGAAGCTTAAAAATGGTTGATCTTCGTAATATAATAAAGTGAATAGTTTAAATAATACCACTCCATTTCATCAGTTAACACCAAATTTAATGCAATCATCTCATAAAATCACACAATATAAAATAACACACGATTCCCAAAGGATTAGGAAGAGATTATGGAACGTTACAGAATTCGGTCGTGGTAAAACGCGTAAAAGACTGTAAGGAAATTAATAAAAAAGCTATTTAGGCAATCACATTTGGCATACATATAATGGAGTTTTAAATGAGAAAGTAGATTATTTAAATTTGGTTCGTTAATTCTACCTTCTAAAAATATGATTAGATATCTGAGAGCCATCTGCATATAACCTTTGTAGGTTGAAGGCTGTCTGCTGTAGGCTGGTAGGTAGGGTGGAAGGTTGTCTAATGTGTAGGTCGGGTAGGTTTTAGGGAGGAAAACCATTTCACAGTTCCAGGGCCGCAGCAGGGATTAGCCGTCAGGCGGGCTAACCCTAATTTACATAATTTGATCAGTGTAAAGGCTCTGGAGATTTCCTGCAAACCCCTTCTGGTCATTCGTTAAAAGAAACCTCCGCTTCGCAAAGAAATATAATACGCCCTATCTTTAATACATTTCTCAAAATACCTGCGATATTTCAGTTGTTGTTGGGAGTTAACATTGTTACTACTTGTGTCTAGTAAGGTGTTTTAAATCTTTTTTTTTAAAGCTGGAACGCGTGGATAAAAAAACCTTTAATTCTGAACATTTCAGTAGCTTGAGATCTATTCATTTGTTATAATATATATATATATATATATATATATAGGTACCTATGAAAAGCGCCTCAAACATTTTTATAACATTATCTCCACACCTATGTCATCTTTGATGATGCTTTGTGGATTTTTTTTATATTAACTCCACACAGGAGGCCCTGAAGAAAATAATTTCTCTCAGGGCCTATGTCATCTTTGGGGATGCTGTGTGGAGGGTCTTTTTGTGGAGAGGAAGGAGTGAACATGGGTCTTGAAGAGTCCCATGTTGTAGGAGGGAGGAAACACAGAGGCCGGCAGTTCGTTCCACAGCTGAGCTGTTGAACTTAAGAACGAATCGTAGAAGCGACCCGTTCTCATGTGACAAATGTCAACTGTGTACAAATGTTGGGCGCGCGTTTGGCGTGTATCCCGACTACGCACCGGTGCCGAAGGGATCAATGACGCTAGTTCCTCAGAGCATCTTCCATTGTAATACCGATAGAACAAGGACAGCATACCTACCTGACGCCTGTGCTCTGAAGATTGCAGTCCGTTTGTTAAGATTGGGGAATCTATCAAACGGAACGCCCGTTTTTGCACAGAGTCAAGGGTTTTTTCAGGTATTTAGAGGCTCCGGACCAGAGATGGCTGCCAAATTCGACAGTAGGGCGCACTTGCGATTTGTACAGGGTCAGCAGTTGTGTATTATTAAAGTATCTGCGGGCCCTGTACAGTACGCCCAGCTTCTGAGAGGCCAACTTTACTCTGGCTTCCATGGAGCCCCCGTACCTGAGCTGGTCACTTATAGTAACACCAAGCATATCAATGGAAGGCCTGTTGGGAAGATTGCTTCGATTTGATTGGATAGTCTTTTTAAGTAAAAAAATAAACAAAAACTCAAGTAAGGAAAAAGTACGGAGGTAAGTGTGAATCTGGGGATCAGTGGGTCCAGGAAAGACGGAGGTTTGAATCGATCCCTCCCACTGTGTGTGTGTGATATTTCTGTCGGAGAGGTTGAAGGTCTCCCTCAACTAGTCCTCCCAATCTGGCCTCCTAAGCAGTCGGTGGGCAGTCGCATCCGCCATCAAGACCTTTACAAATGTCACCAAACGTAGCGAACTTTGACTGGGTGAACTGTTTGGCGGTTTTCTGTTTTATAAAATTATTTCAAATTATACGGGACCGTCTATTGTAGATTCTGAATATAATGAGAAAGCTTCGTGTTCTCTTTTTCTGAATCTGTCAATATATTATATCTGACCAAAACAGAAAAATTAAAACAAGTATTATGAGGAAATATCATTTGGTGGCAGATATAGCACTATGTGAACCGAGTGGTTTTGGGTAAAAATTATAAAATTACCCAACTAATCCATAAGAAGATTAATGGCAAACGTGGTGTAAGGTGTCATCACACCTCATGTAAATTTGGTTGGGTAGAGAGAGATGCGAAAGATTACGGGATATGATTAGAATTGCATGGCCATTCCGATCCAATTACTAAATAAATATTAAGTCTATTTCAGCAATGTTGCAAATTCCAATTCGGAATGCACTTATTTCACTTGAACTGATACAATTCGGAATGCACTTATTTCACTAGAACTGATACAATTCGGTATAGTTGTATGGCGCCCTTCGTGGCAGCCGGACGCGTCCTAACGCGTCCTCCAACCGCTTTGTGTTTTTTTTAGTATTTTCAAGGGAAATAAGGCAAAATCCCTTCGAAATCAATCAAACAACATTTGGATTTAAATAAAAATAAACTTATCAACCAGTTTTTAGAACTTTATAATATGTGATTTAAGTGCAGTGTTTTAAAAGCGAATATTCGAAAATTTTGCTCAAAAATATTCGATATTCGAAACGAACGTCAATCGGTAAATGCACACCAAATGTTTTCAATGGAATTCTCGGAAAATCTGAATGCAAGTGTTTTGCGAAGCCCAGGGTAACTTATTATCCCGACCGTCGCTTTTTATTGCGGACAAAATGCACCACTTCAACAATCATCAGGAACAGGATTACATAGAGATGAATGATGGACTTGCCGAACGTCACAGCAGTGCTGCCAGGGTGTCTTATCTATGTGAGGTATCAACGCTTTATTGGCAGCAGACACATACCTGGACGGATGACAAACCTCGTGCTGGTACTGTTGGTGGATGCGGTGGACTCTCTCGCTGCAGCAGCTGGTCCATTTTCTTCACCACCAAAGATTCTTGCTGCAGAGTCTCCATTTTCTATCTTCGTCGAACGTCGCAGCGGTACTGCCAAGGTCTGGTATCTGTGAGAGGATATTGTGACAGCTCTTTGTTGGCAACAGACACATACCTGGACGGATGACGAACCTCGTGCTGGCACTGTTGGTGGACGCGGTGAACTTTTTCGCTGCAACAGCTGGACTAGTTTCCTCACCACCTAGGATTCTTGCTGCAGAGTCTCCATCTTCTACCTTCGTGTCACCTGTTCCTGTACGTCATTTTACCTGACTTTATTTTTGTAATATTTATATATTTTGTAATACCTGCATCAACTGTAAAGCGCCCCTGAGGTGATTTCACAAAAGCGGCGCTATACAAATTGTTCAATAAATAAATAATAATAAATAAATAAATTCGAAATGCACTTATTTCACTAGAACTGATAAAAATAGATAGGTACCTATCTACAATTTGCATAAAAAATATTTTCACGTCGCTGAGATTTGATGACAGGACATCTTGGTCAGCGTCATCTCATGGAAATAATCCACAACAGTTCTGAAATATATAACATAAAAAATTACTTCGTATCACTTATCAAGTAGTCGTGGAAAATATCAGGCCATATTTTGTGAGCATCAATAATGTTCTTTTGTCTATTGGGAAATTATCCGAACTGTTTAATTTAAGTAATAAAACGCAAAAGCCTCTCGGAGCCATTAAAATAATTAATTCAAGAGTTGAGTTGGATACTTCTAATGCTAGACTAAAATTTTAATTTTGCCAAAAAGCCCCTTTAGGCGAATTGATAAATAAATAAAAACATTGTTCATCAAACAGTAAATTCTTAATTTTTGACTTATCGTTAGTACTCTATGGGTTATCGGTGCTAAATTTCAAATCGATCGACTTGAAAAGAAAAACCTTAACAAGAATTCAGAACAATACGTTATTGTGTATTTTAAAATTGTTATATAATTATCACCGGCTTACTCTGGAACTTATGTAATCTTAAGGAATGCTGCATGAAGGGTTAAATAAAGAAGATGAAGAAAACTTAAAGACTTACGTTTTGAAGAAATGAGAACAGGGAGAGACTGGCATGTCAATTTCTAAAATTAATACAGAATTCACTTCCTAATTTGAGGATATATAGAATTAAGGTGTTTAAACCCGCAATCCCGCATTCAGAAATATTTGATCCCGCGAATTTGTGGGATTTTCATGGATTAGGGGAAAATTACAAGAAAACATGCTCTATATATTAATAAGATGTGGTGAATCTTTAGCCTAAATGAAAGGGGAACTGAACTAGATGTTACGAAGAAATAGTAGAGCCTAATCTCAAGCTCGGAAACTTTAATACCTGGAATCGGGTTTTGAAGAAAGCGAAATGAAATCCTTTTTGAAAACGGAATTATCAACCTTTAGTTAGCACACATCTTTTTTATGACAGACCCACCAATTATTGTGGAAGCTGAGTGTTTTCTAGTGGTTGGCTTTTGTTCATATATGTATTTTATGATCTTATTTTTATCAAAGTCTTCTTAAAACAGTTAGTACGTTACATTTTCAATGTATTCTTTACAATTTTACTGGTACCAATTAAACCAATTAATAAATTATGAAAAAATGTTTTTGAAAAGTTGTCATTCTTTCAATTTAATTCTCGCAATTGCATTTCCCGCAATCCCTCGGAAATCTGAAATAGGTTCCGGATTTGCAAACTTAAAGTTATTTTATTATTTAAAGGTTAAAATGCGAAATCAAAATAGGTAGATACTTAATAATATTTATGCAGATTCGTTTCCGTTCTATACCACTTCCGTCGCTTTGTAAGATGATTTACGTACACTTTGTCAGCGCTTAAATTCCACCCACACAACATATATTAACTCAGATATTATCAGAGACCTTAATAAGTCTCCACAAAGCGGCGTGTGCTTTAAAAAAAGTAATTAATAACAACTCTTCGAAATTTTATTTTTAAGGTCCAGCGAGAGAGAGGGCCATTTAGAAGATTGTTGATTAGATTAGTTTAGTTTGGCAACAATTAATCAATAAGATAAGATAATGGATGCTGTCAGACCCCTAAATATCATCCCATTCGAGTTGGCGCTACCAGGAGTAAAGCAGGGAGCAAGGAACATAGAACGGAACGGTTGGCCCTGTTTGTTGTTTGCCGTGTGCCGTGCGAGTATCGCCCGGTCACGTACACCATTAACGCAAGAATTAAAGCTAAGCTGTGATTCTATCAAACTAGAAAATGTTTGCTCTCACATATATTATCGCTAATATACGTTAATCTCCGCATAGTGCTTTAGATTCTAAGGTTTGTGGCACAGCAAATATTTTCCAACACCCCTGATTTTAGAGACATTTCGAAGATTTATTTGTGTTTGTTTTGTTTTATCAAGAGTTGTTTTAAGCTAGGCAAATATTTTATAGATAGTATGACAGAATCAGTGCTACACTTTTGACTTTCACTTTACAATTTATTTCATCGGCTTTCGATTATTTTAACACCACACACAAAAAATAAAGTCTGTAAAATTGGGTAGATTTGCTTCGTTATAAAATAACGCGGAAAGCTAAAGCTATTGGTTAGAGAAAAAAATTAGTTCTAAAAAACTAGCGGTCCATAATGAGGTGCTGGTAATGGCAGCTTACCTTGGTATCTATATGGCAGTGAGGCATGGAACTGGCAGAGGAAGGATGAACGTAGATTGAATGGCGTAGAAAAGAATACGATTCAACGAATTATTAGTACGCAAAAGCGTCTCTATGACTAGTGCTAGTTATATTATATTCTGATAATTGTGTGCCTAAAATAATATTAATTGCAGGAAATCAAAACCAAATTTTAACCTAATTTATTTATTAATATCTTTTCAAATCTCTACATAATAACAGCCCAAATGAAACCAGTTTCTTTAGCTTATTTACTGTAAGATGAAAATTAGTGCAAAAACAAATATGCAAACCATGATATTAATTATTAATGTTAGATACTGGTTACATCCATTAGTGGCGTGCGGTTCGTGGAAGTCATAATGTGCATAAGTCGAATAAAGTGTAGATAAACATTGTAAACATATTTAACGTAAACATAATATATTTAAAAATCTCTTTTTTAGATGAGGAAATCAACAAACACAGTCAATATTTGTATAAAATTATAATTATAAATAGGGTTAACTAATAAATATAATTGTAATTAAAATATTAAATTATGGCAGAACTTGTTATTAAAAAAACTGATTTTGAATAAATTAAATACTAATATTATTTAATTTGCAAAATAAAAACACTCAAGGAACATGAAGATGAAAAAATCACAAATATTATGAATAATTAACAATAGCACAAATAGCTACAGTTTACCTCGGAACAGAAATAACACAACTAGATACAGTCCACCATGGAAGAGAAAGAGCACAACTAGCTTCAGTCCACCTCGGAACAGAAATAGCACAACTAGCTTCAGTCCACCTTGGAACAGAAAGAACACACTAGCTACAGTCCACCTCGGAACAGAAATAGCACAACTAGCTACAGTCCACCTCGGAACAGAATTCTATAATGAGGAGGACTGTGAATAAATCATGACAATACTGTGTATCTTAATATAGTCGTAAATTAATAAATAAATAAATTTAAAACCGTGCTAGACTCTTAAGAAAACATCAACATCTTAGTCACATAATGAAGGATAACAAATCTATTTCTAATAAACATCCAAAGGGAAGATTAATGAAACGTGCCATAGAGTAAGACGCTGCACTCAGTGTTTGGAAATCCCGCACATTTTTAAATCCCGCGGGATCGCGGAAATTTTATTAAGCGGTATTAAATTGTAATAATTATAACAATTTTTTTTTCATTACTTTTGTTCTAGTGATTTATAAAAATACCGTAGGGTAATAAATATTAAAGAAAACTTTGATAAAAATGATTTTACAACATTTAAAACAGAAATGTCACTGGTGGACTTTCCATGGTCATTTGAGATCAATCATCTGTGGTATTAGTAATATTATAAGAAGTATATTGAAAATGTAACATAATAAACCGTTTAAGAAGATCTAATATAATACTGTAAAAACAATACTTTACAATTCTGTCACCTATACGTTCACGGACATTATTTGTTCACAGCAGCCCAGCAGCGGAAAACGCTGAAGCCTCCGTTCTTAAAAACTGACATCTCTTTCTAAAATCGTTTCCAGATCTTAAGGTTTAGGTTAACATTAAATTCAGTTACTCTTTCATAAAAGTTTGACCACCGCTTATTTATATAAAATGTATGTTTTTAATGTTGCTTGGGTCTTAATTGAGGATTTAGTAGAGGAATTTAATTCACGCTTCGACAGCAGGTTTGTGTAATTTCACAATTTACTAATTAAAAATAATATAAATTGTAAATTTGAAACAGAAAAATCAGAAATTGATTTGGTCACATCTCTACCAATATTACGATCATACATAAAGATTGCAGCCAGAAAATCAAAAAATGTTGTAGTTCTTATTCGAAGTATGATACAGTTAAATACGATTGAAGGAGATAGGATCCCATTAGCTCAGCTGGTAGAGCGGTGCTCCGGCAAGGAAAGGGTCCTGGTTTCAAGTCCTAGATGTGACCGTATCTTTTTCTGATTTTTCTGTTTCAAATTTTGGTTTGGTAATCGCTAATATAGTCTTCAATAATTAAATATTACAATTTTGGTTATTTCACAATTTAATCATTTAAAACATATGAGGTATATTGACCGCACAAATATTCTCTCAGTTTCGCTCTGGTGTAAAACCACCACTCAGAATCGGAACGTTGCTCTAAATGGTTATAGCCGTGTTTGGTGACCAGATCTGAATTGACATCTCACCTACCTCCTCCACATCTGCTGACTCTCCCCATATCCTTCAGACTCACAAGATAGCCTAATTGGAGATGTCACAGTCTCTCTGGCTCCAGACACTTGGAAGCAGTTACGACTCTTCTGCTAATACAAAATGACAATGATACTGATTTCCTGGGACCATGAATTTCCTAAAATGGCACTAATTTGTTTGTGTAATCCACGCGTAAAAATGATTAAGCGCCAATCAACAATTCGCTGTGATCAATTCATTTCAAAGTAGCTCTCGTGTTTCGCTAAATACTCGTACCCACGTTTATTGTTATTGCTGCTGAGCTTTGACTTAGGAACCCTTAAGGGCCTTCCTTACTAGCGATCTCAATCGTTGTATGGAGAATCATGAATTGTCAGATTCAAACGACAATCTAAGTTATTAATCGTCAAAATATCGATAATGTAGCCACGTTAGGCTATCATAAATACATTTTTCTATCGAGATATATGTTTATACTAACAATTTATTTTCGTTAAATACTATATAATGAACATCTAAGAATTCTCCTACTCATTCGGCTCTATGAGGTGGCCGTGAATGCACGTTTCCTACGGCCCGTCGTGTCAATCTTTTTTCAAAGTTCGAAATTCCGCGTAATTATTACACTTCCATGTGACGTTTCAACAATATTCCACTCTATGCGTAGCGCGTAGGGACTATAATAGTGTGTCGCCTTTTTTATGTTTCATCTGTGAGTTTCCGTCGAAGCTGTGTAGTGTCAAATAGTATTATTAAGAATTAATTTATTGTTAACATTTTTTCGGGTTTCTAGGTAATAAACAATTTGATATTTTTAAAATATGAAAGTATATAAAATATTCCAGCACTTATAATAAAATAAGAGAAGCACATCCGTATAAAAAATTTTCAGTCAAAAGATCGAATGCCGAAATCACTTCAAAATTATTGCAAAAAACTTAGATCACTGTCAGAAGATTCAAAGTATCCCTTAGCACTGAGGAAGATTGTGTCAAGCCGTATTTTACGCCTGAGAACGGCTGTATGTTGTGCAATAACGTACCAGAAGGCTATGAATTGTAGTCAAGAGGAAAAAATAAAACAGCTTTATTTGGATATATTGAATGGTCCAAAACATGTATTTGGAGACCACTCACTATGCAAGGAACGGGTATACTTTTGAAAACGGGATACTGGCGACACTAATTACGTACCCAATATGACTTCGAGTTCGACTTTTGGCATCTAATGCTCAAAGTTTAATACATGATGTAGACATCAATACTGTGGAGTGCTATAATAATGTTGTGGCTAAATTTGTTGGTGGAAAGCTTATCAATTATTTTCTAAAACGGCCCTACAATGGAAGGTGCGCAGCAGCAGTAGTGGCGTTCAACACCAATCGTCCACACTATTCTTTGCATAAATTTGCAACCGGTAATAGTCTCGGAAAACTCATAAAGCAATTAGAATTAAAAAGATTTCAGAAAAATATTCAAGAAGTATTAAATAAAAAAAGAAAAGAAAAACCCTGCAGCTCGCTCCAGCAAAAGATCAGCATTATGGTCCCAATGCAGAAAAACCTGATATGGACCAAGCATCGTATAAGGTAGGTAAAGATGTGTAGAAAGGCTTTTTAGCATAGCCAAAGATAGGCAAGCAATTAAAAGGGCGACAGTACTTCAAGCATCTAGTGGAAAGTGTATCGAGATGCGCCGCAATATGATTGCGGCATCCTCGGTTTGGAAAAGTGTGCAAACGGCGGCAAAATATAAGTTGCGCTCCATTAGACAATAATATACTATACCAGCAATCCTTATCGAACATTCCTTCAATTCGACACGAACAAAAACATGAATACAATGTCCTGAAGGAGCTTGCAGAACTAGAAAGCATTATCATTGAAAAGTGTGGTCTTTTCATACATGAAGAGTATTCGTATATGGGTGCGACACCAGATGGAATTTCTTCTGAATACACCGTGATTAAAATTAAATGTCCTTTCGCAGCACGCAGCATGCTCATATATGAAGCAGTAAAATCCAAAAAAAATACCTTAACAAAAATGGAGAAATTCTGGTAAATAAATCTCACGATTGGTTTTACCAGGTTCAGTGCCAATTACATGTAACAAAAAAAGCTATTTGTATGTTTGTTGTATGGACTAAACTCGGAATAAAAATCGAAAAAAATTTACGGGATGACGAATTTCGGCAGACTAATATGGTTAAGCAGCTGAATCGCTTTTACAATTTTTGCATGCTACCCGAATTAATTGATCCTGGACATAATCGCTGTATGCCTATTAGAAATCCTGAGTAATTCAAAGTGCATAATACCGAAAAGAAGTAGAGTAAAATTGGTTTCAGCTAAAACCAAAACATGTAAGAAGGAATTGTTAAGAAGAGATCAATAACATTTTCATTGAAGTATCTTCAACAGGAATTTCATTTATATTCCTTATGTATGTGGTCTACATTTTTAGAGATAGGGAAAAGGAGGGTTGGAAAGTTCCTGGCTATTCAGATCTAGTCACTAAACATATCTACGCCGTTCTCAAGCAACTTTCAATCCTGAATTATAGTCTCTCACCAGGGTGATACTGAACGTATATTCCACTTTTGAACGAGGTACATATTCATTATATTATGTAACTATATAAAATTTATTTTAATTCTATAATATGACATACTTATATAAATTAAATTAAATTTGTTTTGTCCTCGCCGGGTTTTGAACCCGTGACCTCAAATTAAACTATACAACAGTGCCCCGCCGCACTGCAAAACCAGGCTGGAACAAAGGGAAGCCTTTTGTAACTCTTTATAATTGTATTTATCAAAAAAAAAATCCAAATAAAAAGTCATATTAAATGTTGTTACTGAGAACCTCCTCCATGAATCAAGCTATTGTAATATTGCATTACATTGTAAAATATATTTTAACATAATTTTCATAATCACAATATCTTTAATTAATAATAATTTGTTTTGCTCTGTGCGTGTCTTGTATTGAATGGAACGCACCGGCCAGCTGCAGGTGCAGTGAGTTAGATATTCGAATTCGCGCTAGAAACATTTAATATCGAGGGCCGTTAATGGTGCCATTGTAACATCATAATAATTTTTGATTAAACAAAATTCCCATTGGTTTTGATTTGTATTTATTTGTAAACGAATGAGTTATTATTTGCCTTTATAATAATTCACAAAGAAACGCCATTGCAATTTTAGCCTTT
The DNA here is from genome assembly GCA_026573805.1 of Hesperophylax magnus. Classification (NCBI taxonomy): domain Eukaryota; kingdom Metazoa; phylum Arthropoda; class Insecta; order Trichoptera; family Limnephilidae; genus Hesperophylax; species Hesperophylax magnus. The sequence continues at coordinate 1,318,347 of JAIUSX010000014.1, forward strand.
AACCATTAATTTTCGTTTGCAAGAGAGAAATGACTGGATTAAAATCGTTAAACACGTTTTGATACCGATTTTTGCAGTTATTTCAGAGACTAATGAAAAATTTATTACGCTTGTATGATTTGTTGATGCAATTTAATAATTGGTTCATGATAAAACATTTTTACCTATGGTTTTAATATGCCTCCGTATATTTTAGTACAAAGTTAACAAAACGAAAATTTGTTAATAAAATTATTTCCAATAGCTTCATCCAGTCATTATGAATGTAGCGGGTTATATCGAACAATAGTTTGGTAATAAATGTGGTGGGTGGGTATGGGTACGGCCGCCCTGGGAACCATTTATTGGATGATCAACACTTCTATCATTGGTGAATTGGCAGGGGTGCCCGGGGTCATGGGATAATGTCTGTCTAGGTCTTGGTGACGGGTGCGTCGACCTTATACGTGGAAGGCCAGGTTGAGAGATGAAGGTTGGGGGAGACTCTTTACAACCGGTTACCGCTGTGCAGGCTGCTTGGTAGCGCGGAGGCCTGACCCTCAGGCTCACGACTGAGGGTGGGCTGCCCCATCAAAGAATGTACAAATCCCGCTTCTGCTGTATTGCCGGTTCGTGACCGGAGAAGACCCAGCAGTGGCGTTTGGGGAGCATCGGGTGACCTCTCCAGCCGGATTTTCCCAGCCCGTTGCCTTGCAACGCAGTGGGTGTATTGGAATCATACGTCCATCACTTCTGAGCATACTGATCCTTAGTTTTCTACCCACCCCTCATACCTTTTCTTTCCCAGACCATCCTTTCCTCTCAAAAAAGAAGTTGATCATTTGAAAATGCCAAATCAATTGAATATATTATTATAGTCACAAGAATTAAGGTAGACTATCATCGTATTTTTATTTATTTACTACATTTTTTTACTGTGATGTATGGTAATAAGTTGAATATTTAAGCGTTAGATGGCGCTAGTCATAAAGCTTTCTCCAGAGTCCGACAGATTACCTGTGGGATGTTATTGACAGGCAACAAGCTTCTCGAACCAGAGAATTACAAACCCTCGGGTACTGAACAGTGTAGCTAAATCCAGACCTATTATTTATAACGTAAATAAACACAATTTTAAGTAGAAGTAAGACAGATATTTAGACTATTATCCAATCATAACAGAGTACAAACCCTATAATACGAACTGAAAAACAGTAGAAATTAATAATGAGAATTGTATGTACCTAGCTATACCTGAATAAAGCTATGACAAATTGCACAAAACCTTACATCAGTAAGCTAAACATTTTAATGAAATAGATGATTCATTCTATCATAAGTTCTTTTAGTTTCAGTGTGGTCCAGCCGCAATAAATGTGAGGCTGTACTCAGAAATAGTTATATATTAATCTTTCTGTGTTTTATAAATCTAAATTGTATTTTTTTTAAGATTTATGAATATACATATGAAATAAAGTTCTAATAAGCCAAACAAATGAGTTGTCAGCAGGTGCTTATATATGATTATTTATATTTTTATACTTTTAACAACGTACGTCTTAACATCCATGTATTTCGGCCATTACATTCAGATACGGTAAGCCACCCAGTGAGGCCAACATTACTAAATTGCACTAAGAAATGTAAAATATTGTACCAAAATAAAATTACTCGTTCGTACATTTTGAACCTTCCATTGAGGTTTTCGTTATCGTTCACACTATTAATACTTGGTTTTCCAATAAGAGGTGTTATTTTGATATTCAATCGTAAAAGATCAATGGTTTCGTTGCTTGTGTGGCACGTAGCGCCGTCTCGTTGAAAGTAAACGTTGCCATATCAATACCATCCAATTCCGGCCACAAAAAATCATTGATCATCTCTCGATAGCGCTATCTATTCACCGTAACTGTTGCTCCAGCCTCATTTTCGAAAAAGTAAGGTCCAATGACTCCGCCGGACCATAAAACGCACCAAACAGTCACACATTGAAGATAGAGAGGCTTTTCAACAATAACTATTGGGTTTTCCGAGCCCCAGATGCGACAAATTTGCTTGTTGACGTATCTACCGAGGCGGAAATTGGCCTCATCACTCAAGATGATTTGTATTTGATTCACTCAAGTGAATTTTAATAATTTCAATGCGTTGTTGAAGCGTGTATTGTTCCATTTTTATTAATGACGTAGTTTCTACTTGTCAAATGTCAAAAAACGACAGCTTCAAAAGTAACATCTACCGAAATAGCGGGCTATTCAAAATAACACCTCTTATTGGAAAACCCTGTACCTTTCAGATTTTTTTCAACATGTATCTAAGCTTATTCGTAGAGTAAAGCTTTTTACATTACTAGTCAGTGAGTTACATAAATATCTTAGATGTATTAGATTGTATTGCAATGTTCTTTGTTCGTACTTAATTATATATTTGGGAACTATTACTCCATCGTTGTTTGTAAAACTATTTATTATAAATATATTCAGATTTCTCTTTACGTTGCAGGTTGAATCAAATTTAACAGAATACTATTTGGGTTGAATATAATGTTGAAAATATTTGTTCAGCGTTTTGAAAAAAAACGAAAACATTGGTTTATTTTTTCAATTCTGGTTTATTATTTCTAAGAGACGGAAAAGTTTCAAAGAGTTGGTAGAATTTAATAAACATTATTATTAAAAAACTGAAAAACAGGTTCGTAAAGCCGATACCAATTTTAACATTTCAAAGAGAAGGGATAATATTAATTAAAACGCAAAAAAAAATCGAAAAAATAACAGTCAGAAAAGTAAATTAGAAAAAAAAACATGAAAACAAGTAGGCAGCAGCAGAAGTCTTATTTGCAGCATCTGCCGCAGAATAATTCAGGCGTAACCTTTCCGGCGAATTGGATGATCTAAGTTCTTCTTGTACTACCTCTTGCTTCCACTCCCCCCCCCCCCCTCCTGACCCACCGCAAGATTTCCCTTTTATTTTATCTCCAAAAACCTTCTTCCATCTCCGCCATTACCCGCTCTCTCCTTCGTGCATTTATCTGAGGCCATAAACCAAAACTACCTCAACCAAGGCCGGAACACTGACTTCAAGTTGACCAAGTATTTATATTAAATAATATTGACTTACTATCTACAGGAACTAGCGTCATTGATTCCTTTGGCACTGGTGCATAATCAGGAAACACGCCAAACGCGCGCCCAACATATGTACACTGTTGATATTTGTCACACGAGAAGGGGGACGCTGGTTCCTGAGTTTAATAGCTCGGCTGTGGAACGATTTACCCGCCCCCGTGTTTCCCCATTCTACAAAATGGAACTCTTCAACACTTGTTCACTCGTTCCTCTCCTCAAAAATATTTTCCTCAGGGCTGATTGGGCTGTGTGGATTTAATGTAAAAATATTTATATAATAAGTTTGTATATTTTTTATTACGTTTATTAAAGTTAATGTAGTAGTTATATAGGGTTTTTTATTTATTTATTTCGATTCCAGAAAAAAAAACATTTTCACTTATTATATTATATTAGCATTGAGTTATATATAAATAGAGTCTACATTCCTCGCAATATCAGAGTGAAATATTTTTCCCGTACGGGAAGTAGGATGGGGAGTGTGGCGGCTGTCGTGTCGCCCGAATCCTTCCGAGACAAAGTTGACCGGCGGCCAATCGCAGCCTCGCAAACGCTCTACAGTTTTTAACATTAATTAGTCAATTTACACGACTACTGATTGAGGCACAACATTACTAACCGATGAAAGGATATACCATTGCTTTTTCTATATTTTCCAGTACGACTTGTACCATATCTCAGCATGCATGTCGGCAATTTGAAATTATCGTCGGAGACGTGCGCTCGGTGAGCGCTTGTAACCGACTCATGCCCGTGATATCTCACATCCGATATGCGTGGCCCATACTTCGAACGCCAAAGCTGGCTCTATCTATATACCTCATTGCTATATAGAATGTATGAGACCAGTGGATTGTTTACCATATCGTGTATGCACAATTTTTAAATGTATGTTATCATGTTTTCGTCGTGTAAAGTGTGTGTGTTTTGGTACTTGTGACGTTTTAATGAATTCTGTGTTTGTGTTATTTGGAATATAAATTGCAGATCAACTTGATTCTGTTTTCTGGCCTTTCGTTGAGGTAGTTTTGTTTACTCCTCTCACTAGTAATTCTAGTATTTTGAAAGCAGAAGAAAACATTATATTTATGATGGATTATATATGAGATTCCATAATTATTATTAAAAAATATTAACAATTTACCGAAATTCCACAATTGTGCAATCCTCGCTAAATAAGAGACATAAGAATAAATTTAATTACAATCAACCTATAAAAATAACAATATGTATTTAAAATTATAAATAATAATTTCTGAGACTGTCTGCAACTCCAGTTTAATGAACTTTAGAACTTTTGCTTAAATTTAAACTTATTTTACAAAATTGGAAGTATTTGTTTGGATATTCCTGTCAAGAAAGTGATTCAACACCTCCCTGTAACAAAATATTTTGAACAGAAAATTATTTTCATTGCCATATTCTCAATTGGAACTGATTTATGGTAAATTCAAACTATCCCCATTGATGTATTATATTTAGATGAGACACGAAGCGAAGAAATTGGTTACACTATTTTACCTCCAACGAGTCTGATTTTTAACTCCAACGCTTTAACGCCGAACGACCGGTAAATAATGAATTCGGTCCCCGTGCACTGCTACTCGCGTGAAACATGTTTATGCAAAATATTATATAACACTATTACAGAACAACCGTCTTTATCTAGCTATCTTAACCTTACTAATAAGGTATGATTTTGTATTAAGTTACTTAGGTTGGCGAGAATCTTACTTCAGAATTACAGGTACAAATTACTAACTTAATTGCGTAAATAAATCAGCCCCAATTCGTCTTGCTCTTTGAAAGTGAGTGATATCATAACAGCCAAGAATCTGAGGAGCAGTATTTTATTATTATTTGAGGCAACCGGAAGAAGCAACACCTCCCTGACCGCGACCGGAAATACCAGCTGCCTGTGAGTTCCTACCGGAAACACTCTGTTCCTGCCACTTCCTGATTAATGATCAGGCACTATCAGCTATCCGCCATCCATCATCAGACCGGAAGAGCTAATTCTCGCTAAACCACTGTTCCGGGAATAGCGGAAATCTGATTCAGGATTTTTTTCGGGTTTGAAGAAAAATGATTTTCATAATGTTCGATCAGAAATATCCAGTTTTTGTCAGAATAATCCAGGCATTTTATTTAACATATTATAATAGCTGGAATAATATTTTTAAGTAAGCTAAAATTCCTATCAATCAGATTAAGTTTAAGAAATTTAAAGAAAACAAATACGCAGTTAGTCTGGTCTATGGTTAGTGGTGGGATAGACCATTGTAGAAATATATCATTTTTACATCATATTTTTATATCATATATTGTAAATAAATATTATATTGTAGGTAGGTACTTTATTGCTTGCGTGAATTATTCTGGACACATTAGTTCCAATTTTTTAAATGCCACTTCAAATCATTATCTGTTAAAATTATTATATTATAGGTAGGTATCACAGACATAGGAATTAATAGACGAGAAGATAATGGCGAGGGGTAAAATCAACTGTTGAAGAACGAAGGGAGTGAAGCTGACTGTGATTCGTCAATAAATAAATCTGACAGTAAATAGGCATCTCGCATTATAATATCACCATTTACTTCTTAAAAGTAAAATCTGCTTTTGAATGAATAGACATTTTTACATGGGAGCGCAAATTACTCGCCACGTTATGAACAAATTTGCGAAGTCCAAATTCGGCAAAAAAATTCGGTTCTATTTTCACGGTCGAATATTTCGTTTAAGTATTTAGTTAAGATACTTTTATAAATGTTCATAATTTACTTCCCAGCAACCAACCAGCTTTGTGTTTCGCGTCCAGACGTTTCTCGATGTGATAGTAACAACTTATTCATATTATACGATGTGAATATGCTTAAAATAAAGTAAAATAATGCTTATATATGGAATGTAATACGAAAATTGGGTTTATTCTCTTTTTCACATCTATTTTTACAAGTTTTCATAGCACAAGTCAACATTCTGCCGTGTTATTTCGTAAAATGAACCGATGATGCCTCGACCATAGTTCGCACAAGAAAGATGACGTCACGTTTTCAAATTTCACTTGAGGCCATACGCGAGCACAGCCGGCTCCAATGGAACCGGTATGGGGAGTGGGGATAATACGCTTTTAATCACTTAGGGCAGGTCTACTAATATTCATATGTCTATGGTAGGTATCTACTTTATTTCTTGTCTCCACTATTTTTGACAATCAGCTCCAATTTTGAAAATTGCATTTAAATTATAAATAAATACGAGTTCATTTAACCAAAATTACGGACATACAGATAGACAGATAGAATGTGGGAATCATAGGGCTATTAGCCTGCTAAGTTCAGTTGGCAAGCTGTATGGTAGAATTTTGATTGAAAGGGTAAGAAAGGAAACAAAGGATAAAATATGGGATGTGCAAGGTGCTTTTATGTGTGGAAGGGGGTGCATGGACCAGATCTTCTCATTGCGTATGCTCACCGAGAAGTTTCTGGCGAAAAACAGAAAGTTTTCTGTGCCTTTGTAGATCTACAAAAAGCATACGACCGGGTCGACAGGAAAAAGCTATGGAAGGTGTTGTCCAATTATGGAGTGAATACGAATCTGACTCGGGAAATTGCGTCTCTATATGAGGGAAGCGTTGCATGTGTTAGGGTAAACGGTGGTTTTATGGGATGGTTTGATATCACAAAAGGTGTTAAACAAGGCTGCGTAATGTCACCGTAGTTATTCAATCTATACATGGATAATTGTATGCAAGAATTGAAAGAGGTGGGATTGGGCGCGAATTTGAGTAATCTGAAAGTATGTTGCCTGTTGTATGCTGATGATGCGGTGCTGATTGCTAATAGTATGGATGATCTGCAGTCTCTCGTGTCTAGGATGAACGGAGTATGCGTGAGAAGGATGAGTTAATGATGAATGTAAGTAAGTCTAGAGTAATGGTGTTTGAAAGAGAGAGTACGAAAACAGTGTGCAATATAGCTGTGAATGAGGAATACTTGCAACAGGTGGATGAGTTTGTGTATTTAGGAAGCATGTTTACGAGAGATGGGAAGGCTGACAGAGATATTGAAAGAAGAGTAAATGCAGGTAACTCCATTAATAGAGGACTGAACGCAGTTGGCGCTAACAAAAAAATGTCCAAAGAAGCGAAGTTAGCAGTCCACAATGGAGTGCTGGTACCTACCCTGATGTATGGAAATGAGGCATGGAACTGGCAAAGAAAGGATGAAAGTAGATTGAATGCTGTTGAAATGAGATCCCTGAGGCGTATGTGTGGTAAAACCATGTAAGATCGTGTGAGGAATGTGGATATCCGCAAAGAGTGCAAGGCTGATACTATTAGTATATATATAGTAATATAATAGTATATAATAGTAAATGTATGTGTACAAACTATATGCAAACATGTAAAAAATTATTGTCAAATAAACGTTTTTATTATTATTATTATTATTATTATTATATAAATAACGCCACGAAGATGAGAATTAATCGGTCATCAATATAACTAATTGCAAGGGGGGGGACCAAAAGCGTTACCCAATTTAAACCTAACCCACAGCAATAAATACACATTATCTTGTTTTATTTATGTTTTGTCTCATGGTCTTTTTATAAAGATTTAGCTAATATATTAACTTTCTACTCTATATTAGTAAATAGTTGACGTACTCATTTTTGCTAACGGACTAAGGAACAAACGAACGTTTTTTTTTTAAATTACAATATGTCCTATTTAGGTTGATTTCAGGTGTTGATCGAATGTTCAAAATACCCTTTAAAATGTTGTTAATATTTATAGTAACGATTAATTCAACATTATTTTACAATGTTTCAGTTTTTGTTTTATTTAATTCTGTTTTTTTTTTTAATTCTTTCCATGTCTTAACACAAGGAGAAAATATTGGTTGTATTTTGGTAACATGAATAACTGATGATTTACCAAAGATTAATAAATAACTTTAACAATATTTATTAGTGTCTACTAAGAAACCCCGGATCTTTCAATATTAAAAATACTATTTTTATGTCGGTAAAAAGAAATTTAATTTCTAATGTTATTTATCTTTTAACTTCTACCATCGTGTACAATCAGTCAGTTCCCCTGAAACCTTGTATAACATTCACCGTAGTGACAAGATTCCGGACATATTTAGCTGTATGTATCCATAGATCTACATTTTCATTTTCGTTTTTATTTCAGGTTAACAAATTAATGTTCGAACTTGAAAAAATAGATTCGTTTTGGTTCATCGATCAGGTACCAACGGATAACATAGTAATAATAATACTTCGATGTTTTTACAAAACCATTTTTGTGGAACTCACCTCTAGGACGCTGGGTAACAGCATCGCACTACAAGTATTCATTTTTGTTCGTTGTTTGGGTGAAGGAAGTAAAAAAAGTTATTTTTAACATAATGATATGATTTGGAAGTAATTCGGGTATCCAGTTATCTACCTATCCGAAAATCTATGCTCATTTTCGGTTGTTAGGTACCAACCCGATACCATCAACATTTTAAAAATAAAATAGATGTTATAAATTTAATATCTTATCATAAATTATACCTCTTAAACGGCCGCGGCGTAACGTGACGTAAAGAAAGATTTTTTAACTACCGTATTGCGTTTAAATTATGAGTCGGATATTAAAATATGACCAGAGTTATATAAAACACATCAGCGTACATTTCACATAGCAGATTTTACGACAAGGGTTACGTGCTTCCATAAATCCATAAAAATATAAACTTTATTCACTAAAGTGCTGAAAAGTGAATACTTTTCGGAACAACGTGAATTCTTAATAAATTTAGTTATGCATACAGTTTGATAAAAAAGAATGGCAAGGAATTTAATTTAATGAAACGATTTTTTTCATTTCCTTGGTAACATCGAGTAACGCCAATTATTGAACAAATCATAGAGATCATCCAGATTTGAGATTGTGCTTAACTCCCGAATTTAACAGATTGACAGGAAGTTTCATTCCACATACATAGATTTAATGTTAATTTAACTTTGAAAGAAATGGTTTATTGTTTTAATAATATTTACATACATTCATGTAAAAAATAAATACACTCCCTGTTATACATACACTCCCCGTTATACCTGTAACTGCTTCCGAATTACAGCTTCAGATGAACATGACTTGTTGACTGTAAATGAATTAAAACGATACGAAAATAAATGGTGTTTGTTTGAATTGGGTAATAGTATGTATAGGGAATGAAACAAGGTATGGAAATAAGGAAAACACGATTAACAATCACATACCAAGAAAGACCTCGCAACACAATATAGTGAGTTCAAGAACAACACCATCACATTGTAATGTGTTCCACCGTGACTTCAAGGTAACTACCGCCACAACAAAAGGAGGAGTACTTAAGCGATATTAAGCACTTCCAATATAGTCCTTTTTATAGGATATGCACACGAAAAACACTAACAACTTGCTTCCAGTAATTCAATCCTTCTTCTGTTTTTTTTTCAAACAAATGCACTAGAATTTGCACTGTGTTCTTGTCATTGCCAATTAATAAATCCCAATTTAAACGTTTAGCGAATTTTCCAAAAAACATGAATTGAAATAATATGTATACCGCAGTATTGAACCATGTTCAAGTCTACACATAGCAACGTTGCATGAAATCGTCCACATTAATGCGTGCGACAGGTTGACCCATGAGGTAACGGTGCAAGTTCGGCCAGAGACCGCCGACCAATCACAAGGCGTTTAAATCTCAAATGGTTTTTAATTTTACGTATCACTTTTAAAAGTGTATAATTATTTATAATAAAACTTACCTATTCAGAATCAGCGTTTGTTGATCTACATGAATATACGTTAGGAGCCATATTTTTTTCACTCAATTTCCTTATTATCGTAAATCGAAAAAAAAAATTTTTTACTTGTTATTTTTGAATATTTTTTAAAAATTGAGTTATTTAGTATAGATATTAAATCTCGCCTCTGAAAGAACCAATAATTTCTGAATACATAACGTCAAAAGTACGCATATAGACTGTTCTATAAATGCTTTTAGCGTATGAATTGAAACGATTGCTGTGACTTCCTTTATTTCACGTTTATTTGTAAGACCGTAAATAGCCAAAATAGGGTTGTTGACAAATATGGTGCGATAGCTGCAATGCGTGCTGGGGCATAATGTGGATGTGTGGGTGAGAGCATTCGTGATAATATGGGCGAGGGTTTGACATCAAAGGCCTTCAGAAATTTCCAACGTTTTATTTATGAGATCCTATCTCATCACTATAATAAATTTTAGCAATTCATTCGCGTGTCTCTGAGCGTAGTTATAGATGACACCTGATTTTACTGTACCTATTCCAGGGATAAGCCCGTCCTAAGACGTTTTCAAAGGATCGCCTAGTATTCATATTTAAAAATAAATTGTAACTTTGGTATCTAGGAATAACATAGACCACCAAAAGTGAGATAATACGGATATTTGATTGTGCGGTTGTACCAACACACACACTAATGGGCATTTTACACATATGCTTTTTTCATACCGATCATCATACGGACACTATATCAGGACGCATGATAAGTTTTTTTTTTCCTTCCTTTATTATTTTTATGAAGTAGTCCCAGAGAGAGGTTGTAACTATATACGCCATCGAAATGTAGCAATTTCATTCATACATACATATTTTTTAATGTATATCAGCTTTGCTACATTTTTGATGTCGTAACTTTTCAAGTTTACAAACATTCGAAAATTAAATTTCATTTTTTGAAAAGCAATGATCCTTTCTACACTTTCAACTTTGAACTTCACGAAAATTCTTTCTGCTTCACGAATCCTACAAATATCATATCCCGTGAATTTGAACGGGTCTGTGCTAGTATTATGCTATTTAAGGATTAGTATATTACAGTAAAACGTGAGCTTGCTATGAAAAACCCATCATAGGATCCGATTTGAAGAACCCAATATGTCCGGTTTCTGCAAATCGGATCGTATGTTGGCAAAACCGCCAACAAAATAATTATTATTCCCTTTGTCGAAGTAATACTAATTCGGTTGGCGGTTCAACGTGCTGTTTTGCAAATCGGATCGTGTGTAGGCCCTGTAATGTAAGTTTAGTGTTAAAATCACATAACAAGATAATTTAGGTATCATTAAATTAAAAACGATGACTCATTCATAAAACAGTTTTTCAGCAATTATTTTTAACAGCTGGTATTTAAGTAAACAAAGCTTCATAAACGTCAGCTTAAAATGGAATTTTCTTTCAATAGCCTTTGTAAAATTAGCCGGCATTCATCCCTTCCCCGGGCGACCAGCACAGCCTTCTCCTAAACTGATTATTTCGCAGTTTACTTGTCGGGCGTGACGTCAGAGAAACAAAAGCAGCGCGAATCCGCCCAATTCATACAATTTCAATAAAATGTAGTCAGCTGTTGCGGGTGGGGGGAACTACGGCGTTACCATTCAATGTGCATAAATCTTCCCTCATCTCTGGTTTCCTCTAACAGATGCAATTCAAAAGGTGCTGGAAATCTTTTACACTAGACACTTTTGAAAAAGTTAAATATTTTTTATACAACCATCTTGAAATCATACCAAAAAATAGTTTTTGTTGAGGGTGGAATTTGAACCGCGTGACCAAATTGCATTTCGGGCAAAAAATATTTATTTGAAAAAAAATTATATTAATAAAAGGAACTATGGGACCCAACATTTGGTGGAAGAGAAAGGTAAGGGTAAGGTTTGAAACATGTGGTCACTTAACTTAACAGTTTATGCCGTTTATGTACCGATCTGAATCAACAGAAGTTTTAAAAAATATTTAAAACTTCTGCGCTTCTAACGGTTCGGATTGGACTATTTACTGTGAGATATTTCTATTGAAAGTCTTTTAAATGCTTTATTTTATAGTTGATATAAAATGGCTTATTATATGCCAGTACATAATATCTGGTGACTAAACCAATCTAAAACTACTTCAAACAACGTTTATATTCTGAATGGTAGTCGCTCACTGCTAAGCAAATTGAAAGTAAATTATTTAGAGTTAAAAGTTTTGTATAAAGATTCAAAATACATATATTTTTAATTGAAATGTCGGCTTTCCATTTCTCCGAAACCCGCTATGAACTGAATATTGCGCTTATCCATATTTCTTTTCTGTTAAATATGTCACTGTAACTGTTAATTTAACTGTAACTGTCAACAGTAATTCAATATCAAAATCAATTTTTTAATAACATACTCAATTCAGTTAAACATTCCGTAGAATAATATTGTTTACTCAATATTATAATAAAGTAACCTTCCTTCCAAACCATTACTCAAATGTTCACTAAATTGGAGAACATGCTGTAAAAGGGATATTTCATTCACGTGTAAGCTTGAACCTTAAACGTGTTCAGTTAAAAACTTTTTCACATTATGTAACTGCTGATGTTGAACCTTGATTGTTCGTGTTTGGGGGTAGCATGAAATAAAGCTCCATCTGTTAACAGGGTGGTGGGAAATTATATACCCAATAATTCACTCTTTTAGTGTTCTGTAGCTCGCACATAAATTTGAATAACTTTGTCGTTTTTGACAATAATCCTTACTTAGACGACTGTAAACTTCTATTAGAATCAAGCGCTTTGCTTAAACAGTTCTCGGAACACATTTTTATCTAAATTATCCGCCCAAAACAACAATTAGCATATTTATGACACGTTTAAAATACATTTTAATTGTTAGTTTAACGCTTGAATTTACGAAAATTTACGAAACAAGTTTAACGTTTTATTATAAGGGTGCGAACGTACAAAAATTATGCTCTACCTTGAAAAAATAACATTTATAATGAGGCTAAGCAAATTTAAAACACACCTCGTGGTAGAGCAGTTAAAACAATGGCTCTGAGCCTGAAAATTGCTGGTTTAAGTCTGTAAAAAAATAAAAAAACCCTTATTCATGGTGTTCAATATCTACCAATTACAGGCAATTCTCATCTTGCCTACCCACTTTGTTTGTCCTTTCATCCAAATAGGGATGCCATAGTCCAACTGGCTTCGGACAATCGAACTGATACTTCGATTATCGTGTTTTCGTGTTACGGAGACGGGTTAAGTGAGGGACTTTAGAAAAAGATTAATTAATGATTTTATCAGTTACGGATTATATAAAAGAGGGAAAATTGATTCCGGTAGCTTGTTACACAAACGAGTCAACTTACTCGAAAACTACATCAACTGTGAACGGGTGTTCCGCTCGTGTCCGTCAAGTTGCATGCACTTGCACTGGTACATCGTTTATAATGTTGCTAGCACCTTTAAGCAGGTTCCATTAAAATACCCGGAGAATAGAATCAGCATGAGAGATGCAATCGGTCTGTTAACAACGGGTTGTCAATCAGACGGACCACCCTCCGAATCAAGTAGGTTTATCATGTTCTGTGGGGCTTCAGCCCAGAGATGGCTCCTAAATTCATTTGTTGGGCATACTTGAAATTTGTACAGGGTTAGCAGTTGTTCACTATTGAAGAATCTGCTAGCTCTATACAAGACGCCTGACAAAGCTGCCTAACCGTGTGGCAACATAATTCCCCTGTCTTTAAACTGTACAGACAGGGGCGCTCTTGTGAGGTGTCTCATAAAAAAATCATTTCGAGCGCATTTTTATCGGGTTATTTGATTAATACTAGTCATTGTTTCGTCCCTGAACCGTAGCATTGAAAATTAATAAGCAATGGGTTTCCCTCCTACCCTGTGAAGGACAATCATATTGGATTCGCGTGGGATCCGAACGCTAATTGGATACATGTCCCACAAGCCATGTTGTTGTGTTATAATGCAGCCTCTATACTGCCAACCATTAGTCAGTTAACTGGCCGGTGTCATATACAGAAATACAGAGCTTGTCCAAATAAAACTAAACCAACAACAATTTCTACTCGCAACTGATGCCGAAAGCCGACTAAATCACTGATATAATGGGATGGTCTGATGCTCTGTAGGTACTTGTTTGTGCTTGCACAGCGCGGGTGTAAACTGTGCGCCCTAAAGTGTATGTTTAGACTTACGGAATCCAATACTTCGTTTGTGTGAAAGCACTGTGAAAAAATTCATGAATATTGTATTTTTGAAACTTGTAACTCTGTGATGGCATATAATAAAATGATATCCCGCTTTTGTCAGATATCTACGGTTATGCCGAAACCAGTTGCTGCTGTGTTGTTACAAATACATTGATAGATTATTGTGTATCGTAATGATATTGTGTTCTGCTAAAAGTCGTATGCATCATGTTATATACGTGAACGGTCATTATCAGTTCGATAGTGCCTATTTGTATAGCATAGTTGGATATTCAAATTAAAATACCAACAGATTTGTATTGCACAATTTATTAAAGCTCCGCTAGGTGTGTAAATCACACCAATGGGCACTTCGTATAAATATCTAGCCGTACCATTTAAATTTGTGAATGAATTTAAAAAAAAAATAACTAATTTAAAACTTTATCCGCAAACGTCTTTAACCTTTCCGGGAGTATGGACGCTAATGAACGACGGTACACACTTTCGCCAAAGGAGTATGGACGGCTATGGACGACAGGCGTCGCATATTCATATTCGATGCATATTCTGTAAATATGCATCGTATTTCCATCTATGGGCATATTCCTGCAACTTTACACCAATTTTAAACATTTTACATCATTATCGACAGAAATATCGGCTGTTATTTATTTTGCATGCTATCATAAAATTTAATCAAAAATTTTTTTTTTTTTTTTTTGTAAAAAAAAACTCACTTCCCAGAGCACGGCCAGCATTACGTAACTTACTCCCGGAAAAGTAAAAAGGTCCTAATTTTAATAATTCGTATCATTCTTATGTTTTCGTGATATTATTAATTTTTCCGACTTTATGTACGGGTTAAATCTTCCCCATAGGAAAAACTAAACCCTTCCACACACTTTTCCACCAACTATTCAATGATCATCTATTCAATCCACATTATGCAAGTGCATTATATAAGCAAAATAAATACAAAACAATACAACGCGTCAACTCACCAGAGATCAAATGGGAAAATAATTCACCAACTCCACATATTTTCATATCAGAGGGTTCGGCTCCGTAGAACTCCTGACAGGGCCTATAAATCCTACTGATCCCTCAACATAAATATTTAAAAAATCTTTCGTAATCCTACATGTATTTAAAATGACTGATTTTTACATTTTAATATGTAAATTTTTTGAAAGATCTAATACGCCTAAATTTTTAATGAGAGAGCTAGGTATAATACCAGTATCCGAAATAACAAATGGTAATATTTTTAAAGTCTGAGAATGCCAAATTCTTTTTATATCATTTCCTAAATCTGTGTATTTTCTTATTTTTTAATTAACAGATTTTTGAATATTACAGGAATTTGGAATAGCGACATCAATGATATATGTTATTTTTATAATTTTGCCATGTAAAACTATATCGGGTCTATTATAACTAATCGTTCGGTCTGTTGGTAGAGTTTTATCATAATACTAAGTATCAAGAGTGTAACAGTCGATTGTTTCAACTCTCCGTTATAAAACTAGTTAATCCGCAATAAATTACTACAATAATTAATTTGTTGGTGGTATCTTAATAACTATTGCTATTCGAAACCGTTGGTGTTTATAAACCGTACTGTGCAAACATTATTATAAATTTAAAACGAAAAGTGACATTTACTCACGACACTGGATGCTCTGCATGTTTTGTTTATGCTGACTGAGCTGAATATATATGTTATAGTATTTCCCGCATAGTGCTGCAGGGTTGTCAAAACTTAATTTTCGTCCAAAATTTAAAAATTATATTTATTTTATAATAATAACGAATAATATTAATTAGAATAATAACGATAGTGCCGTGTCATCATTAAATATGGCGACAGAATCAATCAGTGCCCTTCATAAAGCCATCACCAATCCTGCACTTAAAATCACCAGGGATCAAATGACAAAAATATTGTCACTACTATCAACCGTCTCTGGAAACATGACAGACGTAGGAGTGAAGGTGGGGATTCTCGTGGGTAAAATTAATACTTACGAAAAGACAATTGATAAGCAACAAATTCCAATAAACTGCTCTCCAATAAATAATTTGCTCGCGGAGGCAGAAGAAAGAAAAATCCGCTCAAAAAATATCATTCTCTTTAATGTTCCGGAGAGCATCTCGGAATCTACTACAATAAGTGATATTAATAGCGAAATCATACCAAATGTCGTAAAGATGTATCGACTGGGTGTAGAAAGAGCTAACAAAACAAGACCAATTAAGATCGAATTTAAGGAATCTGTATCGGCGCGTGAGGTTTTATCAAGAAGTGCAAGAATTAAAAATGGTATCAAGGTCAGTAATGATCAAACTAATTTGCAGAGGGCTCAACTTCAGGATTTACGAAACAAACAAGACACGAGGAAGAAAAACGGTGAAACAAATATCACAATCAAATACGTGAACTCAGTCCCAAAAATTATAAACTGTGTACCAAAAAACTAAGACAGCAAATGATAAAGTGCTATTACCAAAATGTGAGAGGGATCCGCACCAAACTTCCCATTTTGGTAGCATCGGCAGCAACCATCAGCAGTGATATTTTCTTTTTATCCGAAACATGGCTTGACTCGGGAATTAAATCTGCTGAATTAGGCTTCCCTAATTTTAATATATACCGCAAGGACAGAAATTCTAAAACAAGTGCCAAAATACGAGGGGGTGGTGTAGCCATTGCTGTCTCAAAAAATCTCAGTTCCTCAAAAATATCCACGAAGAACCCAAGCATCGAGCAAATTTTTGTCAAAGTGAACACTTCTAGCGGAAAAATAATAGTGGGATGTGCATACCTACCTCCAAATTCTGACGTTCAATGCTACAGCAATCACTGTGAAGAGGTTGAATCAATTTGCGCCCAATACCCTCATAAAAAATTACTTCAAGTTGGTGATTACAACCTGCCACATTACGACTGGTGTAATATAAGTACTGACAATTATTGTTCCAATGTTAAAATTCGTGAAGTTAGAGATATGGCCCTGTTCTTGGGACTAACTCAGTATAATTGTGTCATAATATAGGTGGCCGAACGTTGGACTTGGTCTTGTCCAATGTGTCTGATATCTGTGTTGTGAGAAGTACAGATATACTTTTGCCCGTCGATGTTTACCATCCGCCACTAGAAATATGTACGTCTAATCTTAAACCAATTCCCACTGTAAAAAAGATAGAAGAAACTCGCAATTTCAAAAAAGCAGACTATCTTCAAATTTCTAACTTTCTTAAACAGAGTGACTGGTCATTTTTAGACACTGATGCTGATATTAATGTACACCTTGTAAAATTTTACTCCATTGTTAATTCTGCAATCAAAAATTTTGTACCTTTGACAGTTTACAGGGAAACTGAATTCCCGAAATGGTTCTCAAAAGAACTAATTGACTTAATTTACCTCAAAAAAATATCGCACAAGAGGTTCAAACAAAGTCGCCTGGCTATCGATTATATTGCCTTTCAAAAAATGAGGGCAGAATGTAATAAGCTCTCTACTAAATGTTATAACAGTTAAATGTGTGTCGTCGAAAACTCTCTCATAGAGGACTCAAATTTCTTTTGGAAATATGTTAAATCCCAAAAAGAAAATGGAACTTATATACCTAGTACTGTGTCATTCGATTGTAAACAATCACAAAATCTACAGGAAACTGTTAATATGTTTGCTGAGTTTTTTGGTGATGTATATGTTAGTCAAAGTGTAGAAAGTAAGTACTCTTGTTCTAATTTGGTTGAGAACCTTGATATATCTGACTGTACAGTAACTATAGAGGACGTTATATCTAAGCTGAAGAGTCTCGATTTCCGCAAATCCGCAGGACCCGATAAAGTTTCACCTAGATTCCTAGTTAATTGTATGCATTTATTGTCACATCCCATACATAAGTTATTTATGAAGTCACTCTCATCAGGTGTGTTTCCTGACCTTTGGAAGTTTAGTCATTTGACGCCTATTTTCAAAAAAGGAAATAAGAGCGAAGTAACGAATTATAGGCCAATATGCATAATATCTTCTTTACCCAAACTTTTCGAAAGCCTAGTACTGGACAAGTTGATATCTCAATTAAAACGAGTAATCTCACCAATTCAACATGGATTTATTAAAGGAAGATCAACGCTTTCCAATTTAATATTATACACTAATGATATCGTTAGTAGTTTTATCACATCATATCAAACTGACTCCATATATACTGACTTCAGTAAAGCATTCGATAAAGTAAACCACAGAATCTTAAAACGTAAATTAAAATTTTTGGGAGTTTAAGGGAGCATGTTTGAATGGTTTAAGAGTTATCTGTTGGGAAGGTACTTAGCGGTAAAGGTGCATTCATTCACATCTTACAAATTTGCGGCATCAAGTGGAGTACCGCAAGGATCCCATCTGGGCCCAATATTATTTTGTTTGTTCATCAATGACATAGTAAATATTTTTAGCAAAGTCAAAGTTCTGTTATTTGCCGATGATTTGAAGATCTACAGAATAATTAAAGATGATAATGATCGCGCCATTTTGCAGTCGAATCTGAATAAACTATTTGCTTGGTGTTCGGAAAATGATTTGCAACTAAATATTAGTAAATGCCAGATTATTAGTTTTTACAAAGGTAAAAATCCTCTTCATTTTTCTTATTTAATAATAATAATAATAAATGTTTATTTCAGCTGGACAGAGCGGTGTGTGCAATGCTCTGCCTGCCATAAAAGTTTACATTTAAGTTAATACATAAAAATAAAATGAATAAAGAAAAAAATAAAAATAATAAATAAAAAATCAATACATTGATGTGCACATTAGGTCTTTATGGTGGCTTCAGTGAAATTCTCCATCTCCGGTGTAGAGGCGCTCCCTGCCACCGGGCAACGGCCTGGACAAGAGTGTTGTCCGATCTCTGGTAGCGCTGACTCGTCCCGGCTATTCTGTGGCGCATCAAAGCAGCGAACCCATGCACCCTTCCTTCGGTGAACATCTGTGAGGCGCTGCATCGCCAGGGGAGGCCAAATAGGGCTCTGTATGCATGGTTGTACTGTACTCGGAGAGTGTTCATGACGCCTTGCGTGTATGTCGTCCATAGCTCCCTAGTGTAGAAGCTCATACAATATGTTTGGAAAAGTTGCTTCTTCACCGGAGGACTGCATTTGTTGAATCTCCTGGCAAGCATGTTAGCTCGCACACTCAGTACTCTTCTTTGACGTTCTATGTCTTTTTTATCATTTAGGTCATCGGTGATGACATGCCCCAAATATTTGATTTCTCTGCAAATTGTCAGGTTGGCCCCGTCGAGACGTATGGTTGGAATGACAGTGGGACCAGTATTTGCTTTAAATATCAGCAGGGATGACTTTTTAGCATTGTACATCAGCCCGTGACTATCAACGTAAGCTTCGCATATTGCCAGAAGTTTTCTCATCGCTCTTATCGATGGAGCTAGTATGACCATGTCGTCTGCATAGCTAATATTGTTCATACATACCCCGGCAATATGACATCCGATTCTTGTTGTTTTCAGTGTTTTACTAAGTTCATCCATATATACGTTGAAAAGCACTGGGGACATTGAGCCTCCTTGTCTAACGCCGCACTTTAATTTGGCTGCTTCTGATAGGCTTTCATTCCATCTGACAAAGTTTTCCTGTTGGTTGTACCATGTTCTCAATATATTGACAATTTGTGGTGGAACTTGTCGTTCGGTCAGTTTTTTCCACAACGCATTATGACAAACCCTGTCAAAGGCTTTGCTTAAGTCTAGGAAGCATGCGTACACCGTTGTTTTTCTGGCTTTATAGTATTCGATTGTTTGTTTCATGCTATATATGGCCGTATCAGTAGAGCATCCAGTTTTGAAGCCCATTTGAGAGTCCTCTGTATTGAGCTTGTCTTCCGTTAAATTTAAGATGACCTTTTCGAAGATTCTTGCAATTATTGTGGCAAGAGATATCGGTCTGTAATTAACAGATGATGTCAAGTTCAACTGGCGGCTTTTTGGGATCGGTATTATTATTGTTTTGGACAGCTCTTTCGGAATGTGTCCGAGGCCGATCATGGCAGTGAAGAGAGAGGCAAGCAGTATTGTTAAATACTCCCCCGCATGCTTTACATGTTCTATCACTAGTCCATCGTGACCTGCAGATTTACCTCCTGCCATGTTGCTTATTGCTCGCTGGATCATCTCAGGTAATATGACGATGGACGGCTGTTGTTCTGGTTGATGCATTGTTGTCTCAATCTCTTTAACCATTATTTGCGGTTGATCTGGTGCGGAGCAGAATGTATTTCTGAAAACTTCAGCAATATCTTTATTTACAGATTTTCCATCAATCTGGCTCGGTGCAGTGTATTTCGCTTTCAATACGGCATTAGTTTTATTCCAGAAAGATGAAAAATTCTTGCATTCAAAGCTGTTCGCTATTTTGTCCATTTTGTTCTGCTCAAAGCTTCTTTGACAATTCTTATATTTTTTCTTAAAAAGCAATCTGGTTTCTTTTCTAGCTTCCATTATGGGACCTTCAGTAGGTCATCCATTCTGCAGCCAATTTATATGTGCATTTCTAGACGCTTCATAATATAAGGCAACCTGCTCATTCCAACCCGCTGTAGCCTTCCATTTTCTCCCATTTTTTGGCCTTCTCCCTATGTTAAACGCAGATATAGCTGAGTTACTCAATGCTTGTACAATGTATAGGTCGTCGATTTGGGCTACATTCATCGTGGTGCTGTCATAAGTTTTTGTGTTGGTTCCATAAATTATCTGAAGTTGACCTATTGCAAATTGGGCATACCTGGAGTAGGACTGCACTTCTACGTGATTTTTGGGCCGCCATCGACACGGATCCTCTACTTTTGTGTGACTTGCGGTATATGTGGGTAACCCATTAGTTCTTAGAGTGGTGTGCATTGGTCTATGATCAGACCAGTCGGACTTGTAGTCAATATACATATTTTCTATTGTATTGAGTACTGCCTGAGTCACTAGACAGTGGTCGAGCCACTTCGTGGTATTATGTGCATCGCTTACGTATGTGTAGGAGTCGAGCGGGAGTATGTCAACATCCGCAATTTGTAGGTTATATTCGGAGCAGAATGATTTAAGCTCACGTCCAAATGGCGAATTCATGTCGGCATTAAAGTCTCCCAGAATAATACAATTAGGGTTGTCTCTTTCCTCAATTATCGTGTGCATTTTTGATAGACAGGATAAATATTCCGGTAAATTATCAGTGTTGTCCACTGGCATGTATACACTCATGACAAGTAATGTTCCAGTATTGAGTGTGATATCAATCGCTATTATCCTGGGAGTTTCACAGTCGATTGTCACTGCCTTGAATGATTTCCTCCATAGTATAGCTAGTCCGCCATATGGTCGTCCTCGTAGTGGGCCATTAGAGACGTCTACCGCTGAGGTACCATAGCTCATGAATTCAGGGTGAATTTCGCTAAGAAAATCTAAATCAGTTGGTATAAGCCATGTCTCTTGTAATAGAATGATATCGTTTGTAATACACAGATCAGAAATAAATTTTTCTACTCTTTTTACAGATCGGCAATTGATCGAAGTGATGTTTAACTTATTCATTTTGTTTTGTTCCTTTCGTGGTTCGCTCGATAGCTTCTCTGTATCTTCTGAATACGATGCCTTGGGGCCAGAAATTGTGATTCATCACAGTTTTAATGTCGCTTTGCTGGATCATGATTTTAAATGTCCTGAATGGAGTTTCTTTGAAAGGTTTTAGGATTTCAACATTAATTACTTTTAAACCTTTATTTTCACAAAATAATTTTACATCTTCTGTGTTTGTTTCAAGTGCGAAACGAGATACATATAACCCTATTGAAAGGTTTGCTATTTTTAAATTTCCTTCATTACTTCCTGTTCCACGATTATTTAAGAATCGCTTCCTGCGATATTTATTCATAACAACCGTAAAACCATTGTTTACGTTTGACGCGTTTGACAGTGAACTGCTTCGGGCTGCTTCGGTTTTTTCCGGCTCTCTTCGGGCTTTCTCACTAACACTAGCATAAGTACGAGCATTTCGTTTCGATTTGCCGTCGTGAGCGGCTGTAGGCTGCGGCCATATTTGCGTATTCTCGTGATTTGCATTGTTTTCGTTTGAAATGTCAAGAGAGTTTATAGAAGGACTCACAATTTTTGGTTGTGCATTAGAATTTGAGCGTTCATGTGTGATATGGCTGACGGTTTCTTTGATTTGACTAAGTTCCTGCTTCAAAGCATTCATATCTAATATTGTTGCCTTTGCGGCAATTTCGGTTTTCAGTAATATTAAATCTTTAAGAAGTCTTGTAACGTCGACGTGGTCAAAAGTAACTGGTGGTAACTTGTTGAGATCACGGGTGACAAACGTAGGAAGTTGGTCTGGATCGGTTTCCTTCATGATCTTTATGATATCTTGCAATGTTTTCGTTATTTTGCCATCGCCTTTTCTCGTGATACGACGGCCAGGGACGGATTCTAACAGGAGGCATTTAGCACTTTCAATTTCTTCCTCTTGGAAGCTTGTGGAACATATTTGTACAATGCTCACTTCATCAAGAACATCCACTTTATTTTGTACGAATGTTAATAATTCGTTAATAATAACTCGACAGGCGCAATTTGTTGACATTTTAATTGAGCGGTTATAAACGCGACTTATGGCTATTCAAAACCATAGACAATTTAAGTAATGGCGCTAATCTTCTTCGAGTTTCACAGATTCTAGATCTCGGTGTCTTATTCCACGAAAGTCTACAGTTTAACTTACACATTGATGAAACTACTAGCGATGCAATGAGAATGCTCGGTTTTATTTTGCGAATGGGGGCAAAGTTTAAAAATGTGTTAACTTTAAAACATCTATATTGCTCACTAGTACGAAGTAAATTAGAATATAATTCAACAGTATGGTCACCGTTCTACAAAGTCCATTCTCAAGCCTAAGAAAAGGTGTAAAATAAATTTCATCGGTACATTTCTTATGAGTAAATTATATTTAGCTATTTTATCCATGTACATGTTACACTTACATACATATACTGTCAACTTACTATGAAAAGCCCGATAAGGCGTTAATAAATAAATAAATAAATAATATATTTTATAAAATTCATTTTCTAAAAATGAATTTGGTTTGTATTCATAATATGGTATTATATTACGGCAGTCAATCAAGTTATGTTTAAACCAAACTTTGGTGAATTATTTTTAAAACATGGTTGTGCCTAAATGTATACTCGGACGGTGCTAATACAGAACATCCCAATATAATGTGTTCTATAGTTTCCGGAAGGCCAAAAATTTTCTATAAAAATCATCAATTTGATTTGTATCTTTGATTATATGCTTCCTATAATTTTTAGTATTAATGACTCTATCTTGAATGGCAAGATATATTATTATTATATGATGTTGAACAATAATTCATAAAAAGAGAAATTTAAAGAAAAATACTATAAAGATAAAATAAAACAATGTAAGAGAGGCGGTAAAGCCATTAATAGGCAAGAAAAGCCACGATGAGGCATGATCCATGAGCAGAAAAGAAAGAAGAAGTAAAAAAAAAAATTTAGGAAAAGGCAAGAAGGTGCAATAAAAGGTAAGAAGAGACTCAGATAGTCAAGAGAAATCCAAAACGAAGAAGAATATGAAGAAGAGACCAGAAAAGGCAAGAAAATTGCAAGAAAATTACACAAGCAAGAAGAATCTGAAAAAAGGTGGAAGCGAGAAACAAAAATTAACGTTCAATCGATTTCTATATTCCTCTCCATCCTAAATTCCAATATTAGCTAATTAGGTTGCCATTTATACAGGTCGATTAAACTCTAACCTCCTTCCCATCCTCAGAGCACTGTCCCATGGTATACCGGTCTCACCGGGACAGGAGTGCTCCTGGCTGGTGTGGTACATTTGTATAGTATTAAACGTATTTATTTAGGACCGGATCGGCTTACTCTATTATAGGCGTATTAAAAAGAACGGTAAGTATGTTTTTGATATGCTTAAACAGGCTTTTAGTTACAAGATACATGCGATTATAAGTATCGACCAATAAGGTGTACATATGTAGGAAGATGTTCTTTTTATATGAGAAAGAATAATAATACATGTAAATTATTATAGTAGGCAAAAAATTAAACTTATAATGAATATTTAACTATTAGTTAGTGTTAACAACAGTGCAATTTAAACAATGTATTTAATGGATTACCAAAGCTACATGAGCATTACATTTTTGCCAGTTTAAGAAAAGGAGGTATCCAGACCAAACAAATTTCTAATAGTATCAAGGTATTTATATGTGATGTCAATATTCATCCCTGCCAATTGCTTTTGTCCACGTCGTAGCGACAAAAACAATTGGCGTTTTATATTCCGAGAACCGGCCGGAACTTCATTCAGGCTTTTTATTCAATCAATCAGGCAACCCTTCGAGCAAATATCACACGAACACCGCCGATCGGTTCAACTAACCAAATAATATTACACGAATATTTTTTTATGACAATAATATCTAACATTTACATGCAAAAACTACCACAAATGTTCAAGAAAGACATCCAGCTAAGACTCATCCCTAAATCGCTGATGTTTTTGACTAATTTGATTTGATTTAAATTGAATACAGCTGCCTCTGAAGGCAACATTCCTTTTGACCTACGCTAAAAGTGTGGAGCCAACATAAACTTAATTAATTCTACTGAAGAATCTAATTGGGTGGAACTCATGTAATGATTCAACTCATGATTCTGTAGCTATATAGAAATAATGCCAGGTGACCGAAAACCAAGCAAGTGGATGATCCAATGTAAGCGACGCAGAGTAAGTGACGGGTAAGTTGGTGACCCGATATAAGCGACCCAGAGGCAGACAGAAAGAAAAGTGAACTGACCAAGGTAAGTTTATGGCAATTGACGAATCGGTGAGGCTGAGAACTAACTAAAATCGTAGGCGAAAGTCAAATCCCACCCACCAATAATCGACCGCACGTGCCTAGACAAAATAGTATAATGTAAGCAAATGAAAACTTTTTAATTTAGTCAGTATACAAACGGACATAAGTAACCTAAATTTAGGTTTTTCAATCGCTTCTTTTGTAAACTTTTTAATTTAGTCAGTATACAAACGGACATAAGTAACCTAAATTTAGGTTTTTAAATCGCTTCTTTTGTAAACTTTTTAATTTAGTTAGTATACAAACGGACATAAGTAACCTAAATTTAGGTTTTTAACTCTACTTACCACTTTATACGAAACTAAATAACAAATTTAATTAAACAAGTGAATTATAAAATTTACTGTCAATTGCTCACACTTTACCGGGTGATTTGTTTTCGGTTTTGTCTTACAGATTTCTTAAAATTATACGGGAGTGTCTTTAAAGACAAAAAGAAAGCTCGCTGTTCTTCTCTCTTTCTAAATCTGTTTATTTTATATATCCACAACAGGCAAATAGCAATAATGCCATGACCATACACAATTTGATAACCGCGATATCATACATGTCCTTGATACTTCTCTATAAAATATATATTTCCGAGCGTTATGACAGCATCTTGACAAATCTCATATCCCACATCTCATCACAGCGCTGCGCGGGCGACCCGCGCCTCCGTACTTACAGCTGGGGATGGAAAACAGATTAAAAGCCCACAAACAACCTCCGAGAAGCGACCCTCAGCCCTCTGCATCCCTCTAGCTCCCCGAACTAACCCACGTGACTAGGGTTGACATTACTGATGAAAATATTACTTCATAATGGCTTATACGAACAAAATCATATTATCAGTCCCAAAATTCTTTCTCTCGGAGAATTTATGTAGTATAAAATTATATTTCAGCACAACACTATCTATATTGTAAATATAAATAAGCTAGAGACACCCATAATACTTGTTTCAATTTTGATGATGCACTTATAATTATTGTACCTATTATGTACAGATAAATATTGACAAAGAACCTTAGATTGCACGATTCCTAGTTGTTTAAATTAATATTATGTTTCCTGCCGGCAGTTAAAATTGTACCAAAACAAGGCTCGGTTGGCTGAAAGAAATAGTGTGTTTTAGATTATTATGAAATATTTACGTTTTAAAGATAATATGTTATTACATTATATTATATTTTATTTTACGTAGACAGTACCTAAAGTACCTAAACTGCATAGTTAATTAGAAAATGAAAGTATGAAAGAAAAGCACCTGTTAGTAAAACTACAAACAATAGTTTAATAGTCACATTTTTTTGTCTTGTTTTGTAAATTTCTTTAGTTTTAAAATACTCTCTGTGGCAGATACTTTAAGAATCGCCCTGGTCAACTTATAATCAATCAGATCATAAATTTTCCTTATAATGGTTTTAACCGTGTTTTGGTGACCTGATCTGAATGGCCAGGTACTTATCTGAATACCATACGGCACCCCCCAATCAGCTGGGACAGTTATGACTCCTTGTATCGAACGTGAAAACAAGATTTATTGCATTTGACTCTATTGCAACTAAGGTTGAACGCCTGGCAAGTTTGATGACCCCTTTTTCCAAGAAATAATGTTTACGAGTTGAAAAATGCACCACAATTATCGGTTACTAAGCGAACCGGGCCGGAGAAAAATCAAAATATTGACAATCCAGTCGCTGTGCGAAATTATTATTCTCACCTAAAAACACCTGCGTCTGAAACGAAAACAAGTTGTGGTAACGATATTGACGTCACAAGAGGGCTTTCTAGAGACATTATAAATACCCAGTCAAAACTAAATATTGGGGCAGTCAAATTTCAAAAATTAACACGAGTGGACGGAATACCTTAAACAGTTAAAACGCGATCTGTTAATTATAATTATAAATTCCTGAGTGTTAACTGAAATCTGTGGTCGCTTCTGTTCCTCCATCACGGCACAATCATTTTAAAGATTACAACTATTTCTAACGAGCTGTTTACGGCCGGCACTCTATCAGCTGAGTCAGACGCATCACTCATCATTACAAGAATGGGGCGTCTCCGTGTGCCGGCTCTTATAATCAAACGACTGAACTGCCCACTGCCGGTGATCACCTAAAGGCTGGCCAATCCCTGCTGCATTGATGCTGACAAACTAGAGGCTAATCAATTCCACCTGGCTACCGACGGAACCAGACACAGATGCTGAAAACCTAAAGGCTGACGAATACCTGCTGACAACCGACTGAACTGCCCACTTCCGGTGATCACCTAGAGGCTGGCCAATCCCTGCTGCATTGATGCTGAAAACCCGGAAGCCGGCCAATTCTTCCTGGCTACCAACTGAATTAGCCATTGATGCTGAAAACCTGGAAGCCGGCCAATTCTTCCTGGCCACCAACTGAATTAGCCATTGATGCTGAAAACCTGGAAGCTGGCCAATTCTTCATGGCTACCGACTGAATTAGCCATTGATGCTGAAAACCCGGAAGCCGGCCAATTCT
Source organism: Hesperophylax magnus (assembly GCA_026573805.1). Lineage (NCBI taxonomy): Eukaryota > Metazoa > Arthropoda > Insecta > Trichoptera > Limnephilidae > Hesperophylax > Hesperophylax magnus. The sequence goes on from JAIUSX010000014.1 coordinate 1,345,996, forward strand.
TCCTGGCTACCAACTGAATTAGCCATTGATGCTGAAAACCTGGAAGCCGGCCAATTCTTCCTGGCTACCAACTGAATTAGCCATTGATGCTGAAAACCTGGAAGCCGGCCAATTCTTCCTGGCTACCAACTGAATTAGCCATTGATGCTGAAAACCTGGAAGCCGGCCAATTCTTCCTGGCTACCAACTGAATTAGCCATTGATGCTGAAAACCTGGAAACCGGCCAATTCTTCCTGGCTACCAACTGAATTAGCCATTGATGCTGAAAACCTGGAAGCCGACCAATTCTTCCTGGCTACCAACTGAATTAGCCATTGATGCTGAAAACCTAGAAGCCGGCCAATTCTTCCTGGCTACCAACTGAATTAGCCATTGATGCTGAAAACCTAGAAGCCGGACAATTCTTCCTGGCTACCAACTGAATAAGCCATTGATGCTGAAAACCTAGAGGCTGGCCAATTCTTCATGGCTACCGACTGAATTAGCCATTAATGCTGAAACCTAGAGGCTGGCCGATTCCTGCTGGCTACCAATTGAACTGGCCACTGCTTCACCAGTCGCCTACGCCATTTGCTGTATCGTATGGCGCGATGATGCACAATGTGCTCCAATCTGAAATTATCGCTGAAAAGATTCCGATTGTATCAGTTTTCTATCTGTGTTTTAAATCCCAGTTGTATTGAAATACATATAACTATTTCTTGTGAATTGGGTTGGCTGTAAAAAATAGTAAATACCTATAAGCTACACCCCTTTGTACGTTCTGTATACTAGTACAATACTTGCAATTAAAATGTGAATTTTGATTCGAATCGTCTTTCTTTTATGATGGTTTGGATAAAACACCTCACGGTGTTTTACTTAAATCATTACCCAGGTTGAGGACTGATGTGTGCCGGTGCTTATTATTTACAGTCTTTTCTTGTGCAGGCAAACACGTCCCGTACACTCCTATAGGATCGACTGCCACACATCTATCCATATTTAATTCTAATCAATAATTTTAAAAGCCATTATGATCTGACACGCATCGTAATTATGAATTTTTTCCAATAAAACAAATAGCACGAGTAACACGGCTCGCATCAGAACAACGCAATAAAAAATCCGATGTTTTATTCAACATCCATTAATCCTGATGTAACGCTGTCAAAATATGATACACTTGTCTTCCAAATTTGCCTGTGTGTTTAAATAAATTAAATTTTTTGTTGTACTTCGATTGGTATTTATTTATTATTTTAGTTATAGAAATACAAGTATTTCGCTTTCTTACTACATAATTCAAACCTATTGACACAAATACGTGGGCTTGGCTACTTTCAGTAAAATTCATGACCAAACTATGTATGACTAATAGCTAGCAGTTCCGGGACTAGGTCTCCCTATATTGTGGCACTATTGCAGTGCGTAAGTAGGTATAGTAAATTACGCAACTTACGACTCTGAAGATTAGCATCTAAACTTCATGCTTTTGAGCCAGCTGCACGCGCTATTATTTACCATTTTAACAACGGAACAAAACATTAACGTCACGCCATTTCTCTGAGAGGATGGAACGCTTCAATACGATCTCCAACTGGATTCTTTAACACTTTATTCGTCCACAAATTATCAACATACCCGCTATTTTATCGCTCCGACTTTTTAATTCACCAGTGAATCAATATGATTGTCTTTCTTGGAATCTCCTGGATTTTTCATCGATTAACCTAATAACGCATATTTTATATTAATTCTAAGCGCATTAAGGACGAAAAGTTATCATTAATAATATGCACTAAAGAAAGGGTGTTATTAGTATGGATTCCAATTTAACTACTTGTCATCCTTATACGCTATGGTTAGTTGTTTTAATATCTTTTAAATTTATATTTTTTAAGTAAATTTAGAAATGTTTAACAATTAAAACTCAAAATTTCGGGGTAATGGTAATGGTTTTAACATAATATGAGTTTATATATAGTTTGAATATAAGTTTCGGTTTTTACCGAAACTAGAGCAGAAGCATAAATTTATGACTAGTATTTAGAAATTAAAAAAAAAACTATTTTAATAGTGCATTTTTCTTCAGATAGAAGCAGTTATTTAATGAATAACTCAGTTATAAATAGATTGCACTCACTTAGAAAGTTTTATGCTAAAATCGCAGATACTTCTAATATTCCCCTTGTAAAGTATAAAGCTGCACTAATAACACATCTTTACGCCACTTATTTTAATGAGGTCACTACATAACAGGCTTATGTTATTGCTTCTTTCTTTATTGTTATTTTAGTTGTTATGTTTTTAACTAAATTTAATTCTTTAATTTTTCTCATCAAAATTTAATACTGTATGAAAAATAATTAAATATAATTTAATGTATATGAAAAAAAAAAAAAACTTTGTATGTAAATGGCAAATGTGCCGTAAATTCTAAATAAATAAATAAAGATCGTAATATTTCCCCACCCCTATTCCCCGACAGTGTCCTTAAGTGACACTTGTCCCAGCGCGTCCCGGCTCGGGCGATAATCGAATCACGTGACCTTTGCGTATGAAAAACCTCCCTGATTGAATTCACGCCGAGGCCGGGCGGGGAATGGAACATCTCCGCTCTGCGCGCTCAGAGGGGGACAAACATACCTACTCTCCACCATTGCTCACTAGATATGGGAAGATTCACCTACTCATTGAATTTATTTATTTAATTAAAAGCATTGTTTACCACAGTTGTTTTCTAGGGATTTGACAATGTTCACTGTGATGAACAAACCAATTTATAAGTATGTACAAACTCGAAAATGACATCTATCAGCAGTGAAAGCGTTTAATCGTAGAAATGCTGATAACAAATTGAATCGCCGACATCTTGGATTCCCGGACTCTTCCTCCATTTATGTATGCGAACATCTATCTCCACACACCAAGGATATACACACAAATGCTAGGCGCGCCGCCAAAGATCTTCGCTACAAGTACGTGTGGGTCAACCATGGGCGCATTCACTTAAGAAAAGATGACACTTCTGCTTCAGTGCTAGTAAAAAACAAGGACTCACTCCTTAAACTATCTCAGTCATCCTCCGTTCTTTAACCACTCGAACGATCGCGCGTCAAAAAACTTTTTTCTCCGATTGCTCGCGGTTTTTTGGCGACGATTTTGAATATTTTCCGCCAACATTAAAAAAATCAAACCTCCGAATTTTAATACGGAAACATAAAACTGATTATAGTGCTATACAGCCAATGAATTCACCTATATTTTAATAATTATTCTATATTTTTAGAATTGATAGATAAATTATTAAAAAATCTTAAACTTTATAAATGCGCGAAATTTGCGTTTTTGTGATTTGAAATTGCCGCCAGTGGCAGTTTTAAAAATCTTTATTGAATATTTTCTACGTTTTTATGTTCTCTATGGCCTGTTTGATAATCACAGATGCAAGAATGTAATAGAAAAATATTTTTTTGCATGTTAAGATCTCTTCAAAAGTTTGGTCAGAAAATAATTTTGTAAAATTTGAGTGCGTGACGCGTCAAAATTGAAATCACTGTATTATATTATATAATAAATTTACCACAAAAACTGGTATAACGTTAGGAAGATACATTAACTGTCTACAATTATTAATAAGCATAGTCGCCGTGTTGGCTTTATTTTATTCATTTGATGAATTATACAGAGAGCCTATTTCACGATGTCAAAATCATGGTGCTACTTTTTAAATAATTGTAAATTAGAACTGGAGATTTGTAACCATGTTTTTATATTACGTGCAAAACGAGGAAATAAGGCTTAAAGTGAGATATATATCATAGATATAAACATTGCCAATATTTCAGGGGGATACTTTGAAAGTTGATGAAATTCACCAATATTTGACCAAAAATCACTTCTGACAGCTACCTTAAGGTCAATCTACATAGGGTAAATCGGAATATGTAAAATGATGATAAATTTGTATATATATATCAAACCTTTGTATGACCGTAGAATTTCAAATAAAATCATAGTGATAATTTTATATCTAAACGCAAAGGTATCGAAAAAAAATGGGGGAGGGAAAATAATTGATGGAACCAATAATTGATTTATTTATTAAGCCCTAATATCCTTTAAAATCAATATTACAGTTGTATGGTTACAATGAAAGAGCAGTATATTGATTTAAACATTGTTTACACCTTTTGTCATAATAAAAATGTATTCAGTTTATTGGTTTATTCATAATTTAAGAAAATCAATACATAATAATATCATTGTGCCTCGCTATAGAGTGAGATTCTGAGTATCGCTCTGGTGAGGGACCACCATTCAGAATTGAACATTGCTTGAATTGGCTTAGTTATGTTCAGTGACTAGATCTGGAAAAGCATCTTTACAGAAAAATTGACAAAATATAATTAAGACATAAAAATAAAACGAGTTATTTAATGTGTACAATAAACAGGGAAAAATGAGAAAACCTGTGCATTTGTTAACATGCATATTTCAATGATCAGAATTGAAATATACATATTAAATGTCCACCGAACCTTATCATATAGAACCTTTGAGGACAACATAACATGAGACGTGAGTATGCGGAAAGAAATGATTATAAGTCCAGCCATCCAGGCCATCATAATTGATGTTCAAACAAATTTAATTAAATTTATAAATTAGAATTTCATAACTAAAAAACCAAAAAAGAAAAAAATGAAATAAAAAAAAACCCTCAGCAAATCTATATTGTAGTGTGATATGGCTTCATGCAATCATAGCATAATGCCACATCACACACATCACACTTTGTAAGGGTCCTTTTGAAAATGTTATTTATGTTGCACCAGGCACATTTCACCTTTTTCCCGCTACGGACCACGAAGTGGTTGCCTTTCAGGATAGGTCGCAGAGTCTTTCCTTCAGCTATTAGGCCAATGGTCCGCACAGTCGTGTCAATTTGACTACGACAGAACAGCAGAAGGAGTTCATCCGCAACCTCACTCCTGAAGTTTCGGTACAAAATGCGTTTATTTTCCTTGCGGAGCTTTGAGCCGTACAATATATACGCATTCTGCACCGAAACGCTTAGTAGTCTCCTGAAAAGCTTCTTGTACCAGACCAGGTTTCGCTGTCGTTCAATGGGGAAGCCTGACAAAAGCTGATCTTTTCGGTCAACCCCCCCCATTACCTTGTTATAGTCTAGTACGAGTTGAGGTTTGTAAGTCCAGGTACCAAACTTTTCAACTGCCCCGATTTCTGCCTTATGGTAGGTGGACAACATACTTACCAGGTTTTTGTCCAACCAAACCATTACATTGAGGTCCCCGCAGTTCGAGTATACAACCTCACCTTCCCTCAGTTTGGACCGGAGATGGGACTTAAATGCAGAGGGCACAAATTCTCGGTTTAACCGCAATGTGCCCATGCAGTCCATCCCATTTCTTTTGAGGCATCGTGCCAATAATGGACTATTATAAAAATTGTCCATTATTAATGTATACCCCTTGTTAAACAGAGGGCTGGCCAGGTCGTATACTATCTTTGCAGTGGCCCCAACTGGGCAGATATTGTGAGCACCCAAAAAGTTGGCCTGTGTCATGTCGTCCGTCATATCTTCCGTTATGTCTTCCGTCATATCTTCCTGGTCTGGATTTGTCGATTCAGCCTGTCTGGAAATGGTCTTCCCCGTATAAATTTGGAATTTCCAAAGATAGCCAGACTTGGACTCACAAAGCTCGTAAGACTTTATACCCGCACTGGCCGCTTTGGTTTTGATCATCTGGACGAATCCCAAACGGCCTTTATAGCAGAGTAAGGATTCATCCAGAGAGATGTCTTGCTCGGGCAGGTATAAAGTCTCAAACTTATTTGAGAGGTGGTCCAAGACGGGTTGAATCTTTTGTAACCTTCGCACAGATAATGGTGCATCAGAAGAAAGACTTTCATTGTTGGTGAAGTGAAGGAACTTTTTAATTAGAAGAAAACGATTATAATCCATGGCTCGGCTGAAATAAGGCATGGCGGTGAGTTTTTTTGAATAGAAGTAGTCTTTTTCAACAGGAAGGGGACTAATACCTTGATACATTAAAATTGCCAAGAATACATACATTTCCTCTTTATTCGTGGGAGCCCATTTATTGGTACGCGCATGACGCTTAAATTGTTTTTTCGCAATCCATTGATCTGCATACCTGTTGGTCTCTCTCGCGATCAGTTCAACGAAATCTGCATCAAAGATTTTAAGAAAGGCATCCACAGGTTTGCCCATTTCGTCGGTATTGAAAGTTGGTCCCGGCGTGCCTGTGAAAGTCTCCCTTATCCCAGTAAAACGTAAGATATCTTTAGACCAATCGAAAGAGTAACCTTCAGGCGGCAGAATCGAACGCATTGCCTCACTATCTACCTGGTCTTGTCTACTAAAGTCTATGGCCATAGCGGAGTTAGGTGAAACGTTGATAATATTATGATAAGGTATTGGTGGCATGCAGAAGGTATCCTCATCGCTCTCTTCGTGGTCGACGTCACTCGCTTCGTCATCCTCGTCGCTCGATCTGTCCATTTCTGAAACAACAGAAAACCCAAATTAATTTAATGTGTCTATATTACGATAACCCACTGCCTCTGGTACGGCTTATGACTCGCAATACGATGGTCGCGGGATCAAATCAAATAAATTATATTTGAATAATTAGTGTTATTTTCACACAAAATTCATTTAAAATAATATATATTATATTTGCGGCACGTTCCAGAGTGGAAGATACCCATAGTATCGCCCTGGTGTAAGACCCCATTCAGAATTGAAACGTTGCTTGAAATGGTTTTAGCCGTGTTTGGTGACCAGTTCTGAATAGCCAGGTACTTTTCCACCTCCCTCTTCCACACCTCCTTCCCCTCCCCGCTACCTTCAGCCTCACAACATACCCCGATTGAGGATGCCATAGTCTCACTGGCTCCAGATGAGGCTCTTGTGAGGTATTCATATAAAAAAATAAATAAAAAGTTAATCAAATACTTGAGGCGGGCTATGTCAGGAGTCAGAATAGCACAGTCAGGTAGGTATGGAATGAAGAAAAGAGTGTGTGTGCCAAGATCGAGTTGCATGGTGGTTCATCCTCTCTGCCTACCGAAATGGCGTGAAGGTAAGTTAGTTAGTTTTATAACTCACGGTTTCCAAGTACAGACTCTTCTAGTACAGCTGCCTCGTCCACGTTACTGCCCATGTCTGACTCTGAAATAAAAGAAAACACAAATTTACAGTAGAATTTGGATATAATGACTTTGCATTTAACGGTCTACTGTTTTAAGTGACGATAATGTAAACTCTAGTAAGGTTTCATAACTTTTAGTAGGAAAACGTATCCGTTTAAAGTGACCAACTACGTAAAGCGACCTATTTTAATGATAATTTGTCCGGTTACAAAACCCACCTACCAATACAGCCTCGCTTTTGACTAGGAAGCTCGACACAATGAGTCCCGTGAAGCGAAAGTGTTTTTTCAATTTAAGAAAAAAATGCTGTATTACACCGTTTAGAAGCCGGTGAATCAAATGTAATCCTCGCAAAGAAGTTCGGCATGTCTTATTTCTCACTCTGCAATACCCGTTACAGAAAAAAAAAGATGTGTAATGATGCATCCACGTCATAACAACAATACATTTTGTATGTTTGTTATGTGGAATTTTTAAGTACTATGCTTATTTCCTGCCAATATACCAACAGTGAAACTGTGCTAAAGATATCAATATAAAATATAGATAATTGATTTTATATTGAGCCCCTGGTATGACATTTTAAAAAATAAACTCACCGTTCCCAAACGCCGATAATTCTTGGTAGAATGGCACGTCCACCCACAGCTCGCTGTGATAGCGGGCCTCCGGAGAGAAGAGTTCCCCACTCCGCGATGTCCCAGGTAACGGCTCGGGAGATGCTGCACGGATAGGCATAATTGGTGCATTGGGAGCCGTTGATTGGATCTGTGCGGGAGTGGACATCCACGGTGGTGGTACGGGTCGTGGCAACGGTGAAGGCGTCCCTTGTGAAAAGGGACACGTTGTTCTCTCCGGAGATGGAATTCTGAAAACATTTACATAAATCATATAAATTGTTCTCATTCACGTGTGAAACAGTAAGTACAGTATGTAAATAAACAATAAAATTAGAACTCTGTAAAATATGCACTGAATGTGCCAAATGCACAGAGCGCTGATCTTACCAACTATCACTGTAAGAGTGGAACGCTGTCAGGAAAAAACAATAATATTGTATCAAGCATCTAAATACGATTGCTTACTTTTGTTTAGTTTTTCTTGGAGGTGCGGTAGGGAGCAAAATGCGCGCCGCCTGCTTCTTGAATTTTCGGCTTTCCAGCTCTAGCCGGAAGGAAGCAGGCAGGGCCCTAACAGCCTTTAGGGCCTTGACGCGATCCTCTCGCACCAGTAGCAAAGCAGGGTCGCTGTTTAAATAAATACAAATATATGATGAGTTCAACGGCCACAGCAAAGTACTTTCATAAAAAAACATTAAAAAATACTAACACTCCAGACGAGGCTGCAATTGCAGCTCTGCGTTGACGTCCACGTGCAGGTAGTCTGGCACCAGCTCGTACCCCACCTCTCCCTCTTCCTCTGCCTCCTCTTGCAGTCAGCACCACTCTATATATTTTAAATTGAAAACACTTAATGTAAGTACTTAAATGTTTAAATTTTGTTAAATATTGCACTAATATAAAATTTGAAAATAATTATTGGGTCGTGGAGTGCTCCCTTTCCCTGGACGACATTTGTTTCTGCACAAATTTGGTAAAAGTGAAGAAATTAATTAATTATACAACTAAATTACTAAATTTTTATTGTGTGACGAAGGCTTTACACCATTTTACATGTAAAAAAGAGTCAACTTTTTGACATATGACTTAAAATAATTGGTTAACAAATATCTGTATTAATAATGAACCAATTCAAATAAAACTTATATATATCTCTTTGTTTTGAATCACTGTGATGGAATATCTATATTTCAAATGCGCGAGTGCAGTATATAAGACATTATTGTAAATCAAAAACAGATGACGTCTTCAGTTGACGTATTCTTACACAAAAACTTCAACCAAAACAATATATTAGAAACAAACTAATTAAAAACGCATTTCAAAGATAGATAAGTCAATCACAATAACACAAATATATAATTATGCGTTAAAAACCCAATAAATTAATTACTTACGGCATTTTAGGAAGAGTCCAAAATTTCGTGAATGTTAAAAATTTATGGTTTTGTTTTTTGACAGGACGCCTTATAAAACCGCGAAAACTCGTTAAATATCACTTCAAAGACAACGGATAAGTTCATAGACAAAGAGAATATATTATCAGCTATTCGATAAAACAAGTAGCTGGCCAAGGAAGCGTTTTAAATAATTACAATAAATATTTTACGAATGGTAGAAAAATCGGTCCATTTTTGGACCGATATCAATCGCAGAAAAATAAAAGTGGTCGATTTTTCGACCGAAATCGTTCCAGTGGTTAAACAGATTGTTTACATATTATGTCTTATAAAATACAAAATAGATCTGAAAATTTTCTACCAAAACGTTAGGGGAGTTAAAACTAAAACAAATGACATAAAAAATGAAGTTATAATCAATAATTACAATTTAATCTGCTTCACTGAAACTTGGTTAAATTCATCAATATTCAATAATGAATGGTTTGACGAGCGTTACCTGGTTTTTCGGAGAGATCGCGAATCCACAAACTCTACATTTAGAAAAGGTGGGGGGTATTAGCAGCAGTCAATAAATAAATAATAGCAATTCATAAATCATCTTGGGAAAGTGATGGTGAAGATTTATGGTTTGTGATAAAACCGCATGAAAATTCGAACTCATTCATCTACATGTGTGTACTATACATTCCCCCTAATTTATCTGTCGATGATTACTGTAATCGAATTAAAAAGTATTCATGATATTTATTTGCAACTTATTAATCCCAAATCTCAATTTCTAGTCATTGGTGATTTTAATCAACCTGAAATTCAATGGACACCTGACATAGCATATTATAACAAAATACTAGCTCCATCCAATTACTCTAGTCACAAAGCTCACTGCCTTGTCAATTTGATCTCGGTATGTAACCTTCACCAATTTAATTATTTAGCTAACAAAAATTTTAATATCCTCGACCTTGTTCTATCCGATAAAACCAATATTAATATTTCAGCGACAGCTAACTTGTCAAAAATCGTACACAATCATCCCTGTTTTGAAATAAATGATAATTTAGAAAAAAATAAATTCTTACGAGAAAATCACTCTCCCGTTAAATACAACTTCAAGAAAGGTAATTTTTTTTTCATTTAGTTACTTTTTTAAATAATTAGGTACATTTTTGTATGGCACATGAAAAAAAATAAATAAATTAAAACAGATCATTAAAAGATGTTGTCAGGATATAACAAATGTAAATTGGATCTCACTTTTCAGCAACTTTCATGTCAACAATAAGGTAAAGTTATTCTACAACATACTATGAGACATTATAGATAAACACATTCCAAAAAAAAAACGCACCAAAAAAATCACTATACCAATTGGTTTAGCGAATCTCTAAAAATGCTCCTCAAAGAGAAAAATAAGGTTAGACTACGGGCTAAAAAACAAAATAACCCAAGAGACCATGGCGAGTTTGCTACTCTTAGAAAAGGATAAAAAAAATACTTAAAGAATGCTACACAACCTATATTAACCTAGTTTAGCAATGGATAAAAGATAATGTAAAGACTTTCTGGGCGTATTGTAAATCATTGAGTATGTGGAACAAATTCTATTCCAAAAATAATGCATATGGATTCTATGTCTGCAAATAATGGACAGCAGATTGCCAACATGTTCTCTAATTATTTTGGATCAGTTTATACTCGAATCCCACATCAAATACTTTCGGACTGAATGTTCCTGTATTCAACCAATTTAATCTTAGTAAACTTAATGTGAGCATGGGATCTATCAAATCTTGTTTAGAAAGAATTGAAGGCCCAGGACCAGATAACATACCTCACTTGTTTGTAAGATGTTGCTCTAGCTCGTCCGTCTTAACGCGTCCTAAGCGTCAACCGCTTTGTGTTTTTTTAGTATTTTCAAGGGAAATTAAGCAACATCCCTTTGAAATTATTTTAAAATCAATCAATCAACATTTAAAATAAACTTATCAACCATTTATTAGAACTTTATAATATGTGATTTGAGTGCAATGTGTTAAAAATGAATATTCGGATATTTTGCTCAAAATATTCGACATTCGAAACGAACGTCAATCGGTAAATGCACCCCAGATGTTTTCATCTGAATTCTTGGAAAATCTGAAAGGCCTAGCAAGTGTTAGTAAGCTATGCCCAGGGTAATTTGTTATCCCGGATGTCGCCTTTTATTGCAGGCAGAATGCACTGCTTCAATAATCACCAGGATCGACTCGCCGAATGTCTATGTGAGGTGTCAGCGCTTTATTAGCAGCATAAACATACCTCGACGGATGACAAACCTCGTGCTGGCACTGTTGGTGGATGGGGTGGACTCTCTCGCTGCAGCAGCTGGTCCAATTTCTTCACCACAAAAGATTCTTGCTGCAGAGCCTGCATCTTCTAACTTCGTTGAACGTCACAGCGGTGCTAGCGGGCTACATGGAGATGAATGATGCCGAACGTCACAGCAGTGCTGCCAGGGTGTCTTATCTATGTGAGGTGTCAGCGCTTTATTAGCAGCAGACACATACCTAGACGGATGATGAACCTCGTGCTGGCACTGTTGGTGGATGCGGTGGACTCTCTCGCCGCCGCAGCTGGTCCAGTTTCTTCACCACCAAAGATTCTTGCTGCAGAGCCTCCATCTTTTATCTTCGTCGAACGTCACAGCGGTGCTACCATGGTCTGGTATCTGTGAGATGATATTCTGTCAGCGCTTTATTAGCAGCAGACATATACCTGGACGGATGACGAACCTCGTGGCACTGTTGGTGGACGCAGTGGACTCTTTCACTGCAGCAGCTGGTCCAGTTTCTTCACCACCTTGCTGACTCTCCATCTTCTATCTTCTTGTCACCTGTTCCTGAACCTCATTTTACTTAACTTAACTTCACTTTATTTTTGTAATATTTGTATTTTTTGTAATACCTGCATCAACTGTAAAGCTCCCCTGAGGTGATATCTCACAAAAGCGGCGCTATAAAAATTGTCCAATAAATAAATAAATTTTGATGATCTACCGCGAGCCAAGATTTTGCTTCCGGAATGACAGTTGAAAGAGTTGTTACCAACAAGTTTTGTTACTCACCAACTTTCTTGAGGATAAAAAAACACTATTGGAAAAAAAATCCCACAAAAATATACGAATATCTCGTACAATTTGTTTTTCAGAACGTTCACCACAGTGAACAACATCAAATTAAGGGTTAATAAAGGAGCCCATACACCGAACACCCATGTTTAGGTATGGAACAGTTTTTAGCAGACCACATAAAAATACCTCAAATTTTTATTCGATCGATCACAATCTATTCAAATTTTTTTCTGCATATTTCTCTATATCCCTTCACATAAATTGTTTTGACTCTCATAGTTTTTCTTACTTCTACATCTGTCAACGCAACGTCGCGTCGCGTCAGTTAACAGTCTGATAATATACATATACATAACGGCATATTTGTTTGTCATAATAAAATAATAAATAAAATTTCTTTTTTTTACATTTGCGTAATTATTACTGTCCTTTATTTGATGCCTGAAATAATAATGTCAATTGACATCACACGCATAAAAAATTAAACTCCTAATTAATTTTTGATCGCCGCCAGTGAGTTTATTTTAGTGTATTTTTTAGTTTATTTTTCCAGAAAATTTAGAGTTGGAAATGGCCGGAAAATTAAAATTATAAATTATTCAGGCCGATTTCATCGCTCTATTGACAAATCAAATATCCATTCTGCCCCTTCCCAGTTCCCCGTCCTTCCTGCTTCCCTTCTGCCGTGCTTCTGGTACTGCTTCCAAGGACTGGGAAACCTTTTATTTTTTATGTAATTTGAATATGATAATTTATTGTAATTTCCCTTGAACGAAATCCAATATGTCGGACACAGATGATGGTATTTTGTACCTTTTTGAGGTTGTTTGGAATTCCACAATAACGAGTAAATCAACATCAGAAATACTTGTGGTAAATAATAATATTTTGTCATAAATTTAAATAAAACGTACGAGCTGCGAGGTTGTTAGTTAGTAGATAAAGTAACCGTAAATAATGTAATAACGCGTCAATTTGCACACGATAACACATCCATTAATAAACTACACTGCTTTTATAACGATCTTTTATTGTTTAATGGGGTGGCAGTTGCTTTTTCAATGTCAAAATCATTTCATAGGTTCTGATTCTGGAAGCACTTCTTTGGAATCAACATTGGGGATTGCAAATATGAAAACATCGTCGAATCTATTTAAAAAGAATGTTATCTTTCAAATATAACCATTTAAATCATACAACGTACATCTCGAATATTTCTACATCTATATATTTAAAATTAAAAGGCAATCAATTGATTGATTTGATTCGTTCACGTAAAATAATTCACGGTCATCTCGATACTACATATCTTAGCAGTAGTGAAATATTTTTTTCTCATTACCATTGAGTATTATTTTAACGCCATAGCATATTCATTACAACTGAATTAAATTATTAAAAGAAAAAAAAAACAAAATTGTCCACTTTAGCCCTATGTCCTAAATGTGCCGGCTATAAGATAGATTGCGTTGAAGTAGACCTATTTGTCGATAATTTATACAGTTTCAGAAGAATATGTTCTGCTCTGGCTATTTACAATATGTTAAAAAAACCAGTAAATGTATTTTTACTATTATATATTTATGTATTAACATAAAATTACAAATATCTACTCAGTCAAAGGAATACAATATCGACATAAAAGTACGAAATTAGACATTTATAAAACTTCGTAAACATATTATAAATAATAATACAAATATATCAGAAGTTTGAATACAAATAGAAGTGACAGATACAAAAGTGGCACAAGATCATTATAATTAGCCCATCCATCGTTACATATATGGTGGTCCATATTATTGTATACGTAACGATGGATGAGCTAATTATAATGATCTTGTGCCACTTTTGTGTGTGTCACTTATATATTTTTTTTATATATCTGTATCGAACATGAACAATTATTTTATTGCATTTAATTTTAATTGCGACTAAAGTTGAACACCTGCAAGTTTGATGAACCCTTTTCCAAATCATAATATTTGACTGTTTGAAAAATCTATCAATCTTGTTACCAGGCAACAAAAAGACTGAATCTAACCTGAAACAGTTCGATAACCCTATTTTCTAAAACGATATCAAAATATTGACAAAACCAGTCGCTGGGCGACATTATTATTGGCACTAAAAATACCTGCCTTTGGAAAAACGTAAACATGTTTTTGCAAGCTGACATCACACTAACGCTGGTTGGAGACATTATAAATAGGCCATTTAAACAAAATATTGGCAGTCAAATTTAAAAAATTAACACGAGTGGACGGAACACCCACAGTTAAAACGCGATCTGTTAATTATAATTTAAAAATTATAAATTCCTCAATGTCAACTGAAATCTGTAGTCGCTTCTGTTCCTCCATCACGGCACAATCATTTTAAAGATTACAACTATTTGCAACGAGCTGTTTACGGCCGGCACTCTATCAGCTGAGCCAGACGCATCTGTCATCAATAACAATAATGGGGCGTCTCCGTGTGCCTGATCTTATAATCAAATGACCATGCCGCCGCTGAATTCCTGCAACTGAACTGCCCACTGCTGATCACCAAGAGGCTGGCCAAACCTTGCTGCATTGATGCTGACAACCTAGAGGATGATGAATTCCTACTGGCTTCCGACTGAACCGGCCACAGATGCTGACAACCTAAAGGCTGACGAATACCTGCTGGCTACCGACTGAACTGCCCACTGCCGCTGATCACCTAGAGGCTGGCCAATCCCTGTTGCATTGATGCTGACAACCTAGAGACTGATGAATTCCTCCTGGCTACCGACTGAACCGGCCACAGATGCTGACAACCTAAAGGCTGACAAATACCTGCTGGCTACCAACTGAATTAACCATTGATGCCGAAAACCTAGAGGCCGGCCAATTCTTCCTGGCTACCAACTGAATTAGCCATTGATGCTGAAAACCTAGAATCCGGCCAATTCTTCCTGGCTACCAATTGAACTGGCCACTGCTCCAGCAGTCGCCTACGCCATTTGCTGTATCGTATGGCGCGATGATGTACAATGTGCTCCAATCGAAATTATCGCTGAAAGAATTCCGATTGTCTCAGTTTTCTATCTGTGTTTTAAATCCCAGTTGTATTGAAATACATATAACTATTACTTGTGAATTGGGTTGGCTGTAAAAAATAGGAAGTACCTATAAGCTACAACCCTTTGTACGTTCTGTATACCAGTACAATATTTGTAATTAAAATGTGAATTTTGATTTGAATCGTCTTTATTTTATGATGGTTTGGATAGAACACCTCGCGGTGTTTTACTTAAATCATTACCCAGGTTGAGGACCGATGTGTGCCGGTGCTTATTATTTACAGTCTTTTCTTGTGTAGGTAAACACGTCCCGACAATATTTTTATTGACATCGTTTTATAAATTTATAATTCTGTACTTTTATGTAGATATAAGATTATGTAGAGTAAGAATTTGTAATTTTATGAATTGTACTAGTTGGCCCGGGCAGACGTTGTCCTGCCACAGACAGCATTCTATGTAAACCGTTTTTTTATATAGTCCTCATTTTATTTAGACCACCTTTTATCTGTTGTCAGATATTTTATGCATTTGACATTCATAGAATACATGCGCAAGTCACATCCATCATAGATATTGTTTTGACGTTTCATTTGATATCGAACATTTCAGCAGTTTGTGATTATTGTTTAGTATGATAGAAAATAAATAAAAGTGCGACCGGTACCGTTCTAAAGTTTTAAAACTGCCTCCAAGTATATTTATTTCACAGCATGACAGATTGCCGTACGAATACGATCCATAGAAAACACTTTCTAAACAATTTTTTTATTAATCTCATATTCAAGTGTAATAAATAAAATTAACTTTTTTGATTGATAACGTATAAAAAACAAATGTTATAAATGACTTTAGTAAATATTGTTTCTTAAGTCTAAACAATGTTGTTGTTTTCAATTATATTAGTGAATTTTAATTTAAGGTAGTGAGATTTGGTGAACAATATTTTTTCCCTGTATAGATATATAAAGCTTACACAACTTATAAATGAAATACGAGCCCTTTTTCCTATAAAAATTCTTAAAATCGCATTGAATCGCATATTAGAATAATATAATAACTTATTTTTTTAACCAAATGTCAAAATTATTTTATTGCGTTTCTCAGAGTCATGAAAGTAGAGTGGTTTTTACAATAAAGTTGAACCAACTGGAATTTTCTGGAATAGTAAAACGGTCGAACTTCTAATAAAATAGGAGAGAAGAGATTTTTTAGGAAACTTATGTGACAAAATGCGTTCAGCGGCTACTCGCTAGTTACTAAAGGCCGACTTTCTTATGAATTTATCGGTATTATATTACTACTAACTTACCACATAAAGAAGCGAACTTATTACGAATGTCCGGAATCAGTGAAACGAATATATCTCCAATTTTGGGAACATAGATTATGAATTTATTTTAATTGACTTATGTCCATTTTACAAAATCAGTAATAGAAAATTAAATTTAAAAAAAATGGATATTATAAGAGTAAAGAATAGTATACATAAAAAGAAAGACAACAAGATAAATGAAGAGATTAACATATAATAAGAAAACAAAGTGACGAGTCAAGTTTGGTTTCATCAATTAGGTTTTCAATTAGGTTCATTGGTTTCATCAATTAGGTAGAAAGGAGAGTGAACTTTTACTACACAAAAAATGAAATCAAACACAAACCAAAAACAACAATAAAAACTCCAACAAAACAGTTAAAGATACCATTATGTTATAATCTTTATCATTATATGTATATATGTACCTACCTAATACTTTTAAATTAGAATGCTACCCATGCAGCAGTTAATCTTATGTTTAATGTAATATTTTATTTTATGGTATTTCTTCTCTTTGTTATTCATATTTATACAAACATGTTAGTAGGCTTAGGCACCAGTTAAAAGTACAAATACCTATTATTTCATTATTATTTTAATACTATACTTATCCAAAAACTTATCAAAATGTTAATACTCATCCTAATTTGACTGTCCTAAAACGGGAATCCTCCTAGTTGGGCAGTCAAAACATTTTTTAAATAATGTATATAAATGTATAATTTATAATAAAAACACATAAATTTGTTTTTGACCACGATAGTTTTATTTTCACTCTACCGGTTTCGGAAGATCCCTTCCTTCGTCAGGAGAATATTTAAAACTAATCTACTACACAAAATATTGACACATAAATACAAAAATGTTAAGTGTTTGAGGGAGATGTCGACAAAGTGGAAGGGGTAATTACGGGAATTCCAGGAAGAACAGAGCGGTTAACTGGAAATATGTCAAGAATAGGACTATAAGACAGATTAATTTGGTTATTTATTATACTGGAGTTATTATTGATGGATTTTCTGATTTCAAGTGCTTCTAAATTATCTAATTTTTTGCCTTTATTACTACGGTGAAGAATTTTAACCCCTGTATCTTTATTAAAAGTATGATCGGTGGAAATGAGATGATTGGCAAACTCCGAAAAATTATTGTTATTTAAACATCTTAAATGTTCGGTGATTCTAATATTTATATTTCTAGTTGTCTTACCTATGTAGAACGATTGACAATCATTGCAACATAGTTGGTAAATGCCTGAGTGGCTAAATTTGTGATCTTTATCTTTAGTATTTTTAAGTAATTTTCCCAAGTTGTTATCAGTATAGAACGCGGGTTTAATGTGGGTAGGCAAATTTTTTGTACTAAGTGAAGAAAAATTGGATATATATAAGATTTTACGCCATTGAAAGGGATTTATGATTTTATTATTAGTTTCAGGTGTACCAAATAAAAATGTATTCGTCGAAATGAGTTTAAGTTTCTTATTCAGGATTTTATCAATTAAATGTGTCGAGTAACCATTATTTAGAGCAATTTGTTTTATTTTTGACAGTTCAATTTCGAAATTAACAGCTGATAGTGGGATTTTTACTAAGCGGTGTACCATTGAATGATAGGCAGAATGTTTGTGTGATATCGGGTGGTTTGACGTGTTATGTATAGTTATATCCGTGAATGTCGGTTTACGATAGATGTTAAATTCAATTGCATTATTTATTGAAGTTAGTGTTAAATCTAGAAAATTAATCGATGCATTACTGCCTACCTCTACAGTGAATTGAATTTTTTTATGAAATGAATTTATAAGAAGAAGGAATTTAGTTAGTTGCCGCTCTGTTCCCGTCCAGATACAAAATATATCGTCTACATATCGTTTCCAAGTGAGAACATTATTTAAGAGTGATGACTTACAATTAAAAATCTTATTTTCTAAGTTATTCATAAACATATCTGCCAACAGTGGGCTAGTAGGAGCTCCCATAGGTAGCCCTTGGCTCTGTTGGAAGACGCAGTTGTTATACTGGAAATAATTTTGATTAAGGCACATATTGAATAAACGAGACAGGTCATCAATCATATCTTTATCTAAATTAGAGGATTTTAACATATCTACAATTATTTGTTTGCAATCAGTAGTTGGAACATTTGGAAATAAGTTAATTACATCAAACGAAATTAGCTTAGCATTATTGGGAATGAACAAGTCCTTAACTGAATTTATTAAATCAAATGAGTTTTTAATGGTATATTTGGGTGAAAACACATTAAAATTGTTGAAGACATTAGTGATATGAGAAGCTATTATGAAATTCGGGGAAGCACAGCATGACACGACAGGACGAATAGGTTCATTGATTTTATGTATTTTTAAAAACCCGTACAACTTGGGAATTTTAGGATTAGACTGCAAGAATTTATTCTGGTTAGGATAATCATCTTTAAAGATTTGAGATTTGCATGCATTTATTGAATTTTTTATATCTATTTGAAATTTATTAGTCGGATCTTTTTTTATAATAACGAAGTCGTCACTTTTTACGAAGTCTTCCATTTTTTCGTGGTAGGCCATTTTGTTCATTATGATCACAGTGTTTCCTTTGTCTGCCCTAGTAAGCACTAAATCATTTTCAGCCAACGTTTTGCGAATTTTATTAGTGCATAAAATTTCTGGATGGATGACCTTTTTAATTTTATCTTTTGTTATTAGACTTTTAATTGTCTCAGCACTTTTGTAAAGAAACGGTCTAGGTTGGTACGATAGAGCCGTTTCAATGTCCACTGCCACATTTTCAATAGCACTTTGTATGTTATTTTTATTGTAATTTAAATTATATTTTAGTCCTTTAGATAGTAAATTCATCTCTTCCGGGAGGAACACGTGGGAAGAGAGATTCTTCACTCGATCAAAAAATGTATGTTCTGGTTTATCTGGACACTGGTTACTGATGTTAGTTTTACAAAGATTTTGTAGTTTTTTATTTAATTTCACTTGTTTTTTGAACGCCTTTTCCGAGGTATACATCCTTATTTTATCGTCGAATAAAACCCACTCGACTGGATGTAAATCGTGTACTAGTTCAGTGTGTAGTAACATGATTTTAAGTTTAATTTCGTTTCTCTGTTTAAAAGCACCTTTCAAATCTTCTTTTAACCAAGCAACTTTAGCTCGGTAAGCAGAACTATTTGTAGTTGGGGAAGGAACGCACATTTTATTGAATTTATTATTAATATAATTCGGAAACACTTTACACTTTATACATCGCTGGTAGAAATATATGTCTAAACTCAGCATTCTGTATTTAATAGAAAAGTTTTTAAATAATTTTGCTTTGTTGGCCGTACTTGCCGATATTACGTAATTGTAAAAAGCATTCACTTTGTGGCTCATCATAATTTATAATAAAAACACATAAATTTGTTTTTGACCACGATAGTTTTATTTTCACTCTACCGGTTTCGGAAGATCCCTTCCTTCGTCAGGAGAATATTTAAAACTAATCTACTACACAAAATATTGACACATAAATACAAAAATGTTAAGTGTTTGAGGGAGATGTCGACAAAGTGGAAGGGGTAATTACGGGAATTCCAGGAAGAACAGAGCGGTTAACTGGAAATATGTCAAGAATAGGACTATAAGACAGATTAATTTGGTTATTTATTATACTGGAGTTATTATTGATGGATTTTCTGATTTCAAGTGCTTCTAAATTATCTAATTTTTTGCCTTTATTACTACGGTGAAGAATTTTAACCCCTGTATCTTTATTAAAAGTATGATCGGTGGAAATGAGATGATTGGCAAACTCCGAAAAATTATTGTTATTTAAACATCTTAAATGTTCGGTGATTCTAATATTTATATTTCTAGTTGTCTTACCTATGTAGAACGATTGACAATCATTGCAACATAGTTGGTAAATGCCTGAGTGGCTAAATTTGTGATCTTTATCTTTAGTATTTTTAAGTAATTTTCCCAAGTTGTTATCAGTATAGAACGCGGGTTTAATGTGGGTAGGCAAATTTTTTGTACTAAGTGAAGAAAAATTGGATATATATAAGATTTTACGCCATTGAAAGGGATTTATGATTTTATTATTAGTTTCAGGTGTACCAAATAAAAATGTATTCGTCGAAATGAGTTTAAGTTTCTTATTCAGGATTTTATCAATTGAATGTGTCGAGTAACCATTATTTAGAGCAATTTGTTTTATTTTTGACAGTTCAATTTCGAAATTAACAGCTGATAGTGGGATTTTTACTAAGCGGTGTACCATTGAATGATAGGCAGAATGTTTGTGTGATATCGGGTGGTTTGACGTGTTATGTATAGTTATATCCGTGAATGTCGGTTTACGATAGATGTTAAATTCAATTGCATTATTTATTGAAGTTAGTGTTAAATCTAGAAAATTAATCGATGCATTACTGCCTACCTCTACAGTGAATTGAATTTTTTTATGAAATGAATTTATAAGAAGAAGGAATTTAGTTAGTTGCCGCTCTGTTCCCGTCCAGATACAAAATATATCGTCTACATATCGTTTCCAAGTGAGAACATTATTTAAGAGTGATGACTTACAATTAAAAATCTTATTTTCTAAGTTATTCATAAACATATCTGCCAACAGTGGGCTAGTAGGAGCTCCCATAGGTAGCCCTTGGCTCTGTTGGAAGACGCAGTTGTTATACTGGAAATAATTTTGATTAAGGCACATATTGAATAAACGAGACAGGTCATCAATCATATCTTTATCTAAATTAGAGGATTTTAACATATCTACAATTATTTGTTTGCAATCAGTAGTTGGAACATTTGGAAATAAGTTAATTACATCAAACGAAATTAGCTTAGCATTATTGGGAATGAACAAGTCCTTAACTGAATTTATTAAATCAAATGAGTTTTTAATGGTATATTTGGGTGAAAACACATTAAAATTGTTGAAGACATTAGTGATATGAGAAGCTATTATGAAATTCGGGGAAGCACAGCATGACACGACAGGACGAATAGGTTCATTGATTTTATGTATTTTTAAAAACCCGTACAACTTGGGAATTTTAGGATTAGACTGCAAGAATTTATTCTGGTTAGGATAATCATCTTTAAAGATTTGAGATTTGCATGCATTTATTGAATTTTTTATATCTATTTGAAATTTATTAGTCGGATCTTTTTTTATAATAACGAAGTCGTCACTTTTTACGAAGTCTTCCATTTTTTCGTGGTAGGCCATTTTGTTCATTATGATCACAGTGTTTCCTTTGTCTGCCCTAGTAAGCACTAAATCATTTTCAGCCAACGTTTTGCGAATTTTATTAGTGCATAAAATTTCTGGATGGATGACCTTTTTAATTTTATCTTTTGTTATTAGACTTTTAATTGTCTCAGCACTTTTGTAAAGAAACGGTCTAGGTTGGTACGATAGAGCCGTTTCAATGTCCACTGCCACATTTTCAATAGCACTTTGTATGTTATTTTTATTGTAATTTAAATTATATTTTAGTCCTTTAGATAGTAAATTCATCTCTTCCGGGAGGAACACGTGGGAAGAGAGATTCTTCACTCGATCAAAAAATGTATGTTCTGGTTTATCTGGACACTGGTTACTGATGTTAGTTTTACAAAGATTTTGTAGTTTTTTATTTAATTTCACTTGTTTTTTGAACGCCTTTTCCGAGGTATACATCCTTATTTTATCGTCGAATAAAACCCACTCGACTGGATGTAAATCGTGTACTAGTTCAGTGTGTAGTAACATGATTTTAAGTTTAATTTCGTTTCTCTGTTTAAAAGCACCTTTCAAATCTTCTTTTAACCAAGCAACTTTAGCTCGGTAAGCAGAACTATTTGTAGTTGGGGAAGGAACGCACATTTTATTGAATTTATTATTAATATAATTCGGAAACACTTTACACTTTATACATCGCTGGTAGAAATATATGTCTAAACTCAGCATTCTGTATTTAATAGAAAAGTTTTTAAATAATTTTGCTTTGTTGGCCGTACTTGCCGATATTACGTAATTGTAAAAAGCATTCACTTTGTGGCTCATCATAATTTATAATAAAAACACATAAATTTGTTTTTGACCACGATAGTTTTATTTTCACTCTACCGGTTTCGGAAGATCCCTTCCTTCGTCAGGAGAATATTTAAAACTAATCTACTACACAAAATATTGACACATAAATACAAAAATGTTAAGTGTTTGAGGGAGATGTCGACAAAGTGGAAGGGGTAATTACGGGAATTCCAGGAAGAACAGAGCGGTTAACTGGAAATATGTCAAGAATAGGACTATAAGACAGATTAATTTGGTTATTTATTATACTGGAGTTATTATTGATGGATTTTCTGATTTCAAGTGCTTCTAAATTATCTAATTTTTTGCCTTTATTACTACGGTGAAGAATTTTAACCCCTGTATCTTTATTAAAAGTATGATCGGTGGAAATGAGATGATTGGCAAACTCCGAAAAATTATTGTTATTTAAACATCTTAAATGTTCGGTGATTCTAATATTTATATTTCTAGTTGTCTTACCTATGTAGAACGATTGACAATCATTGCAACATAGTTGGTAAATGCCTGAGTGGCTAAATTTGTGATCTTTATCTTTAGTATTTTTAAGTAATTTTCCCAAGTTGTTATCAGTATAGAACGCGGGTTTAATGTGGGTAGGCAAATTTTTTGTACTAAGTGAAGAAAAATTGGATATATATAAGATTTTACGCCATTGAAAGGGATTTATGATTTTATTATTAGTTTCAGGTGTACCAAATAAAAATGTATTCGTCGAAATGAGTTTAAGTTTCTTATTCAGGATTTTATCAATTAAATGTGTCGAGTAACCATTATTTAGAGCAATTTGTTTTATTTTTGACAGTTCAATTTCGAAATTAACAGCTGATAGTGGGATTTTTACTAAGCGGTGTACCATTGAATGATAGGCAGAATGTTTGTGTGATATCGGGTGGTTTGACGTGTTATGTATAGTGTAACGGACGTAGTTGACCATTTAATTTAATTTCATAAAAATTGTTTTACTTTTATAAAATGTCCCTACTCCACGCCACTGGCAAAATCACCACTCCCCGCCACTGGTCATTTTTGTCCAGTTTTCGGCCCAAGCGGCTTGAAAACTTTGACTCCGAATGGCTTCGATACCACATCGCCGGCTTACCTGCCGCGTGGATCAATGTCCAGCATTTTTTCTATGTAAAAATTACATAGAAAAATCAATTTTTAAACATTGCAAATATGTATATTTTACTTGTTCATCCCCTCGGCGGTAGTCAAATAAACACTATTTTCGATATACTACCGCTGAGGAGATATTAAAAAAGCTGTTTTTCACCCATATGTAAACCCATTTTTGAACAATATTTTTTACCCTTTTTGCGTGTACAAAAATCCAGGAACCTCGTAGCATAGTGAATCTTATCTCTTTCTGAGCGCTATGTTACGGGGGACCTCGGAAAAATACTAACTTAACATGTTTTACAAATTTGATCGCTTGAGATCATTTTTACACATTTATTTTACAAACATTTCTTATTTTTTGTCGTATCTTGACAAACAAAAAATCTAGTTGTCAAGATACACATTCCTATAACTACTATGCATTTAAACTATGTAATTATCATTCATGTAAGCGCTCAAAATCTTTTCTAACTCTCAAATTTAAGCGACTGCCTTCAAGTGTGCTACCGGCAAAATGAATATGCGACATTTTTCCGGGGCATATAAACACATATCTGGCGCGGGTACAATCCCCCACCACTTTTGGACTCAAAACCCAATGTCGGGTGCGAGTCAGGCTAATTAAATATAAGCAGCCACATAATTGAAAATAAATTAGTTCATCTTTACCACCGAAACCAAGCGTTTTATTTATCTACAAGTGACTCCTGCCCAACATCTGCCTCACCCCGCCAAGTCCTCTGCTCCAAGATCTTCTGGTGTTACCTCTTCAAGACAAGCCGGCCCTCCTCTGGAAAACCGCCAACACCAGAAGCGAGCAGAGACAACAGCACACCCAGGGCCCAACATTCACCAAGCCTGGGTGCGGGAGGCAGATTTCATCATCAAATATTACTACTATCATCATCATCGGCCGTAAAGGAGCATCTCATCGGTTGAAGACACGGTTTGGACCCGGCGCCTAAATCTACAGTCTTGTGCGGACTCCCGTCCAGTACAAGTGGTCCTTCGAGCCGGGATTCTCACACGCCTTCAACCAGGATGTCTCCAACTTTACGGTCGAGCCGGATCCAAGACGATGGATCCTCAACACCATCTGCAGATGCCCTGGACGCTGGGTCTCAGGCCACGGCTGTGGTTCACGTCACGCCTGACGTAACCCCCATGCCCACGCCCAGCACTACTCCTGACATGGCACCACCTGCAGATCATGACTCACCGCCCTCCATATCTCAAGAGGATGCGATGGAGTCATTGCGACAACAGCTTCGCAGTCAAACCGAGCACATTGAGAGACTTAAAGCAGCTCTTCAATCAGCTCCAACAGCAGCAGCCCCTGCCCCTCCTGGACCTTCGAAGCTCCTGGAGAGGTCACCACCATCATGGATGCAGCCCGGCCAATCGAGCCCGGTGCCTCTGGTGGACCAGAGGTATGAGCAACCAGCAGCAGCAGCGCCTGCCCGATCTGGACCCGTACTCCTGGAAGGGTACCCTGCTCAAGGAGGACCCTGGCGCTTCCAAGGGTACAGCCCTGGATGGGTGCAGCCCGGCCAACCGAACCCGGTGCCTCTGGTGGACCAGAGGTACTCAGCAGCGGCGCAGCCAAGGCCAGCCGGTCCCCCGCCCTCGTCACCCTGGCCCAATGCAGGGTGGCCAAACATGATGCAGCCTGGACCCTCTGGCCCCGTACCGCCCGCCCCTCTGATAGAACAGAGGCAAGCCGTACCTGAAGTGCCAGCCGGACCTGTACCTCTGGTGGACCAGAGGTACGCATCACGAGCGCAGCAAGAGCCAGCAGGCCCTGCGCAACCAGCACCCTGGACCATTCAGGGATGCCCAGTACTGGTGCAGCCTGGACCTCATGGCCCTGTGCTGCCCGTACCTCTGCCCCACCCGGGGTACCCAGCGCCGACGCCAGGATCACCTGCCGGACTGCTGGAGCAGTGGGACGTGCCATGGACACAGCCTGGACCACCTGGACCCTCTGGACCATCTGGACCATCTGGACATGTGCCGCCCGTACCACTGCGCGAACAGGAGTATGGCGTGCCGGCACGGCCAGATGGCCCGCCCACAGCCAGTACCAGCTCCATGCCGAGATTCCCGCCCCAACCTACGGCGGATGAGACGGCCCAACATACCAGAGCCTGGGTTCAGCATGATGGCAGTCCCATGGCTCAGCTGGCCTCCGCCCTGACAGAAGCCATCAGAGCTTCAAGGGCTCAGGACAGCCCCCGTCCCACAATCGAGGACGATCCACGAATGGCGGCCCTTATTGCCAGACAATCTATGGCCAAGGACCTGCCTCCATTCTCTGGAGATCCACTGGAGTGGCCCACCTGGAGGGCACAGTTTAACCAGTCTACCTCCACATGTCGGATGACCTCCAGTGAAAACTTGATCCGCCTACAGCGGGCCCTCAAGGGGAAAGCCCGAGAAGCCGTCGGCCCCCTTCTGATGGACCCTGCTCAGGTTCCGGAGATCCTGGCAGTCCTGGAGCAGAGATTTGGAGGGACTACCTCACTCGCTGCTCTGATGCTGGACAAGGTGAAGAAGCTGCCCCACCTCACAATTGAGGCTTCTCTGGAGGACATCGCAGACTTCTCTGGCACAGTTCAGAACCTGGTGGCATCACTCCGCTCCCTCAACAATGATGGCTACCTGACGAATCCAGCGCTGCTCAGTGACATCGCGGGGAAGATGCCGCCCACCTTGCGGTTGGCGTGGCTGATGGAAGTGCGGCACTACGAGGCCTCCGCTACCATTTGCCAGTTTGCCGCCTTCCTGAAAACCGTCGCGAACGCCATCCCAAAGTCCGGTTTGGTTGACCCCGCGAGGTCCCGCCCACGCCGTGAACATACGCTCGCCACAACGGAACAGTTTTCGCGCAAAAACGGTGCTAAAAAACGGGATACCTGTGAAAGTTTCCTAAATATGTCTGCCGCGTCAGAAAAGTTTTCGCGAAAAAACAATTCGAACAAAAGTGACACTTGTGACAACAGTTTAAACACGTCTGCCGCGTCAGAACGGTTTTTATCGCGGGAAAACAATGTTTACAACAACAATTCTAGTGAAAAACAACATTTCGCGCAAAATAATCGAAAGCCCCAAAATTTGTCTGGTAATAATCGAATGCCCCAAATTTTGTCTGGTAATAATCGAGAAAATAATCGAAGCGGGGAAAAAGTGCAAAACAGTTACAATGAAGTTCGCGAGTTCGACAACCGCGCCGGGTGTGTTCAGTGCGGTGAAAATGGCCACCAACTTAGCGAATGTCGTACTTTCGCCGCGAAAGACATAAAAACCCGTTTTGTGACAGTTAAAAGTGCCGGATTGTGCCGAGTATGCCTCAATGGCAAACATTTTACCAAATTCTGCAAAGTTAGTGACTGGTGCGGAGTGGGGGAGTGCAGATACCCCCACCACCGACTTCTTCACAACCCGAACTATCGTGAAAATAACAATACAGTGGCAAACGTTCACAATATGTGACGCCACACCGAAAGTGCCGTGTTAAAAGTGGTGGGGGTCATATTGTCGGGCCCCAAGCGACAGATTAAAACCTTTGCGCTTCTGGACGAGGGCTCAACTGTCACCCTTATTGATGCCACCACAGCACAGAAAATCGGCACAACCGGACCTACCCGTGAGCTACGACTACACGGAGCAAAAAATATGTGCTCAACAGACTTAACGTCCCGCCGCGTGCCAATCACTCTACGCGGCGCCGGAATCTCTGATGAGTACGTCATCAAGGCCAACACCGTCCAGCAGCTCAGCCTTCCTGAACAGAGGATCCACGGCCGCTACATCACCCCCACACTTCTCATCGGGCAAGACAATGTACACCTTATTGTCTCGAGGGAAGTGCGCGACGTTCGTGACTCTACGCGAATATTGTCACGGACGGCGTTGGGGTGGATCACCCATGGCGGAGGGCCCCCTGAACACGAAGCTGAGGCTACAACACTGGCCCTGCGCGAGGAGAGCCACAAAGACGACCTCATGAGTGATCTCATCAAACACAATTTTGCGATTGACTCATTGGGGATCACGTCCGCCTCTCGTGTAACTGCGCACATAGTACGTGCAAATCAGCTGATGGAAGATACAACCCATCAACTGACATCTGGCCGATGGGAAACCGGCCTTCTGTGGAAGGAGAATAATATCACACTGCCTGACAATCGGCAATGTGCATTAAAACGATTGTGGTCTCTGGAGAGAAAATTATCGAAGGAAAAGGACTTGGCAACCGCCTATGCAGCTAAAATCAACGGACTTATAACACAAGGCCACGCACGTGAACTTACGGATCGAGAGGTAGAAAAACCCTCTGCCCGCAAATGGTACCTACCGCATTTTGCCGTAGTGAACCAAAACAAACCAAACAAGATCCGTGTGGTGTTTGATGCTGCCAGCCGCTGCCGAGGGACCTCCCTCAATGATCAGTTGCTGACTGGGCCTGACCTGCTGACTTCGTTGTTAGGAAACATACTCCGGTTTCGAGAGGGAAAAATAGCTCTCGCCGCCGACATCAAGGAGATGTTTTTACAAGTGAAAATCAAAAGTGAAGATCAACAGTCACAATTGTTTTTATGGAGACCAACACCTCAACAAGAACCACGTACTTACATGATGTCATCAATGATGTTTGGCGCTACCTGTTCACCAAGCAGCGCCCAGTACGTGCGAAACAAAGTGGCCCAGGAGAATTCTGCACTATTCCCTGCTGCCGCAGCCGCCATCCAAACAAAGTTTTATATGGATGACTATTTGGATGCGGTCGATACCAAAACTGAAGCGACAGCACTCATCACTACTGTTGCCAAAGTGCTGTCAACTGGAGGATTCCACCTAACAAACTGGGCCTCTAACGACACTTCAGTGATGGCTACTATCCCGCTTATAGACCGAGCCAGGTCAGCCATCACCATAAACAGCGGAGAAGCAGATACCGAGAGAATCCTCGGACTTCTGTGGGATCCTGTCACAGATCGATTTTTATATGCATTTCGCGATGCTGCCGATCCTGAACTGATCAGCAAGCCTACCAAACGCCAGCTGCTCAGCATTGTCATGAAAATCTTCGACCCTGTGGGCTTCGTCGCTTGCCTCACAGTCCGATCGAAGATACTACTACAAGCTGTCTGGCGATCCAACATCGGATGGGACGACATCATCACACCTGAGCACAACGAAAGGTGGATGGACTGGCTGGGACTTCTGCAAGACTGCAAAGTTGCCATACCTCGGCGCTGCTTGCAAAACAAAGAGAGCTTCGTCACCCTCCACCTCTTCTGTGATGCCTCAGAGCAGGCATGCTGTGCAGTCGCCTACCATACCGAGGAGATTGATGGGAACACCACAGCCACCTTCTTGGCCAGCAAGTGCAAAGTGGCTCCTCTGAAACCTCTATCAATACCCCGCCTTGAGCTACAATCAGCGCTCATGGCGGCCAGACTGGCAGCAACCCTGAAGAAAGAATGTCGCAGCAACATTGCGCGAACAGTGTTCTGGACAGACTCGACAACAGTGTTGTGCTGGCTGCGCACAGATCCACGCACATACTCCGCCTTTGTGGCCAACAGACTCGGCGAAATCGACGAGCTCACCCGCATTGCAGATTGGAGATGGGTCCCTACCAAACTAAACCCTGCAGACATCGGCACCCGAGACGTCAACACTCCTGACCTCTCGCACTCTGGACGATGGTTCAGTGGACCAGCCTTCCTGACCTCAGACGAGGCAGAATGGCCGCGCGAACGGTGCAAACTGCCTCAGCCTGATGATGGCACCCTGGAAGTGAGGCCTCAATACGTTGGCATCACAACAACTGTGGCAGAGACACTGCCCGAAATCAACAGATTCTCTTCATGGCGTCGACTTATTCGAACTACCTGCTGGATACACCGTTTTATTAAAAGGTGTCGTGGAAAACATCACGAACAACCTGATAAATATTTAAGAAGCGATGAAATCAAAGAAGCAGAGGCCCGATGGGCAAGAATATGTCAAGAAGAGACATTTTATCATGACATAAATGCGCTCCAGAAAGGAGATCCACTACCAAGTGACAGCCGGCTCAAAGCCTTGAGCCCCTTCCTTGGACCTGACGGCCTACTGAGGATGAATTCCAGATTACAAGCCCTCAGTAAAGTGCCTCAAGCAGTGCGGACACCGATCATATTAGATGGTGATCACGCCTATACAAGACTTCTGGTGAGACATCATCACCAGGAAGCCAATCACCCAAGTACGGAGAGAACGATGGCTGAGGTGCGAGGCAGCTACCTTGTGCTGCGACTGCGAACAAATATTCGGATGATCGCCCACAACTGCCCCACCTGCAAGATGCGCAGGAGCAAGCCAGCCCCCCCACTTATGGGGCCCTTGCCGCCATCAAGGCTAGCCCACCATGTTCCTCCATTCACAAACTGTGGACTAGATTACTTTGGGCCGATGGAAGTCACCGTATGCAGACATCGGGAGAAAAGATATGGTGCAATCTTCACATGTCTATCTACTCGTGCCATTCACCTTGAGCTGACAACTTCACTGACCACGGACTCCGCCATCATGGCTTTACAACGCATGACGGCGCGCCGAGGCCAACCAAAAGCTCTGTACTCAGACAATGGTACGAACTTCCATGGTGCTGACAACGAGCTGAAGGATGCCATCGAATCACTCAAAAATGATACCCGGATGAGGGATCATTTGTCAACAAAGGGGATCGAATGGAACTTCATCCCTCCAATGTCTCCTCATATGGGGGGAGCTTGGGAGCGCCTGGTGCGTTCTGTAAAAACCGCCCTGAAGGCCATCTTGCTGGAACGAGCTCCACGCGAAGAGACCTTGAGGACAGCGTTTGCCGAGGCCGAGTGGACTGTAAACAACCGCCCCCTCACACACGTCTCGGTGGATCCCAGGGACGAAGAGCCCCTCACCCCCAACCACTTTTTACTGGGAAGAGCCGGAAACCGACCTCATCTGTCACTATACGACAGGCAGGATCAGGAGGTATGCCTCCGTCGCCAGTGGCGTATCAGCCAACAACTCGCTGATATGTTCTGGAGACGGTGGCTCCGCGAATATCTCCCCACCCTGGCTGCTCGCCAAAAATGGCAACAGCCAGTCATCCCCATCAAGAAGGATGACCTTGTGATCATCATGGACCCCGCTATGCCCCGCAACAGCTGGCCACGCGGTCGAGTCCTTGATGCCACCCCTGCTGCAGACGGCCAAGTGAGGACCGCCAGGATCCAGACGAGCACCGGAATTTACGTCCGCCCCGCTGTGAAGCTCGCTGTAATCCTGCCGGCCCCGCCTACCGATGCAACATCAACAGTACCACCAGCCCAGCACCATCCCAGAGGGACTGGCCGCCGCGGACTGCGCCGTACCAATAAACGTCCTATTTTTTAGTTCAGCATAGCTAAACGGGGGGAGTGTAACGGACGTAGTTGACCATTTAATTTAATTTCATAAAAATTGTTTTACTTTTATAAAATGTCCCTACTCCACGCCACTGGCAAAATCACCACTCCCCGCCACTGGTCATTTTTGTCCAGTTTTCGGCCCAAGCGGCTTGAAAACTTTGACTCCGAATGGCTTCGATACCACATCGCCGGCTTACCTGCCGCGTGGATCAATGTCCAGCATTTTTTCTATGTAAAAATTACATAGAAAAATCAATTTTTAAACATTGCAAATATGTATATTTTACTTGTTCATCCCCTCGGCGGTAGTCAAATAAACACTATTTTCGATATACTACCGCTGAGGAGATATTAAAAAAGCTGTTTTTCACCCATATGTAAACCCATTTTTGAACAATATTTTTTACCCTTTTTGCGTGTACAAAAATCCAGGAACCTCGTAGCATAGTGAATCTTATCTCTTTCTGAGCGCTATGTTACGGGGGACCTCGGAAAAATACTAACTTAACATGTTTTACAAATTTGATCGCTTGAGATCATTTTTACACATTTATTTTACAAACATTTCTTATTTTTTGTCGTATCTTGACAAACAAAAAATCTAGTTGTCAAGATACACATTCCTATAACTACTATGCATTTAAACTATGTAATTATCATTCATGTAAGCGCTCAAAATCTTTTCTAACTCTCAAATTTAAGCGACTGCCTTCAAGTGTGCTACCGGCAAAATGAATATGCGACATTTTTCCGGGGCATATAAACACATATCTGGCGCGGGTACAATCCCCCACCACTTTTGGACTCAAAACCCAATGTCGGGTGCGAGTCAGGCTAATTAAATATAAGCAGCCACATAATTGAAAATAAATTAGTTCATCTTTACCACCGAAACCAAGCGTTTTATTTATCTACAAGTGACTCCTGCCCAACATCTGCCTCACCCCGCCAAGTCCTCTGCTCCAAGATCTTCTGGTGTTACCTCTTCAAGACAAGCCGGCCCTCCTCTGGAAAACCGCCAACACCAGAAGCGAGCAGAGACAACAGCACACCCAGGGCCCAACATTCACCAAGCCTGGGTGCGGGAGGCAGATTTCATCATCAAATATTACTACTATCATCATCATCGGCCGTAAAGGAGCATCTCATCGGTTGAAGACACGGTTTGGACCCGGCGCCTAAATCTACAGTCTTGTGCGGACTCCCGTCCAGTACATATAGTTATATCCGTGAATGTCGGTTTACGATAGATGTTAAATTCAATTGCATTATTTATTGAAGTTAGTGTTAAATCTAGAAAATTAATCGATGCATTACTGCCTACCTCTACAGTGAATTGAATTTTTTTATGAAATGAATTTATAAGAAGAAGGAATTTAGTTAGTTGCCGCTCTGTTCCCGTCCAGATACAAAATATATCGTCTACATATCGTTTCCAAGTGAGAACATTATTTAAGAGTGATGACTTACAATTAAAAATCTTATTTTCTAAGTTATTCATAAACATATCTGCCAACAGTGGGCTAGTAGGAAAACTATCGTGGTCAAAAACAAATTTATGTGTTTTTATTATAAATTATGATGAGCCACAAAGTGAATGCTTTTTACAATTACGAAATGTATAATTTTTTACTAAATAAATAAAATTTAAAAAAAAATTAGATTTCGCTTGTCAATATATTTCTTCACTTGTTCAGTGAACGACAAGAATCATTTAGACTTGTGCCAAAAAAACATCAAGGTCTTGACTTGAGTTAACCTATCTACACCCATTTTGAAAAATTGCGAGTAATTGTAATACTAGCCTTATTGCAATCCGTCTTAAAAGTCAATGTTGAACGGTTTCAATGTGATTAATTCAATATAGATACCATAAAAAAGAAACCAAACGATTCGAGTAGTTTCGAGATGGGGGCAAATCAAGAATCAACAAAAAGTTCTTAGGGTAGGTATTTATATTTATTTTGTGGAAAGTCTTAAAGGTCTATTCAAATCTGATCACTAAACGTAGCTTAAGTCATTTCAAAGAATTGAAATTATTTTATTAATCTTAATTTATATCTTTTAGCTACAAAGAAAATGTACAAACTTATTTTTATGCTTTATAATTAGACCATAGAAATGTTATAATAACTACTGGACCGGTCAGATGTTGAGTTGGCGTCGCACTTGGGTTCAACCCACGCGTAGTGTGTTCAATTTCTCAACTCGCTAAGTCCTCCATCACAACACAAGCAACATTTTCCGCTTACGGTGAAAGTAGTATTTAGTAGGAGATTTTTAAATATCTTATTCGTAACCCGGGAATGTTAGTCTTAATTTAAAAAAAAAAAAAAAGTATACACACGCATACAGCACGGGCACCGCTTACTTGGGATTTCTTTGCTACATTTTACAAAGTATATTTATTTGAATAACTGTTGTATCAAATTTAAATAATAAAAAAAAACAACACATCAATTCTGAATGGTATTTTTCGAATGGGGTTATACGAAGCCAAAATAGCACTCTAAAAAAAACCAGTTATTTGTACCAAACAAGTCTCTGCTACATGGTAGAACGGACGTATAATAATAATAATATTTGGATGATTTGTATAGCTCCGTTTGTGTGCAAAATCATCTCAAAGGCGCTGTACAAATTTATAATACTTTTCTACAATGATCTATGTTATTCCTAAATATTGGAGATAATATACATTACAATACTTACCTGGTATGTTACTCGAGATTAACACTTAATTAACATTAACTAAATATTTATTAGCAAAATTTAGATACAGGATTTAGGACATAATTGGAAAATTGGATATAACTGGACTTTCTATCAGGAATGGTATATTTAATTTAAGGGTTTGACAATTAAAAAGGTAAGTTTTTAGTTTAGACCTGAATTCTATTGGACTTGTTATGGATCTTAGTTCTGGAGGGAGTTTATTCCAAGCCTTCGGTCCTGATACTCCGAAAGCGCAATCACCAAACATAGTATTTGGCTTGCGCTTAGGTTCCATCAGTCTGCCTACAGCTGCTGATGTTGCTGATCTAATAGTCGACTGCCTCAGACAAGTGTTTTCCGGGACGCATGGTTCAGAGATGTGGCTTGGGGCCATTTCATTGATGGATTTAAACACCATCCAGCACAGTTTTTACTGGATTCTTTTAGGGCACTTGAGCCAGTGAAGGTTACGAAGGTGTTCTCCGAATATTTTGATTCCCCGGTTATGAGACGTACTGCTGCATTAAACACTAATTGATGTTTGTAAATTTGATATTTTGGAAGGTTGGCATAAATGCTGTTGCAGTAATCGAGACGTGAGACTACGTAAGAGTTGATAGTTGAGTTGAGTTGTAGGAAGATTTCTTCGGACAGACTTGAGTTGTCTTAGGTGAAAAAAACCGGTGCTTACAGTCCTATTTATTTGACTTTTAAACGTAAAGTCTGAATCTAAATTGACACCGAGAAATTTGACTGTGGTTTTTTGGGATGATATCGCTGCCGGAAATAGAAATAGGTGATCGACTATGAAATGTTGAATTTTATTATATAATTTCGGACCCAGATATGTATGCATCTTTTGATACTTTGCCGTGTTGCTCCTCGGGACCATTAGGTCCTTTCTGGTGTTACTTCTTGTAATAAACATTATTAGATTTCACAGGTTTTTATATAATTTTGGCGAACTTCCAGAATATAATTTATTTTGAACATCTTATCACTAGAGAATCTGCAGAGTTTACGCACAACGACTCTAATTATTGCTTTCTGGGCCTTCACTGACGGATCTATTATATTATTTCTTTGTTTTCTGATTTCTTAGATAATTTATAAATTTTGACTGAGCGGTTCACTTAATGAATATAGTAAAATGATAACTTCCGCACTTACAAATATCGACAAAGAGTACTTAATAATGAGTAAAATAGGAACCGAATCCTGAGCCCGTGGCCCTTCACCCTTACACCCTTCAAAGCGATACCGAGAAAACCTTTTGCTATAGAACAAAAAAAAATAAAAACATACATGAAAGAATCCATTAAAAAAATTGGGATGTAATATGGTTGTTTTGTATGCGTTCAATAGTTAACCGACATATAGAATACCGAGATATAGTCAATACCGACTTATAGTTAATAACGACAATATTTGTCTGGTCATTTTTCAATTTACTTTGTGATACCCAATAAAAAAATATTATTCATCAAATAAACGTTTTAAATATAATTACTTCCTCCACAATCCACTACTAAGTTGATTATTAAACCGACGTAATTATTTTATGAAGTTATATTGCGGATCCAGGCCAAACTTGCGGAAAACCTTAAAATAAGGGTGCCAAAAGGACAATGCCACAGCTAACCTATTTTAAATTGACCCTCGTCTTACTGACGTTTAAAAGATTTTTTCACGTCTCTCGAAAGTTCTGAACGTATACTTAAGTACATTGCTCTGCCAGATTTTGTACATACAGTTCTTAGAATTGAAAAATGGCGCTTCTCTACATATTTTCTCGTTACAATGAACTTAAATTATTCGGTACTATACCAATCAATTGATGTGTGTTTTTTACACCTTATAATGGGTAAAAACCATATTTTTTCATTCAATTCATCGACTTTTCATATAGAAAAATAACAGAATACCATGTGCACAAAATTTGTGGTACATTTATGACAAAAAATCGTATATTTCCAATTATAAGGACCTACATCCCAAGGGACATGCGATTATCCGATACTCGACTATTCAAGTATCCTGGCGACTACTTCTATACACAGCACAGAGTCCTTTACAGGCACAGGTTGGCGAAATTTTATGAACTCGATATCAGTATCCCGCGACCAGCCGGACAAGGTTGTCTCGACTCGCGTCGTCGAGACTAACATGGCGTCACTTGTGTCACACTTTTTATGAACTCGACATCAGTATCCCGCGACCAGCCGGACAAGGTTGTCTCGACTCGCGTCGTCAAGACTAACATGGCGTCACTTGTGTCACACTTTTTATGAACTCGACATCAGTATCCCGCGACCAGCCGGAAAAGGTTGTCTCGACTCGCGTCGTCAAGACTAACATGGCGTCATTTGTGTCACACTTTTTGTAACAAGGCGTATGCTTTAGATCCATGCTAGGAACAAAACAGTCATCAAACAATGACAGGATATAATAATGACAGCAACTCTTGGTTGTGAGTGAGGTTATGAAAGCATTATAGTTTTGACATTACGAGAATTCGACTTGATTGATTGATTGGCATTGATGCGGGACTCGGGATTTCAGTAGCGACGTGTAATAAATTATTGGCGACGTGACTACACAACATAAGTATCGGATACTTGTATACCTCTGTGGAAGAATCTTCATGCTTTACCGTGAGTTTGCCTGCACAAATCGGTTTGTGTTGGGTAGTCCGTGTGTATGGACGGCAAGACATTAGTTCTCCCGAACCGAAAAGCCGAAAACCAATCTTCAATGTTTCTTTGAAGACGACTTCTGCCGAACTGAGGTTTTGTGCAAAATTACTTCGAAAGCTTCCGGGGTCGAGGAGTAAGACTCTTGACTAGCAATCCGGAGGTCGCGTGTTCAAACCCCGTCCTGAACAAATAAATTTTATTTGATTGCTTTGTATTATTTCACAATCAAATCATGAAAAATAATATTGGTTACATTTGCTGCACATTCCATATTGGAAGAAACTTTCAGTAACGCCCTGGTGTAAGACCATCATTCAGAATTGAAACGTAGCTTGAAATGGATTTAACCGTGTTTGGTGACCAGATGTGAATAGTCAGGTTCTTCCCACTTTCCTATTCTCCATCTTCTTCCCCTCCCCATTATCTTTAGCCTCACAACATACCCCAATTGGGGATGCCATAGTCTCACTGGCTCTAGACGGTTGGGACTCTTGTGCGGTATTCACATATAAAGGATCGGTGGTACTGTAATCTTCCAACCCTCCCATAATGTTTTATCTCAAATTATACATACATTTACAAAGACGGTTAAATTGCGTACACATGAATCCAAACTCCAAGACGCATTTTTTGCACAAACTATTTGGCACAGGCAAGTCGCTGCCGTGTAGTCAACGCTTAAGAGTAGCCAACGCTTAAGAGTAGCCAACGCTTAAAAGTAGCCAACGCTTAAGAGTAGCCAACGCTTAAGAGCAGCCAACGCTTAAGAATAGCCAACGCCTAAGAGTAGCCAACGTTTAGCAGTAAGAAAAAAAAATTTTTTTTTAACATTGTGATGATTGTTTCGGGTCGATAAAGATACCTGCATACGTTTTGTGTCATCATCAGGGAAACAGTATAAAAACAAATCTAAACCTAAACAATACTTTACCATCTATGTAATTAGGTATCGAAAAATACGTGTTAACTTTAAGAATGTTGTAAAAGTATTTCTATGCTTATGTATCTAATGAATAGGCAAAAAGTAATAATATACTAATACACAATTCATTACGGTAGCCAAGAATCTTCGTTTGACAAAGCTTTCAATAAAATCCGATTTTTCTTCCAACAAAGAAGTACCAGTTCATATATTTAGCAATAGAGGCATTAATATTTTAGTATAATGAAATTTGGCCTCTCGTCCGAGGAATTAGTGGTCTTTTTTCCGTTGTGCGGACAATCCAATCCCGGGAACAAAGGGTGTTCGTACAAAGGGGTATTTTGCTGTATTTTGTTTTTCCTTGTTTGCTAAATCCGCGCTAACACGGCGAATAATGAGGAAATCTCTTTGTGCCCACTCTCACATGCTAACTCTTATTGTGGCGATAATTACCAACCGAGGCCAGGAGCGGTGCGGCCCAACACCCAACGGTTTCAAAATGTACCGTTTCATGCAAAATAAATAATTAAACGCCGTATAGTTTGTACTGTATAATAGTCCCGGCTGTCCAGACATTGGGGTCGAAGTGTTGTGAGGTTGAAAGGAGTGAAAGGTAAAGGAAACGATAAAGATCTGATAAGTAGAGGCTGTTAAAGATAATTTTAAATAACTTTTCGAAACAAATTGCTGGTTTTTCACCAGGGCCGTACTGACAGTATCTTCCACACTGGAGAGTGACGCAAATTACCTCATATTATTTTGCGACTTTGTATTAGAGATGGAAATCGGTCAGTTAACAATGGATTGTCAATGAGACGGACCGCTCTCCTTTGCACAGAATCAAGTAGGTAAGTCATTTTATTTATTTGCGTTATAATCTGTCTTTACACGTTCATATATAATATATTTCCACAATTTGAGAGGCGGTTATGAGTACTGTCGTTCCAGTAATAATTTATTGGATAACCAACACTCCTGCTATAGGTCACCTCAAGTGGTTTGCTACGTTTGGTGACAGGAAGGGGTGCCCGGATTAACGGGGTGAGGTTTGGCTAGATTTTTACGGCGGATGCATTTACACACCGGCTGCATGGCGGGGCGGATCAGGGAGAATTCCCCTGGACTCTCTCGTCATCTTGGTCACTGCGGTGCAGTGGGAGGGATAGATTCATATATAGTATATCTAGAATATCTTCCTCTCCTTCATTTCCATAAAGTTACACTCTAAACAGCATCCCCAAAGATGATATAGGCCCCGAGCGTTAGGAATTTTAAAATCATTTATCATATATTTACAAAATTTAAGACTAAAAAAATAATACTTAGCAGTTTAATAGTATAAACAGTTTCAATAAAGTGCGTAAATGACTATTATGAGGGTCAAGATTTTCAGAACACGAGTTCAAATTATATTAAAAACGGTCATGCAATTAAAAATATTATTTTAAACTTTAATTATTATTTTTTTGGTAAACTAATGTTTAAGACAAGATTTTTTATGCATAGCACAAAGGCACATGCACATGCATTTTTTATGCACATCTATCTTTTATCAGGAGATTTTTCAATGTGGATGAGTGTTTCAGGCGAATAATTATTGCTTGTAAAATAATTGTTATTTTGAACTTTATTAAAAGAATCTTAAAAGCTAGATAAACGCATTATTTCAAATAATTATTTTAAACTTTACTTTACTTCACTTTACGGAAAAAAAATTGGCTAAAAGCTTGGTACTCTTTCTTTCTTATTATTTTTATAATTTATGTCTGACCATAATAAAAATAATATAACCCGTGTTTTTAATAATTTGTAAAATCATCAATGTAAATTACATAAAAGTATCCATTAGAGCATAATCTAGTTGATCAGAAGGAAGAGCAAATATTCCTCAACGTTTCAATTTGGTAAAGAAGAGAGGAAGCTAGTACCTACCTATTATATAGATTATTGTACTCGGCGTGATCATCTGCTTTAAAAACATTGCCGAAACGAGATTGTTTTCATTAATATTAATATTACTTTTAAAAATAACAATGCAATAAATTTTAATGAGTTTCTTAAGTGGATAGTTTTAAAAGGTTGCTAGTCCGCTCCTGCCTGAGACACTTAGAGCTTTAATCCTTCGGGGCAAATAAGACGTAACCCAGCGAGCATGTTGTTATTGTAGCGAGTTAGCGGAACCCAATAATGTTATGTTGAGACGTTCCGGAGCTTTTAAACCGTTAACATAACAAATAACAATTATAAAATATGAAGCGTTTTTTTAATAAGCTTATAAAGGTGTTTTGAGTTGACAAAATACCTCAAATGTGAAGTTTAAATTAATCAATGGTTTTTAAGATATTCTCAAAATTTGGACAGACGAGAATCTAATACGTAGGTATTTGATGTTCCAACAGTAGTACTTTTTTACAAAGGGGCAAGATTCCTTTTGCAATTCTGCGGGGTTCTATATTAGGAACAATACTTTGCAAACCAGTACGTATGTATGTATATGTCTTTCTAATTCTAAATTTCGAGGCGTCATGTTAAATTAATACAAATGAATCACTTTGCGTACACCACTTTTTCATCAAAATGATCTACATTGTTCAATACCGATGGTATCTTTGTCAGGATAAACGTATAGTGAAAAATATTATATATAAGAATATCCAAATAAGCTCGTATAGACAAAAATATTACAATGAGCGGTGATTAATTGGTTATTATTACAAAAAACAATTATATTAAAAAAAACATAAGAATTAGTGACACTGATGGGTTTTGCAAAGTTATCAGTTTGGTTATGAAGGTTTCTAAATGTCAAACGGACATTTATTAGAAATAAACGTACTCTTATTCACTCGACAACAGTATACAGTGCTTGGTTTTGTCTTACGTATTAGCAAAGTGTTTAATCTGCCAACAATCCTAGTGTTGTATTTTGCATTAGTCAGAAGTTCACTGGAATAAGATTTGTCAATTTGGAATCCACAATATTAACTATACATCGTTAGCATATAACGTATTAAAAAAAAATTACCTCCAAATTCAACAGAAACTTTGAAAGTACATTTCAATCTCTGTTGCAAAGGCAAGCAGTATATTTATTCATATAATTATATTTTGAGATATACACGACGTATAGCGATATTCAAATAAAACAAATGCAGCATTTAATTCGTAATAGTTGTTTAAACTATTATTTACATTGATCATTCGGATTCACTGCCTATATTTAAAAGGAGAATCATGTCATTGATATAAAATATTCAATGCGCCTACACACACCTAAATATTACATTCGTCATCCGGTAATTACTAAATATACATACCACACGTGAGACATTACGAGGAAACATATCATGGAAAACCTTGAAATATTTAATATCTATAAATTGTTTCATCGCTGTAACTATTTATTTATTTATGTGTAGCGCCGCTTTTGTGAGATATCGCCTCAAGGGGGCTTTAGAGTTGATGCAGGTATTACAAAAAATATAAATATTACAAAAATAAAGTGAAGTTAAATTAAATAAAATGAAGTACAGGAGCAGGTGACACGAAGATAGAAGATGGAGACTCTGCAGCAAGAATCCTAGATGGTGAAGAGACTGGTCCAGCTGCTGCAGCGAAAGAGTCCACCGCGTCCATCAACAGTGCCAGCACGAGGTTCGTCATCCGTCCAGGTAGGTGTCTGCTGCTAACAAAGTGCTGACACAATATCCTCTCACAGATACCAGACCTTGGCAGCACCGCTGTGACGTTCGACGAAGATAGAAAATGGAGACTCTGCAGCAAGAATCTTTGGTGGTGAAGAAACTGGACCAGCTGCGGCGGCGAGAGAGTCCACCGCATCCACCAACAGTGCCAGCACGAGGTTCGTCATCCGTCCAGGTATGTGTCTGTTGCTAATAAAGCGCTGACACCTCACATAGATAAGAAAACTGGCAGCACTGCTGTGACGTTCGGCATCATTCATCTCCATGTAATCCTGTTCCTGGTGATTGTTAAAGTGGTGCATTCTGCCCGCAATAAAAAGCGACGGTCTGGATAATAAATTACCCTGGGCTTAGCAAAACACTTGCTTTCAGAGTTTCCGAGAATTCCGTTGAAAACATCTGCGGTTTGTTCCTGTAATATGAAATAAATATATAAAAAAAATCTTTTATAAATAGACACAAGCCCCCTTGAGGTGATTTTTCACAAAACCGGCGCTATAAAAATCATCCAAACATAATAATTATTAAAAAATTTAAGGAGTAACTGAGATGTCTAAATAACAAAATATTAATTATTATGCGTAAATGTATTAATGTGAAAACAATTATTATTAAAACGGTTATTAATGTAAAACGATTATTATTAGTACAAATCTTAATATGAAAACAATTTCTAAAATCTAAAAAAAGGTAATTAATAGTATTTAATTTACTAATAAGTGTTTTTTAATAGTGGTGCGTAATAATATTTATTAATAGTGGTGTGTACAAAGAGATTTATTTTCATTGAGTTATACAAGTGTCCGGGGGTGATTCTATGTGATATTAGAAGTATAAAATATAAAATAACTTTTTTCGAAATTCTAATGTTTAAAAGTAGTTTTTAAGTTAAAAAGTTGAATTGTTTGTATGGGAAAATAAATATTCTTTCATGGAAAAATATTTTTGTATGGAAAATAAGCATTGGAATTTCGGAAAAAAGTTATTTATCTTTTTTACTTCTACCATCTGTATTTTGTATTTTGGTCAATACTATATGGCATAACCGTTCATGATAAGAAGTAATGGAAAGTGATGCAGCAAGATACCATTTATCTACAAAAACTTATGTTAAATCTCATTGTGTATGTGTGCGTATAATTCATAATAACTAATAATGAAGTCGCTAAAAATGCACTCATTTTTACGTTTTCCGCAAAAAAATTTGTCCTTTTAAGCTCGATTTCTTGGCGCTGGAACTTTTGTTTGTTCAACCATCGGGCGTCATAAGTCTCTTCAAGACCACAGCACATTCTCAACATATAGGTACTAAAAACAAATTATTTTGTTATTTCCAAAACCAGCCATGTTTTAATAAGAAACATTTCTGTGACACTAACGTTAGCATAAAACACTTAAAAACTGCTGATTCGAAACGCACGCTGTTGTCATTTCGCCAGTGAGCAAAACAGTTTTTGATCAAAGGCGAAATAGTACTCTGATGTATATATCGATGGATGTTTTACCGTTTTGAGCTTTAGTATGGCATACGATTGTGTCGCAATATTTCTCTAATAGTTCACAGGGGACTATGGCGGAACACGTTCACAATATGCGATCCATAAAAAGAGGGACAATATTATGATTATCAACAAATTCTTGAAAATAAGGTAGAATTTATATTCAACAAGTCGCCATATGTGATATAAAATATATATTTTCGACCCCAAAAGTCTTGAAAATATAAAAAGATTTTGCTTAAAGTAAACTTTTCTTTTGCTGGCAACTCACTCCGAAAATACTGTTCTAACTAACCCTCAAAAATATTCACAGAAAAAAATAAATAAACGCAGGTACGTATTTTATATTAGTATTTAGTAAGTTCCAAGTACTTTTCATCAAACATTCATGTTGACGCTAATTATAAATTCACATGACTGAAAAGCAACTACACTTGTCTGTAAATTAAAACAACCTTCTATTCTCCAGTTGGTTGCCAATGTACGTATTTATCATTTTAGTACCTATACAACAGAAGTGATATTCAGTATCTATTTTTAAACAACACAATATATGATTTAATAGGTAAGTCTGTAAGTACCTAGATAGATAGACGAAGCAAATTGCTGTTTTAAGAAATTAATATTATAAAAATTTTATTATTGAAGATAATATGAGCGATTCTCAAAAGAAAATCTGAAAACAATACGGACGCATCTGAGACTTGAACCGCGAACCTTCGCCTTGCCGGGATGGTGCTCTACCAAATG
Organism: Hesperophylax magnus; assembly: GCA_026573805.1. Classification (NCBI taxonomy): domain Eukaryota; kingdom Metazoa; phylum Arthropoda; class Insecta; order Trichoptera; family Limnephilidae; genus Hesperophylax; species Hesperophylax magnus. The sequence continues at coordinate 1,389,620 of JAIUSX010000014.1, forward strand.
CGCGTAGCCGTCCTTATTTCTGATGGTCCCAGATGATCAAAATATTGATATTGGTCCCAGATGTGACCGTATTTCTTTTTAGATTTTTCTGTTTCAAATTTTCAGTACATAACACCAAGATCAGACAAGAGTAGTATTACGATGGAAGCTATGATTTTGAGTGTAAATCGAGTTGAGATTTGTAAATTAATAAGTAAGAAACCCCAACACATAATATATTCTACCGCAGTAGCCGAGTAAATTGAAATAAAGGGGTGTAGTGTATCGCGGTTGAGGGACAGAGTGAATATTATTTCAAGGCTTTGAACAAATTCATATTTAATAAGTCAAGGGGAGAAGGAATCATATAAGTGTCACGCGGTGGGAAAACATCATCTGTTTTCGGGGAAATTTGAGAAAAGGCGTCTGGCATAAACAAACGTAAAATGACAATTTCATCCATGATTTGTGTGGAAATATAAATCACGGAAAAGGTTCTAGCACGCGCGGCACGACTGCTGAAAAAACGCATTTGAATAAAATACAAATTTGTAAACGGTACGGCGGAGAAAAATGGGGGGGAAAGCGGGATAAGATGGCGGGAAACAAATATGTCACGCGGTGTTCCACTTGGCGGGAACAAGCGACGTCTGTTGGTGGAAACTAGCACTAAAGTTCCACACATCCACAGTTTCACAGGGCGTACAGGTGGAACTGGGAGTGGGAGCTCCGTCAAAACAATTCTTGCACTAATATCAACGCCACTGGGTGGTGTTGGTCTATGTCGGTTTTGATTTGTTTCGAAGTGGTTAATTATTTGAATTCTCTTTATTTTATGTGTCCCAGCTGATCAAACCATCTGGAGCCAGTGAGACTATGGCATCCCCAATCGGGGTATGTTGTGAGGCTGATGGCAATGGGGAGGGGATGGTGACGGGGAAGAGGATGGTGGGGAAGTACCTAAATTTTCAGATCTGGTCACCAAACACGAGCAAAGCCATTTCAAGCAACGTCGTGAATGGTGGTCTTCGACCAGGGCGATATTGAGAGTATCTTCCACCCTGGAACGTACCGCAAATATATACCTTTTATTATTTACATGATAAAATTGTAAAATTACACAAATCGATCGAATTAAATTAACTTGCGCATACCAGGATTTAAAGCGGCGACCTCCGGCTTACTAATCGAGAGCCCTATTTAGATGCTATTATTCAGACTGAGGAAATGTTCAGATATCGACAGACGCGGCTCGAAGAAATTAACTTGCGCATACCAGGATTTAAAGCGGCAACCTTCGGCTTACTAATCGAGAGCCCTATTTAGATGCTATTATTCAGACTGAGGAAATGTGCAGATATCGACAGACGCGGCTCGAAGAAATTAACTTGCGCATACCAGGATTTAAAGTGGCGACCTTCGGCTTACTAATCGAGAGCCCAATTTAGATGCTATTATTCAGACTGAGGAAATGTGCAGATATCGACAGACGCGGCTCGAAGAAATTAACTTGCGCATACCAGGATTTAAAGTGGCGACCTTCGGCTTACTAATCGAGAGCCCTATTTAGATGCTATTATTCAGACTGAGGAAATGTGCAGATATCGACAGACGCGGCTCGAAGAAATTAACTTGCGCATACCAGGATTTAAAGTGGCGACCTTCGGCTTACTAATCGAGAGCCCTATTTAGATGCTATTATTCAGACTGAGGAAATGTGCAGATATCGACAGACGCGGCTCGAAGAAATTAACTTGCGCATACCAGGATTTAAAGCGGCAACCTTCGGCTTACTAATCGAGAGCCCTATTTAGATGCTATTATTCAGACTGAGGAAATGTGCAGATATCGACAGACGCGGCTCGAAGAAATTAACTTGCGCATACCAGGATTTAAAGTGGCGACCTTCGGCTTACTAATCGAGAGCCCTATTTAGATGCTATTATTCAGACTGAGGAAATGTGCAGATATCGACAGACGCGGCTCGAAGAAATTAACTTGCGCATACCAGGATTTAAAGTGGCGACCTTCGGCTTACTAATCGAGAGCCCTATTTAGATGCTATTATTCAGACTGAGGAAATGTGCAGATATCGACAGACGCGGCTCGAAGAAATTAACTTGCGCATACCAGGATTTAAAGTGGCGACCTTCGGCTTACTAATCGAGAGCCCTATTTAGATGCTATTATTCAGACTGAGGAAATGTGCAGATATCGACAGACGCGGCTCGAAGAAATTAACTTGCGCATACCAGGATTTAAAGTGGCGACCTTCGGCTTACTAATCGAGAGCCCTATTTAGATGCTATTATTCAGACTGAGGAAATGTGCAGATATCGACAGACGCGGCTCGAAGAAATTAACTTGCGCATACCAGGATTTAAAGTGGCGACCTTCGGCTTACTAATCGAGAGCCCTATTTAGATGCTATTATTCAGACTGAGGAAATGTGCAGATATCGACAGACGCGGCTCGAAGAAATTAACTTGCGCATACCAGGATTTAAAGTGGCGACCTTCGGCTTACTAATCGAGAGCCCTATTTAGATGCTATTATTCAGACTGAGGAAATGTGCAGATATCGACAGACGCGGCTCGAAGAAATTAACTTGCGCATACCAGGATTTAAAGTGGCGACCTTCGGCTTACTAATCGAGAGCCCTATTTAGATGCTATTATTCAGACTGAGGAAATGTGCAGATGTCGACAGACGCGGCTCGAAGAAATTAACTTGCGCATACCAGGATTTAAAGTGGCGACCTTCGGCTTACTAATCGAGAGCCCTATTTAGATGCTATTATTCAGACTGAGGAAATGTACAGATATCGACAGACGCGGCTCGAAGAAAATTTTAGGGAATCTTCATGATACATTTAAAGAATGGAAATTTTTTGAATTAAGGCAAGTTACACAACGTTTTTTTTTTATTTTTGGGGTGGAAACACATAATTATATATTTAACTGTAATTTTTAATACATTGCTAATATATATATGGCCAACATCCAGAATTTAAAACTCCCTGCGGGTCTTATATAACCCAAATTGTTTAAAAGATCCTTTTCTACCTAATAAAAAACGTGTATATTATGTTATCAATATTATATTAGGAGCACTGTATAGTCATTTTAAAGTTTATTTTCTAGCAAAGCGCATTTGACGGGAAATAACACAACACTAGAATGTATTGTTTCATGGTGCTTTCAAACAGACAAAATATTGAATTCTATAAGTCTAAAGTTAAACTTTAGGGCGCACAGTTTGCACCCGCGCTGGGCAAGCGGGCATCAGAGCATGCAGAGCATCGGACCATTGATTCCACGATATATACAGAAACGTTATAATTATTATTTTTTAAGCGTGCGTCGGATTCTTTCATTTTTATTAGGAATGTTACAAACGAATAGTTTAACAGCATTGGTCCGTGTGTCAGTTTTACAGACTGTTGAAAAGGCAAATTTCATTCAAAACATTTACACTTTACGATTAATTTCTCGAGTGAATATTTTTGCTTTTTTATTTTGAACCCTATTCAGAAAAAAAATAGAATTCATGGATGCAAAATTGTCCCAAGTTATTAATTAAGAACTAAATTCTGAACATGTTTAAACATACAAACCAATCAAAAGCTTACGTTTGTCCTAACAACCCTGTGTCTCACATGTGTTTTATTCCCCGTCGAAGAAAGGCGCCGGAGCGTCAAGTGCCGTTTCACATTCGACCTTTGAAAGTTTGTAGTGAGAACCACATTTTAAACGGGACATTCGGAATTCGAAACTTCGTGGCTTTTCGCAAAGTCACGGAATCCTGATTCGAGAATGCGATGTGCAATACCACACGATCAATAAACATATCGAAATTTGAGAACATTGTTTCACGCGGTTCCTATTTGCCCGATTCCGTTGTATCGAATTCCGCACATCAATAATTTTAATATTCCGAAATTTTGTTAGTCGCTTTGTCTTCAGAAAGTGTTGGGTCCTAAGTTATATTTTGTTTCGTGATTGAATCATGATTAACTGAAAGTAATTAGTGAATTGTATTCAAAGTCGACGTGTTTTAAATGTGATTCGCTTCTGTGTTGTGAATAACTCTAATGTTGTCTCTGAAATCATGTCGCTGCTACAGCGGAAACTTAACTTTTGACGTTTCCGTTTCGTGATAAAAGAAAATGAGTTTTCCATATTTGACGTCAGTTTCACTAGAATGTTCTTGTCAAATTTCATAATACTGAAAAAACAGAAAAACATATTGTATTATTATTTGATAAATTTATACCGGCACGCTAAAACATATTTTACTTTTATAGCAGAACTACAGTTTGTTCGCCTACGATTAAACTACTAAAGTGACAAAAACTTCAATTTTTATACTACAGTAAAAAAAAGATAGAGAGGACAGACTGCCACACAAGTGTGCTTCGCTTCATTCCCATTCGAAAATGGTCTCGTAAATACTATCCGTATTTCAGATTCTTTATACAACCCTTTATAAACCTTTATACACCGTGTTCCACGCTCATACTGCGAAATTTGAGGTGAATATTCATGATAAGTCTAAGAAATAATCCTAATAAAGTTTATGGTGTATAATTTTATATCGAATATCTATATCAAAGCATTCGATTAGCTTGATCGTGCCATGTCTTCTTCAGACATTCACTGAAGTTGACCATTCAGCTTAGTGTCACAAATTCTCTCCCCGTAGGTACTACAGTTCACTTTGTAATCTTAATTTATTTGCGAAATAATGTTATATATCATGCTAAAACCATTGCGTCAAATGGTTTACCCAATGATAAAACCGGTGTTTAAATATCGCAGTATATTAACGCAATAAAGAACATTTAAAAATAAATGCTTTTTACCCTTTCTTATCTCGACATTCTATATTGTATAATAATTCGCCCGCAAAGCCTCAAACAATAATATAACTCCACAGGGGGTGGGCAAAAAGCCGCCTCTATCCCCGCCTTCCCTTCAGACCATCTGTCAGCATCAGATGGGGTTACTAGTGACCACAAGAATCACTTTTTGCCACCCCCACCACCCGAATAATTTCCTGCTGGAAAGAGCGGCATGCGGAGACTTGAGCGCAAGATTAACTTTGACCCAATGGTTTACTGATACGGTAATTAATTTAAAGCTACTAAACTGAACCCTTGTTCTGTAGACAAATATCAATTAATCATATTTGGAATCTTGGAGGTCAACGAAGGCAGGAACAATCAGTGGACAGAAATGAAATCAACCCATAGAAATTTTAAGCCGGCTCCAGACAATGCGGTTTGTTTTCACTTGACATATAGGTAAAAAATATTCAACCTCCAAAGTTAACGGAGAGAATGTTATGTTTTTAATCTATATATTGATTATGTTTTTTTTATAATTAAAAAATATAATATTATCTAAGAATCTTCCTATATAATAAAATAAATTACCCTTAAGGAATGGTCTCCTATATGCAGAAATCTCTGTAAATAAAAAAATGTTTAGACGAATAGGGAGAAATTGAAAAAATAACAAATACTTTAGAAAACATCACATAAAACTATAACCGACAAAAAATTTGACACTGTGCTCATAATTACTTCATTAATGTGAAATAATGATTAAAAATAAATTTGCTGGACCAAGCAAACTAAATATGTTCTTTGACTTTTTAAAAGTTTTTTTACCGATTAAAATGGAAGAGCGATTGAAATTTCATTTTGAGGTGATAATATCATCTGAAAAATTTCTGGTCGTGCAGTAGAAGAGTGCTGAAATTCAAAATCCACAGCATCCGGTACGAGAAACCAGTTAGTGCTCTCCACCTAATCCAGTCTCTGCCCTCACATGGGGTAGATACCTCTTCGAGGGCAAACCCATTCACAGGTAAACCGAGAGCCATTAGGGGAGGCAATAGTGTTCAGTGTTCTCTGTTCACCGCCCTTTTGATCTTTAAGTGGCGAAAGTGGATGACAATGTGGGCACAAATTTTCAAAAGGGATGCGTCGTCTGAAGTTCCGGAGTTGGAGTGATTCGATAATGATTCGACTTTGTTCTAAATTACTAGATAGCACCTTTATGTGACTTTAGATATTGTTCTGAGAGCGTCCTTAAAACATCTCTTTCTGTTGCTTTCGCCGTTTATGAGTAAGGTGGAGAGATTATAATAGATCAATAAAATTAGCGGTATGCATTTATCGCTAATAATTTGCAGTTATAATAGAGCTTGTTTTATGCAATATGATCAATGAAGTAATGATATATTTACACCCAAGCGCGCCTAGTAACTATCAAATAGTAAAGAAAATAAAATATTAATTCGGTGTTTTATGGGTTTATTCCATTTATCACTATGCCACAGGTAAGTCTTTCAGGATTCGTTTACCGACTTGCAATGACCGATACATTATGCCACAGGTAAGACTTTCAGGATTCGTTTACCGACTTGCAATGACCGATACATTATGCCACAGGTAAGACTTTCAGGATTCGTTTACCGACTTGCAATGACCGATACATTATGCCACAGGTAAGACTTTCAGGATTCGTTTACTGACTTGCGATGACCGATACATTATGCAACAGGTAAGACTTTCAGGATTCGTTTACCGACTTGCAATGACCGATACATTATGCCACAGGTAAGACTTTCAGGATTCGTTTACCGACTTGCAATGGCCGATACATTATGCCACAGGTAAGACTTTCAGGATTCGTTTACCGACTTGCAATGACCGATACATTATGCCACAGGTAAGACTTTCAGGATTCGTTTACCGACTTACAATGACCGATACGTTATGCCACAGGTGAGACTTTCAGGATTCGTTTACCGACTTGCAATGACCGATACATTATGCCACAGGTAAGACTTTCAGGATTCGTTTACTGACTTGCGATGACCGATACATTATGCAACAGGTAAGACTTTCAGGATTCGTTTACCGACTTGCAATGACCGATACATTATGCCACAGGTAAGACTTTCAGGATTCGTTTACCGACTTGCAATGACCGATACATTATGCAACAGGTAAGACTTTCAGGATTCGTTTACTGACTTGCGATGACCGATACATTATGCAACAGGTAAGACTTTCAGGATTCGTTTACCGACTTGCAATGACCGATACATTATGCCACAGGTAAGACTTTCAGGATTCGTTTACCGACTTGCAATGACCGATACATTATGCCACAGGTAAGACTTTCAGGATTCGTTTACCGACTTGCAATGACCGATACATTATGCCACAGGTAAGACTTTCAGGATTCGTTTACCGACTTACAATGACCGATACGTTATGCCACAGGTGAGACTTTCAGGATTCGTTTACCGACTTGCAATGACCGATACATTATGCCACAGGTAAGACTTTCAGGATTCGTTTACTGACTTGCGATGACCGATACATTATGCAACAGGTAAGACTTTCAGGATTCGTTTACCGACTTGCAATGACCGATACATTTTTGACAAAAACGATGTAATTAGTAAGTAATTTTGTAAAAACGATATTAACTGGTGTCAGAATCCATTATTTGTGAGTTTTTTCACTTATTTTTTTTTATGTTACACCTCACTAGAGACAAATACACTATATCGCCACCCGATTGGGCAGTATGAGGCGTGTTGAGGTAGGTGCTGTAGAAAAAGATTTATTAATGCTGATCTTAAAGAGTCCCGCATTATTCGAAGGAGGAAAAAAGATGCCATTAGCTCATGCCACGTGCGAGCCGACTTACACAAAAATGAGAGACGACCCTTTTTCATGAAGCCAATATCAACAACTGTGAACGGGTGTACCGCTCATGTCCGTCGAGTTTCGCGTACATTTACCGGGACCAATGCTGCCAACTCCTTCGAGCAGGCTCCATTTAAATACCGGTAGAAAAGAATCAGAATGTCTATATCGCGTCTATGAATTAGAGATGGCAATCTGTCTGTCAACAAAGGATATTATTGTATCATACGTTAAAAATTTATTAACTCAAATCACTTTAGATTGAAATCGAACGAATGATATTAGTTAATATAATTAAAGATACGTGCTTACGGTATGCAAACCTCATGGTCTTTCAGAGAGAAACACCTACTGACACTGGCTATAACACTTAGGTACGGAGTAAAAATCCTTAAAAATAAAAATATGAAAGCATATGTAAGTAGAGATCAGGTGGGAAGAATATTCACTGTGCTCCATGCTCTGCGCATATCGCGAATCTTGGTGGGTTTTTATTAATAATATTGTAAGAAAAAACATAATAATAAAGCATTTAAACAAAGTGATTCTAATATCAAAAAAAAATAAAATTTAAAAATTGTAGCTTTGCTTTTAGTAGACGTAATGTACATCTGGGCGTTAGGTACATGCCTATTAACAACGGTTATTCATTAGGGTGTATCGATTTTTAACTTTTTTTTTGTTTTCAAATTCCAAGCTGCGAAAAAGTTGCTACTAGGTACCACAACTTACCACAAAAAGTTTTGGATTTTAAAAAAAATGTTTAGGTCTCCCGCACAAGTTTTAATTTTTTTCAAAAAATATAAAAAAAAATTTAAATAAAAAAAAAAAAATCGTAACTTTTGTGTTCTGAACTCATTTTATGCCTTCTGTAAGAAAATTAAAATTAATTCCGGTGGTTTAAACTTAAAAAAAAAACATGGTTCATATATGTACACAAAATTTCATGAAATTAACAAACTTTAGGGCTTGTGCGGGAGACCTAAAATCCATTTTTTATAAAAAAAAATCGTTTCTTACTTATTTTTATGCCCTAATATTACTGTTTTTTAACTTGGAATAAACACAAAAGTTACGATTTTATTTTTTTAAATTTAAAAAAAATTGGTTATTTTTTGAAAAATTTAAAACTTTAGGCCTTGTGCGGGAGACCTAAACATTTTTTTAAAAATCCAAAACTTTTTGTGGTAAGTTGTGGTACCTAGTAGCAACTTTTTCTCGACTTGGAATTTGAAAATAAAAAAAAATTTAAAAATCGATATACCCTATTATTCATATTTAAACATGTTCCAATTATCGCTTAAAATAATATAAATAAACAAACCAAAGAAGGGTTTTTGTTGTTTGTTTTTGGGGTGTTATGCCGTGTTGCGCTAACTCCTTCTTTAGCCGACGTTTCGGACAGCGTTGCAGTGTCCATCATCAGGGCAGATCCGGTAGATCCGAAGATCTTCGGATCTACCGGATCTGCCCTGATGATGGACACTGCAACGCTGTCCGAAACGTCGGCTAAAGAAGGAGTTAGCGCAACACGGCATAACACCCCAAAAACAAACAACAAAAATGCTTTTGGCCGTGAGAATCTAAAAACTAACCAAAGAAGGGTTATTTCAAAATTAATATAATTTATTAAACAACCGACCGAGCTGCCGAGAATTACTAGCAGTTAAAAACCCGCTCCGCGAGTTTTTTGCTGCCAGGCCCTGCGGGCGGCACTTGCTTGGGCATCGCCCAGTAAGTGATCCTAACAACAGTTACATTTAATAGGTATATGTTAGGTCATTCACAGAGAGAGAGTGAGTATATATTGTTAAAACACGGAACAGGAAGGAGTTAATGGATATTAAATGCTCAATTTAGGCATAATAAGAATGAGAGTTGTTTGAATGAATGAAATTTTACGTATTTGTGATGGATTATTCAAATGAAACACTATTATTCACTTCATGTCTACAACTGATATTAACTGTTGCCGTATCTAATATAATTTGCTCATAGGAGACTTGCAGTGCTTAAATATGTGTCACAACCGTCAATGTCCATAAGGTAAATCAATATCGTATAGTTTGTCACAACAATTAATAAATAAACAATTAATAATTAATACCTACGATAAATAAACTTGCACACAAACAATTATATGCATTAAACAATCTATATTATTTATATTTATATTTTAATCTTAATGTTTAATATTTTTAATTTTTATTTGTATCTTTTTAAATATACATATACCTTTTCTTTATTTTTCAGTTTACTATTAATGTTAAAATATTTGTTTTTAGTTTTATTTATCATTAAATTTGTTTTTTTTTTCTTTACTTCTTTCTTATGTTTCTATAAAATAGTATTTTTTAGTTCTTCTAAGTTATTTTTATTATTTCTTCATGTATGATTCATTCTTACGTACTTATGTTTCTATAAAATAGTATTTTTTAGTTCTTTTATGTCATTTTTATTATTATTTCATTTATAACTACCACAAAACGGGCATTAGCCTAGTATGGTAGTTAAAAAAATGTCCAAAAATGTATCATGTAAACATTTATTAAATAATAAATAAAAAATAAAAAAAAATAAATATAGTTACAACAAAGTTGACTGAAATAATAGATTATTACATATTGATTAATTTTACCCGTGCTTATGAATAAAAGGAGCGTAATTGTGCGATGAGATTAGCAGTCTTTTAATTAAAAGGTGTTAATTTAACTCCAACTGATGGTAATTCTTTACCTACAACTGTTACCGTATCTAATAAAGTTTAAAGTTATAACAAAGAAGAATGAAATAAAAGATTATTAAAATATAATGCTTACATTTTATTGCGTACATATGCATTGATATACAACGGGAATACATAAAATAATGAAATCTTATTAAACTTTATTTTATTAAAACACAAATAACTTTGTTTAAATAACTTTATTACATACAACCACTACATGTTTCATGAACGAAGTTCACCTCATAAGGAGAAAGTAAACACCGAAGTAAAAAATTAAATAAAGATTACAATTGGAAAGAAGAAGTGGAAGGAGGGGGAGCGATAAGAGTGGGCGGGGTTTATCAGAATTAGGAATTACAATATCGTTAGACGGGAAATACCAGTTAAGTGGGAAAATATTTGAAAAGAGTTTTTATAAAAAAAAATCTTGTTAATTACACCTGCTTTTATATTAACATGTTGTCTTATTTCTAAAATTTCGAAGTTATTTATTTGCTATGCTTTATATTTTATGTGAAGTATTTTTAGACATGAAAAAAACAAATAGCATATGACCATAAAACAATATAATCATAAAACAAATAGCATTAAAAAAAGGTTATTTTAATAAATTGATAGTTGAAATACTAAATAAAAAAATTAAACATAATCTCTTCACACGGTATATTTACCCTATTTCTAAAGATAGAAATAAACAATGGCTAAGAAGTCTATTTGTGGATAACGATACTTCCAAAATTATAATTTAAAACATTCCTGGTACTATTCAACCGTTTTACACTAATAACAAAATGAAAAAATATATTCTTAATAATAAAGATAGCGATAATATAATCAAACAAAAAAAATCAGGAGTTTAATAACTCAATTGTGATGATTGTAATTTCTTTTACAAAGGTAGAACCAATAAAAACTTTGAAATCAGAACTAAAAAAACATCTCAGAGCTCTAAATGGAAAGAGTGAATCTGAGTTTGCAGATGATCTTTTTAATAATGATCACACTTTTGATAAAAATTCGGGTTTAAAAATACTTCACACAGGATATAAAGCATCGCAAATAAATAATTTTTGAAATTTTAGAAATAAGAAAACATGTCGATATAAAATCAGATATAATTAATAAGCAAAAAAAAATTATAAACCCTCATTTAAATATTTTATCACTTAACTGGTCTTTCCCGTCTAACGATATTGTAATTCCTAATTCTGATAAACTCCGCCCACTCTTACCCCTTCCCCCTCCTTCCATTTCTTCTTTCTAATTGTAATATTTATTTAATTTTTGACTTCAATGTATACTTACTCCTGATGAGGTGAACTTCGTTCATGAAACATGTAGAGGTTGTATGTAATAAAGTGGTGTAAACAAAGTTATTTGTGTTTTAATAAAATAAATAATGCCATCACAAAGTATTAAGCTTCCCGAAAAAAACTTCTTATTAAACGCTTGTATTGTTAGCTGCATATTTAAATATTAGCCCCAGTCATTTGGTTCGTTCTTATACCGCCAAAGTTGCGCTCTGTCGGCCATCAGGGAAACTATAGCTGGCGTGCGTATCGGATATTTTCAAGAATAATCTCGTAATTGTGGTCAATTTTCATTGTAATGTACTTAATCCAATGGGTTATGAACTTTCTAAAACATATTTTCTTCGATATTATCCAAAAATGATATGAACAGAAACGTTGTTACAGAAATCTCGTATTACACGAAGCGATCCTATTTCAGTATGAAATCGGATCTTAATTTTAAGGTCTTATTCTTTTGGATCCGGTTGCCTGCAAACCGAAATGAACCTAACGGTTGGTTAAAATTATGGTCAGAGTGGTCGAATTTTGCCTGCAGACCCCCTATTCTTGATTTACCCGAAACATACGATTTGAATTCGACCAATCAGAGGCCCTAAATCGTCCAGACGATAGCGTAATAATACTATCAGATTATAAAGGTGTGCGTTCTCGAAAAATCAAAAATTAGTATTTTTTCCTTACTTTTTTATTTGAAAACTTATGAAAAAAAATATTTACACGTAACACAATGTATAATAATTATCTATCTAGGATAAAATTCATTTGAATAATAATGACGTGCGACAGTTAGAATGGGACGACGAACTTCATAATATGAAATGTGACGGAATTCTATTGATGCTGATTTTCAAAATAAAAGTGAAAGTGCTGAGTTCAACACAACTTTTCATTTACCCAAAACTCTCTTAATCTATTTTTGGTATTCAATAATAAAAAAAAATTGTTTTCCACCGAAAAACTTCACCGAAATATTCGTTGAAAAACAAATTCTAAAGTACACACATAAAAAAGATAGGAAAACGTAAAAAAAATATTTTCATTCATATTACTTTCGCGAATGCTCGAAAGTGGAGTAAATAGGATTATTCAATTGTTTATAAGATTATTTTTAATGCAAATATGTATTCATTTTCATATTTTAAGTAATGAGATGTAGTAATCATATTATTTATTTATTTTACGCCTATTAAGGCTTTTACATAGGTACATAAATATAAAAAATATTTACGAAATTATACACGAAAATAGTGCAGGAAACGATTATTTAAAACAATTGCAGAAAAATAAATATAAAGTCAAAATATCACTGAAATAGATCTACACAGCATGCAGGCACAAAACATAAAAAAATCCAAAATATTTTTATCTGTTTCAGTTGACAAAATTATTATGTGTTAGTCGAATTAAATACCTTTATTCAAATATTCCACTACTTGATGAAAAAAACTTCAAAACCTTTGCTTATATATTGAAATTGATGTTCTAAATATATCAACAACATCGTAGTATTTATAATAAAAACACATAAATTTGTTTTTGACCACGATGGTTTTATTTTCACTCTACCGGTTTCGGAAGATCCCTTCCTTCGTCAGGAGAATATTTAAAACTAATCTACTACACAAAATATTGACACATAAATACAAAAATGTTAAGTGTTTGAGGGAGATGTCGACAAAGTGGAAGGGGTAATTACGGGAATTCCAGGAAGAACAGAGCGGTTAACTGGAAATATGTCAAGAATAGGACTATAAGACAGATTAATTTGGTTATTTATTATACTGGAGTTATTATTGATGGATTTTCTGATTTCAAGTGCTTCTAAATTATCTAATTTTTTGCCTTTATTACTACGGTGAAGAATTTTAACCCCTGTATCTTTATTAAAAGTATGATCGGTGGAAATGAGATGATTGGCAAACTCCGAAAAATTATTGTTATTTAAACATCTTAAATGTTCGGTGATTCTAATATTTATATTTCTAGTTGTCTTACCTATGTAGAACGATTGACAATCATTGCAACATAGTTGGTAAATGCCTGAGTGGCTAAATTTGTGATCTTTATCTTTAGTATTTTTAAGTAATTTTCCCAAGTTGTTATCAGTATAGACCGCGGGTTTAATGTGGGTAGGCAAATTTTTTGTACTAAGTGAAGAAAAATTGGATATGTATAAGATTTTACGCCATTGAAAGGGATTTATGATTTTATTATTAGTTTCAGGTGTACCAAATAAAAATGTATTCGTTGAAATGAGTTTAAGTTTCTTATTCAGGATTTTATCAATTAAATGTGTAGAGTAACCATTATTAAGAGCAATTTGTTTTATTTTTGACAGTTCAATTTCGAAATTAACAGCTGATAGTGGGATTTTTACTAAGCGGTGTACCATTGAATGATAGGCAGAATGTTTGTGTGATATCGGGTGGTTTGACGTGTTATGTATAGTTATATCCGTGAATGTCGGTTTACGATAGATGTTAAATTCAATTGTATTATTTATTGAAGTTAGTGTTAAATCTAGAAAATTAATCGATGCATTACTGCCTACCTTTACAGTGAATTGAATGATGAGCCACAAAGTGAATGCTTTTTACAATATCGTAGTATTTGTTTCCTAGCTGTTGAATCCGTCGCATAGGAGTGTGATATTGGAACGTTGATATAGAATTGCTACCATAATATTGTATGTACTGTCTTGTAACCGACCTGCTTGGAGTATGAAAAGCGATTACATATAATAAATCAGGGGTATCAAACATTGAATTAATGATTGTATACAAACAGGTCAAATCGGAAATAATTCTACGATCAGATAATTTTATTAAATTTTATGAACAAAGTACGTTATCGTAATTTAAATTTTCTCTAGGAATGCCAATTTTAAAATTTACATATCTTAAAAATTTATTTTGGATTCTTTCAATCGCATGTGAATGAACCTCATAATTTGGGGACGAATCCGTGGAATTGTATTCTACATGACTCCTTACTAGTGACATATATAATGTTTTTACAGTATTGACATTATTGAAATCACTAGATACCCTTAAAATAAATCACAAAATTTTCAAAGCTTTATTGGTTATTATTTCAATATGCTTGAAAAAGTTAAGTTTCGTGTCAAACCAAATACCTAATTCATTAATTTCCGAGACAAATACTAACGACATATTGTTAATGGAATAAAAAAAATGTATTCATTATTCGAAGAAACCTCATAATTTGACATTTGCTTATGTTAAGTTGCAAGCGGTTATCACGACACCATATAATAAATCTTAACAATATATGGCAATCGTTAGTGTTTCTGATTGCTTTGAATAATTTCAGGTCGTCTGCATTCCTCCTTATGCCAACATATCAATCTATAAAAAATACTGTGAAGATGTTGAGTTAGTAAAAACATAATATCCAAATCATCAAATAATTATTTGCGGTGATTATAATTTACCTAATGGCAATTTCAACGTTTAAGACAGTAATTTTAATTCAATACCAGCAAAACGCCTGCAAACGAGTAATTCTAGATATATCTTTACTTTTAAATTTAACCCAATATAACCATGTACGTAATAATATATAATCGTGTTCTTGATCTAATTTTGTCAAATGAGAGCAACGTAATTATAAATGAATCATTAGAGTCTATTCTTCCGATAGACAACCACCATCCCCACTAGCAATACTTATCCCTTGTACTAAAGAAGGCAATCAAAAAAATTCAACTTCTACGCATAACTTTAAAAATGCGAACTATCGGGACATGAATGATCGTCTCCACAAAGAAGATTGGTCATTTCTTAAAGATGGCGATATTAATCAAAATATTGAATCATTTTATTATTTGCTGGATAAAATTATTTCAGATCTCATCCCACTCATTCATTTTAAAGAATCGAAATATCCGAGATGGTTCAATAAAGAACTTGTTCAATTAACTGCCCTTAAAAAAGTTTTACATAAGAAATATAAAGGAGACAGGTCATTATCAAATTATATTGAATTTAAAAACGTTAGAAAAGATTGTAAAATCTTATCAAAAATGTGCTACAATTCTTTTATTAATAATGTTGAAACCTCAATAAATCATAATGTAAAGTATTTTTGGAACTATGCAAAATCAATGAAAAATAACAACTTTGGTATACCCGCCAACTTGGAATATGCAGGTAAAAAGGCCAAAGACACTCAAAGTATCGCTGACCTTTTTGCTGATTTTTTTAAAAGCGTTTATGAATGTGAGGCACCAGTTTCTGCTAGTACAGTATCAAATTTTACTACTGATCATAATCTTAATTTATCTTTTATCCACATAGAATATAATGATATATTGACTGAACTAAAATTACTAGATCAAAGCAAAAGTGGTGGACCAGATAAAATACCTCCTGTATTTTTGAATAATTGTGCTACCAATCTGGCGTATCCTTTATATTTGCTGTTTTATCAGTCTATACGAACATGATGTTTTCCTACTTAATGGAAATTCAGCTTCCTTACGCATATTTTTAAAAAAGGCGATAAACAAGAAGTGATTAATTACTAACCGGTGTGCCTTTTATCAACACTTCCTAAAGTTTTTGAAAAAATTTTTCTTAAAAAAATTATTTTCCGATTAAAACACATCATTTCTCCTAAACAACATGGTTTCTCTACTGGAAAATCTACCCTTACTAACTTTTTAACCTATCAACACTATATATCTGATTCCGTGTCTAGTAAATGTCAAGTTGACTCTATTTATACTGATTTTAGCAAGGAGTTCGATAACGTCAATCATGAGTTATTGCTGAATAAACTCCATAAATTCGGTATAGGAGGTTCACTATATAAGTGGTTTGATAGTTACTTGACCAACAGATTACTGGCTGTTAAAATTGATGGTACATTTTCATTCAAATTCACTGCTACGAGTGGTGTTCCCCAGGGGTCACACTTAGGTCTAATCCTGTTTTTATTATTTGTTAATGATGTACTGGACACGTCTCATGTGTCAAATGGGCTTTAACTGTAGTAATTAAAATTCGGTTAGTTTTCTTGGTTCCTTAATACTCTCATGCGACCTGTTTAGAGATAAGAATAATTGTTGCATATTAACATGTGTAGAAAATGTTTAATTTTAGACCAATAAATATGCAAACAACTGGCCCAATCAGTCAGTTGTCCTACGACATTCGTGAAGTTGGGTTTCAATTGCAAATCCTTCTCCAAGGTAACTATTAAGAGGAAGACGTCATTTACAGTCGATGTCACTGGCGTAGCTGTCCAGTACAAAGACTTTAAATTCCTTCCCCAAGGTAACCATTAAGAGGAAGACGGCATTTACAGTCGATCACTGGCGTAGCTGTCCAGTATAAAGACTTCACCAAGGTAACCATTAAGAGGAAGACGGCATTTACAGTCGATCACTGGCGTAGCTGTCCAGTATAAAGACTTCACCAAGGTAACCATTAAGAGGAAGACAGCATTTACAGTCGATCACTGGCGTAGCTGTCCAGTATAAAGACTTCACCAAGGTAACCATTAAGAGGAAGACGGCATTTACAGTCGATCACTGGCGTAGCTGTCCAGTATAAAGACTTCACCAAGGTAACCATTAAGAGGAAGACAGCATTTACAGTCGATCACTGGCGTAGCTGTCCAATATAAAGACTTCATCAAGGTAACCATTAAGAGGAAGACAGCATTTACAGTCGATCACTGGCGTAGCTGTCCAGTATAAAGACTTCACCAAGGTAACCATTAAGAGGAAGACGGCATTTACAGTCGATCACTGGCGTAGCTGTCCAGTATAAAGACTTCACCAAGGTAACCATTAAGAGGAAGACAGCATTTACAGTCGATCACTGGCGTAGCTGTCCAGTATAAAGACTTCACCAAGGTAACCATTAAGAGGAAGACAGCATTTACAGTCGATCACTGGCGTAGCTGTCCAGTATAAAGACTTCACCAAGGTAACCATTAAGAGGAAGACGGCATTTACAGTCGATCACTGGCGTAGCTGTCCAGTATAAAGACTTCACCAAGGTAACCATTAAGAGGAAGACGGCATTTACAGTCGATCACTGGCGTAGCTGTCCAGTATAAAGACTTCACCAAGGTAACCATTAAGAGGAAGACGGCATTTACAGTCGATCACTGGCGTAGCTGTCCAGTATAAAGACTTCACCAAGGTAACCATTAAGAGGAAGACAGCATTTACAGTCGATGTCACTGGCGTAGCTGTCTAGTAAAGTTATTATATTTTTCCACGAACTTAATCATATTTTTAAAGATATATGTACTAAATAAAAAAAATAAATTAATACCCCAAGGTTTAAAATATAAAAAAGACGAAAAACTATGACTTCATTTATTACAATAATAAATTTAGGCTACGCTTTTCTTTATTTCATCCAAAGATCCATTTATCGGTCACAGATCACTGATCCCGTAGTTTCCTCAGAATCCATCATGATTATTATCAAGTTCATTCACTTATTTTGATATACGGACCTTGCGTAATGATTTCTGAACAAATAACGTAATTTGTTTTATTATAATGGTACAAATGTGAGCAGCCGGACTAATATTGGATAAGTTTCTCTACCCGTATGGAAGATGGGAAGGAATGGAGCAAATAGGGAATAAAATAATATGTGGGGAAGTATTATTGGGAACAGGAAATGAGAGAAGAATAGCTCACAAAGAAAAACTGTAGGGGGTGATTTCATCTTGTTTGCGCAACTAATCAAGAGGGAAAATAAATCTTATACAATCAGACAAACACGAGACCTTCACTTCTTGATGGAGTATATTCTATTGTGATTAGACCACGACTATTATACGTCGTCACTTTTTCGCTACATGTTCTAATCAATTTCATCAGTGCCACCTTTAGCCGAAGATATCATCAAGGCGCGACGAGAGCGTGTTGTAAGACCCGGTTCTTATTGGGAGTCAAAGATCACTCTGCCCGATTTCTAGACAACGATAACGCTCAACAGGGATGAAAACACTAAGAATCTCTTGTGAATATTTCTGTCAGGTTTCATAAAACAATAAGATGTCAAAGTATACGAAATGTTGTATAACCAGAATATTTGTAAATATCTTTCCGACTCTGGGAACTGACAACAATTATTTCATTATTCCGTATGTGACGCCTCTAAAATCTGTAATAGATACACCACATACATTTAAAAAAAAGCACTAGTTCCAAATAACATAACAAACAACCGAAGTTTTTTAGTTCAATCGAGTGGTAAAATCACTAGATCAGAAAATGCCTGCCAGAGGGTGAAACCGCTTTGGTTCATAATAAAATATTATATATTCTCCGAGTATTTTAAGTTTAAGTATTGCTTGGATTGCTCTCACCTCTCACGTACTGAGAAACAATGTAAGAACAGAGTAAAAAATAATATAGTATGTTTAATTTGAATCAATGGGTGACAACCTGTAAC
This sequence comes from Hesperophylax magnus, assembly GCA_026573805.1. Taxonomy (NCBI): domain Eukaryota; kingdom Metazoa; phylum Arthropoda; class Insecta; order Trichoptera; family Limnephilidae; genus Hesperophylax; species Hesperophylax magnus. Next base: position 1,408,820 of record JAIUSX010000014.1, read on the forward strand.
CTAAAACCCATAACCAAGTATCATGACACCGGAACTGTCATGCATGATAAAAAATATAGCTTATTTATAAAAAATCTCGTATTATAAAATAAAATATAAAATTATTCGCCTGAACTGATTAGGTATCCTAAAAAAGTTAAGTAAAGTTCCAATGTTTTGTCACAATGTCCGAACCCGTGTTCTTAAAAGTCCTCATATTTTTGCATTTCGTCCTGATATATTATTAAGACCAACGCAGGTGAATGAACACGTGTTCCGATATTATTACCAATTTACCAACACTTCACATTCAGGAAGCAGCTTACATCCCGTTTTTAACAGGATGACTAATAAATTGAAGAGATTTTCGATAAATCAGTATGACCTACTCATTTCTCTCCGGGTGGAAGTCATATTATAGCAATTAATGTTAGTCAGTAGGTGTCATTGTTGGAACACAATTTAAAAACATTTACATTAAAATTCCACCACACCTTTAACATCCCATAAGCAGTATCACTCAAGAACACTAAAAATCAACCAATAAACAAAACAAAATAACATTTAAATTTATTTTCACGGATTGTTGGAGCGATAACATTTTCAATAATTTATTTTTCGTTGTTTGTATAATAACTCATCTCGCCCGAAGTTCTTTGATCGCTTATTGCAATTCCCGTCTCGAGGGCTCTTCGTCAAATTCCCTTTACAACATTGACGTTAATATCCTGATTCAAAGTTGAGTATTGGTGTGAACTACAATGGAAACGAGCAACGAAAACACCCATCAAGGTTGATGTTTCTCAATGGCATCGGTGGTAAATACTTGTACTCATACACTAACGGTCTTAGTGAAAAACGTGGTGATATTTTTATTCTATTGCGAAACGACCATCTATGTGAAAACCTTACTAATTGAAACTTAAAATAGAAACTCACATTAAATTATGTATGGAAAGATACATAAGATTTATATATACATTGCTTATCCAGTCGAAAAAAGGTGGTTTATCTGTTGTATAAACATGAAATAATAATAATTTCGCATCCAATTTCAAAATTTTTACAAAGTATATTAAACGTTCTATATTTATCACAATTTTAAAGATGTCGATAAAAAATACCATATTAGAAATCAGATAAAACAACCTTTTGGATTTTTGTATTTGAAATACTTTAATGTTTAAAAATTGACAGGATTAACAGGAAAAAAGGTTAAAAAAAACTTAACCCAAATATTTATAAACAAATCAGTTGAATTAAAAATTCAGATATTTTGGATACATTTTGTCATCAATGTAAACATTGATTTTTTAACTTTGTATTTACCTTTAAATGCATAAGGAATAAATGTTAAAAACAACATCATTTTAATGGAAGCTTTTTTATTATCTGGAATAACTTAATCAGTAAATCAGTAAAATTAATATTTAATTATTGAAGACAATATTCGCAATTATTCACAATCTGATAGTATTATTGTCCTAGCGTCTGGACGATGTAGGCCCTCTGATTGGTCAAATTAAAATTTTGTGTTACGGATAAATTCTGCATAGTGGGTCTGCAGGCAAAAAAATACCACTCTGCCCCTCAATTTTAAGCAACCGTAAGGTTCATTTCGATTTGCAGGCGACCGGATCCAAAAAAATACGACATTAAAAATTAAGACACGTTTTCATATTGAAATAGAATCGCCACATGTAATACGATATTTATTTTACAAGCAATAATTATTCGCCTGAAACACTCATCCACATTGAAAAATTTCCTGCTAAAAGATACATGACGCCAACGGGACTTGAACCCGTGTCCCTTCGATTTCCGGTCGACAGCTCTGACCACTGAGCTATGGCGGCTTATCTCTTATCCGCGAAATAATTCAATATATACTAGTGTTTCATTCAACAATTACTGCTTGTTACATTTTTGTTGAATGAAACACTAGTATATATTGAATTATTTCGCGGATAAGAGATAAGCCGCCATAGCTCAGTGGTCAGAGCTGTCGACCGGAAATCGAAGGGACACGGGTTCGAGTCCCGTTGGCGTCATGTATCTTTTAGCAGGAGATTTTTCAATGTGGATGAGTGTTTCAGGCGAATAATAATTGCTTGTAAAATAATTGTTACCCTTACAACAAATAATTGTTACCCTTTCATTCAACAAAAATGTAACAAGCAGTAATTGTTGAATGAAACACTAGTATATATTGAATTATTTCGCGGATAAGAGATAAGCCGTCATAGCTCAGTGGTCAGAGCTGTCGACCGGAAATCGAAGGGACACGGGTTCGAGTCCCGTTGGCGTCATGTATCTTTTAGCAGGAGATTTTTCAATGTGGATGAGTGTTTCAGGCGAATAATTATTGCTTGTAAAATAATTGTTACCTTTTTTGCTATGCATAAAAAATCTTGTCTTAAACGTTAGTTTACCAAAAAAATAATAATTAATACGATATTTCTTCAAAAATATCGTTTGTGCTCATATAATTTTTGGATAATATCGAAGAATATATGTTTTAGAAAGTTCATAATCCATTGGATCAATTACATTACTATGAAAATTGACCACAATTACGTGATTATTCTTGAACATGGCCGATACGCACGCCAGCTATAGTTTCCCTGATGGCCGACAGAGCGCAACTTTGGCGGTATAAGAACGAACCAAATGACTGGGGCTTATATTTAAATATGCAGCTAACAATACAAGCGTTTAATAAGAAGTTTTTTTCGAGAAGCTTAATACTTTGTGACGGCGTTATTTATTTTATTAAAACACAAATAACTTTCTACACAATTACGTGATTATGTTTGACGTTTATAAAAAATCACGCGTTCCTTCAATATGGCCGCAGTATGATACGCACGGCAGCAATAGATGGCCGACAGAGCGCACATCTGGCGGTATAAGAACGAACCAAATGACTGGCGCGAATATTTAAATATGCAAAATTACTTGACCATTCAAGCGTTTAATAAGAAGATTTCTTCTGGAAGCTTATCACTTTGCAATGGAATTTTTCATTATTATTTATAATTTTTTTTTGCTTATTAATTATATCTGATTTTATATTGACATGATTTCTAATTTCTAAAATTTCAAAATTATTTATTTGCGATGCTTTAATCCTGAGTGAAGTATTTTAAGACCTGAATTTTTATCGAAAGTGTGATCATTATTCAAAAGATGATTTGCAAACTCAGATTCACTATTTCCATTTAAAGCCCTGAGATGTTTTTTAGTTCTGACATCAAAGTTTCTGTATTGGTTCTACCCAAAGATATTAGAAGAACGAGATGTGCTATGCGCAGTTCGTACTGAGTGGAATTGTTTTGCCCAGTGTCGCCGGTTTTGTTCACCAATACTACTGCACACCTTCGCTTACGCTAAGGCATCGCTAAGGTATCCGCACTAATACATAGAACAGATTTCTGTGCGTACACGTCCCGATACCGTTCAAAGTACCCTAATTAGGTACTACTCCGGCTACGGTCCGGCGGCCAACATAGCATATCTCGTTCTTCTAATATCTTTGGTTCTACCTTTGTAAAAGAAATTACAATCATCCCAATTGAGTTTAAAAATTCCTGATTTTTTTGTTGATTTTCGCTATCTTTATTATTAAGAATATATTTCTTCATTTTGTTATTAGTGTAAAACGCCGGTTGGATAGTACCAGGAATGTTTTAATGTATAATTGTATAAGTATCGATATCCACAAACAGAATTCTACGCCATTATCTTTAGAAATAGGGTAAAAATAGCGTTTGAAGAGAAAATGTTTATTTTTTTTTATTTAGTCTTTCAACTATCAATTTATTAGAATAACCGTTATTAAATGCTATTTGTCTTATGAATATATTGTTTTATGGTTATATGCTATTCGTTTTTTTCAGGTCTTAAAATACTTCACACAGGATATAAAGAATCGCAATTAAATAATTTAGAAATTTTAGAAATTAGAAAACATGTTAATATAAAAGCAGATATAATTAACAAGATTTTTTTTATAAACTCTCTTTTATATATTTTCCCACTAAACTGGTTTTTCATATTGTAATTCCTAATTCTTATAAACCCAGCCTACTCTTACCCCTCCCCCCTCCTTCCACTTCTTCTTTCCAATTGTAATCTGTATTTAATTTTTGATTTTGGTGTATACTTCGTTCATGAAACATGTATTGGTTGGATATAATAAATTGATGTTAACAAAGTTTTTTGTTTTATAATAAAATAAAGTTTAATCGGATAACATTATTTTATCTATTTCCGTTGTATATCAATGCATACGTACACAATAAAATGTAAACATTATATTTATTTTTTAATTGGACAATTTGCATAGCGCCGCTTTTGTGAGATATCACCTCAGGGGCGCTATATTGTAATAATCTAGCTTTATATATAGATTTTTACTCTCCTGATGAAGGTGTACCTATATATAATCTAACTTTAAACTTTATAAGATACAGTAACAGTTGTAGGTAAAAAATTATCACCAGTTGGAGTAAAATTAACACCTTTTAATTAAACCGACTGCTAATCTCATCGCACAATTACCCCCCTTTTATTCGTAAACACGGGTACAATTAATCAATATGTAATAATCTTTTATTTCAGTCAACTTTGTTATAACTATTGTATCATACGTATCCAGACCTCCAGAATCTTTCAGAGGAATTCATATTTACGTAAAAATTACAAAAACACTCAAACCCCGAAACCTCTCGATACCGTGTCGCCGACACAATTGGAAATCTTCAAATCATAATTACTTAATCAAATTATGTGCTGTATGTGATTAATCAAGACAATTACATAGAAATATAACAGCAGAACCTGAAATACATCTGAAAATAACCATCCAGCACCTCACTCGGAGCCTCCAACCCACGGAATGAACCACTCTAAGAAAGCGACCCAGTATTTACGTGATCCCCCCTCCATACTACCCGGAAGGAATTCCATGATGGCCGCCGAGTTTTCAACCAATCACAGCTCAACATACTCCATTGACGAGCCACCAATCCACGGAATGAACCACTCTAAAGGGGCGACCCAGTATTTACGTGAACCCCCCTCCATACTACCCGGAAGGAATTCCATGATGGCCGCCGAGTTTTCAACCAATCACAGCTCCGCATACTCCATTGAAGCTCTTATCAAACACTGATAACGAAAATTGATGCAACCACCTATGATGACATCAGACCCAATTTACAGGAAAATATCAGAAGATATGACCACAGAATAAATATCAACATCAAGAAATGATTATATACTAATATAATAACTTAAAGAATTGTACCTAAATATGTTTTTTACTCTTTGGGAAATGTTCAAACCAAGGATATTTTGCTTCAACCTCAATATGAAACTTTGTATAATTTATTATAAAATAAATAAACGGGACGGAAGGAGGTGGTTTGGGTAAATTGAACTGACCTGGTAAAAGGTATAATATTAAAATATAACTTTCCTCTAAACAAATTAATTGTAAAGAGGAAAAATACCTAACCAACTCACCCTTCACGAAAGGGGTGAAAACTCCCCCGATAGGGTTCGATTTGAAAACGTTCTATAAATAGAGAACCGAATTCCATACAAAGTCAGTTCAAAAACTACCCCTGAAGAGAAACTTCTCTCCTGAAGAAACCATCTCCAAAGTCTACAAATCTCAAGAAAATATTTTCAAGTGTTTTTAATCCAGTCTTAATTCCTTTCGTCGACTCAGACTTGGGAATCAATCCCTCTCTGATCTTGACATTAAATTCTATCCACCAAGACTGAAACACTAATAAAAGTGTACCCAGCTACCTACGCATTTACAGTATTGTACGGACGGAATATTGTTTCGTACAACTATCTTTAATTGTTGTGACAAGCATATTGATTCAACTTATAGACATTGACGGTTGTAACACATATTTAAGGACTGCAAGTCTCCTTTGAGCAAATTATATTAGGTAGGGTCAAGTGGTGTACCTTTGGACAATTTTTAATTTTTAATCTTATATAATTTTTTTCTTTAAATTGACGAACGACAAAACCTTACTTTTTTTAAATCTTATGATATGGTCAATTATACAACTTTAAAATTTTTTTTCATTGAATTTCCTTGAATGGTTCTGATTAATTAGAATTTTTAAAAAAAGTGCATTTCTGACACTCTACCTTTAGACAGGGGTTACTGTACCTTTGGACAGTACATTGTACCTTTGGACCAACTCGATTTTTGCAAAGAAAACACAAACTCGTATTAAAGACATCTTTATTTATTATTGTATTAAACAGCTGTTCTATCTACTGTTTAGTGGATTCTAAGTATGAATTGTACAAGTCTTCAGAATTAATAGAATCGTCCGAGCCTTCAGAGAGTACAAAACATTTATGACAGAGAAAGTTGTCATCGTCTCGTTGATCTGGTATATTTTCCGAGTGACTTTTTGGTATGCACTGTTTATGAACATATTTTTTACAAGAATCGCAGAAAATCAATTCGGGATCGATATTAACAATTTGCACTGCAGATGATGTCGATGGAAATTGGTTGTCTTCAATATTGTATAAAGTGGTTTTTGAAGGTGGTGATGTCAATGTATCTGGAATGACTGTAGTTTCTCCCGACGTCTTATCAAACTTTTGTGGTGTAGTTTCTCCTCTTGGCTCAAGAATTTCGGATTGCATAGGTCTGTCCGTTACAAAGGACTGAAGAAAATTTTCCTCTTTAAATATATTTTCATCTATGGGCCATATTCCACAAGATTTGAAACCACCTGTAATGTTTAGTGGTGTAAATGCTTTAAAATACGCTTTCCCGATTAATTTAGACATTTCGTAGAGAGATATCGGCTTTCCTGGATTAGTAAGCATCCAGTCTTCTGCAGCTTGGTAAAAGAATTTTTTGTACGGTCCAAAAACTCCCCTATCTAATGGTTGCATCCGGTGAGAAGTGTGAGGGTGTAATGTTAAAATTACAACACCAGTTTCTCCGGCCTTTTCAATAATATCGATGGAAATATGTGATTCGTGATTGTCCATTATCAACAACACGGGGTTATTCTTAATGGGTTTCACAAAATTAATAAAATGTTGAAAATACACTTTAAACTGAGTCTCGTTCGACCAACCGCTGGGATTAGCTCCACCAATGCATCCAGGAGGGCCTCTATCAAGCATACGATGCTGTAAATGAACCCTTGGGAATATAAGCATGGGTGGAATGCTGTTCTCTATAGCGTTAACGCAAGCTATCATCGTCACATTAAATCCACGTTCAGCTGAAGTTAAGCTGCCAAGTTGTCTAATTGACTTAGGAGCTTAAACTCTAGATGGTTTGTGTACATTTGAATTTCCAGTCTCATCAAGATTATAAATATTTTCAGCTGAAAATTTGTAGCGGCTCATCACGTCTTTGTAATTGCTAAAAAAAGACGTAACATTTGCTTTATTAAAGCTTGAAGCTCTAGCCAAGCTCGTTGCTTCCGGCTTGCGTAATGACAAATCAAGCCATCTTTTTCTGAATCCACGTATCCATTCAAGACCTGCTTTTTCATGCTGAATCCAAGATTCGGGAATAATTTTCTTGTTGGCTATTGCAAATTGAAAAGCAAGCTTTCTAGCTGTAAGCTTGCTAAGACCAAAGTGAAGATACGCTGCCTTTTCCAGGTAAACGTGTAGTTGTGATTCTTCTTCCTGGGTAAATACCTTCTTAACTGCATAATTTGGAGGAGGGATATCAAAAACTGCTTTAGGAGAACTTCTAACCTTGGAGACATAATTAAATAGTGTTGACTTTGTGATCTTCCATTTTGTAGCTGTCACTCTGATAGATTTTCCATTTAAAACCTCTTGCACAGCTTTCTTCAGACTTTCTGGGCAAACATCAGCTCTTTTGCAACCTGACTTGCTTCTCGGCACTGAAAAAAATACTTTCATACTTAATACTATAACACTTTTATATACGTCCATCGCAAAGCGCTGTCCATAGGTACAACAACCAATGATTTCCCAAAAAATAAAATCCATAAAATTTGAGGTTATGCATATAAGAAGAGGGTAATAACGTGGTTTCTGAGTAGATTCTGAGCTATATGTTACATTAACACACTCGGTAGAAAACATAATTTCATATTCACAAAAACTGTAAAATACTTACTATTTTCTTAAAAATATATTCAAATCGTCACTAAAATTACACCAAAAAGAATTGGAGAGTTTTGACAAATTAGTATTGCCAGTTTATAAATGTACTATCCCGATTATTTTTATAGGGAGTTTTAGAAGATGTCTTGCCATAGAAATCAGAAGTGTCCAAAGGTACATGCGTCCATAGGTCCAACACTTGACCCTACGATAACAGTTAATATCAGTTGTAGACATGTAGTCAATAATAGTGTTTCATTTGAAATAATCCATCACAAATACGTAAAATTTAATTTATTTAAACAACTGTCATTCTTATTATGCCTAAATTGAGCATGTTATTATTCATTAACTCCTTCCTGTTCTCTCTCTGTAAATGACCCAATATCTATATATTAAATGTTACTGTTGTTAGTATCACTTAAACTGGGCGAAGCCTAACCAAGTGCCGCCCGCAGGGCCTACACTATAATATTACTATGCGATCGTCTGGACGGTCTGGGCCCTCTGATTGGTCGAATTCAAATAATTTATTTCGGTTAAATTCCGCTACGGGCCCGTTCTAACTTCCGTTTTAAAAACGGAGGCGGGTCCCGTTTTAAAATTGGATGCCCTAGTGGCTGTAGTGGATGTATGGAGCTGTTCACACTTGTCCGACACGATTTGAAAACGGATCCGATTTTTTTTGTCGGATGGATCGCCAGCGCAGCGCGTCTGTTTTCAAATCGTGTCGGAACACGCTCGCTCATAGTGTTGTATGGAGCTGTTCACACTTGTCGTCTAGTCGTTCCGGCAGAGTCCCCGCCACACCCCGACCCCTCCCCGTCTACTCCCAGTCGCAAGGAAGCAGGCACGCTGCGTGCTTGTATTTGGTTATTTTGTTATAAATAAATCAAAACTACAATAATGGATAAGGAAATAAATCCCGAAAATACCACTGGTCGAAGAAAGAGTATGGTAATATTTTATTTTTAACTAAATAAAAACAAAACACTTGGTGTACATAACTTAAGTATGTCAAAATTTATATTTTAATTTTTTAAAGTTTGCACAATGCACGGAAGAGCGTATTACTTTAATAAACACAAAATAAAAAATATTTGAGTTGTTATTGTTTTCTTACTTTAAAATATCGATAGCCTTTCTTCAGGACAAATGCACTCTCTCAATTTTGTATTTTGATATGTTAAGCTCTCTGAAACTCATTCCAGTAGATGGTTAAAGGAAGTGATAGACATTCTCTTAAGCCATTAAGCGCTCTTGAGGTGATTTTCTCACGGTGAAAACGGCGTTATATAAATAATCCAATCATTATTATTCTAAAATAATTAAAGAACTTTAGTTCATCACTTCTCAACGCACCAATTAACACTTCTCTAGGTTCATTTCGGTTTGCAGGCGACCGGATCTTATCGCACAATTACCCTCCTTTTATTCATAAACACGGGTACAATTAATCAATATGTAATAAACTATTATTTCAGTCAACTTTGTTATAACTATCTTTAATTGTTGTGACAAACTATAAGATATTAATTTAACTTATAAACATTGACGGTTGTAACACATATTTAAGCACTGCAAGTCTCCTATGAACAAATTATATTAGATACGATAACAGTTAATATCAGTTGTAGACATGTAGCAAATAATAGTGTTTCATTTGAAATAATCCATCAAAAATACGTAAAATTTAATTTATTCAAACAACTCATTCAAAGTCATTCTTATTATGCCTAAATTGAGCATGTTATTATTCATTAACTCCTTCCTGTTCCGTGTTTTAACAATATATACTCACCCTCTCTCTGTGAATGACCTAATATCTACCTATTAAATGTAACTGTTGTTAGCATCACTTAAACTGGGCGAAGGTTAACCAAGTGCCGCCTGCAGGGCCTAGCAGCAAAAAACCCGTGGAGCTGGTTTTTAACTGCCTGTATGACATTATTACTGGATTAAAACTGACAAATAAAACACAAATTAAAGTAAATATATAAGTAAAAAAACATGTATATTAAATATAGTAGGCTTTATTTTTAATATTTTTAATGCCGGACCCAACTGAAGGTTTTCCGTAAAATTCAAACAACCTTAGAAATGCATAATTCTTAAAATATTTGATGTCGTTTTGTCATTAATAATTCAAACACTCACTTTTTACAACCGCTTATTTAAGTTGTAAAAATAAGTAAAAAGAAAATTAAAAAACACGTTTGTTCATTGTTCTGTGAAAGTTAACAACGAATGTGAATTTTTTAAGCTAGCGAACAGCGTTTATCTTTTAGTGGATTCACCGGAATACACGTTAGACTTTTTCTTTCGTAATGTCTTTGGGCTTTAAAATATGGTTGTAATCTTATCAGAAAAAATATTTTTTTCTAGACGTCAACATTTCTCGTTTCTACGCTAGATCAAATAAAATGATTATGGAAAAAGCCGAGAAGAAATGGGTGCACATATTTTGTTACGCTGGAAAACGTTAATGTAAAAAAGACTTGCAAAGAAAGCACAAGGACTTTAAAACTGCAAACCTACAAAATCTCGTCATTTTAAAAATTACCAAAACAACGAAATTTTTACGAATTAATTATTATAACTGTGAAAACACAAATATTAATTACCAAAATAATATTCTTATTTTTTCGCTGCAATTTACCATTAACTATGGAAACTATTAAAAAACTATGGAAAAATAAGGTAAAACATGTCTTTCAGCTATAAAATGAAACTAATGCACGTCTTGAAAGATCTCTAAAGTCGTTATAGGAATTGAAGGTACCACTTGGTGTATGGATTGAAGTGGCTTCTGAAGTATATTCTAGTTACCTTCCAACCGATACCTACCGGCAGCGCCATCGTCGGTTCAGCGTACTACGCTCTCGACGACTTAATAGAAATATCGACAGATTTAGCTGGTAAAGATTACATCAAAAGGATGGATTGCACATTATTTAGAACTTCAGCTTTTGTACTGCCAAAATACTGCGAGGTAAAAGGTATTATGGGATTGGTTTGGTGACCGTATAAAAACGTCCTCATCGAAAATATGATTAACACCCTAGAGGTGATTTTACACTAAAACGGCGCTATACAAATATTTTATTGTAAATGATTTTTCAATTCGCGAAATGTGACCGTATGAGTTTCTTCCTATAAGAACAAACTTAGCTATATGTTTCTGAACCAAAGGTTAAGCCATCAGGATTGAAAGTCTACTAAAAATATATATATATTTATTAAAATGATGGCCCAAAAATTTAAAAATTTAACAGTTGTGTTGTTAAAAATGTTGAAATGGACTCCTCTACTCTGTTTCCACCGAAAATTGTTGATAATAGTTATTATCAATAATAATGTATGTATGCTAATTATCGTCCATCTAGTGTAGAACTATTCCAAACACCAAACATTAAATTGTCCAGCAGAGTAGTTTTTCTGATTTCCTGAAATTTTGACTAGAGGTTTAGAGAGAAAAAACGTTTAGGACAGATTTTCACCAGATGTAATATAGTTAACATATTTTTTGTAACGAGTTCAAAAAAGTTTTGACTGCCTTTGCCAGAATAACAGAAGAACTTCTATTTCGCTTCAACGTGAGTCATAAAATAAGTCAAACTGTCATTCGCTCCCGGAAGAGAATATTTATATGACCGAGTGGTTCCGAATAAGGTGTGTGCAATTCTGTGTGACAAATTGTTTGCGCAGAATCCGACAGGCGAGAGGAAACACAACAAGGCTTCGAACACTAAAACATCAGTGAAGTGTTGTCCAAAAAAATGTTAAAAATATTAAGATATTTCACACAAATTTCCCAGATTTAAATAAACACAATTCTTATCAAATTGTTGATTTATTGCCGTCGGATGAGGAAGAGGATATGACGGACACTAAAGACGGTTTTTTTTTACTAAGGTAGATGTTATTATTTTACTTAGGTAGATGTTATTATTTGTTGATGAAAGATTTCATTCGTGGCCCTCTTGTAGTGAGCAAACATTATGATCTAAACTATTAAAAAAATCTGTTTGTGTTGTTTGAAATCGCAAAAACTTCGAACGGTGAGCTCTGGTTTTCTATTTTAGCTCTTCACGTCATTTCGATCATGGGTCAGGAGCTTTCAAAGTTTATTTCACATACCATCAATTGATTCAATTGTACAGTAAGAAAAATCGATAATTATTTAAGACAATATTAGCTATTCTAGTGGACCCTTTCTCCTTCGGTCATATTTAACTATAAAATACTTCGAATATGAACTACGAACATTTTCTTCATTTTCTCATTGCAAATTTATATTGGCTGCTATCTTTATACCTATATGATCGCAAGATACAACTCGAACTAATTAAAATCTAATAATAATAAAATAGAATTTAGGCAGCGCAGTTTTGTGTCATTCCTCTTTAAGTGCGCTTTTATATAGTAAACTTAAAAATAATAAAATAGTTTTGTGGTCATGTTATTAAAATTATTCCTAAAGTTCGCCATACCCAATACAAATCAAATAATATAACACAAAATGTACAAATAACACAACGAAAGTGCTATTATAGCACAGGACAAAACTAAAACAGGATGCAGTTTGTGCTCAGAAATGACAATATTCTGAGTAGACATTTAAAAAAGGTACAATAAGAAGGCAACCGAAACCAAACAAATACCGGAAGTTACACGAAAACGGATCGATTAGACATAGAAAGTTCGATTAGATGATTACTTACATCTAGATCTGCTGACCTAAGGTATACAGTCTATCGCTTAATTTTTTTCTATCTAGATAGTGTCTTGGATAAATATATCCTATTTCTATTTTAATGTGCGACATCTATTGACTTTTCCGATAACATTGTTTTCAATAGTTTGATATTACAATTTGAGGTTCTACTCATTAAGTTATTCCAAAAATTAAAATAGTGCTAAAATATTACGTAAATTGTGTCGGATTTTTAAAATCTAGCATAACATTTTTAGCGTATCGGGAAACATTGCCTCAAAAGGTGAGAGTGAGTAAACAACGCTTGTTAGTTTATTCAATCTCGTATTCTTTTCCTCGGATCTAGGAACATTTCCAAAGATGTCACATCACTGCCTCAGGGTAACATACAGAGTAAAACATGTCACGGTACACTGCGTAAGCTCATGCAAGAATGAATATTCTAAAGTTGTTTTGCAGCGCGGATCGGGAGGTGTTTGGCAACTGTTCACGGATCGATGGAAATATCTGGAACTGCTTAGAGATGCAGTTTCTTGCAACAATGCATAATGTTATGCTCACTGCGTGACAAGTTGTTGAAATGTTGGCTAAATCGGCGGGAACCAGACGCGTTTGTACCTACTTTCAGCATCTAACGGGTATTATATTACATTATATTAGTACTAGTTCAGCTCTCGGCTTCGGACGCTATTGTATTTTTCATATTGCTTTTCATTTCACTCAAAAACGAAGAAACAAATTTTGATTTCTAGGAAAAAAAACTGAAAACCTTTAGTCATATTTCATAATTCTGATTAAAAAAACATTATGATATGTACAACATGGCGTTTCAACCGTAAAATTAATAATTTTTCGAAGAAAATTTCTTCTGAAAGCTATAAACACACTTTTAAATATTTTCCCACTAAACTGGTATTTCCCGTCTAACAATATTGTAATTCCCAATTCTGAAAAACTTCGCCCACTCTTATCCCTCCCCACTTCTTCCACTGTTCAATTGTAATCTATATTTAATTTTTGACTTTGGTATATACTTGCTCCTGATGAGGTGAACATTGTTCATGAAACATGTAGAGGTTATATATATTAAAGTGATGTAAACAAAGTTATTTGTGTATTATTCTAGTAAAATTAATTTTTCAAAGCCCCGTAGCTCATGGTGGAAATTTAGTTTAGAGCAAAACAGAAGCGTTGAACTAGAAATTCCTGAAAAGCCATAGAAATTTCCTGATAAATCGTCACAATAAAACACCATGTCATTAAAATGGCAGTTTTAAAATGCTTGGGCTCTGGCGCAAAATAACTATGAGGTATTATTATTAATTATTTCTTTGCGTGTAAGCATTTCAATTAGTCATGAACATTTGAAGTGAAGCGCGTTTTGGTATTTGATCGATCGACTTTGCTTCTTGCTGGTAAAACTATGTAAGCTTCATGTTCATTTGGTTTCTGTCAAATTAAACAAGCAAATATATAAATACATTGAAGACAGGGGTCACATCTGGGCCCAGTGTTATTTTCCTTGTTTATCAACGACATAACTACCATCTTTGATGGAGTTATGATACTTTTATTTGCGGACGATTTAAAAATTTACAAAACAATAACTAATCATAATGACTGTAGCGTATTGCAATCAAATCTTGTGAGGCTACAAGAGTGGAGCACCCTTAATGAACTGTTTCTCAACATTGAAAAATGTCAATCAATAACTTTTACCCGAATCAAAAATCCCATTAAATATCAATATAGCATCAACAACAATATCCTAAAAAGAGTCAAACAAATTAAGGACCTTTGTATATTATTTGATAGTAAATTAACTTTTGTTCCTCATATAAATGAAATAACCAACAAGGCCCTGAAATGCCTGGGGTTCATTCTGAGGACGATAAAAGAATTAAAAACAATTAACTCCTTCAAATTGATTTATACTGGGTTGGTAAGAAGTAATTTGGAGTACAACTCAACAATCTGGGCTCCATTTTATAAGACTCATCAGCAAAAAATCGAAAGAGTACAACATAAGTTTCTAAGGTTTATTAATAACAAACTTGTAATACCAATCGAAGAACTCAATTATACAAGTCTAATGGAATTACTAAACCTAAGCGATTTAACTACAAGACGCACAGTGAGTGACTTAGTTTGCCTTTTCAATATATCAAATGGCAACCTGGACGCCCTCGATTTAACGAGCTTAATTAATTTGCGTATACCTACCCGCGATACCCATTTAAATGCTCTATATTTTGTTACCAAATCTGCCAATAATTACTTCGCAAACTCTCGAATTCAAAGGCTTCATACACTTGGAAACAAATATAGTTCAATCGATGTCTATCGTTTCCAATCAGTTTCCTAATTTAAAACCAATATATTAGAACTTTTAAAATAAAACAATAAAAATCTAGCTATTGCACCTCTTATTGAATTATTTCCTCAAGATTGACACAATAATAGGTGTAGTCTTCTTGCAATTACTACAACTGCATTATTATTTCACATGTAATTACTGTAATCATTTAGCAAAAATGTTACTATATTTTTATTTATTTATCAATTTACGAACTGGCTGGCTTATGGAGCCCGCTAGTTCGTGAATAGATAATTGAATGTATGAATAAATATATACACTAGCTTTTATGTGTCGCATAGATATTATTTTAATGCAACTACTACCTAGTATGCACATGTAAACTTAACATTTTTATAAACAATTTTTATCTTTATACCTTAGAAGTAGGCATATTCTTATTTTCTTACAACAGGCTTATACCTACAAACTATCATGTTTACATTTGCTTTTTGCTTGCTTTTGTATGTCAAATGGTGAAGATTATATTATTGCTTTACTATTCTATATTTATAATCTTTACAATATTTTTTATATAAACTATGTAAAATATGTATGTAAAATGGAGACCCTTGATTTAACAAGCCACGCAAACCTTTCAAATGCTCTATATTTGTTAACAATACTGCCAATAATTATTTCGTTAACTTTCTAATTCAAAGGCCTCATATCATGTGTCGTATGGTATCATGTTACTGCTGCCACTACCTAGCATTTACATATAAACTTTACATTTCTTTTTCACTAATTTAAGTTTGTATAACTTAGGAGTAGGCATATTCTTATTTTTGTACAACAGGTTTATACCTACAAATAATTATTGTATGCATTTACTATTTATTTGCTGTTATAATATGTCAAATGGATATGGTTATATAAATTTTTACTGTTACTATTGTGAACTTACAATCTTCAGAATATTATTTTTTATGAACTATGTATGTAGAAGCCCAATGGGCGTATAAATAAATAAATAAATAAATGAATAAACAATATTAGCAATTTTCAAACAAAATTTTGAAACAGGAAAATCGGAAAAAGATGCGGTCACATACGGTCACATAGGAATTGAACTAAGGACCTATAAATAAATATAAATATTCATCTTAGAATTGCAGATGTTGCACATTACAATTAAAAAAGGATATATTAATCCATGACACTATCTAGATGGTATTTAGTTCGGGAAGAATCTTGCGATAGTACATAAAGATAACAGCCAGTAAAAATATGCGTTAAGTTAATGTTGGTGGTTTTTATTATTCCTGAAGAATAAGACTATATTCGTCAGGAATAATAATGAATAATTAATGTTGGTGGTTTTTATTATTCCTAAAGAATAAGACTATATTCCTCAGGAATAATAATGAATAATTAATGTTGGTGGTTTTTATTATTCCTGAAGAATAAGACTATATTCGTCAGGAATAATAATGAATAATTAATGTTGGTGGGTTTTATTATTCCTAAAGAATAAGACTATATTCCTCAGGAATAATAATGAATAATTAATGTTGGTGGTTTTAATTATTCCTGAAGAATAAGACTATATTCGTCAGGAATAATAAAAACCACCAACATTGCCTTCATTAACTAAACGCATATTTTTATTTATTTTATTATTGTTACTATCATTCAAAGTATGATACAGTTAAATGTATCCTAAGGAAATATGGTCGTAATAATCTTTTAACCTTTGTGATTATAGCCTTCTTAATGACATTACTTTGCTCACTAACGTCGGTATTAATATCTAAAGTCAATTTTATTTTGATAGTTATCATTTTTGAAGAAACGATTTTGTAAATATCCGCATTCCATTCAAACATGAATTATTTTGGCCAAAAACCCTTCTTAACATTAGTTTGCTGATTGCTGTGTGTAAAAATTTTTTTTAACTTAATTCAGTAAAAAAAGCTTCTAGCAATAAAGAGTTCATAAACATCGGTGAAAATAGTTTCAAGTTATTGATTTCGCCCATATATTGCAGATTATTACAATAAATGCTTGAAATGAATAAATTGAGAAATTAGTCTCAACTTATTCATTACACGCATTTATTTTGATCTTGGAGACATGGCAAAAAATAACCAAGGGCCGGTGCCTCAAAAAGGTAATGACTCTACGCAAAAATCTCTAGAGAAAAGGTACGGAAAATCCCAGGCGTAGGGTTTTCTACTTGCGAAAATATTCATTCCGGGGTTAGGGACCAAATACGGCATTAGCACATTAAGTAGTAATACGTTTTTTTACGGATAAAATTTTATCGCAACGTTTTTACCGTGGCTTGTTTCGGCTCCTGCGTTCTTCCACGTTATATCGCCTTTGGCAATGCATTATTTCATGTAAAAAAATTGTTTCTCTGATATTCACCAAAGTGGAATAAAGAGGCCTTGATGATAAAAGTAGCTATCTCTAATTCTGTATTAGAATATTCTGCAAATTTATTTGTTTTACGTGGTCGACCTAATTACTTAAATCCAATAGAAGTCATGTCATTTTATAACCTCCATTGCAGAACAGTAAACTCAAGCCAAGTGACACATTATTAGGACCTACTCGTAAAGGATTTTTATAAAAATAGAATACTTAGATTACATTTTGCACTTCGGTCCAGAGTGCGATACATTCTAAATATTGCCCTCGTGAGAGACCAACATTCGTATTTGAAACGTTGCGTGAAATCACTTGGATTATATTAAGCGACCAGGGATGCGATACCGGTTAAGGAATTGTCCTTTCATTTCATTTTCTGTTCTCTCGGATGACAGCGAAAAAGTCTTTAATTTTAAGGTTAAGAACAGCAATACTTAAAAATGCTAAAACATATTTTTACTGCCCCCTAAGACCCTTGGTGATCAGTCAGAAGTATAGAGTTAACAGCGAATACTTAATTACTTTGCTTTCAGAAAAATATGAAATTGAAAAGTTTGGCTTAAAAAAATATAAATATATATATTTTTTAAATGAAAATAAAAAAAAATAATAACTACCGAAAAATGCCGAGTGAAAAAATCGCTAAACAGAAGATTTAACAAGTTTTACGTTATTATCAACGAGGAAGAGAAGTTCAAGACTCAAATTCAACTTCTCTTCCTCGTTGATAATAACGTAAAACTTGTTAAATCTTTACATTATTATCAACGAGAAAGAGAAGTTCAAGCCTCAAATTTAACTTCTCTTCCTCGTTGATAATAACGTAAAACTAATTAAATCTTTACGTTATTATCAACGAGAAAGAGAAGTTCAAGCCTCAAATTTAACTTCTCTTCCTCGTTGATAATAACGTAAAACTTACTAAATCTTTACGTTATTATCAACGAGGAAGAGAAGTTCAAGCGTCAAATTTAAGGCCCTTATTTTATTAAGAATAACATAAAATGAAAGTCAGATTTCAATTTGAAAATGTAAAATAATAATAAAAGATGGCGTATTTGAGAATATTCTACCTTCAGAGTTCAGAGTATTGTAATTTAGGGCATACTTTGGAAACTAAGATCATAAGAATTTCCATAATGGAATCGTTTTGCGAGTTTTTAGGCCTTTGTGAATATTGTTCCGAAATTGTCATTTGTTTGGAAATGTTCCGCTACGTTTTAATCAGAGAATGTTTCCGGCCGTTAAACATTTTTAAATTACCCACTGGAGGTTAACGACAGGTAACCAAAGATCCATTTGGCATTATTAATGTAATTCGTTATTGCACAATCAACTTTTGTATATTAAGTCGACACTAAAATTAGTAAAACTAGTTAGTTAATAGGGTAGTTAAGTCTCAGCATTGGTCTTTTGATTAATCTCACGAACCAATTTTGTTCTAGCTTTTGCCCAGCATGTATTATTTTTAACCTTACGAGAAAATATTATTTTTATTAATAAATAAATAAATAACCTGCACCGTCGGCATCCAACATACATTTTGGTAATTCAAATGTTTGAAACGATCGAAAGCAAAAACACATATCATTTTAAATATATGTCAAAACAATAGTAAAGTGCCGGGCAAATCATTTTGAATTTATTAGCGGACGAAAATAGTCTGAAATAAGAAATTTGTCCAAAGAAAAGTCACGTTATTAATATTGATTTTTTTCAAACATTCTTCAGCGCGGTGGGTACCATAACATTGATTATTCCGATTTGACAGCTCGTAACGCTCACATGAAATCTGGCAGGATAAAAAGGCAGTATCAAACACGGCCACCATCTTGAACCGGAAACGGAACGCAATTAACAAATTTACAGACAGAAGAAATGTCATATGATTGAGCTAAAACAGGACTTCGCTAAGCTCAGTCAATAAATAGTTAAAAAATAAAAGCTCTTGGGTGGGAATTCATAGCTTTGACTTACTCAGCCACTAAACAGTATATGAATACACCAAATAATGACATCTTATTATTTTACATCTATATCGACATTGGAATGAATACCTTTGTTAATGTAAATACTATTTTATTCATTAACTTCACACGTCTATTTAAACAATTAAAAAAAATATTGAAAAAGAAGATAATATTAATAAATCTAAACGAAACATGAAAGAGAATAAGACACAGAAAATAAAAAAGTAACGGTCACAATTAGGAATCAAACCCACGATATCTTATTTTAACTAAAATTAGTTGCAAGATGATATTATTCATTCTCAATTTGAATTATGAGATCTTGATGAGAATTATAAAATCCCCAATGGTTGAGTGGTTGAGACGCCTGCCCTAGTAAGATAAGATATCCTGGGTTCGAATCCTAGTTGTGACCATTATTTTTTCTGTGTTTTGTTCTGTTTCAAAGATATATTACGTTAATTGGTAAAACATTTAAAATAAGTTAAAGAAAAAATAATTTCTGAATATTCATTTGGATTTTTATTAAAAAAATCAATAGTTATCCTAAACATATCCGAGGCACTAGCTAGGTTACAAACCAATTCGATTAGAAACTTTGTGATCATTTAAAACAGTAGCAGGAAAAAAATAGTTGAAAGATGGTAACGTTAATTCCGAATTTGAAAAAAGGATCGAAAAATATGACGTTCAATAAATTGGTCCCAATGGTCGAGTGGTTAAGATGCATGTCCCAGTAAAACAAGTGATCCTAGATTAGATTCGTAGTTGTGACAATTTTCTTTTTTATTTATTTTCTGTGTCTAGTGTTGTTTCATATTTCTTTCAAATTTATTAGTATTACATTTTTCTTAATACAATGATTATTAGTACGAGTATTATCTTCTTCTTCAACTTCTACACCAAACTCTAAAGCTAGTTCTCTTTATTGGAGTAAAAATACCAAACAACATATATTTCACCATTTTTTTCTAATCCCATTTACTGTGCTTTATTTGTAAAAATATTGTTTATGTTTTATTATGATTTTTTTTACTATTTATATTACATTGATGGGTACAGCCTTCAAAATAAGTTAACGAAAAAAGTTGTTCCTAAATATTTTATTTATATTTTGTTTCTACGTAAAATTATGATTCTAGTTATTACATAATAAAACGATGTATATGTGGCGTCGAATTATCCAGATTAAATAATTAATAATAAACTGGTACTTGCTACTTAGTATCTACTCCCGAATTATGTACTTGCATCGTTAAATCGTAAACAAAGTAATCTACGTACTTCAAGTACCTACCTGCATATTGTTGATAATAACACTGCAGTCCGTCTCGAATACTACGAGAACTCGCCAGAAGGTTCGAGCCTACGGCCTAGGCATAATTGCCAAGCCGTCGAAAGTTCGCGAATGATCCAGATCGAGCGAGTGTCTTCGATTTAGTTGCCATCCACCTACCTACTGCCGCCGTCGGCCGAGTAGTATAAATAAGCCCGACGCAGCGAGCCAGTCAGTCAGTCATAATTTTGCCGCCAGTGGATAAATCTCACGAGTGGCGATCGGCGCGTCCCGCGCCCCGCAAAGGACACGTACCCGGCTTCGCCCCTATCATCATGGACTCTATCGGGACATCATCATAGCGCCTCGGCCACGTCCGCGGCCAGCGCTACTCGGATTACAAGCGCCCTGGTTCCAGCGTCTCTGACCAGCGCTTCTTCCACGCTACCATGACCACCACGAGGACACGCAGCATCCTCACTGGTCTACATCGTTCCCGTTCAACCGCCTATAAGGTCCGTCGCACCTTCGGCCGTCTCGTCAGCACTGGAGTGCCTGAAGACCTACGTTCTTCGCCAGTGCCTGACCTACATCGAGTCCCGGTCACAAGCGCCCGGCGTCGACTCACTGACCCGCGCTTGACCTGACCAGCACATCATCAGCCAGCATCCGGAATATTCTACATCTGTCCAGCGTCAACTCTTGTTACGGCTATACTGACTCACCAATAAACACATGTGACCTTCACAACCTTCTTTCATTTCGTGCCTCACCATTGATCCCCAAATATATATTAGGGTGGAACACTTTTGTATGAAAAAATTTTTTTTTTCGAAATTCGAATTGGAATACCAGGGAAAAGTTGCTTTATGTAATTCTAAATAACAGTTCTCAATTTGGAACTTCTAGCTCGACATCTTGAGGTCCCGCCAGAGACTTGAAATTTTATTTTTTAAGTTTTTATAGACGTTTTGTATTAAACACCCTATAAACAAAATAATAAGTAAATATAATATGTTATGCATGAAATGATAACATAAAAGTAGATTTTAATTAATAAAAACATTTTTTTCAAAATTAATCACAGATTAAGAAAGTTATGTTGGTATGAATAAAATCATTTTTTATAGCAAAAAACCATTTTTAGGTTCAAACTTTGGCATGAGTTTTCGAGATGCTAATTTAGATTTTATGAATCCTTCTCGTCTTATCTTGTCGAATGCACTTAGAACTGCTTCTGTCACAACTTTTACAAATCTTTCCACAGCCTGGGTATGGCAAGTCAGTCTCATAAACTTCAACAATGTATCTTCTCCATTTTCAATAAGATCTTGTAACTGACCATCGGAAATATTCATCAGTATTGAGGGTTCGTATATATTTTGTTGCCAGTCAATCATGTCTATGTAAGAACATGCATTTAAGTTCACTTTTGGCACCTCAAAAATGCGCGAAACAGATTTTTTATTAACTTGACGAGCCTTTAAAATGCGTCTTGCAGCGAGTTCTCTAATGTGCTTACATGAATCTGTTATCATACTCAACAACAAGTTTTCTGGATGAGCGAAGTAACTGTTACAAATTATAACAGGGTCCACTATCACTAACAACTGGTTGGACAAATATCTAGTGCTGTTAATGAGCTTCCATAAATGATTTGAACCATCTTTGCAGGATGAATGTGTTTTGATAGTAAACCAGACAGGAGCGTATGATTATACGACAAACGTTGCTAAAGTCACAAGATTTTTCTGTGGATTTTCTGTAGAAATATACAAATGCAGTATGCGATTAGCTCTTGTCAACCAGCGGGCATGGGGTAGTTTACCTGGGCTTCTCTTTAATAAATCCAGGAGACCAGGATCCATTTATGACAGCAGTAGTAATTTCTTGTAAATATTTCTGGTCTGTACTGAGATCTGTGGATATTTGTGGAGGTAGTTCACCTTCTATCTTCTCAAAGTTAGCCAACGGCAGCGTCTCGCATATCTCTAATGCTTTACCAATTTGACCTGCAAATGATTTAGGTCCTGCAGTAGGGCCATCCAAATAGGTAAACAAATGTCTCAATGGTAACTCATTGGAGTGTAAGAGACAAATGATCCATTGCAATGGTCGAGATAGTCTGTTTTCCCTGTATTTGTCTTTTTTCCATCACAGCCAACAGCCATTAAACCATCTAGTGATATCTTTTCAGTCCTTAAAAATCTGTGGATAGCTCTTTCAATATTTCTTGCACTGCCCGATGTTGGAACCCCATACCCAACATAAACAGTACCTGGTTCTTTTATAATCGAAATATGTTCCTCTTGTACAATCACTCTAAGCCTCTTCGATCTTTTGAAAACAGTTTTAGCCGTCTTGTCTTTCCTTCCAACGAAATATAATGAAGGAATTTCTGTTACTCTTTCTTCGGTTAAAATTTGCTCGCATCTCATTCTGCCTTATTGTTCTTAGTTTCATCCTATCTATTATGCCTCATTTCTTGTTTGAGAGTACGTAATCTTCTATTCAGCAATTTTTTACTATGGATAAGATCAGTTCTTCATAAAGCCACTAGTCAGTTAGTGCGTTGGTCTTCTTAAAACATTTGTTCCTCTTTTGGAACTTTTTTTTCTCTCAAACAAGTACAGCTTACAAAATCTTGACATTTACTTAGCAGCTATGTCAAAAATCTTTCTACTCTGTACTCTGAACTCTTCTAACTTTTCTTCCTTAAGTTTCTTCAAAGACTTTTTCAAATGCGCGACCTGAGACAATTATTGACAGTAGTTTAAACAAAACACTGCATTTCGTAGATTGTCAGGTGCCGCTCTCCGCTTCGTCCCGCACTTTGCACCTCTGTTACAGCGCCAAAGTATATTAAAATAAAGAAATATTTGATTGCAATAGCTAGTTAACTATATTTGAATATGTTTTTAAATAAAATAAACCTATTTTAATAAATTCTGTACTATTTTCTAGGCCGCGCAAATATCCCCTAAACTGTCGTTTTTGTAAATGTTCGATGTCTTGGCGGGGGCTCTTACCGTTGTCTGATATTTTTTATATTTTTAATTGAGGTAATTGATGGCAATTGGCAACTTAATACAACTATTCCAAATCAGAATTAGAAAAAAAAAAATTCGTTCCGCCCTAGTATATATGTCTACCATGTTTGGCGCGTTAGTTCCTTGGAGCATCTTTCATTACAATCCCGGTAGAAGAAGGAGTTTTTAAGGAGATTTTAGGTGTTAATATAAATAACTGGTGAATTATGAATGTTATTGCTTTGGATTGTTCGTAACAAATCGTTTTCACATCAAAATTGGATCAATTTGACGAACATTTGAGCAGTTTTCGTTTGTCGGCCAAGCAAGTATGTTGCGGACTTAATTGGTTCCCGAAGGCTCCAATGAGAGATGACGATCAAATGACACGTGTCTATGGTCCCGCTACCTTCTTTGAAGGAGAAATTCTACGTTTTTAAGGAGGAGATTTTGTTCTCAGATGTCGATTGATTAATTATTAATGGTAATTAGTAATTATAATTAGGCGATGGAGAGAGTAAACAGTGTTTGGTTCCTTGTCCCAAAGGCGAATTGACGAGTTCAGTGATGAGAGCTTTTGGCGATGGGTTGAAAACGCGAAAATGCACATTTTTTAAAACACTTTTAACTTAATCAGTTAAAGCTAGTTTCAGTTTTGGAACAAACAGCTACTCGTGAATTAAGTTTCACTTTTCCGAACAGCTCATATAATAATAATATAATATCTTTATTGTGACAAATTTTCAAACAATAACTATAGAAATACATGAAAGCCTGTTTTGTGTACATTGGTTTATAAATTAGATGAGTATATAATTTTATCAACGAAAGTAATATATAAACAGTAGGTAAAATAAATGTAAATAATAGAAATGTTAATGTAGTTACGTGTTAAGGTTTATCATAGCCCGCCTCACTAGGCTTAGCCTGTGTTGAGGCAGCTATATACCAGTTTATTTATAGTACTATAACGTACCTACAATTATATAAAAATACGAACACTCAATAGTTAGGTAGCATCAATATCAATACATCATTTACCAAGTTCGTTTATAGTCCTAATAATATACCTACAATTATATGAACATACATACAATAATTAGGTTGCATCAATAACTGCGAATTTGGATGAGTGCACCGGTAAAGGCCCTATCATTACTTATGATCCAAATTTTTACGCTATCTTTGAAATTTTTTTGTGAATGACATGTTTTTATTTTATCAGGAAGAATGTTTTAAAGTCTTGTCGCAAGATATCTAAAGTTTCGTTGACCAAAAGTAGTGTGTGTTACAGGAATTTGAAGTAAGTCTTTGTTATTGCTTCGAGTACAGCGAGTATTAGATCTTTTTTCGTAGTATGTATGTATATTTGGGTATAGGTGAGTGAGTATTGTTTTTGCGTATGTCTGCCGAACATCAAACACATTAATAATATTAAAGATTAAGTTCGAGTCAGTAATTAGAGGAAGCCTAAGAATTATTTTTATAATAGTTTTCTGTGCCTTTATGATTGGGTCTAGCGCAGATGAAGTTCCACCTCCTCACGCTATGATACCATACTCAATAATAGATTGACAGAGTGCAAAATAAACCATTCTCAAGTGTTGTGAGTTGAGGAAATTTCGTATCGTTCTGAAGAAGTGCATGGTTTTTCTTATATTGTATGCAATTATTTGAGTGTGAAGATTCCATTTGAGGTATAGATCAATGGTGAGGCCGAGGTACTTTATCTGAGCAGTGCGCTCAATGTAGGGACACTGACAACATTCTTCAGAATTCAAACATGTGTGTATTCTAATAGAGGCATCGTCATGAGGTTGACCTGTAATATTAATGCTTGATGTGATGTATTTGGTTTTCTCGGCATTCAGTGTGAGCGTATTTGTATCCAACCACTTTTTAACAATGCTTATGACCGTTTCAGCTTTTTTGTAGACAGCTGGCCAAGTGTCAGCTTCAAACAGAAGAACAGTGTCATTGGCAAAACTAACAATTTTCCCCTGAATATTAATGTTACGTAAGTCGTTAATATACACCAGGAACAAAATCGGTCCTAATATGCTTCCTTGTGGTATACCATAATTAGTTGAGCAGGTGATGATTAGTATGTTATTTATTTTAACTTGTTGCTTACGTCCATTAAGGTAGCTTTTAAAGAATTTATGTTCGTTGTCCGCAATACCGATTTTTTCAAGTTTATTTGTTAATTTATTGTGCGATATTGTATCAAAGGCTTTAGAAAGGTCTAAGAAGATTGAAATACATTTTTTGCTTTTATCAAGATTTTTAACAATGAAATCAGTGACAGCAGCAATAGCGTCTGAGGTACTCTTATTTTCTTGAAACCCGTATTGATTTTCTGAGATCAGTTTATGGCCCACGAAAAATTTTACCAACTGTGCATTGATAACCTTTTCAAATACTTTAGATAGATTAGTTAGTAGAGTTATTGGTCTGTAGTTGTTTATGTCTGTCTTGTTACCTGTTGTCTCTATGGTCTCATAGAAATCGCTGTGTCTCCCTTGTCATAGTGAGAAATATGATATAAATGACAGCAAAGGTTCCGACAGTAATTTGAAAAAAAAATTCAAATTCATGAACTTTTTATTAGTTAGTTTTATATGAAACCAGTGAGGTAACAATAACGTTTCTACTACATTTGTCTAATAAAACGTGTGTGTTTTATATATATATATTTTCGCTATCCACCATAAAGTGAACCATTTTTAATGTTTACATTCATACCTTTAATACTTCAAAGAATAAAATTTGAAACCGTGTTTCATCTTCTTTCAAGAAAAATTTTTAGTGTTCGGATTAGTTCGATTTATATAGTATTTATTTGGATTTTATTAAGAAGCTGAAATGCACACAAAGTCTCCGACTTTCTGATAGTATCTTGACACACAATCATTTATATATGAACGTTGCTTGAAATGACTTGTTAATAGAACATCAACAACCTTTTTTAAAAATATTTTTTATTATTATTATAATTTTAAGTGAAAATCTGATATTGGATTTTATCTTTATTATTTAGTTTATTCTTATATATGTAATTAATCTGTTGATTTTCCCAAATAAATAAAATAAAATAAACACTTCTAATCCCAAACTATGTAAATTTAATTCAATGGTTTTAATCCTTGCGAACGGATCTGGAGATTGCAGGTTCAATTTGTAGTGAGTCCTAGTAAATTTTATTTGAATAATTTGTATTATTTAACAATTTATTCATCAAAAAGTGGTGCAGACCACCGAACATGTGGTCAACGAATGCCCGCTCCATTAATTCCCCGGCGGGATTGATGAGGTTCACATGACGACGCCTGAGGCCCTAAAATGATACCATGCACCATACGAAAGAAGAAGAAGAAGATTCATTAAAAATAATGTATAAAATATTTTTGGAACTTTCGGAATTTTACTTGACACTATTATAATAATGGAAAATCTATTTGTTCAAATACGGAACGATGAATTTTTAAATTACCCGCTGGAGGCTACTGCCATCAGATAATCAAACATCCATTTGGGACGTTACAAAAATGATTGGTGTAATCTTTTTCAGCTTAACTCAAAAGTTAAGTCTCATTACTGTATCGGTAAACTTTATAATCAAATAGCACTATAATGTAATTGAATTCCATTAATCCCGTTTTTAAAGCTCATAAACTACTATTATTCTATAACTACCCACCGGACGAAATCTTTAGGAGGAACTGTGATTTGGACACTAGACAACTTTACGTCAAAAACATATTAGCATGACAACGTTAGGCCAACTAAAACATACTAGTATGACAACGTTAGGCCGGATAAAATTTAAATACTTTGCAATCAAGTTATGCAGTGCACTTCTACCGACCACCATACAGAAAACAAATAACTGCCTCTTAGTATTATAAATTGGACACCAACTATTGGATCATCAGCCAAGAAAGATTAAAAACCAAAGTTCATTTTTAAACTGCCTCTTCGTATTATAAATTGGACAGCAAGTCTTGGATCACCAGCCAAGAAAGATCAAACACCAAGGTTAGTTTTTACACTGCCTCTTAGTATTATAATAATAATAATAATAATAATATTTTATTCCAGGATTATCAATGGTATGATGTTGGTTGTCTTTCATTTTGTTTGTAATGTTATATTGTAAACTGAGATTGTCATGTGAACTAAATTTACTTTTTTTACTTTCGATGTAAACTTAAATATTAGATTCTCTAGTGAGACAGGAATAGTACATCTCCATGTGCCTACTAATGAACGTTATGAAGTAAAAAATTTAAAAATATGTATTGTTCCTGAACTGATCAGGCGTTAAAATGTTCTAATAATGATTATCACATATCCTACCATAAACTTAATATAGTAAAGACTCGTTTTTATTGAGTTCAAAATCCTAACGGGATAGGACTTAACAACCGCTTTTAAAAATCAAAAAAGGCGGTGAACGCTCAGATAATTTGAAAAATATCTTGAGCGCATTATTTACTAAAGAATTATTGAAGTTGAAATGAAGAACAATGATGACACTGAAATTATGCCTTTGGGTTAGGTTCAGTTGGCGAAAGCTGCTGAAGGTTTTTATTTATAGTTTGATGATTTAATAATTTGAGTATTTACTTACGTCCAGGAACAACTCCACTTCACTTATTGATCCTAAAAAAAAGAAAAATATATGTATAATTACTAAATCAGTGTATAGTTAAAAACTTATTCCTCAATCGGTAATCGCTAACAACTTTTTCCTCAACGCTGATAAATGTAAGACACAAAAAATTTTGTCGAATAAACCCCGTTACCATTTACCTACGCTATAGACAAAACAATCCTGGAAAAAAGTTAAGAAAATAGGGATCATCGCGTTATGTTTGACAACCAAGTAAATTTTGTAAACCACATACAACAAATAACTAACTAAGGCACGAAGACACTGGAATTTATAATCAAAACCAAAAGAGTCAGAAGGTAGTCGCCAGTACGCAAAACTGATTTACCAAATGTGACAGTTTCGTAATGAAGATAAAATTCCTAAAAAGCCACTCGCGAGAAAAAAAAATACACTGGTTTAACGCGTGGTCTCCAATTTAAGGCAATTGAGCACTTTAAACAAAGTTTACTATCGCTCTGTTTGGTAATTATTTATTAATTTAGTGAAAACATAGAAGTATGTCAATACAAGACATACACAGAGTAGGTAATGAATAAATCTTTTTTTTTTTTTTATTGCCGGCAACCCGGGCGTTTATTGTAATAACATGATCAATATTACAAACATGAAAGTAACCCGATGCACTAGAAGATTTCTGTTCTGAGGCGGGTGAAGGTATTATGAACCTACATTATTATTTTGCTACTACATAGTCCCTTAAGTACTTTTTTATACTCTTGTTATTATATACTGTACGGAACGTGTTTGCCTGTACAAGAAAAGACTGTAAATAATAAGCACCAGCATTAGGGTGGTTACAAGGTAAAAGGTGAAAAAATATTTTCGTCCTAATGCCGGCCTGACCCCCCCTAATATTTGTTATTTGTCTAGAAAATAAGATTTGGAAAGTTTTAGCTCAATTGGATAATGTTAACCCGTGCCTCATCGAGATTAAATATGAAAAAACGATTTTTTGCAAAAAAAAAAATACTTAATTTAATCACTTTTGATCAAATTTTGTTTCCTTTGAACATTATACATTATTAAACAATATAATAAACAACATCATATTTAATAAAATAATATGATTTATAATAAAACATAAAACAAACA
The DNA here is from genome assembly GCA_026573805.1 of Hesperophylax magnus. Lineage (NCBI taxonomy): Eukaryota > Metazoa > Arthropoda > Insecta > Trichoptera > Limnephilidae > Hesperophylax > Hesperophylax magnus. Next base: position 1,438,441 of record JAIUSX010000014.1, read on the forward strand.
TTTTTTCAACTTTATAAATGTTTTTAGGAATTGCAAGATAATGGTTATTATCTGGTTTATAGTTATATCCCTTGAAAGGTATTTTCAGCAGTTGAAGAGTGGGGGGCAGTTGAGAAAATCCAGGCAATGTGTTTTGATACCACTGCGGTGAATACTGGTCGCTTCAACGGAACGTGCGTTTTGTTGGAGCAATTATTAGAGCAAAATCTTCTTTATTTAGCATGTCACCACCATATTTTAGAAATTATTCTCAAATCAGTTTTTGATTTACAAATGGGCACAACTACTGGACCCCACTCAAATATTTTTAAAAACTTTCAGACTGGGTGGTCGAAGCTAGACAAGATAAAATACAAAACTGCTATTGAAGATAAAAATATGAGACGTAAAATAGGGAATTCAGATGAAATATAACAATTAAGAAACCAACAGCCAAGGGATGATTACAAAGAATTAATTCAACTTTCGTTAGTTGTGTTAGGACGTACTCCCCCAAAAAATACTTTTTTCAAAGTTCCTGGTGCCATTCACCACGTTAGATGGATGGCAAAGGCCATTTATTGTATCAAAATATATCTTTTCAGGGATCCGTTTACATAAAAAATTTTAGAAAAAAGCTATCACTGACATTTGTTTATTTTTAATATACAATTATGTAAAAGCGTGGTTTAACGCCCCCAAACCCACTTTGGCCCCCAACCAAGACCTACAATTTTTTAAATCTCTTGTAAAATATAGAGAAATCGATAAAGAACTTGTAGATATGGCACTGTCTCAAAAGATAAATCCTCTGTTGTACCTCAATTCGGAGCAAGTCGCATTTTCTTTCTTCGATGAAAATTTAGAAAAAAGTGTCAAAACATCATGGCTGTAAAAAGTCTACAATTAATTCCAATTGAAGAACAAACATGTGAAAGCAAAACTCAGTCTCCATCAAGTGAATAATTTATTGGACAAATATATCGATTTTTTTGTTTCTCATCAAACTCTAAATTTTTTTAATAGATTTGAATTTAATTTTTAAATACGGATCCTGATATATGGTGTGAAAATGCACATTATTTAAAAGCAAAAAAAATAGTGACCGGTTTCAAGGTTGTCAATGACACAGCTGAAAGAGGAGTAAAATTAATCCAAGACTTCAATTCCTGTTTGACAAAAAACGAAGAACAACGACAGTTTCTGTTACAAGTTGTATCGGAAGGTCGAAATTTTTTTCCTGACTCTTCAAAAGCCACGTTATCTAAGCCATTACCACCTTAATCTGATAATTAATTGAAAATGTAAATAATAATAAGAATTACGTCTTTCTTTAATAATGCTTTCTTTTGTATATTTTAAATAATAATACTTTTAACATTATTTCTTCTTGTTTTTTATACCGTTTTGCATTTCTTTTCTCGTAAATCTATCATTTTCAATTTGGATTGTGCTGTATTTACTTTGAAAACAATTTTAACTACACCCTTTTCTATGTACCAATTGAGGAAATAAATAAAGCAAAATCTGGACAGCACATGTTATTAAATCTTGCAATATTGTTAGGAATTTTATAAAAAAAAAAAAAATTTATAGAAAGTAAAACTTCAACCTTGATGAGGCACGGGTTAATTTTATCCAATTGAGCTGAAACTTCACCAATCTCATTTTTTAGCCAATTGGCAGCTTTTAGGGGAGTCAGCACAAAAAATTCCAACATTGATTTTTTGTAACCACCCTAACCAGCATACATCAGCCCTCAACCTGGTAATGATTTAAGTAAAATACCGTGAGGTGTTCTATCCAAACCATCATAAAAAAGACGATTCCAATCAAAATTCACATTTTAATTAGATGTATTGTACTGGTATACAGAACGTAAAAAGGGGTGTAGCTTATAGGTACTTCCTATTCCTAAACAGCCCACCCAATTCACAAGAAATAGTTATATGTATTTCAATACAACTGGATTTTAATAAACAGATAGAAACTGAGACAATCTAAATTTTTATTATCAGATTGGAGCACATTGTGCATCATTGCGCAATACGATACAGCAAATGGCGCAGGCAACTGGTGCAGCAGTGGCCAGTTCAATTGATAGCCATGAGGAATTGGCCAACCTCTAGGTTGTCAGCATCAGTGGCTAATTCAGTCGGTAGCCAGGTGGAATTGGCCAGCTTATAGGTTGTCAACATCAGTGGCTAATTCAGTCGGCAGCCAAGAGGAATTGTCCAGCCTCTGGTTGTCAGCATCAGGGACAAATTCAGTCGGTAGCCAGGAGTAATTGGTCAGCTTCTAGGTTGTCAGCATCGGTGGCTAATTCAGTCGGTAGCCAGGAAGAATTGGCCAGCCTCTAGGTTGTCAGCATCAGTGACTAATTCAGTCGGTAGCCAGAAGGAATTGGCCAGCCTCTAGGTTGTCAGTATCAATGCAGCAGGGATTGGCCAGCCTCTAGCTGGTCAGTGGCAGTGGGCAGTTCAGTCGGTAGCCAGCAGGAATTCAGCGGCGGCAGGGTCATTTGATTAAAAGAGCCGGCACACGGAGACGCCCCATAATGGTAATGATGACAGATGCGTCTGGCTCAGCTGATAGAGTGCCCGCAGTAAACAGCTCGTAATAGTTTGTAATATTTTAAAATGATTGTGCCGTGATGGAGGAACAAAGGCGAATACAGCTTTCAGTTGACACTCAGAAATTGTAAGAACAGATCGCGTTATTACCGGCGTAGTTTTAAAACTTGAATCCCGAATATTTTGTTTTAATGGACTATTTATAATATCTCCTACAAGGGTTTGTGTGACGTCAGCTCGCAAAAACATGTTTACGTTTTCAAATGCAGGTATTGTGGTGCGAATAATGTTTCGCCCAGCAACAGCTTTTTGGCTTTGTCAATATTTTAATTTCGTTTTAGAAAATAGGGTAATCGAACTGTTTCATGTTCGATCCAGTCTTTTTGCCGCCTGGTGACAGATTATTATTGATGCATTTTTAAACTGGTAAAAATTACGATTTGGAAAAAGGGGTCATCAAACCCGCAGGTGTGCAACTTTACCCGCAATTGATATTTAATTCAATAAAATCATTTATCATGTTCGATACATATACAATTATTGAATTTCTTTGTACAACAGAACAATCTATGAAAACTTGTGTTGCACCTAATTATATCATTCATACTCAGTTTTTTTAATGTTATATGCCATACACTTAGTATTGTAACAAATAACCTTGTCTTATAAACGTTAGTTTATCATTAAAAAATAATATTATTGTAACTCTAAACAACTTACCAATTACAATGAATACACGTAAAAGCCTTCAAGGCGTGATAAAATAAATAAATAATAAAAACGATTTATATTTTATATACCATTTTTAATACATTTGCAATTTTAAAATTGGTATCTGTTTTTTTTCTTTTCCTATATTATGTTCATTAAAATGCAACTTCACATCTAACATGATATATTTTTTAAAGTTTTTATTTCAAACAAATGTTAACCAAATATTAAACACTCTTGTTAGCACCGTATCATGTACTCAATCATGTAAAATCCCTTGGGGAGTTAATAAATAAAATTTTAAACATAACGGCTTGAGACGCCGCATTTTGCATTTCGAATTGTAAATGGGCAACGCCTACCTCTTTTAGTTTTCATAAAGTTCGTAAAGAGTCACCATCGTCCCAATTATAAGAGAATTTAATTAGTTTGCTACATCTGTTGACGACAAAAGAAAACATTGAAAATGTATCTAAGATCAGAACCAATATTTATGTCTACATTATTTAAAATGCCGGTGACTTTCGGTAAATATATTTGCAAATATTTTATACTTTTATCAAATTTTACAAAATTTGGACAAAGTTGCCAAAACAAAAGTCGCCATGCATTTACCGGCTACGCGTAGTAAGGGTCGACGAGTCGTTAGGTATTTGGTTCTTGATAAATAAACTTTTACACGAATACTAGCAACTTTACTGAACGGACGCGTGCGGGAGTTAAAATGCCCATAATTCTCAAACTACGGATATTACGGATTTAATTAATTAAATCTTTTTAAATTAAATTAAAATAACTCATCTAAAGATACATACTTTTAAAAAATGAATACATATTTAAAAATTTCTCCTATTAAGTTAAAAACAATTTTTTTTAAAATTAATTAAGGTTTTTCTTATAAGATTTATGCATAAATAAATTTTTATACAAAATAAATAAAAACCACTTTTGCGCGTGAAATTGAGCGTTTCTTGACTCAATTTTCCAAGCGATTTTAATGCCTATTACCTGTGTATTCGTCACGAAATAAGGCAAACCAAGAATATACATATTTTTGGCTTGTACCTTCCTCTTAAAACGCGGCATTCTGCATTTCGAATTGTAGATGGGCGACGCCCACCACTTTTACTTGTCATAGAGTTCGCATAGGGTTACCAATCGTATTTATTTATCCTTTATTTATTGACTTATTTACCCGAAATCGACCATAAAGCGTTGGAATTTCGAATAATTAACATTTTTTACTTGTATAATCACGTAGAATTACCTGCATCCTGTGTGGAGTTACGTAACAAAAACATCATCATCATTTAATGGCCAATACAAAAAAAACTTACTCGGTTTTTCCAGTTATCAATGCATTAAATATGTCTTTAAATGGACGCATTCTAAAAAATAATATAAAGTATAAAATTATAAAAACAACTTGAAAAAGTTGAATATGTATTGTAATACAGAGTTGTCCCTTGAGGATAATTTCTAATACTCGATTTTTTTGCTTTACTTCACTTTTTTCATTTTTAAATAAAAATTGAATTTCATAAAGAATTTTGTAAATTTTATAAAAGTATACGTGATAGATACATTTGAATTAAATATGTTATTCAAAATATATATTTTTTTGTTTTAAACCACTTTATTTTGCTATATACGTCGACCGGTTTTGGTTGATCTCAACATACTACTATTTCTAATGCTTCTTAATTATTAAGGCATATTCCTATTTTATTTTTATGTATAATTTTGACTCCTGTATTTTTATCAAAAGTATGGTTAGTATTAATTAAATGCTCGGCAAAGTCTGAATAACCAGTATTTGTTAAACACCTGACGTGTTTTACTCTAATATTTCCAGAGTGGCAAAAAAGGACTGCGGAATTCATTCAAGAAATAATCTCACAGTTTTAGAACAATCAGCTTCCATTGCCTTGTAGCAAACGAATTTTTGGCGAATCGTAAAAAACGGTATACTTATGTACACAAGCCGCGGCCTTTGGAGATTTCATTTATGTTTGTTATTTATTTCTCATTTTTGAAAAACAATATTATTTAACCGATAAATGCAATATTCACGTTAAATAAGGTATTCAAATATTTGAAATTAAATATTATTTATAATAAATCACGTAATTTTAGATACCAAAAATTCTGGCACACGTCCACTTTGCCTGCCGTCTGCGCGGGACTGACGAATGTTTGAAATGGTCTTATGTAAATCCGAATGTTAGAGAGAGCGCGCTAATATTTAAAGCGATTGAAATGAACAGACGTAAGCGACTGCTGTGAAAATATTTAATAAAACACGACTCATTTAAAATAGAGCAAAAATCTCTCATCATAGTTTTATTTGCATTTAAACATACACTCCAAACTTTTTTCATTCCTTTAACATATTAAATAACAGAACAAAACGTGTTTTTAATAAGTTTCAGAGCTTACTTTGCGATTTTTTTCTATCGAGGGAATTTCATATAGTTAACGTTTCGGCAAAACTAAAGTATAGATATAATCTCCAAAAATAAAATTTATTTTTTTTGGAACTTCAAGACTTAAGGAGTTAGCGAGAAACTAGTTATAAATCGGTAGAAATTGAAAATGCCGGTTCAGAAGAAAACCTATTTAAAACTCAAATAATTCAATGAAACTAGAGATGAGTGCCAGGACTGCCAGGGGGGTGAAGAGTACAGTAGTTTTAATTTGCAAATCTTCTAACAAATGTTTATACCTGCGTAAGTAGGTAATTAATAAAATCACACTCTTTTAAAACGAATAAAGCTTTACGATGAGTAAAATCAAATTATTCTACTGATAATAATTATTAATGCTAAAATTGGTTAGTGTAACGAAATTTCCATAATTTCCGTGTGTACGATTCATGACTTAAACAGAATAAATCATTCCGGGATAATTATTAGAACGCCTGTCACCATAAATAATCTTCTTATGAGGCCGAATTAGCTTAATATGAAGATGCCAACAATCAAAAGTGATTGGTAGAGTTTAATTATCAGCGTGTGAGTTATTACAGTTGCGTTGCCATAGGAAGGAGACTGAAGACGCGGGTCGGTGCCTACACTTCCTACCACTAAATACGTCAACTTAATCATATTCTTTTCAAATTAATTTAATATACTAGATATATATATATTTTGTAATATTTTGATATATTACAAAACATTAATTTTTCCATGAATAAAAATTCAAAAAGTCGGCCATGATTCCGAATGAAAACGCCCAATTATTATCTCAACCGAAAAATAAGATTTTCTTAACATCGAAATTATTCTAAATTATTTGCATTCTTAACAGTTAAAAAAATACAGCAGTCACCTGTTTCCACTGTTTCTTTTATTTAAATATAAAATTCTCGAAATAAAAGAGGCTGCATTATTCATTGTGTTTGAGCTGCTGATGAGATCTGGGGGGAGGGATTCGACACCCGGGGGCGGACAGAGCGGGTGTATCTCACCTGTTTCCCTGCCGGTGGGGAGGTGTGGGTGGTTAGCCTCGCGCCCGCCGGAGGTTAGAATCACCCACGGTGGGATTTTACATTTGCCTAATTTAATTAGTGCTCACTTGTGTTTCTGGATGCAAAACTTTTTGGCTTTGACAGAAATCATCGGCTTCCGGAAGATCTTATAATGTTTAAGTTAAAAATAACTAATGATCTTTTGCCGGGTAGAATTTACTGGCGTTATTTAAATAACCAAAAACAACAAACTTGCTTAATTAAAAAGTTAAAAACTGGGTTATTTTACATGTTACGGAATCCATACCTAATAAATTATTAAAAATACAATGTTGTTAAGCCATTGCCACTGCTACATCCGTTCTCAAAATTATATATTATTTACTCAAGCAAATGGCAGCTGTAAACCGCATTTAGTTTAAATCATTTTGAAATCGATATCGTTATTAAAAGTTGACAAAATAATACAAAAGTACAAAAAAATATGCCCGTAGCAGAGTGAAACGGGAACAGAGTGAAAATTGTCGCATCTGGGGCTCGGAAAATCCAAGAGTTATTGTTGAAAAGCTTCTCTATCCTCAACGTGTGACTGTTTGGTGCGGTTTATGGTCCGTTAGAGTCATTGGACCTTACTTTATCGAAAATGAGATTGGAGCAACAGTTACGGTGAATGGATTGCGCTATCGAGAGATGATTAATGATTTTTTTATGGCCGGAATTGGATGGTATTGATCTGGACAGCGTTTACTTTCAACAAGATGGCGCTAGGTGCCACACAAGCAACGAAACCATTGATTTTTTACGGGAAAAATATCAAAATAACATCTCTTATTGGAAAACCCTGTACATTATAACAATGAAAACCTGCAATACGAAAATCTCAGAAATAATGTAGGTCTGTAAAAACAAAAATATTATTGTCCTTAAAATATGTAACTAAGGGCAAGAGATCTCTACCACTTCTAAAAATAATCTAAGCACTATCTAATTAAAAAATGGAATAGTTGAATAATACCTATACCTAGAATGAAAGAAACGGAAAAAAATAATTGTGCTTGTTATTTATAAACAACCGCGAACGATAGACGCCATTTATCAATCTCGATTAAGGCAGTTTTAAATATGATCTAAGTCACTGTTTAATCAAAGCATCTACTCGTTGAGTTGAAAAGTTTGCAAAGAAAAGATTTTTCGTAATTAAGGTACGGTCTAACTCCGGTAGAATTGCCAAACTTGCCTGGCGTGGACATTTCGTTTGTACAAGTGGGACAGGAATGGTTTTTCTCATTAAAAAATCCCTCATCCCCTCGCTCCCCGGTTCCTATTAGCCTATTTGTTAATCTGCATAATTTATACGGAAGATGTTTTTGATACGTCTAGTAGCGAGTAACTGGAAATATTTTTAAGGGAAGCGAAATGCATTAAGCACAAATTAGCTTGTTTATCTTCTAATTTCTGTTTTAACGAAGGTTTCTTTCATTTCTTGGAAAAAAACAACTTTTGACGGCAAATTGGCTTTGAATCGCTAAAGCTAATTTGCAACTGTCGTAAGTTCAAAATCAAAATAATTTAATATTTTAGCGAGGCATGACGCTGACATTCTGGAATCTATCCACGCTAACTTGTAATATGATTTTCTGACATCGAGTAATGAAAACAAGATGTTTAAAGTCGTGTATTTTTATTTATGAAAATTATTTGGTAAGTAACTTGTTGAAAAACTTTCAGGGTTACGAATTATTTATATTTTGCATTCTAGTTAATGAACTAAAAACTCCTGCTACGCAAAACAAGGTGGCGTTCTTACTTTAGATTTAATTTCTAAATTAATAAATACTCAACCTTACCTATCCCTACCAGTCATTTTATTAATGGTCCTTAATTAACTGGAAACAACTCTACTTATATTATAACCATTATGGAACTATAAGAATGTCTTTAGGGAATCTAAAAATCGGACAGAGAATAGTAACAGATGAAAATATCAATATGAAGTGAAAACCAAAAAGAGTTAGGCTGAAAGAAGTGATAACGTTTAGCATGGAACAGAGAAGATTGAAAGTTACCTGCAGAGGTTTTCATCCAGCAGTGAATAGAGATAGGGCTGGTAACCCCTGAGGTGAGGCGCTATACAAATTGTCCAATAAATAAATAAATTTAAGAATTTCGCCAACAAAATAGGTATTCAAGCAAACAAAGATTAAAGACAAATAAACGTAAATTATTACATTTGATTGGAGTCAAAGCTTTACCAAATGAAATGGCAGAGGAACATTTTAAATCAATTCAAAATTATCCTTGGTCCACAAATTCACTGACGAAAACTTAATTAATTTCGTTTTGTTTCCCAATTCGTCAGTTCCTTTGTTCACTGTAGAGACTGTATCGTTATTCTCCAAAGGGAAATCTCTATATAAAATGTGTCGAAAAAAAGAGGAAGGTTCTGAAATGACAGAAGGGAAACAAAGAATGGGCGAATTGAATATTGCAGCAAATGAAAAACAGAAGTTTAACAGAGATGAAAACCTTCTCCCCTCCCACATAGAACATTTAATAGGCTTTTTAATGTCTTAAAAGACCTGTTTTATCTTGTTCTGAATGAAAATTTTGTGTTATTTGAAAATAGTTATCAACATTTTAGATAGTACTAATTTTTTAGAATAAACATAGTTTCGAACACAAACATATGAAAAACAATTTAAAAAATAAGAAATTTGAAAAACAATTCAACATCTCACATAGTAATACGTTTTGGTAAAAAGCAGTCAGTGGGTGGTTTGATGTATTTATTAAATAAAACAATTGACGTTTATAACCACTAGTTCATTAAATGTATTACAACCGACCGGTTTCACTTAATACAAGCGTCATCATACATATAGACACACTATGCTTATGATGATTGGTTTAATTTTGTACGCTGATGGTGCTTGTGTTAAACGAAACGGTCGGTCGTAATAAATTAAATAAATTTGTAGTTTTTTAACTAATTTATTATTGTTTTATTTCATTAATAATATATATTCATTAATACAACTAGAGTTTCTTATTTAATAATTTATATAAATTATTTGCCTAAATATAGGTTCATTAATATAACTAGATTTACTTACATAATAAGTTATATAAATTAATTTCCTCAATAAATGCTCATTAACATAACTACTCGTAGTTTTAATTATTTAATAATTCTTACTTGCCTCTATTCTAATATTTTTACTTTTTTAAAAGAAAGACAAATATTCCCGAGTTACTTATAACCTGACAATATTTGAAAATCTCCTACAACCACCGCAGTACTATATTTATTATTTACCTCTATTGTTTTGATATAATCAATACTATTCCTGCATTATTTTTATTTTTTTAAAAGAAAGACAAATATTCCCGAGAAAAATACCCTGAATCCCGGGTCAGAAAAATACCCTGAATGGAGAGATGTTTTCCAAAATGAACTTTTTTAACATTTATGATGAACAACCACAAAGTATTAGATGAATAAAATAATAATATAATGAGAAATATAAACGACACCCGCCAATCTAGAGGAATTTGCAGTAGGCCCGTCACAAGCTAAATGCTATAAAAATCATGTTAAGCGTTGTCTAAGTCACAAGCTAAATGCTAGAAGAATCATGATAAGCGTTATCTAAGTCACGAGCTAAATGCTAGAAGAATCATGATAAGCATTATCTAAGTCACGAGCTAAATGCTAGAAGAATCATGATAAGCGTTATCTAAGTCACAAGCTAAATGCTAGAAGAATCATGTTAAGCGTTGTCTAAGTCACAAGCTAAATGCTAGAAGAATCATGATAAGCGTTATCTAAGTCACAAGCTAAATGCTAGAAGAATCATGATAAGCATTATCTAATGTCTAATGGAGCATTGGGAGTCGCACTTTGGGAGCTTGATCCGTAAAACCTATAAAACAAAGCTTTTATTCGAAAAGTGTTTAACATTCCCGATAGAAAAAAAAAAATAGATGAACATGTGCTTAGAATTCCTACCGAACCTTCATAATATAATATGTACCTAAATGGGTAGAATAAATAAGAATTGCCAGAAGTCTTTATTTGGTCACCCAAAGAAGGGAAGACTGGGTCTGCAATATACTTGACTTGTCGAAACACGAAAAAACTAAATTTAGATATTATAATTACAGTGGCCTTGTATAAACACTCTCTACCTTATTCATAGTAGGTGATTGTAAAAACACCAAATCTATTAATATTAGGTGATTGTAAAAACACTAACTCTATTCCTAGAAGGTGATTGTAACAACACCATCTCTTTTCATCTGAAGATAAATGGGGCTCTCCACTAGCTCAGACTCCTTCCTTCACAAGAAGTGCGCGCATTTGTAACAAGCTTCTTTCTGATATACGGGATGCCCTCTTGAATACAATATTACAGAATAAATTTATATTCCCACCAACTCTGTAGTATAATTTTATTCAATATTATGACCGGTCAGTGGCTAAGTTGGTATCGCATTTGGGTCCAACCCAAGCATCGCGAGTTCAAGCCCTTTATCACCATACAAGCAACATTTTTCGGATACTGTGGTGGTAGTATGAGATTTAAAAATATTGTCAGGTTATTCGTAACCCGCGAATGTATGTTTTTTAATTAAAAAAAATATATCTCTGACCCATACATTTTCGACCAAGACAAATATCACAAAATATTTTTGAAAATTAACATTGTTGAACGCAAACTCTAGAAAATTTCGATCTTACTGAAGATCTGTGTCGGTTTAAAGACATTTCCACCAAGCTATAATTTATCATGAAATAATAATATTAGTCATTTTTAAACGCTGTTTAGTGATTACTTCAAGGGCATTCTACAACGTATGTAGCCTTTTTTGAAAACGTTTATTCTGAAATAATTTCCTAGCATCAGTATAAATGATAGATTATTTTAAGAATAATATAATAGGCTCTGTCCCTGAACTTTGCAAGAGTTCAATCAGTTTATCGTTAACTATACCGTGGTTTGTAATTATTGCTTCAGTCTGGCTTGTTCCAATATCAATCATTTAAAATATGTGAAAGCAAAAGTCACCTTGTTACAATATACGATATTGTATTCCTCGGTGTCATAGTCTGGGTGTGATTTAATTTCATATTTCCCGAACAGAGGCAAGTCAGGCCGCCACGCGGGGGAAGGGGTGGGAGACAGGGTTGGGGGGATGAAACCAATAAGCAATGTTGACAAAGAAAGAATAAAGGCCCGTGTTTAATATTAAGCACCCGGCCACCCCTGGCGTCCCCTGCGAAGTAAATGGAAAATTAAATTATTTTGGAGATACCGAAGGTGATGTTGTGTACCATCATTTTTATGAAGGTGAGTGGGTTATTTAAAAGAAGGTATCTTATTACCTACATTTTACTTCGCGCCAAAAAAATGGTAAAGTAATGGTAAATGTTCAGTCACCAAGAATTCAATATACGTTTCTGTTTATTATTAAATTATTGAAGAAAACAATATCTTTATTGCTTGACATTATAATTTAACCGAAAAATTCCTTTATTATAAACCACTTTATTTTACAATTTTACAAATTGTCAACTGGTTTCGGTTATAATTTTCCTTCTTCAAGACTGTAATAATATAAACTTACTTAAGTACAGACATTTACAATATACATACCTATATAAAGATATTTATGTAGTTGAATATTTGTAAGATTGTTTATAATATTTTTGTATAGGAATAGATACCACCAGATACCTAAGATTATGACTTTCACTGAGGTTAGCGCGAAAATTCATCATACCTAATCGAAGTAAACTATATTTTTAAATAAATTATATAACGTGTTTCAACTGGTTGATTGCTTTTATCGACTGATCTATCTCGGCAACTAAGACCAGACATAATCTGCCAATTCACATACTTTCAGAAATTAACTTATAAAATTTGTTCAATTTAAAAATATTTTGTAATGCATGTTGCACAATGGTGATTATGGAGTTGTATTTAAATGTTCCTAGTTCCAGTTGAACTAGTTTGAGGTTTACAAGTTTCGTCATTAGCTGAAACTCCAGAGTAGTTAAATTTTAGAACAATTGTCGGGAAACATTACTTACGTACATGTATGAAATAATATTCCCTGTTCGCCTTTTCTATTGCATTTCAGGGCAAGTTCAAAGTTAACAGTTCACAGTACGGAGAGTAAGATGACTAAAGTGATTCGTGTCTCGGATCTAGTTCTTGAACTTAGTCTTGAACGTCGCAACGTCTAGTGATGCGACAAGCTGATTTGTTTGCGGATAATAAGTTTTGGCTTTGTTTATAATATTCTACATATTTTATTATGTCATTTGGAAATATGGAACAGAAAATATTTTTGAGAATGTTAGAAAAACGATATTTTAAAAACAAAAATCATGAATTACAAAAAAAATCAAAGGAGATAGACACACATATACTAGTATATAAAGCGAAACAAAAAGATGAGCATATAGATAATTTTATTTAATTATTTGCGTTATAAACAGTGTATATACATTAATATTTTACAGTTTTATGAATTGTTTATATCATTGACCAATAAAATAACGATACAAATTTAGAACCAAATTAAAAAAAAGAAAGTAAAATAAATAATAATATAGGATAAGCAGTTGTGATAAAGTGCAACTACCAAGGTCCAAAGCAGTTATTTTCTAATTTTTTGTTTTATTTTCTAGGCTTACGTTTAAACACGGAATGGGTATCAATAAAAACAACGAGATAAATTGAAGTTATTCAATTCAAACTGTTGTTATTCAATTGTGCTGAAAATCCGCCATATACATATTGCCAAATTCCTATCACAATCTTCTCAGTCAAGTAAGACCATGTTGGGCGAATAGTACGACAAACAGATGTTGTTTGTTGGAATACAAACAACTCTAGGCTAATTGATATAATACATGATGAGTGAGATATGAGTGGAATTGGCGATGCTGGTGACATTTGAGTGAGGCCTACACCAAAAGATTGACGCCGAAAGCCTTATAGAGGATAAGATGCACGCCATTCATCATTTGTAAAACGAATCTGCAAAAATCGGCTAGATAAAAAAACATATTATTTAAATATATCTTAGATCATGTTTTCAAAATTCCGAAAATGAACTTTACACTGACGACATGAAAATATTCAAAGTTCTTCGTTCGCACTTCAAATGTGAAGCGTTATTATTATTATTTTTTTTATTAACTCCACACAGGAGGCCCTGAAGAAAATAATTTCCCTCAGGGCCTATGTCATCTTTGGGGATGCTGTCTAGAGGGTCTTTTTGTGGAGAGGAAGGAGTGAACATGGGTCTTGAAGAGTCTCATGTTGTACGAGGGAAACACAGAGGCCGGCGTTCGTTCCACAGCCGAGCTGTTGAACTTATGAACGAATCGTAGAAGCGACCCGTTCTCATGTGACAAATGTCAACCGTGTACAAATGTTGGGCGCGCGTTTGGCGTGTATCCCGACTACGCACCGGTGCCGAAGGGATCAATGACGCTAGTTCCTCAGAGCATCTTCCATTGTAATACCGATAGAACAAGGACAGCATACCTACCCGACGCCTGTGCTCTAAAGATTGCAGTCCGTTTGTTAAGATTGGGGAATCTATCAAACGGACCAAATTACAAAAAAAATTTAAGTCCGGATTATCAAATTCCCTGGCAATTTTGTCAGTTTTTCAATTTTTTTCAGTGCTAATTTGAATGTAGCACGCTTTATATTCCTAACCGCTATCATTGCATGTCTGGATTCTGCATATTTGTGTGCAACTAAGTCATTCCACCCCCAAATTTGATCATAATGTTGGGTATCTTATGAATATTGATTTTGCACTATTTCGGAGTGCTTCAACTATACGTGAGAAAAAGTCGTTTATGTTTGCATCTGCAGGAGTGCCGCCGTTCTGAACAATTGTAATTTGTTGTTCAATTTCGTTTATATATAAAATGCTTGTTCTATGTATAAGTAAAGTATTTAGCGATCCGCGTACAAAAGTAATGTTATATTACCAATTAATCAGAAGTCCACTGAAAAGTTCCTGTGCTGAGGCGGACTGGTAGATTTCTTTGATTTTCTGTTATTTAGTTTCTATGATGTTTTTAATACATTTTCTAGTATGTCTGCATTAATTTCTTTCACCCATGTTTTGATTTTTTCCTTAAGCTTATTTATCTTTTCTATCTTTTTCAAACTTGGAGGAAGGATGTTGTAAAGTTTGGTTGCCAGATATATGTGGTTTCTTTGGCCAAAACTTTTCTTGAATTTTGGAACATCTCGTATATCCCTTTTTGAGGCTCTTGTATCATGTATCGGAGTTTCATTAGGAGATTTTCTGTTTTTAAAATGATGTATTAAAATTTTCTTGGCATATATTTGTTTTAAATTTAGAATGTCAAAACACTTAAAAATATCTATTAAGGGGGTTCTGATGGGTAATTTTAGTATGGTTTTTATAATGCTCTTCTGGGCAATATCTAAGTGGTTAATATTATTTGCTGTAGCAGATCCCCAAACTAGAATTCCGTACTCAAGACGGGAATGACATAAAGCATAAAATACTTGTTTGATATCTTTCCTAGGTAATATGTTTCTTAGGTTTTTGAAGAAATATACAAGTCTCGTAAGCTTTTTAGTGATTCCATTTATGTGTATGTCCCATCTAAGGTTTTCGTCTATTTCCACTCCTAGATACTTAATACTTTTTGCCTTTGTTATAATAGGGCAAGAGCAATGTGACTTATTGTTTTGACACTCGTGCAATTTTAGAGTGTATTCTTTACCCGGTTGACCTCTTGAGTTTTTTATTATAATATTATATTATGTTATTATAACATACCTTTTAGTCGTACCCACTATTTAACACGCCTAATTATTCAACAATTACAGCAGCTGATTCGTTAATACCTTCAACAATATCTACCTAAACCATGACATCGACATTTTTCCGAATTCACTGAGCACATTTAAAAGGAGCATCATGTCAATGATTTAAACTGTTTAGTGCGGATACATATCACTTCACTTTTCTTATATTTCACTACTTTACGCACAACTCTTACTAACTAATAAAAATAATATTAAAACGAATGCTAACACTTTTATAAATCACATATTATTGTGATGTGGGTACATTTTATAATAACAACATGTTTTCCCAATTCATTTTAAAAAAATACTCATTTCTCAAACTGAACCACAATACCGCCGAGTCGTTAGATTTTTTCAACTCACATGCTGGGTTAATTAGAAATTCCAAACAGTCGAAAAAACCTTCACATCGACTGAAATATCTGAATAAATTTTTTCGCCAGTACAAAGACAGCGATGCAAGTGACAATAAAATTAAAGGGGGGGGGAGTGGAAAAGGCGGAACGGCAGCGTTAATATATTTCAGGTTTATCCCCATCCGATCTTCCTACCTGCTTTCGGTGGGTGGTTTTTCAAATCAACCCGGGGCTGTATTTTACAGTTAGAATACATCAATTGTACTTTTAAAAAGTTTACGTCTTATTTTATAGTGCCAACATTGTTACTTGAAAACCTGATATTTATTAGTTAAGATTTTGTTAGCAAGCAATCAATAGTTGCCAACAAAATTACAACAACAGAAAACATTTATATTGAAAAAAATTTATTATAAATATATCGAGCATATTTCGCGACCATGCCGTTTTTGAAATTCTGAAAAATTTCACTCCAGACTACTGTACAGCCATTCATCAAAAAAGCTTAGATATTATTTTTATTGATCTGAATTTTTATTCAATAAGAAAGTACATTAAATTCTTCTGGTGAAATATTTCCTTAACATAAATAAATGTGGTTATTGCTCTTATAAACGCTCGTACAAGACACAATAAAAGATTTTCTGTACGTAGTCGTTTATTCCGTGTACAGTGAACATTATTATAAAGCGTGGTTCATGAGCTAGATAGGTCACAAGTGCAGCCGACTCAAAGCTTAACTCACTGCTGAAGGCAACAGAACAACGAAATGAATAACTGTTATTCTTCTGCGTGGTTTTATTCAGGCCACTGAAAACTTATAACATGGTTGAAAAAATTACATTTATCTTTCATTAATCCTTAAAGCAAACACATATACATAAGTAGTCCCATGGAGAGCTCGTACGTACGTCATCAATGATCGTCCTTTTCTTTCTTATACATTACTTTTAATTAATCTGTCGTTCCCGGCGCCTTTTTTCGGGAAGCATTTACTGGATATCCAACACCTCTGTCTTAAGTCACCCCGAGTGGCGTTTGGTGACTTAGAATGGGTGACCGTGTTATGGATGCACATATTTAAATGAAAGACTAGTGAGAAAAACTGAAATACAGGACTAGCTGTTACAGTTAGTTAATATGTGTTATGATATATTACCTTCCTGCTAAAGGGAACCTTTCTAGGGGAACTAAAAATACCTAGTTTTAAAATGGTGCGTAACTTTATTTCTCTTGCACCAATTTCTCTTGCACTGCTACGGCTCACACGTTTCTGAAATCTTCAGCCGTAGTCGTCACCGCGACTTGTGCAAAATACCAATCGGCAGAACAGATGTTCTAGCACAGCATAGGATGACAAGAGGAATGGAGCTAATAAATGAAATTTCAAAAAAAATAATTGAACTTAAAATAACCGTGAAGCTATGGCTAGTGAATTTCGGGAAGCTGAGAGATCTTCGAAATGAGGTTGGAAAATGCCTGGCGGTTGGGATTATGTACATAATACATTATTGTAATGTACATATATTTTGGCGCTGAAGAAAAGTGCCAAACTGAGGACTCCAACCTGGATAAACTCGGAGTCACTGGCAAAGTGAAAGGCAGGAGAAGCAGAGGATGTTACTAATGCGCTGGAGCGATCAAGTTACACTGGCGTCCGGCTCCGGAGGGTCGGTCTCCATGCGGCGCAGAGCCGCGAAGAGTGGAGGAACCTTTTCCGCCTTGGATATCGGAGTGGGGGTCAGCATCTTCAGCAATGGGGAACCGACTTGAGAGGAAGCTAAACACAGCTCAACCCATTGCGTCGTCATTTCATACTTTTTAAATCACAGTCAAAAATTACGTTTGGTTTCAGAATTATATTATGGACTGCTAACCTCGTTTCGGCTTTTCAATGACGTTTTTGAAATAAAAATCCCGTGGCCTCATTTCTCAGAATAAAGAAGTCGTCATTACATTGGTATGCTGCGTCAAACTCTATGGAGTAATTAGTTTTAATTGCACATTTGTCTTTGGTGCCTTATTTGTGGAATTACGCGATCAGCGCGTTCCACAAATAGTGATCGTAACTTCCTTGCCATTCGCCGAGAGTTTTATGGACAGTTACCGAATTCCACAGATGATTTGTTTAGAGCCTGGGGATGTATTAATTTTACTTTCTCGGACGACTTCCAAATCCCAGGCCTGACATGTCGGGGAATGTAAATAGACGTGTCGTTCGCGTCGCCTCATAGAGCGACTTTTAAATTCACAGCTTTACTGAGTGAAATGAATTCTTCACAAAAAGAAACTTTCCAATATGTAATGTTTTGACGCCTTACAGGAAAAAGACGAATAGTCTGGGAAAGAAGAAATTCATGTCACTCTTTGACGTAAGTCACATTTTGCCTGAAAATGAATGTGTTACTTCTTCTAGTGCTAAGTACTCAATATGTTTATATTTTTTATGTAAAAAATAAGACTTCACAAGTATTTGTCTTTCTTAGACGTGTCATTTATTTACGGGGCTTACTTACTAGATATATCCTTCCACCTACTTTAATAATTGCTCTATAATATTTTTGACATTTTTAGAAGACATGTAAAATATAAACATTAAAAAAGATATAGAATATTTAGTCAGTCGCCCTCACTAGGAGATCCTGTGAACAAGCTTTTGGATTGAGGCTTTTCAGAAACTTCTAATGGTCAACTTCAAGGTGTGGTTATTATGACAGCTGTTTCGGCGTTTCAGGCTATTTTTACTGTGGTAACTTTAGATTAGGTTGGGTTACGTTATGGTAGGTTAGGTTTCAAAGTACCTCACAGAATAGAGAATTTATTGTCACAATTACTTTTTCGGTAAATCGTTTTAACCGATAATAAATCATTTTAGACACCATAAAATTGAAATCGGGTGGGGGTAAATAGAATCATACAACAAGTCGTCTTAACGTGGCCTTGAACGCCGAAACAGCTGTCACAATAAAATGAATAAATGGATTTGTACTAATTGAAAACCAAATACTTATTAGGGTATTTTCAGGAACTAATTGGGAGTGTGTTGTATAACGTAACTTTACACCAAAAAACAATCAGAGTATTCATCAGTTCAAAGGTAGTTTTTACCTGCAAACGTAGCACGTCTTATTTCTTTGATTTGGTTTTATGATTATGTGAGGTGGTAGTTTTTTTTGAGATGATAAAGTAGAACATTTTCGACATATGTTTTTGTATAGGTAAGCTACTTGGAACGTTGAAGTATTTTGAACGATTTCTATTGCTGACGTTCTTATGGGAGTTCTTATTTATTAAAATGGTGTTTATTGTGCATTTCTGAGTTATATTTAGTCGGTGTGATTTTATGCAGCTTAGCCCTATCGTATTGTTTCATATTCAAAATAAATAATTATTCCTCAATTAAACTAACCAAACCACCTAAAGAGTGTCCCTGTCTTAAACACATATTTTAGAATAAATATTATATTTTATTAAGTATCCTCAAACATCCAAAAGAGATACTTTAAACATTGCCCTGGTAAGTGTTTATGATTATGATGACGAATATATGTTTCAGTAGATCAGACAATAAATGTATTTTAACAATATGAAAAACCAAAGAGCTTCGGCTCTATGCAATATATTGTACTATGGGCAAATTTCGTACATAACGCAATCGAAGCAATACAAAACCATCTCTGGACCAATCACGCTCCACCGGACATTGACGTCATTAAAGAGCCAATTAAATTGCACGGCAATTATCAGGGCCAGCAGAATTAGAGTTCGGTTTGTGTTTTAGAGATTAATTTGTAATTTATGTTCATTACACCGTGGAGTAATTACTAACGCGTCCCCAAGTGACGGCGCGCATTCGTTCGCGGGTGAAATTATCAGAAGCTCATATTCCAGCCTTAACCCTCGCATATACAATATTTCATGAACTGAATACCAAACACGAACAATGAATAATTTTCATAGCAAAATGTGCTTTAATGGATTGCGTCGTACAAATTTTATGATTCACATATTTGGTTGATTTGCAAAACTGACTTGGGAATCAACACAGTAAAGTGATAACAATTAACAATATAATCATAATGAGCTATGCAATATTGAATTATTATTATTGTTAGGAAATCAACGCAGTATACAATGCTTATGGCACAATAATAACATTTTGGAAATTGCATATTAGAAATTCAATGCGATGATGATGTTGAAACGATACTATTATTGTATTATGCATTGTTGATGTTGGAAAATCATCAACAAAATGTCATGTATATACAATGTATATTTCATTAGTAATAATAATACTAGAATGACATTATTATAAACTTTTCGCTTTGGGTGTTAGAATTATACAATAAACACAAACTATGCTTAAATAATACTATTACAATATTATACTCAAAATGATTGTAAGTTGATTACATTATATTTTAGAGATGTGTGCTTTTGTTGTATAGCAGTCAAATAGGGGGTGAAAAGAGAGGAAGATAAAAAATAACATCATGTAATAGAGAAGTACGGGCGAAGCTGGCCATGCATGTTTAATTAGGAAGACAGGAATTGAATGAAGGCAGCATCATAAACGCCGGTCAAACGATCTTTAATATATTTCATTTATTATAAACGTAGGTACTTCAGGTTCAGCCCCAGCTTAAGCACAGATAACATTGAGAGAAAGTGCTTATTTACAGTCGGAAATAAATCAATATATCCACATAATTTCATATATTGCTCATTTAAATTTCAAGCCGTTTGCACTTCCGTAAAAAACAAATAATTTTTATTTGACATCGGCGATGTTAATTTTTGTTTATGTACAAAAAAGCAGCAAGTTGTAAACAGTAATTCGAATAAAACTTCACAACACGATGCAACGGCTGCACGAGGAATCCTCTGTTTACTATTCCTAGTTTATTAACACTTCTGTTTTCATTGGAGCTTTCACCTAGGGTAAAAAGTCATTAAATACCTATGATATCTAATTGCCAACGTAATTAAATGAATTTATACAAATGAACAGGAGACTCATAAAGCTCTAATGAAAATTTTGTTGTATTTGAAGCATTCCTTTTTACGTGGAAGATAGAACTTTCGATAGAACTTGGAAGTTCCGAGACGTGATCTATTTTTGACTCCATTTCAACGCACGTGGCTTGAGAGTCTGTATCTCCAGATCATGTATACAAATATATCTACTGTCTTCAGTAAGATAGCGAAGATTTTCGTGCCCTTCTAATACACTCCACATTTTGGCCAAAATTGACTTTTTCGCATGAAAATTCTTACGTCTTTTTTATCCCCAAAGCACCATCTAAAATATGTCTCAGTGAGATAATTGCGCAACAAAGTTTCATTTAAAACCTTTTTTGTTTATGTTTTAGAACAACAAGGTTTCATTTGCAATTTACCAGCAACTTATTATGTTCTTGTCTTCTTTATACAACAATTGTATCAATGTTATATATGTGTAGTGGTACGCCACTACTTGATTCGAACGTCATTTTAGAAGTTTCGATTTTCTTCCAAACAAGCTTCTTGGATGTTCTTTTATGTTTTTAATTTTTGTTTGGCAATATCTACATAGCCACCAAAATGTTCGAGAAGCTTCTTCAGCTTATAAAAGCGACAGCATGAAGGAACTTGTCAGTCAGTCAGTCATTAGTCGTTTAACAATTTACAAGACTTCGCGTGTGACAACCCGCACCCTTCCGCTGCGCGGGGCGATAATACCCGGCTCTGCACGGTTCAACTATGGACTCCAACGGGGTCACAGCGCCCTGTCCCCATCGTTCCTGGCCAGCGCTACATCGGATCAGCACCCTGGTTCCAGCACATCTGACCAGCGCTACATCCACGCACATAGATTACGCGGCATCCTCGCCGGTCTAAGCCATCTCCCGCACAACTGCCGACCAGGTCCACCGCACCTTTCGGCTTCCCTGTCAGTACTGGAGCACCCGAAAGACCCACGCTATTCACCAGTACCTGATACGTCAACGAGTCCAGTCACCAGCAGCGGCGTCGACTCACTGACCCGTGCTTGACCAGCACTTCACCGCCTGCATCCGGAGTCTTCATCATCGGTCCTCAAGTCAACTCATATACGGCATCCTGACTCAAATAAAACCCTGTGACCTTCACAACATCTTTTATTGCGTGCCATTTCACCAGATCCCCAAATATGTAATAGCCCAATGGACGTTTAAATTAATAAATGAACTCATTTCTTACGTTTGGCCGTAAAAATCACAAATTAAAAATATAAATATACTTAATTTTATTTTTATAATAAGCTTTCGTTTGCAAATTTTACGGGAAACTTAGTTCTATTTGCCATATATAAAATATTTTTGGAGCAACATGCTTTCCATTTGCGTTGTTATTCGAGATCAGTCCTTGGGACACAAGGTTTCATCTGCCAATTTCTTGAAACTGAGAAAAAAATATATTCATGTATAAGTGAATATGCAGAACGTATTACAATTGAATTACCTTTACGTTTAAGAACTGTGCTGATTTTCAATAACAAAAATGTTATTGTTTTTAGGTAAGTTTTTTTTCAAAATGCCACATTTTTGCATGTAATGTTATGAAACATAAACATTTTTTTATCAATGTAAATTTTTATTATTTATTCGTGATTTAAACATTAAAGTTCAATATCTCAGTTTCTTGAAAATAACAGATTAAACCTTATCAGCTAAAGGGAACAATTTAGGGAATCCAAATAATATCTCCTCTCTTTCGGCAAGTCTCGAATTTGGCATTTTTGGTAACAGACTTTCTAAAAAGTTAAGGAGATTTGGAAAGCGCCTGAGGACTTATTCTCTTTTCTTTTCAATAATAAACCAAATAATAATAAGATTTTGAATTAAATTTACAACACCGAAGTCAGATACTGTTTTATTAGATTAAAGCATAATATCCAATCATTTTATTATTATACTATATATCCATTTTATCGAATTATTTTCATTTGCCATTACATGTACTTAATATTCTATGTTTTTATTACTACACTTGTCATCATAGCGCCCTCGATGTGATTTTGCACACAGACGGCGTTATACAAATCATCCAAATATTATTATTATTATTGTCAAATAGTTTTCCACCAGAGAAGCATTTTCTATCACACTTCTTACATGAATAAGTAGGATTTGTAATATTAGTAATCCATTGTGATAAAAAACCACACAAAAGCGCGTTTCTGATGAATCGTTAGCGCAGACCAGCTCACACAAATAATATAATAGTTTTAAGTACGATCCAAAATATATTTTTGTTTTAAAAGGGAATTCAATGATCACAGCTCACAATTGATATGACAATTTATGTTTTGAATAACATTTCTGCAGGAAAACATTTTAGGAGAACATGCTTTTTGGTCTAATCCATTTCAAATATTGTAAAAAAAATTGACACATATCATGGTCACCGCAATATCAGGTTATGTTAATATTTTAAAAGATTTTTCTAATACCTGCTTTATTTTAAGGGGGGTTCGTGCTGAGATGTGTAAACATAAAATATTGCAGTAGAAAATATGACTTCACATAACTCACGACGATATTATTCCGGACTCATCGTTGAATAACATCGTGGAATAAACTACATTTAATCTGGAACGAATATAACCTTCCGAAAATAGTTCATATTCCTTCGAGGTAAATCAGTTCATCCATAGGGGGCCGAACTGCAGGAGGATATATTGGATGGTCCATGCCCCAGACTCCAGACACTCCGGATGACCGGAGAAACACTATTATCTGGATAAATAAGAGAGCAATTTGAGACAGGGGGATATTTGCTTTGAAACGCGGATACGTGTTGGTTTTGGGAAGTGATCCCAGGCTTCGAATAAACCAATCGGGCGGGAGATGTTTCCTGGAAATATCAATGGACCTACAAGATATATCGCTGAAGAAGAAATACTCGTACTTCTGGGAAGTAAAAAGTAATGTTTTCTTGTAAATTTTGCACTTGAGCAATACAAAGTCTATCTTCCACTATAACATTAAATAGGTTGTCTTTTTTTCAGCATAAGAGCCATCCACTTTTTTTCTTGGCATTCGGAAAAGTGTAATGACTCTTGCGACAGTTGTAACAGGTGACGTAGTTGTAACTGTGATCGTATATCTGGTGACAATAATTGTGATAGCTTTAGCCTCGTGTTTTACTATAATACTGATTAGTGGTTAGGGTCGTGACACTCGAGTCCAGATAATAGTGACGGTTATATTAGTTTCAACCGTAGTAGAAGTGTGAAAAATCTAAAAGGTTACAAGAGTTATGACAGTTGTAACACTGATGAAAGTTTTAAAAGTAGTGCATATAAAACATTATGACAAATATGCCGTCAGATTTCAGCTAGCCGAGTAATATTAAACCTGTCATTAGCAAAATAAACTAGCTAAAAGCTTCACACGTTTTGAAATATTACTGTCCACAGATCGAAAGCGAACCTACTAATGAAAACATATCATTTCCGCGTGAGGCTAAAATAAGTCACAGGGAAACTAAATACTGTGTGGAATATAAAAAGGAGGAGAAACGCGATGAGAGGGAAGGAAGTTGAATAAAAGGCAGACGGAATCATATAATTGGGCATTACGATATCTTCCTGCGATAATCTAACTTCCGAGAAGCAGCCTAAAGTCTGATGACGTCACAGACAAAGAAAATCACTCCTTATTAATTTTCCATCTATCTTTGGAAAAATCTTCTTTAAAAGCGTTTCGAAAAAGTTTCTCCGAAGCGAATTGAAATAATCTGCTGTAATTACGTGGACGGAAGATCCTGCGGGTATTTATTTTCCTAACGGAAGAGCAAACGAAATACGGAGATAGTTTAAAAAGATAATTATAAAAACGGCTTATTCATTCATTCCAGTATTTAAGTTGATTGTTGAATAATCTTAATCTAAATCTCAGTCTGTGGTACGTAATTGTATTACTGTCACACTCGACACCTTTCTAGAGCAGGTGAAACTTTAGCATCACTAATATTGAGGAATATTTTGAGGTGGGTTGATTGGTAAATTTAAATGTTCCGTTTCTAAATTTAGTTTTTGATTTCAAATAAATATATAAGTTTATAGCAACATAATATGTAGGTTTTTATTATATTACATACACTATCCCGATAAAGCTGATGTTTGTGCTTAGGAGAGCACAACTTATATATTACAACTACTTGTGCATATGTTTGTGCTTAGGAGAGCACAACTTATATATTACAACTACTTGTGCATATGTTTGTGCTTAGGAGAGCACAACTTATATATTACAACTACTTGTGCATATGTTTGTGCTTAGGAGAGGACAACTTATATATTATAACTACTTGTGCATATTATTTGGTAACGTTATAAAATATACATAAAGTATAAATTTTCAAATTAAGGTTTAAATTGAAAAGTTTTAAAGTGAAAGGTAACAGAGTGAATGAAGTTAAGTGAAAAATTAGACATGTATAGATTATATCATCTTTGCATATGTTTTTTCAGATTTTTGAAAGGATCCTAATATACATGGAGGAAATACACACACACAGCATATCATTCAGCAGTCGAGCTATTGAGACCCCACCCTCACGACCGTGCCATTGAGACCCCACCATCACGACAGTGCCAGGTGGTAAATATCAACCGCGAATATTTTTCTTTAACGCCCACCTCCCCATATATTAGTATTTTTTCTCGTACCCAAATGTTAAACCATTAAAAATATCAATTTTGGTGCTTATAAGGAAAGCGCCGCCAACATATCAATAAATGCTGTTGATTCTTATGGTTAGAAAAAAAAAATTAAAAAAAAAAATGGAATTTTATGAAACGGAAAAAAAGATTACTTCGAACAAATTTAGGATCTCAACAAATGAGCGCTGGAATTTCAATAATATTTATAATATAGAGAGTGCAATGTGTACAAAAAATTAAAATTGGTAAAAGTCATCAATTTTTTACTCTTGATTGTCCCACAAGAGATAACTTAACTCTGTTTTAATGGAGCCCCACGTGAGCTGATCTCTTCAGGATAAACCAATAAACCTTGTCCATATGTAAGAATACCTAAGTACCAGTTACTAACTTAATGAAGCTAAGTTACGTTTTCATGGCGGGTATTTGAGAGATTTTTAATCATTCTGAACACATAAATTTTTTTTTGTTAAATCGTGCTTTATCTTTTTCACCAGTAATTATTTTTAAATCGTGCGTTACTGTTTATCGATTCTTAAATATTCTATGATTGACTCAACGTGGCGAAGTCCTGTTTAACTCGACCATTTGGTATTTTACCTGTCCCTAAATTTGTTATCCGTCTGTGTGATCTGTTTCCTGTTCAAGGTGGTGGTTGTGTTGGATACTACTAGTTCGCAAGAGCGCGATTTCTACTGCGAGCCCTCAAAATGGAATATTCAATATTTTCATACCTAATACCTACCTGCCTGAAGAAACCTTAAAAAAGAATTAGAAAGACATTGGGATATGAGAATTCTTTGGACATATTGTATGATTATTTTAATAAAAAAAAAATGAAACAAACTTTTTAGGACTCGATGTTTTCTGTTCACAGAACTACTAGTAATAATTGAAGTTTCTGTGCTGGTGGCGTAACGGTTCAGCCATTATACGTTGATATTTTGTGTCAATAAGTTAATCAATTTAATGAGATATTTCTTCCAGTTTATGTAGCGATTCTAATACGTATTTTATAAGGGTGGAAGCAATAAAAATTTGACCTTCCACGAAGGCGTCGACAAAAGCCTTTATTTCATTTTGCTAATAAGATTCTACCGCCTTTTTCCTATAAAAGCCTTCCGAGTTCCTTATTTAGTACAAATTAAAAGGGCGCTCAAATCGCTATTAAATGGAAATGGTTTCTTAAAGGAATAGAATTACGAAAAATGCCACCAATATTTAAGACACTATTGGCTAAATGTATTTGGAAACATAAAAGAGTTTTCAGTACCTGATGATAAATTTAAGGTCTTTTTTAGTATTAGTAAATGGCATCCTACAACTAAAGTCAGTGTTTCAGAATCTTGAATTTTTCTAAAATGTATATGAAAATAACAATGGTCTGTTATGAAGTTTTGAGATGCGCACTGATTGCATTTTCCAATCATATTCTTCCCCCTACTCATTTCGGCTTCATAATATACGCCTGCGAATTTAGAACGAACTTCATTAATTCGCTCAAAGTGCACAAACGAACACACACCAACGAGCGGCTCTGCTGCTGCGATCAGTGCGGCTACCGTTTCAACCACACCTCCAACTTAAAGAAACATGTGGCTAGAGTGCACTGCTGACTATCCGCACCGTCTGTTTTGGCCGTATTTCAAGGGAAGGTGCTGCTCTGAGCAATAAGCACCTCGGAGATCGGAGTGTGAGCTTGTTGGAGCAATGAATGATTTACTGGTATTTCAATGAAAGATGCTTTGCGAAACTATTGTCCGTGATTGGGTTACAGCATGCCGGCATCCTTTATCGGTGTTACCGGTATTTCAACGGAAGTTACTTCTTAGAGCAAAGAGAAACTCATCTATCGACAATTGACCCTGTTGAATCAAAGAGCATATGTGCGATTTCATCATCTGTTTTACCAGTATTTCAATGAAAGTTGCTCTTAGTTCGTTTGATGAGACTACCTGTATTTATACCATTAAGGAAATAATGTGGTGTCTGTTTTACTGGTATTTCAATGGGTGATGATTTATTTAATGTGATTATCATACAGGAAGTCCCAACTGCTCAAAGCCAGTGTGACTATGACATCCGTAAATTGGAGTAAGATTTTAGGCTGCTGAAAGCGGGAAGGGGAAGGGCATGTGACTGGCTGGTATGAGCAAATGAATTAAATGTATGAATGCGAATAAAACAAGAAATATGCCAAGACAGCTGTGTGATAGTTAGTTTGTACTATACTCAATTATTCAGAAATATGATATGAAAAATATGCACATATTTCCTTCCTCCTACAATTTCAGTTTTAAATTATATTTTTTTGTATAATTATTTTTACTAATTGTGGACGTTTTATGATTATTTTAATCTATTTTGTGATGATTTTAGTCAAATTATAATAATGTAAGTTTTACCAAATTACAACTTATTGTAATGGATCTTTCATAATATGATCAATGGTTAGTTTTTAGATTCTCACGGCCAAAAGCATTTTTGTTGTTTGTTTTTGGGGTGTTATGCCGTAAAGAAGGAGTTAGCGCAACACGGCATAACACCCCAAAAACAAAGAACAAAAATGATCAATGGTTGCTTTTTCTAGAATGTTCCTTGAAATAATTTTAATCTTAAGTGACCTACCACATATGTATGGTGCTGTATATTATCTGCATATATGGTTGGTGATAGCGTGGATCATTCTAGAGGTGTATTATGTATTTGTACAGCGCCCTTGAGGAGATTTTGCACAAAAACGGCGTTCTACAAATCATCCAAATATTATTATTGAGGATCTTATAGTATCACTGGCTTCGGATATTTGGGATTCTTGTGCGGTATTTTTTTATTTATTAACTTGAAACATGAATAATTCATTTATTACAATTTATTTTGATTACTAAGGCTGTTACAGTCTAGCTTGATTCTAAAAATTGGTGCAGACTTTATAGTTTCCGGCAGCATGTTATAATATTTCATACAATCCAGCTGGATTCTACCATTTGGTGCAGACTTTATAGTTTCCGGCAGCATGTTATAATATTTCATACAATCCAGCTGGATTCCACCATTTGGTGCAGACTTTATAGTTTCCGGCAGCGTGTTATAATATTTCATACAATCCAGCTGGATTCTACCATTTGGTGCAGACTTTATAGTTTCCGGCAGCGTGTTATAATATTTCATACAATCCAGCTGGATTCTACCATTTGGTGCAGACTTTATAGTTTCCGGCAGCGTGTTATAATATTTCATACAATCCAGCTGGATTCCACCATTTGTTGCAGACTTTATAGTTTCCGGCAGCGTGTTATAATATTTTATTATTTTGTGTAGTAAACATTTTTGCGTATTGGCTTTGACTTTTTATAATAGCCTAATTTCATTGCACGTTCTTGTGATATGTCCGTAAATGTCCTTATTATACATAATTTTGTTTGAAAAGTATTAGGGTAAAAGGTGGTTTATTATTCTATGCATAAATATCGTCGCGTTTAAGGTCAGCCAATTCAGTTCCTTTAACATTTTAGTTACTTTTGAAAATCTATTATTCTCATTGCTCTATTTTGGATAATTATTTTATTCTCTGTAATGACAGAGAAAAGAATTATTGAGCGGAGGTTATAATGGCAATAAAGAGCAATAGTTGAGTTGTATATATATAGTGATTGTATATTTTCTGGTATTTTTTTATGAACTCATCATATTTTTTTTTACGAAGTGCTCATATTTCCTAGTAAGTGAACATATTTTTATTTTATTTGATTTAACGCCTAGCTGAGCTTTTACATATTAGAAGAGCAGAATAGTCCCAGTGAACTTTTTAAAATTAAACAAAGCAGTTTTTAAAGCATGAAGCAATGTCAAAAATGAAAACCCACATATGAAAAAATATAAAAATAATCTAAACTAACGCTTTTAAAATCAAACCGAATCCATTATATACCACAACTTCCAAATCAAACCGAATCCATTATATACCACAACTTCCAAATCAAACCGAATCCATTATATACCACAACTTCCAAATCGAACCGAATCCATTATATACCACAACTTCCAAATCAAACCGAATCCATTATATACCACAACTTCCAAATCAAACCGAATCCATTATATACCACAACTTCCAAATCAAACCGAATCCATTATATACCACAACTTCCAAATCAAACCGAATCCATTATATACCACAACTTCCAAATCAAACCGAATCCATTATATACCACAACTTCCAAATCAAACCGAATCCATAATATACCACAACTTCCAAATCAAACCGAATCCATTATATACCACAACTTCCAAATCAAACCGAATCCATTATATATCACAACTTCCAAATCAAACCGAATCCATTATATACCACAACTTCCAAATCAAACCGAATCCATTATATACCACAACTTCCAAATCAAACCGAATCCATTATATACCACAACTTCCAAATCAAACCGAATCCATTATATACCACAACTTCCAAATCAAACCGAATCCATTATATACCACAACTTCCAACTCCCTTTACACGACGTTTAATTTTTGATCAAATCTAATTATTTAAAATTCAGTACTGGACTCGCCTGAGCTTACTAACTTAATAAAACACCATATACAGTAAAGGTCAACACGACAAGCCGATTTCTTTCATTTAACCAAACGTAGAAAAAACATTAGAAAAAATCCTCAAATCTCTTTGTATGTGTTCATTATAGAACTAAATTTCACAATGAAGATAATCCCAGCAATAACGTGAAATACCAAACAGAAGAATCGCGTACGATCAAAACACTATGTGAGTGTGGAATGTATCAGGAGTGTTACCTCTCTTATATTCCTCTTCCTCTCACCGGAACCTAATAATTAGTGTTATCTTAAACTTCACCGTTAACATAAAAAAAATTCTTAACTTTAATTAACTTCATAAATATGTACATTGTGTTTCTTACAAAGAAAACAAATATAATAGTGGCGTCGGCACGGCTGACAATTACGTTATTAATAACTGTAACACAACCAGGTCTGAAATAATTATCAGACAGCGTAATTAGATGCAATTGATTCATCAAACATCAAACAAGAAATAATATGTTTAGTAGGGCATTTCTGTTTTCTCTAAAATAATGAAGAATAACATTAGGTTATGGAGGTATTTTTATATTGTTTTTATGTTGACGAATACATTTTATATAACGATTAAAAATGTTCCATTTTAGATTTGCCCCCAAAACGACATGTTCAATTTTATTCTTGAATTTGGCGGCGTTGATGCCACGCCGGGTGACGTTGGCGACAGCCGTCTTGCCAAAAATTGAAGTTTTTGAAGTGAAACTTCTTTACGCGCGTTATGCAATTTCGAGGACAGGAGTAAAACCAACTCATGACCGTCATGAAAAACCGTGATCATTTCGCTATAGGAGCCTAGCCAATATTATATACCTACTTTAGGTCACTCTCCAAACTCAGCTTCGCGGTCTAGAGGCAGAGAGCCCGATTGTCGTCGTGAAGAACCGAGGTACGATCCCCGCTTTAACTAATTTGTTTTTTTTTTTGATATTTTTAAAAGTGATAAAATGCTCTCGTGCTGGGACTTTTAGATATTTTGACTATATGATATTTTGGTCGAATACGTAATAACCGCGGTCTAGAGGCAGAGACACTCCTTATGCAGGACCCGGGTTCGAATCCTATATTGTTATAACTTTTAATTTTTTTTTATCAACGATTTGTAATAATGTAGTAAAAAATTAGATAAATTTGTTAATTTAAATTTAATTTACTTTACGGTACCTATATGATATTTTGGTCGAAATATAGCTTACAAATCGAGCCGGTAGAGTCGATCGGTATTTTGATTAATTATTTTTATTTATCAACGATTTGTAATAATGTACTAAAAAATTAAATAAATTTGTTAATTTAATTTTACTTTAATTTACGATACCAATATGATATTTTGGTCGATATATAGCTTAAAAATCGAGCCGGTAGAGTCGCTCGGTATTT
Source organism: Hesperophylax magnus (assembly GCA_026573805.1). Lineage (NCBI taxonomy): Eukaryota > Metazoa > Arthropoda > Insecta > Trichoptera > Limnephilidae > Hesperophylax > Hesperophylax magnus. The sequence goes on from JAIUSX010000014.1 coordinate 1,470,096, forward strand.
TGATTAATTATTTTTTTTTATCAACGATTTGTAATAATGTATTAAAAAATAACATAAATTTTTTAATTTACCTTTTTTTAATTTACGGTACCTATATGATATTATGGTCGAAATATAGCTTACAAATCGAGCCGGTAGAGTCACTCGGTATTTTGATTAATTATTTTTATTTTGAATCATTAAAATTACTAAGGTGATATCTCACAAAAGCGGCGCTATACAAATTGTCTAAATATTATTATTATTATTATTATTAATCAAGGCCGATAACGCCGCGTCGCGCGAAATATCTCTCCTCGCGGTCTAGAGGCAGAGCGTTCGACACTCGTTATGCAGGACCCGGGTTCGAATCCCATATTTTTATAACTTTTAATTTTTTTTATCATATACTACTTATAAATATGTCAATAGACAGAAAAAAAGAGAGAATGAAATGAAAAGAGAGAGAGAAGAATTATAAAAGTTTCACTTCCGTCGTGCGTAGGCTTGCCACACACTGTATTTTTTTTGTCATAACGACTGCAGCCAGCTGGAACCGTTTCGGAATGTGAGGTTTTAGATCATTTTTGAAATCAATAATTTTGAACGAAAAATTTTATTTCATACATTTTTAACGGTATTCATATTTTATGAAAATACCCCATTGGAATTTTGAGCGTAAAATTTATGTACCTAAGAAATTTGGGCTGAACTCGTTTAATTTCTATGTTGTTAGAGTAAACTTTATACAAAGCGGACCGAATGGGTGAATTGTATTCCAGTTGACTTAACTAATGAAATATAGAGCGTTTTCATACAATCTAAGGACTTGAAATCAATAAAAGTTCCGCAAAGGAAGCCAAGCATTTTTAAAGCCATATAGTTAATGTATGCAATGAATGTGAAATTTTCATCGTATATTACACCCAATACACGAATTAGTAATACTGGAACTCCAACGCAACTCCCTATGCAAGAACGTATATTGAATTTAAATTTGAATACAACAACAAGGTAGAAAAACTGTAACAAACACACAGCAGAAAGTTTACAAGCGTTCCACGTTCTACGTTTCAAAGATTTTGTCGTTTGATAAATGAGAAATGCGATTCAGAGTAAAACGGATTTTCAAAAAAATAAAATCGTGTCTTTCGTTGGCTCCGTTTATAAGACTATAAAACGTGAAAATGCAATTTTTTCTAAAGTATAATAGTTATTGTCGTAAATGTTATCGAATGAAAGTAATGACGGACAAGATGAACGAGGCACTAAAAAGGCCATTAAACGCAGAACTCAATCACGGGATTTATAAAAAGGCTCTGCTGCGGAAAGTGTCTATTCTGTAACTATTTTACCATCTAGTTTTAAGTAAAACCAATAAATCAGAAAATAATAGTGAATCACAAATAATCAAAAACAGAATGTTTGATATATATATTTTTTGTTCGAGAATACCGCTCAAGATTTCCAACTTTTATCAACCGTTTGGAGCTAGTGACACTATGGAATCCCAAATTAGGGTAAGTTGTGATGCTGAAATAGAAGAGGAAGTGGGAAGGACCTTGTTATTCGATCCTGGTCATCAAAGATGGGCAAAGCCATTTCAAGCAACAATTCAATGCCAAATGGTGCACTTTCACCAGGGTGCACTCTCTACTATATACATATTTTTTAATTTGCCAATACAAGCTCAGTGAATTCTGTAAGCTATTATTTTAACCTAACCTAGAGAATACCTTTATCTAAGAAATCATTTCTATTTTTCCTTTCACGTCGCCAACGCAATTTTTATAATAAAGTTTTCAACTATACCTGTTGAAATAATAAATAATACAATTTTTGCCGATTTAAAATTTGTGATGGTTGACAAAGTACCTATTATAGTAGATACTTAGCTCACCTTCATTAAACAATTAGTCTTATATATCAGCCATAATTACCGGAAACCATAAAAACTACACCAATTTATAAATTCAAAATAGATCTATACCATCCAAAATAAAATATATGCATGTGTAAGTTGTCTTGTCAATTAAAATCAACAAACACCTAAAATAAAACAATTCATCTTCTGAATAAATCTGGAAAACCTAAATAAATTTACAATAGGTCCAAATAACAAACCTACCTCAGTGTAAGATACATCAAATGGGCCAAACTCTTTGACATCGGTTTTGGTTGAAGCAGGCGACATTCGTTGCCCGAGTATGTCTATATAACGGATGACATGGACGAAACGCAGTAATCACCCGGAACACGGGAACAAATTGATGTATTTATTTAGTCACGTGTCACCCTGTACCAGGGATGCTGTAAACCCATCAACTTTTCGTGCTTCACGAGATGAGTACCTTGTGATACAGTTCCGGGATATTCGTGGGTTTTATTGCCAAGAAGAGAAGACAGCTGCAGTGAAAACTTGAAACTATATCGAATTAATCCGTTTGGTGAAATTAAACACCGCGCTTTATGACTTTGAAAAGATTTTACGACGAGATTTTACGATCACAACGCATTATTAAAAAAGGTCGAAATAATAAATCTAGTTTTAATCTGGCAAAATAAAGTGGAAAACGACAAAGATTTAATGATCAAATTAAAACCAATTCTGTAAGCTTAGAAAAAATAACAATTGATTATTTTCGTCCTCGTTTTTTGGGGGTAATATGCCGTGCTTCGTTACCTCCTTCATTGGCCAACATTTCGGACAGAATTAAAATGTCCATTATCAGAACAAATGTGCATAAAACCCCAAAAATAAACCAGTATAATACTTTTGGCGGCCGCGAATATCTCAAATCATTATTGATTAGTTATATACATTTATCGCACTCCGCAACTACATTTCAAGAAAAGAAAATAATTTTTGAATTTGTGGTACTTTTGTATATTGACATTTCATATAAACATAAATCAAGAATTTTAAATATAGCTGCATTTAACTGTGCATATATTATATTTGAAAATATTTCAAAATTCAACATCAAAAATACGCCTTACGGTTGAAGTTTCAAATACTAAAAATATCAGCCCAAAAATCCCTTAGTTTCACTGGGTGTACTTTTAAAAGTATACAATGTATCGGTTAGGCATCACCTATTGGTTAAATTCTCCATCGTTGCGCAAGCAACATTTTCTGCTTTAAATTACTCTAGTGTAAGGTTTTAAAAAATTGTCAGATTATTTATAATCTGGGAATGTTGGTTTTTCTTTGAAAAAGGGGGTAAACGATTTTTTATTGATGGCAGTGAAATTTAGGTAGTCCAGTTTTTTATTTTGTTTTTTATTAATTAAAATTTTAAACACAATATTACAATTAGGGTTTTACATAGCTTATGTTTTCTATTCATACTACTCTTCCATTAAAAGCATTTGCTTGTGGATGGAAGAGAAGTGTACATTTGCTAAAAATTAATGGTATAATAATATAATGCATTATTTGGTGAAATAATTAACATATTTTAAATTACAGATTTATGTTACATTAAGTTATGGTTACAAAGTAAAAAAATAATTACGAAATTAAAATCCATACAAACTGTTGTATTTGAAAAGAAGAAAAAATATTATCAAGGTTAAATAGAGTATTGTAGGATAATTTGTGAGATTTTCAAGTGAATCTAGGGGAAGCAGTTTCTTTGAATAATCTCCCTGAAGTATTTTTTTATACAGTTAAATATTTGTTTTTTTATCATTAATGCTTCTGATTTCTTCTGGTAATTTATTAAAGAAATGTTTTCCTTGGTGGATATAATGTTGCAAAAGAAGTGTGTCGATTAGTTAAGTTTATTTTAATTTTTCATAAATAAGTTTTTAAATGAAGAAACTTTGGATTCTTCGAATACGCGTTCAGTAGGGAAGTCTGGAAGTTTTTTTAGTATTATTTTTAATATGAGTTTTTGGTCAGACTAGTTTGGTAAGCTGCTCCTAAACTGATAATTGCATATTGTAGAACAGACTGTAATAATGAATAATATATTGAGTATAGATTTTTCATTGATAAGAAATTTCTGATTCGTAAGAATATATAAATTAATTTTCTTTATTGTATGGCAGATATAACTAATAAGTGCATAACATATGTAGGTATACCGTGTGAGAGGCCGTACACTTATGCTCTGAAAGCGAGGACTTCTGCATATCAGAAAGTACCAATCAGCAGAGCGACTCTAGATTCGGTATATATTATCGAATGTCACAAAATAGTTAAACACCTTCCATGAATTTTGATACTTACATGTACCTTAAATTTGAAATCTTCTCCGTAATACATTCGTGCATCTTCATTTTGTTGAGAACATGAATAAAGAAATAAACAAATATTAAGGCGATGCACAACGTCGTGTAATATTTTAAATTGAGCCGCTATCAATAATAACCCTTACGTAGATGGCGATAAGGTTTAAATTCCCGCTTAACACCATCCGCCTGTTTTGATTTATGCAAGAAAAAAACATGGCCAAAAAGTGCCTGTTATTTTATTTTGTGCATGTTCAGGCATAAATATTTTTTTTTTTCGGATCATTGTATAAATAACTTAATTTGCCACATTATACAATTAAATCATAACCGAAAATGGGTTCGTAAGTAGGAGATTTTGAACCTTAAAGCAGTTTTCATAGGCCTTATACATTATTTTTTTCTAGGCTTATAAAAAGATTTATCTAAAAAATACTCGATTATGCCAAAGGCCAAGATGTATTCTACTCGCAGTATTTAATTAAAGCATCTGAAACATTTCTAGGCGACCAAATTTTAAAACCAAAAACACATGATTTTGCATTACTACGTAGGTATGGCATCGCCTTTATCACTTTTTTAAAAAATATTTACTTGGGTCTAAATTTACGAGACAAAAATAAATCAAAAGAGATCTTTGAATAAATAAATATAGATTTTAGTTATAAGGCTCATGTTAGATTGCAATAAAATATCTGTACGAGTCGATACTTGTGCAACGTAACGGTTCGAATGTCCGATGAGTTTATATAATATAATATATTTATTTTCCCAGCAGACCCATTGCGGTTTTATGGCACGGCGCTGTATCGCAGACACTGGCCCGGAATTTGGTGGGAGGCGAATTTATGTTTAAAATCTGTCGGCAGTAAAATACGGCCATACGTCGAAGATACGCGAACAAAATACGTTAGTCTTGTTATAATGTCATTGGAACTTGGCACCGCGCCTAAACTTCGCATATCATTTATTTATTTATCTTAAAGATTGAACTTTGGCATGGTAATTCATTCAATTTAACAAATCGAGCAGTTACTGATTGAAATTTTTACATTAGAAGGTAAATTTCTTACAATATATTTTTTATGTTTGTCTTGATCTTTAGTAGACAGACGAAAGATATATGGAGTTTATGCACGATACTCTTCAACTGGTTTTAATCAACGGATTTTGTGAATGAAAAATTTACTAAAATATGTTCAAATGGACATTGGTTGTATTAGTTTATTCATTTGACCGGTAATATTATTCGATGAACATTTATACATTTTTTACAAGTTATCAGTTATAATTAAAGTTCGGTGGCAAAAAAAATTTGATTTGAATTTTCAAATCGCTAATTATTTTTAATTTAAACGAATTTGAAGAACTTGTAGCGTCGATATTAATCCATTGAATAATTAATAATAAATCGCTCGATCTACTTAGGTACGTACTTGCTACTTAGGTACGTATTTGCAGCCGAAATCAAAACAAAGCAACCTACCTGTTTCAAGACCTACTTGCATACTCGCGACAATACTAACGCGCACCCAGTCCGGGATACTACGAGAACTCGCCAGAAGGTTCGAGTCTACGGCCTATGCTTAATCGCCGCAATGTCGAAGGTTCCCGAAACACACAGTCTGTGCGAGTGCCTAGAATTTAGTTGCCATCCATCTACCTACTGCCGCCGTCGGCCGAGTAGTATAAATAAGCCCGACGCAGCGAGCCAGTCAGTCAGTCATAATTTTGCCGCCAGTCTACGAGGTTCAACGAGTGATCACCCGCGTTCTTCTTACTAGCGCGAGGGACACGTACCCGGCTTCGCCCCTATCATCATGGACTCTATCGGGACATCATCATAGCGCCTCGGCCACGTCCGCGGCCAGCGCTACTCGGATTACAAGCGCCCTGGTTCCAGCGTCTCTGACCAGCGCTTCTTCCACGCTACCATGACCACCACGAGGACACGCAGCATCCTCACTGGTCTACATCGTTCCCGTTCAACCGCCTATAAGGTCCGTCGCACCTTCGGCCGTCTCGTCAGCACTGGAGTGCCTGAAGACCTACGTTCTTCGCCAGTGCCTGACCTCCATCGAGTCCCGGTCACCAGCGCCCGGCGTCGACTCACTGACCCGCGCTTGACCAGCACATCACAGCCAGCATCCGGTGTATTCTTCTGTCCTACATCATCTCCTCGTCACGGCTACTGACTCACCAATAAAACACATGTGACCTTCACAACCTTCTTTCATTTCGTGCCTCACCATTGATCCCCAAAAACTTTTCAAAATAAAGATTGGGCCCTTAAAAAGTCGACCGGAAAATGTATGGAAACCTAAGAGATATTCATAAGAATATCAAATAAAAATCAAATATTCCAAAACTCGTGTGAATCGGCTGTTTTATTCACTATAACTTATTCCAAAAATTAAATCGACTGTCAACCACTCGAGTGATTTTCGGAATACTTATGCCGAGTTTGCAAAACGTCAAGAGTGATCGCACGCAATAATATGCCATTTTTGACTCGCAGAATTCGCGCATTTCATGTTTTTATAAATCCTAAATATATAAGATAAACGATAAAATATAGGTGATTTCAATAGCTATAGCTATATATAGCTCAATATTCAGTTTATATGTCACCGTATTAAACTTCAGAAGTAGAAATTTTCAACTCGAAAGCCACTCAACTCATATTCCAGTTATTGACGCGAGCGCTCGAGTGGTAATGGTGAAGCAATATATCTTGTGTTTTGGTTTTAAAATTTGAACTCTTAGAAATATTTTAAGTAAATACTGCGAGTAAAATACGTTTTTGTCCATTTCAAAAAATAAGTGAGTATTTTTATAAACCAGTAAAACATAAAGCACAAGGCCTACATAAATTTTTATAAACTTCAAAATCTACTTCTAACGAACATTTAATTTTAAAATTTTTTTTTTTAAATTTTTTTATTTAATATTAAATTTACAATACATGTTATTACATTACATTAAGTTTATTTTATTTATTATTATAGTACATCGTGATACACCTTTTTTTAGAGCAAATGCTCGTGTTAAAAAGGCGGAGAAACGCGTGTAATTAATGATTTCACATATTTTTTCAAAGAGTGTAAAGATAATGAAAAGAATTTTTATTTTTTAATATAACAAAATAAATTTTTTAAATGTAACAAAATTTTATCAAATAGAAAAGAGAAAAGGATGTAAAAGAAGGAAAGAGATAAGAATAAGAAATAAGAGAGAAGGATTTCAATATAATAATAATTGAAAGATTATATTGTATTTTAAAAGTATAAACGATTTTAATATGCTATTGATATAGTGTTTTTATTGAGCTTTTGAATTTTTTATAATTCGTTTCCAATCTTAAGTTAAGAGGTAATTGGTTAAACCATTTGACACCAAAATATTTATTTTATGGTTTTACTATATAATGTGCAAATTATTATTTTTTTTAAAGATTTAAATATTTGTGCCTTTTTGGATATGCTATTTTCTTACAAAAAAACAAAACACAGGCCAAGGTGGTTAAGCAAGAATTTATACCTTGTCGCCATCTACATAAGGATTGTTATTATTTGTGGACAGATTCCAAAAGTTACACGACTTGGTTTATTGCCTTTATAGGTAAAACGCTTCAAGCAACAAAATGGATCAATATAAACAAATGTTTACGGATTCGTAGAATTCAAAAATATGAAGATTTATATGTTACCTGGCGATTACTTGTTTTTCAAAATATTGCAAATCTGTTTTTAGTGATTTGAGGGCTTAATAATTTCATCTACGGTTTTCTCGAAATAATTTAAAAAAATGTATTCATTAATTTAGTAATTGTGTTCTTTGAAGATTGAAAACTATTCTAGATCAAACCGCTAAAAAGCATTATTAGCAAAAATTTCTGGCTTGAATTGTTTCACCTATTTACAGTCAATATGATCGAGTAATAACGAGTATCATAGTGGACAAATCTCAGTTTTAACGGTAATAACCATCTACATTGAGCATCTTTATTCACAATCGTAAGCAATAATACAATTCAAATAGGAACTTATTATGAAAAGAACATGTTAGGTTGGTGTAACCCGTTCAATACACTCAATACGTGCTTAATGCTAATAAAGCCTCAATGGAATAACACGAAAGCATATACTATTTCTAAGCAATCTAAGGGTGGGTACATTTTTTGATTCGAGTTAGAATTACGAGAGGAAATAATTTACCAACATTCACGAATAATTTCCATCTCGTGACCTTTTAAGCAATATATTCACATGGCAACTTAATCAAATAATTCGCGCATTCCATCGCTTACCCCAAAGTCAGCTAAACGCTGTATCGAATATATTATCACATAAATATTACGTAATGCTAGGGGCTGGAACCTACCCCCACCGCCCATTAACGGGACCACCCTAGTTGACATTGTTACACTTCTCTGAGTAGGGGGTAGTTAAATTATTACAAAATTATGTATTATTACAAAATAATGTATTAATGTATAACAATGTATCAATCAAAAGACCGTGATCTTTTCAAAGACTTTTAACCTATACTATTAGGTACTAGAAAAATCACGGAATATTATAATTGTATGATTTGTGAAGATGAAAAAAAAAATTCACCAGAACGTATTCATTTGTAGGTGGCGAATTTATTGCTTGTTTGAATCCTTTACACATACATATTAGAAAAAGACACTTAAACTCAAAGCAAATCCGGGTTCCAATATTGAACCAAATTTATATATAATAGACAGACAACCAAAATGAGTATTTTTGTTTATCACATTACTACAATTATTATTTATTTCATAAAATTCTTAGAACTTTATCTAGAGCATTTTGTTTATTAAATAATATATATGTTTTTAATAAGACGTTTGAAGACAACATAACAATTAGTTAAAATAACAAAACATAATTTTAAAAAATACCATCGGAAGGATTCAAACAAGACAGCTGATAAAATTACATTACATGAAAGTGTTGAATCAATATATCATCAATCCACAACTGAGCTCGAAATCTTATCTTTAATAAAATTCCTAAAGTGCTGGACATGATAATCTTAAATGCACATAATCTCACTTCTAACATCTTTAATAACTAAACTGAAAGTTCTGGACTAGAAAAAAAGTCGATTTCCGGATAGTTGCATAATCGCAAGAGTTATCCCAAGATATAAAGATGGCTCAAAAACTCAAACTACTAACTACAAGCCATCTCTGTCCTACCGATTTCATTAAAATATATACGATAGGCTAAAAACAACTTGCATTAAAAAGAAAAACATTTTTATGTGCTAAACAGTACGGTTTTATAAAAATGTCCAAGACTCTTTTTCCAACTAAACCTAATAAATAATCTTAGATCCAACATAAAAAACCTCCAAAAAGCCTTCGATACAGTGAGTCATGAAATATTGATTAAAAAATAATGTAAAAACAGGCGTAATCGATCCTGCTCTCAAACTCATCAACTCGCATTTAAATTACAGAAAAAAATAGCATGGGAGATAAAAACAGTCTACTCGAGAGCATAAACTATGGAGTTCCTCAAAGATCCATACTGGGGCCCTTCCTATTCCAAATATATATATTTTATATCTGTCTATTTAAACTATATGACGAAATCTTCTTATACACAGAAGACACTGCAATATTTGACTTTAACAAAAAATTTTATTAGAACAACCTTACAGTATACTAACCGTATCGAACATGAAAACACGAATTTATTGCATTTAATATTATAAAATTTGCCAGTAGAAAAATGCATCAAAATAATCGGTTACTAGGCGATTCAAGCCGGAAAAAAATAATACTATTGAACACCTGACGCTGATTCATACAAACACCTGCGTTTAGAACAATAAACAAGTTTTTTTGTTTGATGTTATTGATGTCACAAGAACGCTTGTTGGAGAAATTATAAATACCCAGTTAAAACAAAATATTGGGTGAGTCAAATTTCAAAAATTAACACGAGTGGACGGAACACCTCCAGTTAAAACGCGATCTGTTAATTATAATTATAAATTCCTGAGTGTCAACTGAAATCTGTAGTCGCTTCTGTTCCTCCATCACGGCACAATCATTTTAAAGATTACAACTATTTGCAACCAGCTGTTTACGGCCAGCACTCTATCAGCTGAGACAGACACATCTGTCATCATTACAATAATGGGGCGTCTCCGTGTGCCGGCTCTTATACTCAAATCACCATGCCGCCGCTGAATACCTGCTGGATACCGACTGAACTTCCCACTGCTGCTGATCACCTAGAGGCTGGCCAATCCCTGCTGCATTGATGCTGACAACCTAGAGGCTGATGAATCCCTCCTGGCTACCGACTGAACCAGCCACAGATGCTGACAACCTAAAGGCTTACGAATACCTGCTGGCTACCAACTGAATTAGCCATTGATGCTGAAAACCTAGAGGCTGGCCAATTCTTCCTGGCTACTGACTGAATTAGCCATTGATGCTGATACCTAGAAGCCGGCCAATTCTTCCTGGCTACCAACTGAATTAGCCATTGATGCAGAAAACCTAGAGGCTGGCCAATTCTTCCTGTCTACCAACTGAATTAGCCATTGATGCTGAAAACCTAAAGGCTGGCCAATTCTTCCTGGCTACCGATTGAATTAGCCATTGATGCTGAAAACCTAGAATCCGGTCAATTCTTCCTGGCTACCAACTGAATTAGCTTTTGATGCTGAAAACCTAGAAACAGGCCAATTTTTTCTGGCTACGGACTGAATTGATGATGAAGCCTAGAGGCTGGCCAATTCCTGCTGGCCACCAATTGAACTGGCCACTGCTCCAGCAGTCACCTACGCCATTTGCTGTATCGTATGGCGCGATGATGTACAATGTGCTCCAATCTGAAATTAGCGCTGAAAGGTTTCCGATTATATCAGTTTTCTATCTGTGTTTTAAATACCAGTTGTATTGAAATTCATATAACTATTTCTTGTAAATTGGGTTGGCTGTAAAAATAGGAAGTACCTATAAGCTACACCCCTTTGTACGTTCTGTATACCAGTACAATACTTGTAATTAAAATGTGAATTTTGATTCGAATCGTCTTTCTTTTATGATGGTTTGGATAGAACACCTCACGGTGTTTTATTTAAATCATTACCCAGGTTTAGGACTGATGTGTGCCGGTGCTTATTATTTACAGTCTTTTCTTGTGCAGGCAAACACGTCCCGCACACTTACAGTAAATATATATATATTTTTAAACTAGTTTAATGATCTTAAACTCATCTTAAAGAACAACACCGTAACATGAACCGTTACAAAAAGAAGAAAGCAACATACACATTCTAGATAGTGAAAAATACTCAGGGCTATATATTGACAACATCTGACCTTTAAAGAATACATGGAAAAACTGAAAAAAAACATTGCGATATGCTCCTGAATCACTTCATTGCAAAAGCTTCAGAAATTTTGTTGTTTCTTGGAAAGAGTTTTGTTTAGAAAACAGCTTTCTTATTTTTTTTTTATTTATTTATTTTTTTTAAAAAGTTAAACATTCCCAGGTTACGAATAACCTGACAATATATGAAAATCTCCCACTACCACCACAGTAAGCTAAAAATGTTATGTATTTGAACTTTAAGTAAAAGTTATTATTATTATCAGTTAATTTAAGACGGATAAATAATTTAAGATAGATTCATACTTTTTCAAGCTAAATGTTAATAAGCGATTCTTTAAGTTTATTTGTTTGGCAATACAGTATAAGTTATTTCCACAAAATATTTAAGTTGGAATGTGTTTACTTTAACAGTACTCAATAGCGGTTACCATCTTCGGGTAGTTCTTCTCCAGAACGGGCCTAACCATCCTGCTCCAGTTGCATCGACCCATCTCTTCCTCGCCTCTGTCTGCTTTTGGCAAGTTTCTGCTGAGGGTACTTGAGGGTACCTGGGCCTTTGCCTTAGGCATCTTGTTATAGTATGGCATACTTGCAACATTCAGCAAACATCCAGCCAAACAAAGTTTTAACTATTCGTTTTATCAGCAAATATATATTACATATTTAAGAAAATCATTTATTATTTTTAAAGCGATACACAATACAGAGAGAAGTTGGAATTTTTTAAAATATATTTTAATTCGGTAATTACCTTAGCGAAGTTATGTTGAATGGTTAGGCGTTTAATATAATTAATATATAAAACACATTTTAATAAAATTAATTTATAATATAAGAAAGAGCTGTCATTGTCTCCATGTTAAGCTAAAGCTTTCTTTGTAAGCACATTTAAAATTAAACTGATACATTACAATGGAGTGAAGTGTCGATACCTTTGAAACCCTAATTAGGTTGACATATTTTTACCATTATTTCAGAATTATTTAAAACTGTGGATTTGTGAAGCTGAAATTTAAGAAACACGTCAGAACAATGACAATTTTTGCAGATTATTTATGGGATGGTACTTTTTCGCTTGTGTAAATTCTTCACACATCAGTTTCAATTTTGTAAATGAAAATTCAAATAATATTCTCTTAAATATCATGTTACAGATTGGTACGTTATCGGTTTTCTGAATTCTTGACGCACCAGTTCTAATTTTGAAAATGACACTTAAGGGGAACGGTTGCGCGGCCTTTTTCATATATAACATAAATTTGGGTTTCATGCCAAAATACTTCATCAAATTAAATATATATTTTTTTAATCAAATGCTGTAGCAAATATATGTATGGATATATTATAAACTAATATATCTATTTTTCTTTAAAAATTTTAAAAATTTGCGCCATTAAATAAATATTTAGAGGCGATTTTGTGAATTACTTGTGAGTTAATGATACGTATTAAATAAAATATTCTCGCCCTACCTGCTATATAAATAAAAAAAAAATATAAATTACTTAAAATTAAAATTACAAACGGTCGATTTACGTTGGAACACAATTTTGTCGCATATAAATTTAAACAAACAAAAAAACGGGTTATTTTTTTTTCAAATTTTATTTTATCATATTTAAATAGTGCGTTCGGTAAGATTACGTTTTATTAATAACAATTAACTTCCGAAAAATATTTTTTTTTATTTTATTTGCTTTTTAATTAAAAAAAAAAATATATAGTAGCACATATCCGTACAAGATATTTGCTACCTTTTGATAAAAAATTTTTTTTTTCAGTGTGTCCTAGTATTTTGGCTACAAATCCAAATTTAAGTTTTGTATGAAAAAGGCCCGCAGCCTTTTTTCTTAATTTAAAATAAATCTGAGTTCATTGATCCAGAGTTACAATATATATTAAATGATATTTTATTTTTTCAAGCACACATCACACCTATTTGTTATAAATGAAACATATATATTTAAGAAAATAAAAATCCTTATATCTATTATTGAAAATGGGAAACTGAATAAAAGCAGGTATATATTATAAAGGGCAGGTACCGCTTGAATAATGTATAATATGTACAATTGTACATCTACTCGTCTCCGAACAAATATCGTCAAGTGAGGCGGGTAACGTACTCGTGTATATGTACCGATATTAAATGTCAATACGAAATAACATTATTGGTAATGTTATGTTTTATTTATTTCAACTTGGCCAATAATTCAACTGGCTTACAGAAAGATACATAATATTACTTCAGCTCAGCGTATTGAATGGCCCTAATAATGTCAGCGAGAAAGTGTAGGGTTGTTACAATATTAGCATATATTTCAATACGTCATCGGTCTTCATCTAAGTCTAATTTTGTTTTGGGTGGCGGAATAACAATATATCGTAAATCAAATGTAACATGCTCAATTAATCTCAACACGCTTCGGGATTTATTTTAACGTTCGGCGGTTAATCCGTATTGATTGAATTAAGCCACATTTAAAAATGTTTGTTAGGCGTGTGAATTGTATTGCTATTGCAAAACAATGAATTGCCGTGGCTAGAATTACATTCATTCTAATTTAATAAAATATAATTTTTACAGAACAATTTTGCGAAAAATCACTTCAAAGGCGCGTGATAACAAATAATTAAATATATAATTTAACATTAAGGGCGGGAAGAGATGTCAGATTTTGCTTTCGACTGTTTGATAAGACTCTCGGATATTTGGATCGGACTTACCAAATGCACGTCCGATTCTCGAGTCCGTTTTTTATGCTCTTTGTCGTTTTCGATCTGTCTAGCGAAGCACTACAATCAACACAAAATATAATCTACTGTGCATGCAAACAAGGATAACGAAGGACCTATTGAAGAATAGAATATTTGCTTCTGGTATCGCGAAATTTGAAGACACATCGCTATTGGATTAATCCCTTAAATTTAAAAAGGCTCACGGAAGTTCATTTCCATTAGAAACATCGAAAAGTTCTCGTATAACTGACGCCCGTGCGACGTTTCCGAGTCGGACGTCCGATCCGATAGTCGGATCATAATCATTGGGTGTGCAAGGACTGTTTCAACAGATTTGTGACGCGAATGCCTTCCGATAGTAGACTATTGGATACAATTATCGCATGGAAAAATCTGATATCTCTTCCCGCCATCAAACAATATAATTTTGTATGTAATGTAAGTACGTAACATTCTAAAATTTAAAAAATAGGTGATTCTAAAATTTTCAGTAGATACATCCAATAATATAATATTATTATAATCAATTTATGCAGCCTTTCTTACAATGGCTGGTGGTGTAATGCACAGCATATATATTGGGGTTCAATTCTCGGCCGTGGCATATAAAACAAAATTTCTTTAATTTAATAAAAAACTTTCTTGATATAATTTTTTTAACCCGTGATTTTTCACAGATTTGCGCTATTAAATTATAAAAATAATATTATGAGTGCCAAGAACCGTTACTTGGTTAGTGAATACTTGAACAAGTGGATGAGTTTGTGTTTGTGTACTAGGGATAGCGGGAGACGACAAGCGGATGGAAGTTGAAAATGGATGAATGCGGGCAATAAAAATAATGAATGAGATACAGCACAAAAAGATGCCCGAGACGTATATGACATGCGCACTTGCGCAATATAACCAACTTAGACAATAATACGTTACTAGTATCTAGTAGGTACCTACAAAATCTCATGTAAATAATATTATGAGTGCCAAGAACCGTTACTTGGTTAGTGAATACTTGAACAAGTGGATGAGTTTGTGTTTGTGTACTAGGGATAGCGGGAGACGACAAGCGGATGGAAGTTGAAAATGGATGAATGCGGGCAATAAAAATAATGAATGAGATACAGCACAAAAAGATGCCCGAGACGTATATGACATGCGCACTTGCGCAATATAACCAACTTAGACAATAATACGTTACTAGTATCTAGTAGGTACCTACAAAATCTCATGTAAATAATATTATGAGTGCCAAGAACCGCTACTTGGTTAGTGAATACTTGAACAAGTGGATGAGTTTGTGTTTGTGTACTAGGGATAGCGGGAGACGACAAGCGGATGGAAGTTGAAAATGGATGAATGCGGGCAATAAAAATAATGAATGAGATACAGCACAAAAAGATGCCCGAGACGTATATGACATGCGCACTTGCGCAATATAACCAACTTAGACAATAATACGGTACTAGTATCTAGTAGGTACCTACAAAATCTCATGTAAATAAATACACGAGGAAATAATGCTATCATTTAACAAGGCTGCGCGTAGTTTTCTATCAGTATCTTGCATGTTGTGCTATGTTCTGTGCATTACCGCAGTGTATGGTTAGTAGGAGGTATTAAGTTGAAAGCCAGTCTTATTTAAACAAATGCGTATTAAGCTTGAGGAAGAATTTGGAAAATATACCAATATAACCATTATTTTTATTACTAATATAACGTTACAATTGTTATGAAGTTTAAATGAATCGAATTGTCGAACTTATCAAAAAAGTCATATAAAAGACAAAAAGTGTAAAATATAAAAGTTTAAAATATAAAAAAGTACAGAGAAGTTTAAAATTTAAAAAATTGTAAAATCTAGGCAAGTATACACTGCTAAGTAGGAGCAAAGAAGAAAAAATATAATTTCTTTTTTTAACGCTGTACACACTAAAAGTTCTCTTCCTTCACCCTTCTTATGATAATATCGGCATAAGTGTAGCTAACGCTCGATTTTATAGCGAAATTAACATTATTACAGATGTGTAGGTACTATTTTATACATTTTGGAGATTATTTCCGTAAAATCTTATAAACTACAAATAAAATAAATATTTCATATTTTCTTGTATAAGAGAAATGTATATATGTAACCAAATGTATATCAGACCAAACAAAAAGGATTTACGGAAATCATTATTTATATTATGCGAACACCCCAGCAAAGATTATCCTAGGGAGGTGTTCACAAAATGCTGTTACTAATTATTACACACAATTACTACACTAATTACTACACACAATTACTGATTATTAACAACTGTAAACTTTAATACTGTTAAACAAGTCATATATATTATAGTTAGAGATCGCCAAGTTAGAAAGTTAAATGCTACTCACACCTACAAAAAATAAGTATTTATAAATATTACTTTTTAATGGGGCGTGTCTGGCACGAGGTGTCATAACGCAGATTATTCCTTCTTTCTTATATCATTTTAGGTTAAAAATAATAATTCATAGCGAGCACAGAAATATCCCCTCACAGCCGGAAGGATTCCAAGAATAAGAAATGCCTTACAAAGCAGAAAGTTTTTGACTGCGGCTTTCGCTTTATCATTACCATAACATTATCAGGCGAATTTGAGCTTCGTAAGTTATTCATACACTGTTACTTTAGAGAAGAATTTTTATTGCTCAACTTTTCAATCAGGCAGTAAAACTTGAACTTTTCTGTAACGAATGAAATAAGAAATAATGATATATTTCTATCTCGTGGTTTGAACAACGTTGCAATTATATTTAATAATTAATTTATTTAATTAATATTAAATTTCTAATTATATTCTATTATATATTATATTATTTTTTAGCAGTAACATGGACATTTTAAATCCCTGTAGCTCATGATGGATCTAATGGTAGGAACATGAAAGTGAATCAACATTAATATATTAGGCCTATCCAACTAATATTTTACATTTTTATATAAATATCCAAAAAAATCTATCACTTAACTTCAACAATTTCAATGAATGTAATAAAAAATCATAATCTATTGATTTTAAAGGAATTCCAAGTCTATTTTAATGATTGTAAAAGGCAGGTGACCGAATTGTGAGTTATGTTCTAGAATGCTTCGAACGAGAGATTTGAATAGAATTTTGAATGTATGAATATTTTCACCAATTTGAAGTTTTTGCGGTAAAATAATATATGAGTAAACGTACCCCCTATATATTATTCAAAGAATATTTCCGATGAAAATAATGATTACTTTAAGAGCTTATAACACCGTTATAAATAAGTACCAAATACATTGCATTAAAAATAGCTCAGTTCGTTACAAAATGTAAAGGTGCTCATTACCACTTTACCACCCCCACCCTGTACTCCGCTGTTGCACGAGCGCTGCTACCCTCGCGTGACTCGGCTCAAAAGGAAACATTGTTGACTTAATAGGATTTAACATTTTTACTACCATTTCATGCATTATTAAATTGAAACGCTAAGCCCTCTAACTTGGGTTGCTTGACCTCTGCTACGAGTCGTTGGCGCCTAGAAACATGTGCGATATTCAATTATTATGGGAGTGTTTCGGAAATATACTGGGAGTGATTTATACCACACGTGGTATGCAAAGATAAGGTTATGCTTTAGCAGCGAACAAGAAAGGTGTTTGTAAGAAAATATTTTCCAAAAATACGACCCTTGAAAGAAAAAAGTTCCTATTTTTTTCCCTTGTAAATGCGGTAAAATCTACTAAATTCGGAATAAAATCGAATTGATATAAGTTCTTCGGATAAGTTTCTGGAAAGTGAAACTAACTTTTTGCCTTAGAACCTTAATTGAATTTCTGTAATGTGGGACTTACTAACAAACGTGTTTAAAATTTTACACAGCTGTTAAACAACCATTAATGTTCACCGGTCAGTGGCACCGGCATCGCGTTTAGGTCCCACCTAAGCATCCAGTGTTCAATTTCTCGGCTGGCTAAGTCCTCCATTACAACAAAAGAAACATTTTCTGCTTACCGTGGTGGAAGTAGGAGATTTAAAAAAATGTGGGACTTACTAACAAACGTGTTTAAAACTTTACACAGCTGTTAAACAACCATTAATGTTCACCGGTCAGTGGCACCGGCATCGCGTTTAGGTCCCACCTAGGCATCCAGTGTTCAATTTCTCGGCTGGCTAAGTCCTCCATTACAACAAAAGAAACATTTTCTGCTTACCGTGGTGGAAGTAGGAGATTTAAAAAAATGTGGGGTTATTCGTAATCTGGGATGTTTGTCTTTCTTAAAAAAAAAAATTGTTAAATGGTTGTTGTCAGTTGTGTGAAGTATAAAACGTGTTTATTTTTAAGAGGTAAGTGTTTTATTTTTCAAAACGGGAATATTCCCAGCTTATTATTATTATATGAATATATCTCTAGTAAGTCTTTATAACCATTTTGTGTGTGTTTACCTCCTAGCAGAAAGAATTGTACCTTTTTATCCAGTTGTGCAATTCCCTTGTTTTTGTTTTTGATTCCTCGAGTAACACAATAATTATATACTCTTACCAAACTACTCAATTTAAAAAAAGTTTTATCTACTATGTTTTTGAATTTGATTTAAAACTTCAACTAAAAATGACATTTTTGGGTTATGTATTAGAAATATAAACATTCCCTGATTAAGAATAACCTGACATCATTTATAAATCTTCTTCCACCAAAATAACTACCTAACTAACCATCACGCCGTTTCTCCGCAGGAATAGGCAGAGAGGACGGACCGCCAAACAACTCGGTCTTGGCACACACTTCTTGCCTCATTCACATTCATACATCGTCTCATACTTAATCTTCTATTATTCTGACTTATGACATGGCCCGACTCGAGTACCTGATTCACTTGATCGTGCCATATCTTCCTTGGGCGTCCCCGACTTCTGCAACCATTCGAATTTGCATCGTATATCCTCCTTACACTCCTTTCTTCACTCATTCGCTCTACATGCCCAAACCATCTAAGCGTCCCTTTCTTAATCTTACTCATTACGCTTACATCAGCCTTGCACTCTTTGCGGATCTCTACATTCCTCACGCGATCAATGGTTTTATCACACATACGCCGCAGGGAGCTCATTTCAACAGCATCCAATTTTTTATTCATCCTTTCTCTGCCAGTTCCATAGGTACTTCACTTCCACACATCAGGGTAGGCACCTGAACTCCATTGTGGACTGCTACCTTCGTTTCTTTAGAAAAAAAAATTGTTAGCGCCAACTGCGTTCAGTCCTCCAGTTACTTCCTCTGGAGTTACCTGCGTATACCCTTCTTTCAATATCTCTGTCAGCCTTCCCATCTCTCGTAAACATACTTCCTAAATACACAAACTAATAAGCGGAAAATTTTGCTTATAAATAAATATGTTGTGTTATTTTTATATCTTCATTTAATATCAATTATCGTCTAACAAAAAAATGAATAACATGATTGAACATTTTTAATATCTTAAATTATAGAAATGTGACAAAAAATACCCAAATACCCACACACCGGCTGTGCCTTTGTGTTTTTTTTTGTTACACATTACTAGTATTTTATTTATACAACGGTTAATACAGAGTGTATTAAGAACTTTAGGGAGTTAAAAAAAATTAATTTGGACTTTTTAGTCAACTCTTAGATATTTTGATGTATCTTATTTTAGTAACCAATTTCATGGTCTAGTTTCTACACTAGTTTGGAATATTTATTGTCGCTGATTAGCTGACGCTGGGCATGACTACTAATGCTAACTAAATTCCTTATCGTCGGTATATATATTATAAATTAGGTAGTAGGCAGGAACTGAAAAATGTAATTTGAAGATTACCTAAGATTCTAAGGATTTTTATGTAAAAGTCGGAATAGATTTTAATCCATACCTACGTGTTATAGTCAAAATAAAATTTTCTTTGACATTTATTATCTCGGAAGCGCCTCGGGTAATAATCTCGTTCTCTTCTCACGATCGCAGATGTTTGACGGTATTGCCATAGCAACGCGAGAGACAAACAACCCGACACTGAATATAAATGGGAAAAATGATATGTTTACAGTTTCTTTGATCAATCCTACCCCGGCTGATGAAATGAATATTTCTGTGTGAGAAATTAAATTATGGCCATCAACTCTCGTATTACCGAGGGTTTCGAAATGGAAAATTCACCAAAATTGGTAATAATATCAATTCAGTACATTATAAATAAATTATTTCTTTGTAGAGATGAATAAATTACCATCAGTTTTTTGCGCCTCAATTCGTTACGTAAGTCAGAATTTTACAAGAGTCGTATGTTAATGTATGTATACAAAATGCGATTTAAAAACATTTGTGGAAAAAAAAAATTCTCAAAATTCATAATAATATGTTCTTTCATGGATTCTACCACATTTTTTAAAACTTTAGAATATTTAAAATATATTTTTCGTTAATGAAACCCCTAAGAAAGTCGAGAAATATTGAGAGTAGAAAGATTGACAGTAGAAATATTGACAGTAGAAAGATTGCTCGATTTCGTTATTAAGATTATTAATTTATTTTTTCTTCCCAAATCGAATCATTTTAGGTAGAAGAGAAACCTAAACTAACAAAAAAGAGTAAGTAATTTAGCAGAGGGAAACTGATAACCACGAAGAAATTGACATTTGACATATTGGTTCTGACAAGGTCTTCGGAAGGCTAAACCCCAGTAGTGTAAGGTTTATTGCATTGGACAGCAGCGGGATATAATTAATATTCCGGGTTCCACCAAGCCCCACTAATTTAGACACAATCTCTAATTCAATGTCGATGAATATGCTCCTTGAAAAATCTTTTGTCATTTTTTAAATATATATTTCTGTTCATATAAAAAACATATACGGGTGGTATTTATTCCATTGCTCTTTTTTATATTAATCAAGAGTCCCGAAAGCTCCCAACCGTCTGGAGACAATGCGACTATGGTATCCGCAATTGGGGTTGTTGTGAGGCTAAAAGTTGTGGGGTCTCCCCACTCAGTAGGGGAAGGAGATGGGAAAGAGGAAGGTTGGGGAATACTTGGCTATTCAGATCTGGTCATCAAACGCGATCATCAAACCATTTCAAGCAACGTTTCATTTATGAATGGTGGTCTTACATCACGGCGATACTGAGAGTAGGAATTTTCCACTCTAGAACATGCCGCAAGTATACTACATATTATTTGAATAAATACATTATGAAATAACACAAAACTAGCTGGCTTGCTTGTCGAGAGCTTTACCCTTCGACCACGGAGACCCTGCGAAGGTCACACATACAATAATTATTCCTATACTAAAACTTTAAATAAAATCTATCAACTGCTCACAATATTTTTTTAATTTATTTTATTACATTTTATATGGCTTTACGCCCAGCCGGGCTATTGCATGGATTTTAAGATCAGAATAAACCCAGTGAGCTATCGAAAAATGTACATAAAATTTTTAAACCATGAAATAACAGTAAATTGATAAAACTGTATATGAAACAATATTAGTAAAACATCTAACAATAACATAAAAAAAAGAAACATAAAGAAACTAGAACAATACTACATATAAGATAAATCACTATAACTACATTACCAACGCTACTACAATTTGTAGGATTCAACAGAGTGCTGGTATAGATTACGATTATTTCTAAAAATGGAGTCAATAAATATATCAATGGTACCCCCAAACTTGTTGCCCAGATCATGCATCCTATTGGTGAGTGATTTTGTCTGATCGTTGGTTGTGTATGTATTGCAGAAGAATGTTAATATTACGCTATTGCACGAAAATGAAAACGAAAGCAGAACTGAGAATTTAAAGAAATAATGTTGCGAAAAAAGTAGGTACTATACCAGACTTTTCGGAGGCAATCTTAGGAGTGCACTATAAACGGGGTGAACAAATCACGTATCATGAACTTCTTTAAGCATCTGACGCTGTAGCATTAAAAGTGCATTTCAAAACAGTTATTGGGCATACCTACTCAATGTATTTCACTGTCCTATTTTTTAAATATTATAGGAATAGCAAAATTCTAGTTGGGAAACATATAATCTCCTTCAACGTGACATTGACTGCGTCTCAAACTGGGCCAAAATAAATGGCTTGAACTTCAGTACACCCAAGTGCAATATCGTCTCGTATACAAGATCACAGAAACCGCATGTATTTGAATATACAATCAATGAAATTATTCTCCAACACCTAAACCAAATCAAAGATCTAGGAGTTATTTACGACAGCAAACTAACTTTTCACCAACACATCGATGATTTAATAAGCGGAGCATACAGGCTTCTCGGCTTCGTAATTAGGAACTCATATCCGTTTCGTAACACAAAAACACTGACGTTATTATATAACACACTAGTCCTAAGTGTACTTGAATCAAACTCGATCATCTGGGCTCCACATGAATTAACATACACTTTACGCATTGAAAGAGTCCATAAATTTTTTTTAAGGTTTTTATTCTCGCGGCTCTATGGAAGTTACCCTCGGCTTTACCCATCGATTTATATATTAGGCATGACCAATTACCACTCCCTAGAGACACGTAGAGGTATTGCTTTGCTTAAATATTTTTTTCAACTAATAAACGGTCACTTATCTAATAATGAGATACTGGCCCAACAATTTTTTTTTGTACCAGAGTCTCACTCTCGAGGACGTCATCACAATCTTCTATATAGTAGAGCAAGCCGCACTAATTTATTTATGAACTCACCTGTGGGGAGAGCTACGTGCTTTTTGAATGCAGTAGATAAAAAAATAGATTTATTTATTGTGTCCTATAGCGCATTTGCGAGATTTTTGGCATTGCATATACACTGCATAAATGGTACAATTTATTTTAATTTTATTTTATTAGGTACAATATTTTTTACAATTCAAGTTTTCCAGTAATGTAGGAATATTATTAAATATTATAACGTCTTAGGCTATATTACCTGTAATTGTTATAAATAAATTTACAAGTTATATATAAATAAACAAATAAAAAAAAATAAAAAATCACGATGCCTTATTAATAGTTCAATATGATTCTGCGATCAGAATGGAGGGATCTGTTTGGTATAGTAATAAATAATAATTAGGCACTTCAATTAGGTTTATACCTTAGCGCAAATGTTTTCATCAATAGTTACAAGGACTAACGGGCCGCTGCACAAAAGCCGAAGACACAACACTAGGTGGTCAAAATTACGATGTTGACCATAGTTCAATCTTTATCATTACGCATTGGTAAAAAGATTGTTAGATATCACTGATACGAATATTTGGAAAAATACTAGTCAATTCGTTACAAACGATTCTTATCAAATATCAAATTAAAAAAACAACAAATCGTCAAATAGAATAAATCCTCAATAGGTTCAATGAATTCAAATTTACTTTGAATTTAAGTATCAAAATTAGAATTATTTATGTGATGAATTTATAGAAGTAATAATATTCATAAGCATTTTAACTATTCGGCCTTTTGACGGCCTCCGTAGTAGAGGGGAAAGGCTCTCGTCTAGCAAGCGATGGGTCACGGGGTTCAAATCTCGCCGTGCGCAAATTATTTCACAAATGACTCATTTAAAATAATATATTATGCAATATATTATTATATATAATATATTTGCGGCACGATCCAGGGTGAAAGATATGCCAAGTAATGCCCTGTTGTAAGACCACTATTCAGAATTAAAACGTTGCTTAAAATTGCTTCCGCCGTATTTAGTGCCAGATCTGAATAGCCAGGTACTTCTCACCTTCCACTTAACCATCTCCTTTCCCTCCCCGCTACATTCAAGCTAACAACACACCCAGATTGGGGATACCACAGTTTCACTGGCCCCAGACGGTTGGGAGCAGTTGGGATTCTAGTGCGGTTACACACAAAAACAAAAACAAAAATCCTGTAACTTTTCAAGTATTACAATTTTTTTTTAATAATTACTTCCATGCACATTTACCTTTGCTTTTTTAAGAAAAAAAAATCTAACCGATTGAAAATAGATGTAACCTTTAAAACCTCCAAAAAAGTGTTTAACACGGGTTTGTTTATGGTCATGACTCCACCCAATTATCCCGCACGCAATTTACGTGTTTTTTGTAAAAGTCTGCAAAATGATAAATCAACTATTTACACACCAACTCATTTTTGGTTTTTACCCAACGATTTTGAAAACTTGTGCTCTTGGCTGTATAAAAATGCGAAAAATGCATTGACTGGAAAGCTTCACTTTCGTTTCGAAAAACTTCACGTTGCCATGGAAAACAATTGAATTTTAAACTTTTCTTTTATGTCTTCGATAAAATTAATATTTAATTTATAAAAAAAAAACTGTTTATTTATAACCAGGTTCTGCTGTGTAATTATTATTACGCGTGACATTCGCTTTATGAATGCATTATGCTTGAAAATAATAATATTTATAAATTTGACGATGACAGTGTAATAACGCCTTCAAAAGGCGAAACAGTTGTCACGCGTTGTAATAATTAAACATCAGAACTTGTTATCAAATAAACTTTTTTTTACAAAATGATGAAAACATTAGAATAGGTACTTAAATTTGCTTTTGCAACTTTAAACCCTCAGAATATGGTTTGGTAGATAGTTTGAAAGGATCTTGATAATAACGTGGTTGTAATGCGTCATGTTATTAGAATAGGTACTTAAATTTGCTTTTGCAACTTTAAACCCTCAGAATATGGTTTGGTAGATAGTTTGAAAGGATCTTGATAATAACGTGGTTGTAATGCGTCATGTTATTAGAATAGGTACTTAAATTTGCTTTTGCAACTTTAAACCCTCAGAATATGGTTTGGTAGATAGTTTGAAAGGATCTTGATAATAACGTGGTTGTAATGCGTCATGTTATTAGAATAGGTACTTAAATTTGCTTTTGCAACTTTAAACCCTCAGAATATGGTTTGGTAGATAGTTTGAAAGGATCTTGATAATAACGTGGTTGTAATGCGTCATGTTATTAGAATAGGTACTTAAATTTGCTTTTGCAACTTTAAACCCTCAGAATATGGTTTGGTAGATAGTTTGAAAGGATCTTGATAATAACGTGGTTGTAATGCGTCATGTTATTAGAATAGGTACTTAAATTTGCTTTTGCAACTTTAAACCCTCAGAATATGGTTTGGTAGATAGTTTGAAAGGATCTTGATAATAACGTGGTTGTAATGCGTCATGTTATTAGAATAGGTACTTAAATTTGCTTTTGCAACTTTAAACCCTCAGAATATGGTTTGGTAGATAGTTTGAAAGGATCTTGATAATAACGTGGTTGTAATGCGTCATGTTATTAGAATAGGTACTTAAATTTGCTTTTGCAACTTTAAACCCTCAGAATATGGTTTGGTAGATAGTTTGAAAGGATCTTGATAATAACGTGGTTGTAATGCTTCATGTTATTAGAATAGGTACTTAAATTTGCTTTTGCAACTTTAAACCCTCAGAATATGGTTTGGTAGATAGTTTGAAAGGATCTTGATAATAACGTGGTTGTAATGCGTCATGTTATTAGAATAGGTACTTAAATTTGCTTTTGCAACTTTAAACCCTCAGAATATGGTTTGGTAGATAGTTTGAAAGGATCTTGATAATAACGTGGTTGTAATGCGTCATGTTATTAGAATAGGTACTTAAATTTGCTTTTGCAACTTTAAACCCTCAGAATATGGTTTGGTAGATAGTTTGAAAGGATCTTGATAATAACGTGGTTGTAATGCGTCATGTTATTAGAATAGGTACTTAAATTTGCTTTTGCAACTTTAAACCCTCAGAATATGGTTTGGTAGATAGTTTGAAAGGATCTTGATAATAACGTGGTTGTAATGCGTCATGTTATATAAATTAAATCGTTTTTATATCCCTTTTTTACAAATATAAATTATTTGCCAAATAATGTTGTAATTTGGACCTCCGTGCGCTCAAGGCTGAAGGGCCGCTGAAGGTTTGTAGCCTATTGGCTATAGGCTGTAAGGGCAGATGAGGCTGTAGGGCCGAAATGAGGCTGCGGGCTAATGACTTTTATAACGGGGGAAATCACTATCTATTACCGTTATAGGGCATCTTCCCAACAGGGTAGAAGGAGGCCGTTACACTGCTGCCTACAGATTACAAAAAGGTACTTGTGCCATGTACTACAAAACAATTAGGTACATATCTAGGTATCAATGTCAAACAACGTTATCTACAAAAAGATATTTACTACTAATTATTATTATTGGTGTGTTTTTATGTAAAGTTGTTTGACTGTAAGTCCTCCAATTATTGTTTTTTTTAAGAAAACATTGTTTGAACGTAAGCCCTAAAATTGTTTATAAAATGTATTTTTGTCAATAAAGTGTTTTGACAGAAAATTATTTAAAATATTTTTACACAAATTGTATGTTTTTCAAATAATATATTTTCTTTATTTACCGAAATTTAGTTTTTCCGCTTGACGAAAAATTATAACTGGCTTTTTTATTTTGTTTATTTATTTTTTGTTTTATCATTTAACACCGAACAAGAGCACCAACTGCTATCATCCGTCTGGAGATGGAGAGTCTGGGGGTGTTGTGAGGCTGAAGGTGGTAGGGAGGGGAAGGAGATGGAGTAGAGGAAGGTGGAGAAGTATCTTTTGATCTGGTCGTTAAGGAGAATAGTAATCAGCTAAAGCCGCTTCCCGCAACGTTTCATTATCTGGTCACCAAACGCGGTAAAGCCATTTCAATCAACGTTGAAGAGATCCACCGATAAAGGGTGTTGTGGGCGAATCTGTGCCCCTGAAGTTATCTCATTGTGGTTATTTTTCACTAAAACGGCGCTACATAAATCATCCAACTATAATATTATCATTAGGTCCGGTTAAATATTCAAATATAATAATTATTTAATGAACAGCTCAAAATAGTGATTTGTTTTTGGGGTATTATGCCGTGTTGCGCTACCTCCTTCTTTAGAAAACTTTTCGGACAGCATTGCAGTGTCCATCATCAAGGCAGATCAAACCTGACGACATCAATATAAGTAGTATATTTTCAAATCGGCATCGATCATACCTATAGAAATAATAATAATATATTAACAGTGGGGTAAATTATTTAAGCTGGCGACATCAATAGTTTCTTTTCAAATTGGAATAGATCATACTTCTATGAATTATAATAATATATGAGCAGTAGGGTATATCGAAAAAAACTTTTTTAGAAATTCAAAATTTCGAGTTCGTGAAAAGTGAAAAGTTATCTCTATGGACCCACATATACCACAAAAAAATTATAAATATCGGTATACCGCAAGAGGCCTAAATTTAATTATTCATAAAACGTGCACAGAAGGTGTGGAATAGGGTGTATCGATTTTAACTTTTTTTTTGTTTTCAAATTCCAAGTTGAAAAAAAGTTGCTACTAGGTACCACAACTTACCACAAAAAGTTTTGGATTTTTAAAAAAATATTTAGGTCTCCCGCACAAGGCCTAAAATTTTAATTTTTTTCAAAAAATATCAAATTTTTTTTAAATTAAAAAAAATTAAATTATAACTTTTGTGTTTATTCCAAATTAAAAAAAAAACAGTATTAAATATAACGTCTTTATCATACTGTCTTCCATATTAAATTGAAATTTCATTTGGGAACTGTAACAATATTTATAAAATTTTCACTAGGCCTATGTAAATACTATACATAACTTTGATTTAAGGTTTTGAAGCCAAGATGAAAGGACGAATACTTAAACAAGTCAGTAAATTTGCAGTAGAACAAGAAAACTGCCACTCATGTCGTATGGAAAGTAATCAGCAACATTTTGTACTTAGTTATTATACTACATTTTATGACATGTTATAACCTTTTATACTTTTGTTATAAACAACAGTAATAGCAAATAACATTAGTTTCTTTCAACACCTTTCTCATACAATTTACACGGTCCAACTATCTTTTGTTCAGGTATAAAACATATTAGTATATAGTATATATGTGGTATATATTTTTAATATATGTATATATGAATTATGTATATATAAATTGTCTCATTTTATGCCTTCTGTAAGAAAAGTACAATTAATTCCGGTGGTTTAAACTTAAAAAAAACATGGTTCATATAATATGTAGGTACACAAAATTACAAAATTTCGTAAAAATTAACAAACTTTAGGGCTTGTGCGGGAGACCTAAAATCATTTTTTTATAAATAAAAATCGTTTCTTACTTATTTTTATGCCCTAATATTAATGTTTTTTAACTTGGAATAAACACAAAATATACGATTTAATTTTTTTTAAATTAAAAAAAATATGATATTTTTTGAAAAAAATTAAAACTTTAGGCCTTTTGCGGGAGACCTAAACATTTTTAAAAAAATCCAAAACTTTTTGTGGTAAGTTGTGGTACCTAGTAGCAACTTTTTTTCAACTTGGAATTTGAAAACAAAAAAAAAATTAAAAATCGATACTCCCTAGTGTGGAAGGGATTAGTGGAGATAATTTCTTTAAACACTTTCCATTAAAATTCCAGCGATATACAAAACAGAATATGTCGTATCTATATTCTTCCAAAGATGAATGATTTTTCGTGAATTTTCGAACTTCAGTCGAGAAATGGCTGTCAGGAGAAAGACGTAATATGATATGTGGATTTTGTTGTTTGTGAGTGTGAGAGGTTTATTTCTGTCTATTGTTTTCATAACAAAATTAATTGGATTAATTATCAATAAAAACGCGCCAAACAGGTAGTAAGAAAATCCCTTTTTAAATTCGAGTGAAAAAAATATTGTTCTGTCCGTTAATTGGAACCCCTTTCAAAAACGCATTATAAAATAAAATAAATATTCAATTGAAAAATTCAATCCAAAATACAAAAAGGGCCTCCATAACGAATTTAATTGAGTATGCAGATTAAAAAAAAAACTCGTTTAAAAAAATAGAATATCGTTCCATTTTCAAACCTTCCTGCTCGATTAGACGCCACCTATCGGATCCTCGGCCAGGCGCCATTCTGGGGAATCCCCCGCAAAGTAGCGACTTTATGAATATTAATAAACCGAACAGATCGATTCCCGCTAACAGAAAGTGAGGAAACAAAGGCTCATTACCTTGATTTGTCAGATATGGTAGTATTTTTATTTTTTCAGATTTTATTTTTTTATTTTCCATAAACATTTCATACTTTTGTAGATACGTAATCCGATTAATATCCGATTTAGGTATATGAGAATTAATGTGTCTTTGTAAGTGTATTTCTATGTTAACTGATTTTTACAACTGGATTGTTCTCACGTAAGTGAGATCGTCTGTAAAAACCCAGTATAAATAAATAAAAATTAATGCTACGTAAATAATGCTATATAGTATAAATAATATAGTCATGGCTCACTAACCTCCCCACATACCGGAATAAACACTTAAACAACGATAACCACTCGGTGATGTGCTAATAACAACATACACAACGATAACCACTCCGTAAAATAACAACATACACAACGATAACCCTTCGGTGATGTGCTAATAACAACATACACAACGATAACCACTCAGTGATGTGCTAATAACAATATACACAACGATATCCACTCGGTGATTTGCCAATAATGTGATGTATGGTAATAAGTTGGGTATTCAAGCGATAGATGGCACTAGTCATAAAGCTTACTCCAGAGTCCGACAGATTTCGCTAGATTGTAGCAATTGCCTGTGGAATATTATTGACAGACAACAAGCTTCTAGAAACAGAGAATTACCAACCCTCGGGTAATGAACAGTGTAGCGAAATCCATACTTATTAATCCTTACTTAAATAAACACAATTATAGTAAAAGAACCTTTTACTTTATCAAAGAGTTCCCAACACAGAAATCAGCAAGTAAATCAGAGACGTAACAAACAACATAAACAACGATAACCACTCGGTGATGTGCTACTAACAACATACACAACGAAACCTGTATCGAACATGAACAATTATTTTAAATATATCAATCTGTTACCAGGCGGCAAAAAGTCTGAATTTAACATGAAACAGTTCGATCACCCTATTTTCTAAAACGAAATTAAAATATCAACAAAACCAGTCGTCGGCTGAAATATTATTCGCACCTAAAAACACCTGCGTCTGGAACAATAAACAAGTTGTGGTGATGATATTGACGTCACAAGAACTTGTAAGAGAAATTATAAATAGCAACTAAAACACAATATTGGCGCATTCAAGTTTCAAAAATTACCACGAGTGGACGGAACACCTCCGCGTTAAAACGCGATCTGTTAATTATAATTAAAAATTATAAATTCCTGAGTGTCAACTGAAATCTGTAGTCGCTTCTGTTCCTCCATCACGGCACAATCATTTTGAAGATTACAACTATTTGCAACGAGCTGTTTACGGCCGGCATCCTATCAGCTGAGCCGGACGCATCTGTCATCATTTCAATAATGGGGCGTCTCCGTGTGCCGGCTCTTATAATCAAATGACCATGTCGCCGCTGAATTCCTACGAATACCTGCTGGCTACCGACTGAACTGCCCACTGCCGCTGATCACCTAGAGGCTGGCCAATTCTTCCTGGCTACCGACTGAATTAGCCATTGATGCTGAAACCTAGAGGCTGGCTAATTCTTCCTGGCTAACGACTGAATTAGCCATTGATGCTGACAACCTAGAGGCTGGCCAATTCT
This sequence comes from Hesperophylax magnus, assembly GCA_026573805.1. Lineage (NCBI taxonomy): Eukaryota > Metazoa > Arthropoda > Insecta > Trichoptera > Limnephilidae > Hesperophylax > Hesperophylax magnus. The sequence goes on from JAIUSX010000014.1 coordinate 1,501,122, forward strand.
TCCTGGCTACCAACTGAATTAGCCATTGATGCTGAAACCCTAGAGGCCGGCCAATTCTTCCTGGCTACCGACTGAATTAGCCATTGATGCTGAAGCCTTGAGGCTGGCCGATTCCTGCTGGCTACCAATTGAACTGGCCACTGTTCCAGCAGTCACCTACGCCACTTGCTGTATCGTATGGCGCGATGATGCACAATGTGCTCCAATCTGAAATTATTGCTGAAAGAATTCCGATTGTCTCAGTTTTCTCTGTATTTTAAAACCCAGTTGTATTGAAATACATATAACTATTTCTTGTGAATTGGGTTGGCTGTAAAAAATTTGAAATACCTATAAGCTACACCCCTTTGTACGTTCTGTATACCAGTACAATATTTGTAATTAAAATGTGAATTTTGATTTGAATCGTCTTTCTTTTATGATGGTTTGGATAGAACACCTCACTGTGTTTTACTTAAATCATTACCCAGGTTGAGGACTGATGTGTGCCGGTGCTTATTATTTACAGTCTTTTCTTGTGCAGGCAAACACGTCCCGTACAAAAGCACTCGGCTAAAAAACCGAAAAGTGAAGGTTTGTTTAATTGGAACCCATTTTAAAAACGTATTATAATTTCTCTCCGAAAATAAAACACGTTTATTGTAGTTAAGTTCCTAATGGACGACAATAAATGGTGTTTGGTTGCCCCCGTAATTTTGTATTCAGGTCTTTAATCATCCCTCTGAAAAATAGCAAACGTCCGTCAAAGCAACCCTCGATGAAGGAGCATCTTACATTGTTTATAATTTGGTCTGAATAGATTGATATTGAACATTTTATGCTTTCATCAAAATTAAATAAGCTTTCAAGAATAATAAATTAGTCTTCAGAATTTTCTGAGCAAAAATTGTGATAAATTTAAGCTTAATTGATGTTTCAATCAAATTTGTATTTTAAGACTTTTACCATTGTGTCATAAATTTTGTCTCTACGTTTTGGCATCGTTATAAGTTGATATAATGTATAACTCGTTTGTCAATCAATAAAATTATTTGAATAAGTTAACATTTTTTACTGGGAAAAGCGTAGCAAAAATAAAGGAAAGGGGAAGAAATTAAATTTTATTAGTTAAAATTACCTATATTACCTAAATTATATTAGGTAACATTACCTAAAAGCTGTACCAAAAAATATTGCATGGTATTATTATTATTTCTTTGTTCGTTGGTACAAAATTTACTATCATTTTGAAGTTTTCAAAAAAAAATTAACGAGGCTTTGCTTTAATTTTTTATTTCATTAATAATACAGAAATACCTGCCCTAAGAGGATCAAATCACGTCTTATTACTAACTATAACATAACATAAACACACTCACCACAATCTACACATCTGCCCTGATGAAGGACACTTTAACATTTTTCGAAACGTTGAATAAAGAAGGAGGAAGATAAGTACGGCATAATAACCCAAAAATTAATCGTTATAAATTATATATTTCAAACCAAAACAAAACTTTATTTCTAGGAATGTACAAACATCTACATCGGAATACTTTGATTTCTGGCCATACAGGAAAAATTAAAATTCAATTCAAATTTCATTTAATATTCAAAGAAAAGAATGTTGATGGACTGTTGGTTTGTGTGATTAAATTTGAATTAGTTTCTCAGTATTTTATTTCCTCGGAATAGAGTAGGTAACCGTGTGAAAATGCATATTTCTCGTTATGGCGAAATTTATATTTAAATGCATATCATATTCATAGCACGGAGCCACCGGATCAAATCATACAGAATAAAATTCTTTTCAAGCGGTTAAATAATCTGTCTAATAATTTTTCATTTTTTTATTTTTATTTTTTATTGTTAATATCGTAGCTCGCGACCCAAAGTGTGTAAGTTCAAGAGTTATGCCTGTTAGTTCGATCATCTCCAGAAAAGTTCCCACAAAAAACTCAACACATAAACACGCTACAAGGTTCACAGAAAACTTATTAATCCCAAAAGCAAACAAAACTATATTTTAAAAAGGACCACACTACATGGCCATTAAAGTATATAACAACCTTCCACGTAGCATCAAACAAATAACCGACATACTAAAATTTAAATCATCACTAAAAACATTTCTCTTAAACAAATGTCACTACACCTTAAATGAATACCTTACATAAATTAAATACCTCTGTTTCTTATGTTTTTATTTACATAAGAAATAGGATGTAACCTATAAGCTATACCCTTTGTACTCTGTATTTTGGTGAAATAAATATTTTTTGAATTATACTAAAGCACGAAAAATCGTTACAATGGTAATCGAATATTAAATAACCACCATCAAACAATTGTACGCCGCGACACATAGAAGTTCACATGCAAACACACAAATATATAATATGTGTCAAATTAGTTGATTTCTAGTTATATTCAAACATATATTATATATACCTGGAAACCTAGAAGATTCTCTCGCCTAGTCAGTTTGGCTACCAAAAAAAACTAAACACAGAATCTGAAATCTTAGATCTGGCTGAGAATATCACCGACAGCCTGGTCGGAGGTGATTCCTGCCTATATTCCTGGACCCAGCCAAAGCTTTCGACACGGTTTTGCAATCAATTCTTCTACCAAAACTATATCAAATAGGAATCCGGGATAGACTCTAGACTTGTTCTCCTCATATTGGTAGACCGCAAACCCTGAAAATTAATATCGATGTAAGTAATCCTCTACAAATTCAATTTGGAGTCCCACAAGGATGTGTCCTAGGCTCTATTCTGTACCTCATAAGAATATATCAATAAACTCTGTAACCTACCCATAAACAGAAAACTAATATCTTTTACAGATGTCACCGTGCTTGTTACTTGACATAAAATTTGGAAAAGAACATCAGACGTATCCCAAAACGACATAAACCCTGTAAAGAATTTGTAAGATGATAATCTCCTTACTCTTAATGTTGGGAAAACTAAATTTCTTACCATCAGTCTTTCCACTGCTACCAAACGTAGTAACAATTATAAAATAATAATTCACTCTTGTTCAAGACCCGATTCTTCCTCTAATTTCTAAAACAAGTCACCCATATAAAATATCTGGAGGTCTTGATTGATCAACCTACCTTGGGATCAGCACTTAGCCAGCCTAACTCCCAGCATTTGCAAACTCTCTATGTTTTTCGAACTCATTGAAATATCCTTACTCCTACGATACTTAAAACAGTATAGGTACTATGCTCCCTGTTAACCCACATTAGCGTATGCGTCATCAGTCGGGGTGTCTGTGCAAACTAGTATATATCCTCTACAAAAAGCACGAAATTGATAATACGTGTTAAGATATTCCTCCATTCAACTCTTCATCGAGTATAATGTCTTAAAGATAAGTCAACTCCATCTAAAATTTATGCCATTATAATACATTTTTTGTACTAATACAAATAAAACACTCTTACATCACAATCCCACCACGTAACGGATCCATGATAACTCAACACAGTGACAATTCAACACACTTTTAAAAAGTAATATAAAGTCATTATAAACGATGATTTTTTTTTAACATAACCAACCTAACATACTTAATCCATTTTTTTGTATTTATTTGGCATTCACTAGTTTTAAAATAGCTAGTTAATGACACGAACGTGTCGAAACCGGTCGCTAATTAATAAAATTTATACGTAACAAATGTACATTGTGAATAATAAAACTCATTAAAAAACAAAAAAACTACTTAATCCAGTTAATAAAGTTTTTTTCATCACTTTCCATGACTTTATATAACTTTTAAAAGATGTGATTAATTATCATTGATTTATCCGGTCACCGTATAATTTATATTGTACTTTAGAACTTGTTACATGTATTTCAATATTTCAAACAGGTGCAATAAATATGAAAGAAATATTCTTATATAGTTTCAATGTTTAAAATTGCAAAGTCACTCCATTTTATGGTACTACGTGTCATAAAAACACACCGCCAAAAGCTCCATCGTAATCCCACTCCTATCCTCTTCTTTCACAAATGAAACATATAAAAGAAAGAGAGATAGTAGGTACGTACACACATCTGATTTTACTTCTCCAACAACCGTAAAATGGGAAATAAAATAGCAGAAACCATGCGTGACACGTACTAAAACTTTAATGTCTTCCACGATTTTTATTTTTAATGTCTCTTTTGAAAATATTATTATTTAATGGTTAATTTTATCGATGCTTACCTATTTTTTACAGGCAGGGAAATTTGTATCGTATTTGCCGTCTCTATTCTCTAAATTATGATGAGAAGAAATAGGATTAAGAATATTATATTCATCTACATCAGAGGTGGAGAAACTGAGGCCGGCGGGTTTCATGTGACCGGCGAGGCTTTTTTGTGCGGCCCGCTTGCATTTTTGGTGCGTCGCACTGTGTTTCGTTTCATACAGCTAGACGGAAAAAAGTCACTTTGGAATTCTTGAAAAATGACGTCATGGGGGTATTAACAGGTAGTTAGTGTGACAATTGCTTTTGTAATTGGGGTAATTAATGCACGGGTTGACTCATACCAGAGCCCCAAAGTCAGGTAAATTAATTAATGAATTATCAGTTGCTTTTATTCGCATCTTGTCGCGCGAGCTGTAAGGTAGTTTATGTGCTTAAAATAATGTGTTTTGGTTCTAAAAAAATGGAAACTACTTTGGAAGGTATGTAGTATTTAATAATTGTAAAAATTTAATATAAAACATCACAGTTTTAAAAAAAATAATGTTTAACTTGTGTATTTTTTTGTGGTTTAAAAATATTCAATTTCTAACTTCTCGAGAATTTTTTTCGGATAAAGTATCAATAAGGTTCCGTGATTTTTTTTTTGTAGATTGAACAATTAATTTTCTATTCAAATCAGTTTCGATATTTTTGCTCATTAATGCTCACCAGTCATAATTTGTCATTTCACAGGCACCACATACCAGATTTCCAGGCAGGAATTTTTCGAGACGTGGAGAAGTTTACCCAAGAAAGAAAGGTTTCAGGGAATATATAATCATATTTTAAGTAAATTTGAACGTCAAAATCTCAGTGCAAGCATTGAAAAAATTTTGGAAATCCAAGTACAGTTAATATCTTTGAATATAACCAAAAAGTGGATCGCAGCTTTTCGGATTTGATAAATTTTAGAATTAACATTGAAGATTTATTTATTTATTTTTTTAGTAAGAAACAAACAGCTTTTATATAAAATACAATGATAGATAAAAATATACAAGTTAGCTGAAGTCAAGCCACAGAAGTTTCTTATGTTAAAGTGCATTAAAAATGAAGTTTTAGAATCTTAAAATTAATTTGGTTTTAGGAAAGGGAGAGGAAGGGGAAAATAGGAAGAGGATAGTAGATTTGAATGTAAAATTTAAAATGTTATTAACTATGGTAGATGGCAAAATTTGCAATGTAATGACTGGAAACAAGTCGACTATGTCGTGTTATATTTGTGGTACCAAACCCAGTGAAATGAATACTACGGTTATCAATAGAGTTCCACGACAAGAATTTTATTCCTTCGGCTTATCTACATTGCATGCCTGGATAAAAACTTTTGAATGTTTTTTGCATATCGCTTACCGAATACAACTCTGGCAAGTCAGAAGGGATGCAAATAAACTAATTTTAAGTACTAGAAAAAAAGAATTACAGGAACGGTTTAAAAGTGAAATGGGAATAATTGTAGATAAGCCAAAACCTGGGTTTGGCAACACAAACACTGGTTTTTTCGAGGGCACGAAAAGAGTGCCGAGATAACGGGTGTAGATGCGGGGCTCATCAAGAGGTTTTGCATAATTTTGAGTACAATAGCTTCTGGGTATAGCATTAACATCGAACATTTTGAACAGTATGTGCATGACACTAAGGAGTTATATCTTAACCTATATGATTGGTATACCATGCCAACAACTGTTCATAAACTATTATACCATTCATTTGACGTGATTAGTTCGTGCATTGTACCTATTGAGCAGCTGTCAGAAGAGGCGCGAAATAAAGACTGTAGAAGATTTAGGTAATTGCACACCAGAAAAATCGACCGAACATCAACAAACAGAGATATGTTAACCATGCTATTAATTACATCAGATCCAATAATAAATAGTTTTAGAGAGGTTCCAAGAAAAAAATCGAGCTCACTTCCCTCTGAAGTGTTAAATTTACTTGTTCCACCCAATTCCGAGTCAAGAACACAATGTTTGCGATCTAATGACTCCTCTGAACATTATTCTGATGATTCCTCTGAACATAACTCAGATAACATCTAGTTTCAATAAGCATTATGTTTAAGCACTTTCTCACAAATCTATTGGTTCTGTACTGTCTTAAAAAAATTAAAGATGTTTATGTGCAGTTAATTTCTCTAGCCGCAAATGACTCAGATAGCACTTTATTGTAATAATTTTTTTGTTTCGTTACTGTTCTTGCATAACTTTTGATATTATTATTTTATTTTCTGACTGTACTTTCTGCAACTAATGCTTGTTTTTATTAAGTTCTGTTGCTAAATATGACTAAAATTGTTTTCCTAGATTAGTAATAATGATTGTTTTGCTTATTTTTTATCATTTATTTATACTTTCGCAATTGTTTCGTGATTTGTATTATATTTTTTGAAAGTGCTTTTACATATTTATTATTCTCAAAATAGACTTTTTAAATTTGTTTTCTTTAAAAACCTCAAATACGGTATTAATACTGTTTATTTAAAAGATTTTTTTCCGATTTTTTTTTTTTTTTAAGAAAAAAATTAAATTAATCACTTTCAACCCAAATTTTCAATACATTCAGATTAAATACTCCCCACAAGAGGGTTCCAAACACTTTATAATTATAAAAGAGTTTTTTCCGTCTAGCTTGTATGAAACGAAACACTGTGCGTCGTGCTGAAAGAACTGCAAAAAACTACATTCAGAACGCGAGGATGGTTTTCTTTCACGGTATGTCGGATACATTATAAATTAGTTCAAAAATAGTTAAATAATTATAAAATCATCTTCGTGTTCCCTGAGAAGTTATAAAAACATAAGTAAGTACAATAAATAATTTTAGATGTTAAGCTCATAGACTGGAAATTTCATACGCATATGTATTCCTGTTAAAATTAATCATTATAATTAATTAAAGATTATAAATTCATTCTTTTCTTTTCAATTTTCTACAAAGATAAAATATGTATATTTAGAGTAATTTTAACTGAACTGCCTTAAAGAAACACAAGTATACCCACGAACTGGCGATGCCTATGTGGGATTTTTTTGCTATCATACATTTATGCATATTATTATTTTTATGTATATGCTGTTTATGAACTCGTGTGTGTGTACGTGTATTGTGTGTGTATGTTATGTATGGTGTGTAATACACTATATATGTATACATATGTGCATGTGTACATATACTTTTCTGTAATTCGCATTGTTTCTTTCTTTTTTTAATATGTATGTAAAAAACATAATTTGTATTTTAAAACCATGTATGTAACAAAAAAAAAAATAAAATAAAAAAAAAATAAAAAAAAAAATAAAAATTACTGTTTTGAAACACCATTTATGTGTTCCGAGTGCATTAACAATTTAAGCTGGGGACTCGGTGTAGAGCTTCACTCAAGTTTAAACCGTTTTTGTGTTCCGAATGCACAGTTAAAATTCCAGTTGCGGTTTCACCTGCTGATGCATTTCGATGGAAACCGTTCTTACATTCCGAGTGGAATACAAAAAAGAATATATTGCAAACCATTTGCTGTAAAATTCAAAGGAAAGCAATTAACATATTTTGAGTGATATTGAAATTAAAGTTAAAATTTCAAAAGTGGATTCATCTGCTGACACATGAATAAAACTATTTTCAAAAACGTTAAAAAAATTCTAGTTTAAGACTATCTGCTGGCAGAATCGAAGGAAAACCATTTTCATATTCGGTATGTAGTTTTAATTTAAACGATTCGCCGCATGCAGATTAACTCTTTAATTAAAGCCAGTATTTTATTAAAAATGTACCGATAAATAACTAGTCCTGGATTCATAGAAGAAAACCGTTCTTATTTTCCGAGTTAAGATTTAAATAATTCGAGTAGAATAATAGTACAATATATGCTGCAAAATTCTTACGAAAACCTTTTGCTTGTTCTGTATAAAAGTATTATTTATGCTTGTGGACTTTTATGAAGAATCGTTATTAAGTTGAAACCAGTCTTGTGTTCTAAAAAAAGCGTTAAAATTCGAGATGCGAACTCCTCTGCCGACGATCTTCTCGGAAAACCATTTTCGCTTCCGAGTGCATGTTTGTTATAAATTTCCAGTTTATGAACATGACGTCCGAGCCGGGAAGGTCCGTCCTAATACATATTAGTTTTTTTAAAGAAATTTATTCCAACATTATTAACTTACGACAACTGATCATAACGCCTTTTATCTCTAACTGTGGAAAGAACGGAATGAACACCACACAACTATTGATTCATTTACATTAACACGCGCTTTTCTATTCACTACCGGACATAATGATTTGTATCATTTGCATTTCGTATATAATTAACTTGACACTTCATTCATATTTGTACACTATGCTCTACATGCAATCTAACTAAAATTAATGAACCTGTATGCCATGAATGTTTAGGTTCTAGACAGAGTTGTGTTCCCTTTCACCTTTTCTACGCAGCCAGCAAATAAAATATTTTACTATAATTTAATCAAATTTGGGAGGCGGATATGGGTACCGTTGCCCAGGGAACCATTTATTGGATAACCAACACAACTGCTATAGGTCACCTCAAGTGGTTTGCTACGTTTGGTGACTCAGCAGGGATGCCGGGTTCACCGGGTGAGGTTTGTCTAGATCTTTTAGTGGTGGATGCGTCCGTCCACCAGTAACGTGGCAGGCCAGATCAGGAGACACTGGTTGAGGGAGACCTTTTGAAATCTCCAAATACTCCCTTGGAATATCGCCTTGTACCACATTGGGAGAGATCCAGTCACTCCTGGACATACTGACCCCCAGATTCCTACCTATCCCTCAAACCCCTTTCTTCACAGAACATCCTATCCTTATTTTCTTTTAGTGGTGGATGCGTCCGTCCACCAGCAACGTGGCAGGCCAGATCACGAGACACTGGTTGAGGGAGACCTTTTGAAATCTCCAAATACTCCCTTGGAATATCGCCTTGTACCACATTGGGAGAGATCCAGTCACTCCTGGACATACTGACCCCCAGATTCCTACCTATCCCTCAAACCCCTTTCTTCACAGAACATCCTATCCTTATTTTCTTTTAGTGGTGGATGCGTCCGTCCACCAGCAACGTGGCAGGCCAGATCACGAGACACTGGTTGAGGGAGACCTTTTGAAATCTCCAAATACTCCGTTGGAATATCGCCTTGTACTACATTGAGAGAGATCCAGTCACTCCTGGACATACTGACCCCCAGATTCCTACCTATCCCTCAAACCCCTTTCTTCACAGAACTTCCTATCCTTATTTTCTTTTAGTGGTGGATGCGTCCGTCCACCAGCAACGTGGCAGGCCAGATCACGAGACACTGGTTGAGGGAGACCTTTTGAAATCTCCAAATACTCCGTTGGAATATCGCCTTGTACTACATTGAGAGAGATCCAGTCACTCCTGGACATACTGACCCCCAGATTCCTACCTATCCCTCAAACCCCTTTCTTCACAGAACTTCCTATCCTTATTTTCTTTTAGTGGTGGATGCGTCCGTCCACCAGAAACGTGGCAGGCCAGATCACGAGACACTGGTTGAGGGAGACCTTTTGAAATCTCCAAATACTCCCTTGGAATATCGCCTTGTACCACATTGGGAGAGATCCAGTCACTCCTGGACATACTGACCCCCAGATTCCTACCTATCCCTCAAACCCCTTTCTTCACAGAACATCCTATCCTTATTTTCTTTTAGTGGTGGATGCGTCCGTCCACCAGCAACGTGGCAGGCCAGATCACGAGACACTGGTTGAGGGAGACCTTTTGAAATCTCCAAATACTCCGTTGGAATATCGCCTTGTACTACATTGACAGAGATCCAGTCACTCCTGGACAAACTGACCCCCAGATTCCTACCTATCCCTCAAACCCCTTTCTTCACAGAACTTCCTATCCTTATTTTCTTTTAGTGGTGGATGCGTCCGTCCACCAGCAACGTGGCAGGCCAGATCACGAGACACTGGTTGAGGGAGACCTTTTGAAATCTCCAAATACTCCGTTGGAATATCGCCTTGTACTACATTGAGAGAGATCCAGTCACTCCTGGACATACTGACCCCCAGATTCCTACCTATCCCTCAAACCCCTTTCTTCACAGAACTTCCTATCCTTATTTTCTTTTAGTGGTGGATGCGTCCGTCCACCAGCAACGTGGCAGGCCAGATCACGAGACACTGGTTGAGGGAGACCTTTTGAAATCTCCAAATACTCCGTTGGAATATCGCCTTGTACTACATTGAGAGAGATCCAGTCACTCCTGGACATACTGACCCCCAGATTCCTACCTATCCCTCAAACCCCTTTCTTCACAGAACTTCCTATCCTTATTTTCTTTTAAAAAAACCCCGAAGTTGACGTAGGTTCTGAGGTAAATTATTTTTCTCGGGCCCTCATGTATGGTTAATGTAAAACAAATTGAATTTATAATATTTTGCACACTTATAAAGGCATTATTGTAATAGCATTTTTGCTTTTTAATAAATAGATAATTATAGCACAACAATACTCTCCATAATTTAAGCTACAGGAGCTTATGAAGAAAAAATTTCTTTAATATTTATTGGCTGTAGAGAGGTTTCATAATTTCCTCCCCGACCAATACACCGTAGTGCAAAAGCGACTGATTATAGTGCAAAATAACATTTTAACGTTCGTATAGTGGGTTGACAGCTCTTTACAAAGGCGTTTGCGGATTGTCACACATCAATTGCAATTTCCCTTCCACTCTACTAGCATCAGTGTTCCCGACTCAGCTCTTTTAGAGATAGATATAACTCTAAATCTAGTTTTAATACTATCTTTAACGTTCGTATAGTGGGTTGACAGCTCTTTACAAATGCGTTTGCGGATTGTCACACATCAATTGCAATTTCCCTTCCACTCTACTAGCATCAGTGTTCCCGACTCAGCTCTTTTAGAGATAGATATAACTCTAAATCTAGTTTTAATACTATCTTTAACGTTCGTATAGTGGATTGACAGCTCTTTACAAAGGCGTTTGCGGATTGTCACACATCAATTGCAATTTCCCTTCCACTCTACTAGCATCAGTGTTCCCGACTCAGCTCTTTTAGAGATAGATATAACTCTAAATCTAGTTTTAATACTATCTTTAACGTTCGTATAGTGGATTGACAGCTCTTTACAAAGGCGTTTGCGGATTGTCACAAATCAATTGCAATTTCCCTTCCACTCTACTAGCATCAGTGTTCCCGACTCAGCTCTTTTAGAGATAGATATAACTCTAAATCTAGGTTTTTTCCTAAAAAGTGGTTTATCATCTTAGCTTCTTTTTTCAGATATTCTGGCTCTTCATTTGATTCAGAACTCAATCAGGTTAAGTGATAATTTAAAATTTGTTCATTTAAGGCAATATTCATCAAAATAATCATCTAGATGCGACCGTATCATTTTATGATTTTTCTGTTTTAAATTTTCGTTTGAGAATCATTAATATTGTCTTTAGTGATAAAATATTACAATTTGAGGTCTTACTCATTATGTTATTAAAAAAAAGTAAATTCACTGAGGAAACGGTTTGTATATCTTAAAATTTTTCATTTCTTTCGGTTTAGGATAATATAGCTCTCTAATATATTTGTTATCCTGTTTCCTTTACAACTGGGATCTTTTCACTTTAAAGTCTGCCAACTCTGACCTAGCCAATAGAAAATAAAGATATGTTTATTATTCACTCTATAGTAAGGTTTAGGGATAAGATATTTATATGAGATTATTGGAAAAGGGGAGTTACTTAAAGAGCAGTGTGATGTAGTGATCCTGCTTGTAGAGATTTATGGACTATGTAAAACAAGAATTACTGCTGTAATAAGAAAAGCCGTATCTACACATAAGTATACGCTTTGAGCAAACAGTGCATATTCATATATCATATGTCACGTTCAATTCAGTCCTGCACAGAGCAAAGGCGGTCCATTAATTCTCGCACTGCGAGTCTGTAGTCTGGGTGGCACACACGAGTGCAGATGAGTTGACCTCACGCTTCTAATAAAACTCCGTACTCCGGTACCGGCCGGGACGTACCGCAGGAGTGATGGCCACGGGCTACAGGGGCCGCCCGAGATAGGGCGCATCTAATAGATGGCGTCCCATACCGGGTGTATTTAAAAGCCGTATCTACACATAAGTATACGCTTTGAGCAAACAGTGCATATTCATATATCATATGTCACGTTCAATTCAGTCCTGCACAGAGCAAAGGCGGTCCATTAATTCTCGCACTGCGAGTCTGTAGTCTGGGTGGCACACACGAGTGCAGATGAGTTGACCTCACGCTTCTAATAAAACTCCGTACTCCGGTACCGGCCGGGACGTACCGCAGGAGTGATGGCCACGGGCTACAGGGGCCGCCCGAGATAGGGCGCATCTAATAGATGGCGCCCCATACCGGGTGTATTTAAATGGGAAAATTAAAAATAAGGGAATTCGGAAAATAGGGTCGAAAAAATGAGCGAATCCTGGTAACGGGGTAAGTAACTACTCGCAAGACTGGAAATGAAGCGGGCGGAAAACGAGAGAGGAATAATTTTAAGCTTTTGGCTTAAAATTTTTGGAATTTACTGTGGGAAAGATTGTTCTTGTAAATGATGAGAATGGCTTAAAATTTCGTTAAAAGGTTAAATATAATGGTTCATTTTCGTTATCTATAGTAACAATGGATTTAATATGCAGAGTAAAAAATGGTTAAATAATCAAATAAAAACTTTTACTTTTCATTCTGCAATGTCTTTTGTATGATGGCATTTTACATTAAGATTTTACTATATTTGGATGGTGGAACAATAGTCTAAATGCAGTAAGTAATAACATAACCTATTTTCTCTTTAATCAGTCTTACGTTAGTTACACTTTCTTAAGTTTAATGTTTAAGATTAATATTAATATGTGAAGAATTTTAGTAATTTTCAGTACAGGTACTTGTCGCCGTTATTTTGTATCTACTTCAGTTAGTGTTTTATCTTGTGAAACTCGTTTGTTGCTTACTGAGGAAGATACTGCCGCTCGAAGATTACTTATAATATGTAATGATTGTAATACAACGATGATACAATCAACGATGTCACCTGTGTGGAGGGATTGTTAGCTCCTTATCTCTACAAATATTTAAAAAATATATTTATTGGCCATTCTATAGCATTTTTGGGACCTCCAAAAGTAATTTACTGTGATTTCGAGCTCAATTAGATTCTAAAGATCGTGGCTTGTTTTAAGTCGATTGGAGGTTTTTTCTAGATTGGTTCATTTTTTTTTTAAATTTCAAGTACCGTTTTTCCTAATTAAAAATACTAAAAATAATTAAGGTTGTGGCTCTGTCTGTAACTCCGGTTAAATGAACTCAAGTACTAGGATTTGCTATTATTTTATGATTCACTATCAAAATTGGAATTGTTTGCGTGAAATTATTTTTTTTTTTTTTTAATCTTTTTTTTAATTATTATTAAATATACAAACACATTACAATAATTTACAAATGTAGATATTTCGAGACTGGTTGCGAAAAAAAGATATTTTTTTAACGAAACTGCCCAACTCAATTGATAAATTATTTCTCGTGTTTGAGTTGGGGAGTGGCGTCATTATGGTTTATAAGATGTAAAAATAAATTAATTGATGTAAGTAAAAATTTAAAAAAAGTTATAAATCTACATGATTAATTTAATAACACAATATAATTAAGAAAATAGTAAAGTTAATTACAGACTTAAATAATATAATATTTATTAATCTTAGAAAACATAACATATAAAAATAAAAATGTATTTACTAGGTAAGAAATAATAGAAGTTCAGAACTGGTTGTAAATTGTCCAAAGACCGATAAGAAATAACTATTTATTGTCTTTTTCTATAAAAGAATTTTTATTATGTCCTGTGATTTTTCACTGGTCTGCGCTAGTTATTTTACTAATAAAATAAACGTCAAAACATGAACCTGTCGATAGAAACAAAAAAACACAAATAAACGTCACAACTTGAACCTGCCTACAACAACAAAATACCATGAGCACAGAAATGTGATTGTGTATTTCCATACTTATATTTTATTTATGTTTTTAATCCAGCAGGACTGGGAGATTAGTGCGATCCCAGTCTTCCGTATAATATGAGACATATTATGGTTGTCTCACGTTGATAATAAAACATAATAGGTAGGTACCCAGTGATAACATAAAATAAAAACTTCGCATAAATAAGTAATATTAGACATTAAAGTATCGTCCACCAGGGAGGTGACCGCATCATCTTCATCCATGGCTCGTTTGATGGAGAGCTGAGCCGTTGGTTGACTTCTGTGCCTGTCCTAGAAGCTGGCTAGTCGTTGTCGACGTAAGGAAGGGAATGAGTGCAATTATTGTATTGTATAGGACACGGATGCTGAACATTTTCCGTTACGCCGTTGTGTTTTGTGTTATTATTGAAAACACTTTTTGCTCAGTAACAGTAGATATCAAAAGTCATGTAACGAGGAAGCCATTCATATGTATATTTTTATAATGTTGTGATTTTTCGCGTGTAAAAATGATTGTCATTTCATTACACTTCCACGATTCACTGAATAGTTAATTTGGGGAACGAAACGGAAGTACTAAGGAGTGGTGTTCATTATATTAAATCCCAGAGCGCAATATTCAGTTTACAATTTGTATAAAGTGTTCCAACGCAGCCCAATGGTGTTAAAAACTCTTTAAAAACTTCCACCCCCATATTATGAAACCTTTAGTATTAAGTAAAACTAAATTAAGCCAGATTTAACGTGCATGTCAAACACATCAATTATTATAATGGATAAGCGATTACTTGTAACTTTAAGCTCAGCGTGATATATTAAATCATAGTGTTAAGGTAAACTCAGTTTAAATAGGTCATCAATATTACGCTCTAAATGCACTCGGCCGATTGAACGCATGAGGAAATTATTTTTATTCCGAGCGGTGTCATGCAACCATAGAATAATAAAATCTGTGACAGAATTTTCATTGTCAAATAAAATCATTAGTCTCATGGGAAATCCGATTTAATAATTGTTTTGTGTCGCACACTCTTTAATAGAACTATTAAAAAGTATGCGACAATTCTAACTCTAGATTCAATTTATTGGTTACCACTCAATTCGAGGGTTTTAATATGATGGTATTTATCACTGATTTAAAATGAATACTAACGTCTTTAGTACTGATTCTTTTTCACGTTGAATTTTTAACTTTTTGCGTAAGCTAAAAACCAATTTGCAAATGTAAGTGCTAGCAGAAAGCATTATTCATCCGTTATAATGATTGCATTAACCTCCAGGGCGCTTTAAAATTATGGTTCAAAGTATACATAAAAGTGAGTGAATTATTATATATTTTTTTAATTATAAACCATTGTTTATAATACATGGTTTTTTATGCATGGCACAAAGGATAACAAATTATTATAAACAATAATTACTCGCTTGAAATATTCATACAAATTGAAAATAGAATAAAGTTGGTGGTTTACAGGTAAACAAATATAATAGGCAGTAATTGTTGATAGAAGTACTAATAAATTTAGAATTATATGGCGTGTTGGAAATAAACCGACGTAGCTCAGTGGTCTCAGAGCACCTGACCGGACATCAGCAGGCGCGGGTTCAATTCCCGTCGGCGGCATTTATTTTTACTCGGGACATATTTTCAATTTGTATGAATATTTCAAACGACTAATTATTGCTTATAATAATTTGAACGAATTATAATTAAATATTTTGTATATTTGGCAATTCGATGTAGAAATTATTATTCTGACTATCCAGGGTAATTTGGTGATGTGACTTCATCTCCTTTATTTTTACTAATCAAGACATTATATCCATTCGATTGAATTCTAGAAGACGTAACGCAGAAATGTCTGATTTGCTTATTTTCCAACTTAATAATGATCAAAAATCAACAATTTTACTATAAGTACCTACATGGTAAGATAAACTGTTAGTTTGTAAACTGCTAATTATATAAACTGATATAAACTGCGCCACAGGAGGTACAAGTGAGACAGGTACAGCACATTACCATTGTAAATGCAATTAATAAAGATCAATTAAAAACTTTAATACTCAAATTGTATTTTATGTAAACTATCTGTTTACTGTAAACTGTATTGTCTTATGGTTTATTTACTTCACACAGGAGGTCCTGAGGAAAAAATTCTCAGGGCCCCTGTCATCTTTGGGGACGCTTTGACGAGGGTATTTGAAAGGAAAGGAAGAGAGGATGTTCTGGAAAGGAAAAAGGTGTGAGGGGTTGGTAGGAATCTGGGATTCAGTGTGTCCAGGAGTGATGGCCGTATGAATCTAACCCTCCTACTGTAATGCAAGACGATCGGTGGAGTGGTCAAAGGGTCTCCCTCAACCGGCCTCCCCCCATCCGGCCCGCTAAGATCTGAACAAACCTTACCTCATAAACCCGGGCACCCCTACTAAGTCGCCAACTATAGCAAACCACTCGGTGTGACCTACGGCATTGGTGTTGGTAATCCATTGAATGATTCCCCGGGCGGCGGTACCCATACCAGGTCAGATTGATTTTCTCTATCATGAAGGACTAAAATAGTTATTGCCTAACAAATTTCAGAGGGAAATATTTCAATCAACGCCGGAAAAACGATACACTTAATTAAATTCATACCACATCAATCTTGATATCCCTCAATATGTCAATGTTAAGATGTCTAAAATTCTTACTGAATTCTTCTAATTGAGAGTCTAACCTATATAAGCCTTGTAGCTTGATTTATCGTCCCGGCTGAAAATTATAATAATGTTAATACTTTCGGGAGTTTTTATTTTATTATGCAGACTGACGGAAAATATCATTTCACGATAATTTATTACAGCTCAACGATCGATCTTGTTTGACGGATTGAGATTCAGTTGAACTTTGTTACACAATGGACTATAGAGAATCTAACTTGATGAAGCTGTTCATTGAATAATGATGTTTGGAAATGGTATTTGTGCGAATTCTGCTACACAATATAAAACAAACGCAAGTTTTGTTACTAATGTATCCTAAATGATTGTTTACCAGTTGTTGAAAAAAAAAAACGATTTTTAGTAAAGCGATAAATTAATTGTTTTTTAATCAAAGAAAAAAATAACTTTTTAAAATTTGATTAGCACACACAAACCCCCACTGTCCAAAGCTAGTAGTATGTCAGCCTAATTTAAGGCATTTCGCGAGGATGATTGGATGATTCCACCGGGGCGATACTGAGAGTATCTTCCGATCCGAGCCAACACAAATTAATTAAATAAAATGAACTTGTGCATGACGGGAATTTGCCCCGCGACTTCTGAATCAGTAGTCAAAAGCCTAAACAAAGAATAAAAGCGCCGCGCCAGGTAGAAACATCATGTACAAACCCCGGTTCTAGCGGTAGACACTGAGGATACATAGCACCCACTAATAGTTTACAAGCGCTACGTTGGGCGCCAGATCTTTGGTATCAATCCCGGATAGCAGGCCGCATTACGCCTGAAATCCAGGCTTCCTTCGGGGTGTGCCCTTCACCCTACAGAAGATCCGCTGTGGGCGGATTATACGGCAGTCGTGACAATGAATGGTGGCAGAGAAATTACCTTAAAGCTTGGGAACTTTGCCGGCTGGTTTACGAGACACTTCGCTTCCTCAGAGCGAGCAGGATACGGAGGTTCGCCTGCTATTTAAACTCTCCGGTCGTCCAACAAATAGGAGAGGTAATTAAAACGACACCTACAATGATGGCACGCTTATACTTCGTTCAAGTAACTTGAGCGGAACATGTGCACGCCAATGGAGCCATAATATTGTACACCACTGATATTGCTCATTACTTATAATTAAAATAAATCAAACACGGAAAGAATTAAGAGTTAAGAAAAAATGCTTTCTGTTAATAAAATACAAAGCTTTTAATGCATAGCATAGAGTTAAAGCATTAATTTTTTAATTTTAAATGTATTATTCTATCTAATGTAATATTCTCTTTAAATGTATTATGTAGATAATATTTTTATATTATAAAATGAAGGCCTCAGCACGGGCAAGCCACCCAGTGAGGCCTACATTACTGGAAAATTTAAAATGTAAAAAATTGTACTAAATAAAAAAAAATAAAAAAAGCATTTTTATTAAATTTGAGAAGGATATATTTTAGTCTTGTTTACATTTTTGGCATATTTGGCAAATATTATCAACACGTTTTGTTATTTTTTAATAAACGGTTAAATGCATTTTCAATTATTGATTTTATTTATTGTTTATTTTTCAACATACATATTTATATTTTTGCGTATTGAAGATAAAGTTTAATTAGATATAAACAGAAATATTGTCAAAAAATGCCTAATGTTCTTAAAATAGAGCTTTTAAAGCGCAGATATAAACTATTTACGTTTATTGATTTTAAGTAGGTAACATGATTTTTGTATATTAAACATAAAGTTTAATTAATAATCTTATCAAAAATGCTTAAATATGCTTTAAATAATATTAAATATTAAGTTTAACCAACGCAATGAGTTTTCTTAAATAAAGCACAAATAAAACTTTTTAAAGGGCTTTAAAACATTTAAGAAACTCTTTATTTTAATCATCATTATTTTTTATTAAGTTCCACGACCTTATTCCGAGTCCCTTTCTTTCTAAACTTTAAATAAGTGTGAAATAAATGTAGGGAATAATAAATTCTTAAAAACATAAAATCCCGGAGCCTTCTTTTGGAAGAAGCTTATTACGGACGCTTTAAGTTTAATGCGATGACATAAACACATTTTTGTGTGTAGGAACTTTGATAAAGACATTTTACGTAAAGTAGGGAGATGATAAAGTCTAATGCTCAAAGCAGGCGTAGAGAGCCGATTGTTACCAACTTTCTGAGGATGGTTTAAATTAATATAAAAGCACGACCAATGGAGGATCATTGTTGCACAAATTGCACCAATATCTAAAATATTATATCCTTTGCTGAGACACTAAAGGACAATTTGTGAAAAATATCTTTTAGTCTTATATCTGATAATAGCTATCTTAAAAAACTAAACCCTTGTGTCGAAAGACAACACAAGCAGTGGTGATGGGTACCTACCTACTACAGTTAGTCATCTATCTGATAATAGCTTTCTGAGCATGTCGACTCTAGTGGGTCAAAAGACAACACAGGCAGTGGTGATGGGTACCTACCTACTACCGTTATTCATCTATCTGATAACAGCTTTCTGAGCATGTCGAATCTAGTGGGTCAAAAGACAACACAGGCAGTGGTGATGGGTACATACCTACTACAGTTATTCATCTATCTGATAACAGCTTTCTGAGCATGTCGAATCTAGTGGGTCAAAAGACAACACAGGCAGTGTTAATGGGTACGTACCAACCACAGTTTTTTATCCCATACTAAAACAGTGACAAATTATTTTTTTAGACCTATCTCAAAATTTTCAGTATTCATCTGACGCAGTACTGTTTTTTCTCGAAAAGTAGTTTTCCTTGAGGGTTGCGTTATGTGAATACACAATTCCGATCCTTCTATTTGTTTGTGTATAATTTTTATATGATTTATTTAGTATGTGTGTGATTTAATAGTACACACGCATATAATTGTTTTACTTCAAGTAAGTCAGGTTTCGCCAACATATTGGTATCTGTTCGGATTTGTTTTTCTGGTTTTGATTAATATTTGAGTACTTTCTTTTTTTAGCTCCTTTTTATGTACAGTGGTGTACATTGTTATTTTCATTGTTAATTATCGGTAAAATGTATTTAAACAAACAAACATAAAACTCAATAGGAATTAAAACCAAATTGCATTAATCAACAAATAATAAAAAAATATAATAACTGAATTTTGATGGAAAACGCACATGGTATGATAAGATTTTAGATTTTAATGGCCAAAAGTATTATCATGATTATTTTTTAGGTTATTATACCGTGATGACCTTTCCTCTTTGAATTTTCGGACAGCATTACAGTGTTTATCATCGGAGCAGTTGTTCCTGACTTCTCGCCATTATATATTTACTGTAAACTATCCAAATCGTCGTCTAAAGAAGAAGGAAGCGCAACACGGTATAATAATTCAAAAACTAGTGACGACATCATCCATGAAATATTAAATATGCAAAAGCCGGTACCTACGTTTACAGTTAGAGTAGAATAAAGTATCGGAATGGCCCTAGCTCAGATATCATCGTTAAGAATCGAAATTTCTGCCAGCTATCAGATTTAAAGAGCCACGTATTCCTTTGTTCCAACGCCTTCCTCTCCCACTACCTTCAGCCTTAATAATCAGAGATGATACTGTCCCATTGGCTAGGAGCAGTTAAGACTAGGTATTTGTGCGGTTTTCACATTAAAAACCTCAGACGGAAAAATCAGATTTAATAGAAAATTTTCTTGATTTTTGAATCTAGTGGGCGAGAACAAGTACGCTGTTGCATAGATAATAATTCTTTAAAATAAAACAATAACTTAGTAAACACCACTTAAATTTTTTATACCTAATGCCTACCGGGTTTTTATACCTAATGCCTACCGGGTTTTTATACCTAATGCCCACCGGGTTTTTATACCTAATGTCTACCGGGTTTTTATACCTAATGCCTGCCGGGTTTTTATACCCAATGCCCACCGGGTTTTTATACCCAATGCCTGCCTGGTTTTTATACCTAATGCCTACCGGGTTTTTATACCTAATGCCTACCGGGTTTTTATACCTAATGCCTACCGAGTTTCTCTACAAATCGTACGAATGTAACCACACCCGGTCAACATCAAGTATAAATAATAAAGGTGGTGATTACCAAGTTATTTTTTATTTTAAACCATAATGTAACGTCACATGTACAGTTTCTGCTTCATATTAAAAAATCGCTTTCAAAGCCCGTCCATTTTTTGAAAATGCACCTACTTTATCTTTTAATTTCTTCTTAATTAAAAACGTCACCGCCAAAAGGGGCAAGAAAACGATATAATTATCTCCCGGATACGGAAAGATAAACTTTAAGCCTGCAGTACTTTCTCAGTCTCAGAATACTACTCAGTACCAAGAAGTATTATTTTTAATTTATATTGACTTTATATAACATGACTGCATAGTCAGAAATAAACAAAAAAAAAAGAATTGACCAAAGTACTAGTAATTTATATATGCTTGATATTTTCCGTAGGCAATTTCCCTTTTAAATATTGAAGACAATATTAGTGATTTCTAAACGAAAATCTGAAACAGAAAAATCAGAAAAGGAAACGGTCACATCTGGGACTCGAACCCAGGACCCCTGTCTTTCCGGGACAGTGCTCTACCAACTGCGCTAATGGGACCCTATTCTCCTCGGTCACTTTTAACTGTATCATACTTCGAATAAGAACTACTAACATTGTCTTCATTTTTTCACCGCACATTTTTATTGGCAACTATCTTTATGTATGATCGCAAGATTCATCCCGAACTAAATGCAATCCAGACAGCGTCTTTTTAGATAAACCTATCTTATTTTTTTTATTTAATGTGCGACATCTGTTGACTTTTCTGCAAGTCTAGAATGAATATTTATTTTTTCGGAATAACTTTATTGAGTAAAACCTCAAATTGTAATATTTAAATATTGAAGACAATATTAGTGATTTCTAAACGAAAATCTGAAACAGAAAAATCAGAAAAGGAAACGGTCACATCTGGGACTCCATTAGCGCAGTTGGTAGAGCACTGTCCCGGAAAGACAGGGGTCCTGGGTTCGAGTCCCAGATGTGACCGTTTCCTTTTCTGATTTTTCTGTTTCAGATTTTCGTTTAGAAATCACTAATATTGTCTTCAATATTTAAATATTACAATTTGAGGTTTTACTCAATAAAGTTATTCCGAAAAAATAAATTTCCCTTTTCATTACAAATATCAGTTTATTTTTCTCATTCTCGAGAACGACACGTAATAAATAGTAGATATAACTGCAATGAACTTGAATATTATGTGTAATTTAATTATTCCGATTTGATTATTATATAGTTGCATATTTATTATTGAAAATAAAAATATACGTGAGCACAATATAGTGGAATACCTACATTATGTTTTCAGTAT
Source organism: Hesperophylax magnus (assembly GCA_026573805.1). Lineage (NCBI taxonomy): Eukaryota > Metazoa > Arthropoda > Insecta > Trichoptera > Limnephilidae > Hesperophylax > Hesperophylax magnus. Next base: position 1,523,458 of record JAIUSX010000014.1, read on the forward strand.
CTTATAAAAATACAACAATTTTTTGATGAAATACAACAGAAATAACTTTGTTTAAATTTAAACGTTGCTTGAAATGGCTTTTGACCGTGTTTGGTGATCCGGTCTGAATATTAAGGTACTTCCCCACCTTCCTCATCCCCATCTCTTCCCCATTACTTTCAGCCTCACAACATACCCCAATTGGGGATTCCATAGTCTCTCTGGCTCCAGACGGAGCATTCTATAGTCTTGCGCGGTTTCACATTAAACAAATTAAATAAATATATTATTACATCCGAAAAGACGATCATTTTATCTATACTTTCAATATTATTATTTTATTTTTTACGCATACGCAGACTATTATACTGTTTCTAATGTTTTAAATGCAATTGCCAAAGTATTTTTCTTACTTATTTGTATTTTTAAACACAACTTTACTATATCCATACGATAGGTTTTTATGGGGTTCCATTTCAAAAAGAACTCTCACGCTAAAGATTGTTCAGTTATTTTTATATTTGTATGTAATATGTTATATCTAGTTTATTTTATTTATTCTTTTGTATTTTTTATTAAGCCCTGATTTGTTTACAAAACATATGTAATAATACTGCTACCCGGCTCAGAACAGATATTGTCTAGTGAGTCGGGTAGCGCAATGATTTTTAAATAATGTTAATAAACGACCGAGTTACCGGCAATATATACAAAAAAATATAGTGTGTGGCAAGCCTACGCACGACGGAAGTGAAACTTTTAGTATTCTTCTCTCTCTCTTTTCATTTCATTCTCTCTTTTTTTCTGTCTATTGACATATTTTTAAGTAGCATGTGATAAAAAAAATTAAAAGTTATAAAAATATGGGATTCGAACCCGGGTCCTGCATAACGAGTGTCAAACGCTCTGCCTCTAGACTGCGAGGAGAGATATTTCGCGCGTCGCGGCGTTATCGGCCTTGATTAGTAATTTTAATGATTCAAAATAAAAATAATTAATCAAAATACCGAGCGACTCTACCGGCACGATTTGTAAGCTATATTTCGACCAAAATATCATATAGGTACCGTAAATTAAAGTAAAGGTAAATTAACAAATTTATGTAATTTTTTACTACATTATTACAAATCGTTGATAAAAAAAAGTAATTAATCAAAATACCGAGCGACTCTACCGGCTCGATTTGTAAGCTATATTTCGACCAAAATATCATATAGGTACCGTAAATTAAAGTAAAGGTAAATTAACGAATTTATGTAATTTTTTACTACATTATTACAAATCGTTGATAAAAAAAATAATTAATCAGAATACCGAGCGACTCTACCGGCTCGATTTGTAAGCTATATTTCTACCAAAATATCATATAGGTACCGTAAATTAAAAAAAGGTAAATTAAAAAAAATTATGTTATTTTTTACTACATTATTACAAATCGTTGATAAAAAAAATAATTAATCAAAATACCGAGCGACTCTACCGGCTCGATTTGTAAGCTATATATCGACCAAAATATCATATTGGTACCGTTAATTAAAGTAAAGGTAAATTAACAAATTTATCTAATTTTTTACTACATAATTACAAATCGTTGATAAATAAAAATAATTAATCAAAATACCGAGCGACTCTACCGGCTCGATTTGTAAGCTATATTTCGACCAAAATATCATATAGGTACCGTTAAGTAAATTAAATTTAAATTAAAAAATTTATCTATTTTTTTACTACATTATTACAAATCGTTGATAAAAAAAATTAAAAGTTATAAAAATATGGGATTCGAACCCGGGTCCTGCATAACGAGTGTCAAACGCTCTGCCTCTAGACCGCGGTTATTACGTATTCGACCAAAATATCATATAGTCAAAATATCTAAAAGTCGCAGCACGAGAGCATTTTATCACTTTAAAAAAAATATTATTAAAAAAATCACAAAAAGAAAATACAAATCGTTGATAAAAAAATTAAAAGTTATAAAAATATGGGATTCGAACCCGGGTCCTGCATAACGAGTGTCGAACGCTCTGCCTCTAGAGCGCGGTTATTACGTATTCGACCAAAATATCATATAGTCAAAATATCTAAAAGTCTTTTATCACTTTTAAAAAAAGCATTTTATCACTTTTAAAAAAATTATTATTAAGAAAATCACAAAAGAAAAAAAAAATAGTTTAAGCGGGGATCAAACCTCGGTTCTTCACGACGAGAGCCGCGCGCTCTGCCTCTAGACCGCGAAGCTGAGTTTGGAGAGTGACCTAAAAAAGGTATATAATATTGGCTAGGCTCCTATAGCGAAATGATCACGGTTTTTCATGACGGTAATGAGTTGGTTGTACTCCTGTCCTCGAAATTGCATAACGCGCGTAAAGAAGTTTCACTTCAAAATAAAAATAAAAATATCACTCAAAACTGGAAAAAACACTATAAAAAAAACAATTCGTTGAAAATTAATGAATAAGCGTAAGAAATGAATAGAACAATGAACTGCAGCACAAAGCTCTTGGTGGGACTCTTTCATCTCTTGGAATATTTTAAACGAAAATTGTGGTAAATTCTGGGATAGCCCTGTCGGGGTTATTTCGTTAGCCGCGTTGTTTACGTTTTAATTGTTTGTTGGGCAAATTGGGTCCACCACGTTACGCCTCTGACTTTACTGTACGTCTTCCGGAGATAATTAACTTTAATTTAGACATTTCAGTGGTATACAGAAATAAATCAATGTGTTTGTTTTCAGATACGATCATAGTAAATTATTTTACTGATTTTAATAAAAAAAACATCTAAAACGCATAAAGATAGTTTTGGATTTCTTTGTTCGTAAAATTTTCCATTTTGCTAAACACTCAAAGTGACATTCCAACATAACTTTTGTGAAGAATGGCTGTACGAATCGCCAACCATCAACCTGCAAAAAATAACACCATTAATATATTGTCTGATCACGACAATTGATTAAGGTTTACATTGTTTGGCTCACAGGTAGTTCAACTCCCTTTTTTATTGGCTCATATAGGCAGGAGTGTTAAGTGTCCCCCCGCGAAAGGAGATAGTGTAATATGTAGAAATGCATCATTCCTTACCATACAATATCTAAAAGTTAAAACCAAACCGCTTGGGGCCGGGAAGGTTAAAATTACATTGTTCCCTCGTGATACGGATCGCATGTTGCTGAAGGCGATATAATACTCTGATGACGGGGGTTCACATTATATAATACTCTGATGACGGGGGTTCACATTATATAATACTCTGATGACGGGCGTTCACATTATATAATACTCTGATGACGGGGGTTCACATTATATAATACTCTGATGACGGGGGTTCACATTATATAATACTCTGATGACGGGGGTTCACATTATATAATACTCTGATGACGGGGGTTCACATTATATAATACTCTGATGACGGGGGTTCACATTATATAATACTCTGATGACGGGGGTTCACATTATATAATACTCTAATGACGGGGGTTCACATTATATAATACTCTGATGACGGGGGTTCACATTATAATTATTTCTGATGAACGTATTACTAAAATGTCAAATGTTTCTTACCTTACCATTCAAATATTTTATGTATAACGGTTTGAAAATTTTATGAAACATTTTTCAACTATTAAATGATGATTACTAACTTCCCGAGGGATCTCTAGAAAAAAATAGATTATAGTAATACATTCATCAGAAATAATTAATATAAACCCCAAGGAAAGATCGATTTTATTGGCCTGCTAATGCAAATTTTACAGTAGGTCCGTCCTTTACGCCGGGCCGCGCACCGTAAATTTTTTGATTGTTAAGATTCCCACTTAATTTTAGAGATTTGATAGAGAAAATTCAACCACGGGTCTTTCCGATTCACCAAGGCCGCGCGTCGCATATTTTTGTGCACGGCTGCTTCATTTATGTCGTTAAGATTATGGAGTTATTTAAGAGTATTTTTTCGTCTGAACAACCAATCATAGAATAGAGATATGACTAGATCTCTAGCCTACGTTCAGAACGAAAAGGAGCCATGGGATCGCTCAGAGAGATCAGCGGATTCGCGCTCGGTAGAGGACAGTCAGAACGGTTGTAACATAATAGCGTACAAACTTGCGCGCCTGGCGCAGCGCGCTTGTCTACGTTGCAGAGGTGGTAGTACCTCGTTTTAGTTAAGTGACTGGTTCACCGAACGTTTGGAGTTCGTCGTCATAACAGCCTAGCATTCATCACACCAGCCAGACTAGACTGTGTAGTTATGGAAACTACTTCACCCGTCAACAGTCTTCATCACACCAGCCGGACGGGTAGAGGTTTTCTACGCCACCAACAGCCTAGAACTGCTCTGGTCGCTGACCAGCTCGCTCCACCTGTCTCGCCTACAGTGTTCCGTTACTACGTAAGATTATAAGAATTATAAGCCAATATAGAGTCCCGTTTAGGCAGGAACGACAGACGTTCCAGGGAATGTGAAACCCGCCTCTGTGATTGAACTCTTTTCTGCATGATATTTTTTAACTCCTATATGTTGTTGTTTTGAATAAAATTCCTCTTTGTACGAGTACCTAAATTCTGTGTGTTTTCTTAAAAACTGACATCTCTTATCTGATTAGTGCCCACATCCTGAGTGAGAATCATTCTTATTCGTTAGATTCACTCTCTTTTTTCACGTTTCAATGTGTTGTCGAATAAAAGAAAATCGAAATGCTAAGATCAAAATTAAAGCTATTTTGGGTTCTCTGTGTGAAATTCACCAAGTTTCCCGATTGTACCACTAGTTTTAGGACATTGGTTTTATCATTTATATAGCCGCAGAAATGGTGAAGTGATGACGCGCCGCCATATTGTATAATATTATTAAGGAAACTATAAATGACTCATAGCTGTAAGTAAAGGGGTTACTTATTCCATTATTTCGGCAACATTACTGCATGTTCCCAATTGGGCCGCTCCGGAATAACATTTCAAGAGGCCCAACGATATTTCATTGTTTAAGACCCTTCGTAAAAATGAAGCGATTTAAATTAAGTTTGAAATGTGCAATGTTGTAGTCGTCCCGCGCGAGTTCCAAAGGCGTGGGAAGAGCGCAAAGCAAAAGGGAGAATAATGTTTTCAGAGAAAAGTTTTATCCTGTTTGGGTGTAATTCTGTGGAAATTTCGGCTGTAAGGTCCATAATGTTCCAATTTACTACCGAATGAAATGATTTGAATAAAAGATTTTCCACAAAAATGTTCCTTTTTTAATAATTCAAAAATGCGAGGAGTGATATTTTTACATAAGGAATATTACCTTTTTCGAAAAATGAAATTCATACTCCGTGAGCATAACCTTAGCATTTTATCTGAGCGCACATAATATATTCTTTACCTACTCGTATCTCAAATCGGAATATTTAAGGCAGTTAAATCGGTTTAAATTTATACCCACGCAGGTAACATTCAGCTTTGGCGTAATATCTCAATATTTTCATCGGAGGACGGTGATGTGTGATTACGGCAGCGTTTGAGAAGAAGTTCGTTTACTTTATATTGTCTTCATGTCATCATTGTCATTTCCGTATTGTTTACCAAATCGAACAAATCTATACATGAATTAGAGGATCAGTTATGCAAGTTATTTCAATTTTGAAAACGAAATTTAAAAAATTCTCAGTTGAAATACTATGTAAGTACTTTGATTGTCTAAATTTTTGACACAATCTGTTGCAATTATGAACACAAAACTTAAATTCAAAACCAGTTTGAGTTGATTGAAACCGATGATGATGTCTACTGCAAAATAATTTTTAATGTTTTATATCGGAAAAAACTCTCGTCTTATCGGAAAAAGGCACAGTGTCGAAGATAATTTTTCCTTTGGTACGTCAGTACTCTGTCTGTAAAAGCCTTAATAAACCTTGTACAGCTTCCGTTTGATGACCTCTGATGTCAGATCTTTTGTCTGTCTCCGATCTCAATCTGAGGACACTCATCAAGAACACCAACACATACTTTACTGTTTCGGTATTAAAGTTGTTAATTAATTTACTTTGAAATCTACATGACTGGTATTAGTGCAGTAACGGAGTTACAATTGCTTTATTTTAAATTAGTGTTGCAATAACTGTATGTAAATTTGCAGTAGGTGGGAGTGATATTTAAAATTTATTTTTAATTTCAAAATCCCTATATGTGTAATCATCGACCCTGTAATACAAGAGAAAAAAACAAAAAAAAATTTGAGCTGCGACTACAATTTCAGGTGGCACGGTTAATCTCAAATTTACACAAAATAAATTATTTAAATTTCGTATTTTTTATTTTTTTTATATATTCAATAATATTGTTATTGGGTTTATAAAAACAGTTTATTTTTAAACAAGTTCTGCTGTGTAATTATTATTACGCGTGACAGCTGTTTCGCCCTCTGAAGGCATTATCAAACTGTAACAGTTTGATAATGCCTTCAGAGGGCGAAAAAATAAAAATTAAAATGGAGTTCTACAAATTAAACTTAATAACAATAAATAAATTATTTGCATTTGACTAGAGCTTTTCAAAAGCTGAATAAGGTAATCAAGTGAAAAATGTTATGGCTTTACAATATATATACATATATATGTATATACATATATATCTCATCGGCAGTCGTAGCAACCTACCCGTGTCTCTCGTCACCCCGTACCGATACGTCAACCCCCGCTGCCGCAAAAAAATGCAGTGTCAGTGAGCCCGAGTTTGGCATTTGATAATTTTTACCAGATGTGGAGACCTCATCGGCTGTCGCATACCGATATTTCAACCCCCGCTGCCGCCACCATGCTCGCCGTCACCTTTACCGGCGCTGTTATAGACGTCTGTCGGCTATATGACCTGTCCGTGATTCGGTCACTGAATCGCTCACGACCATCGCCCCTACAAGATGACCCATACAACACAATCATCTGGCAATATCTACACCCCCGCTGCACCGCCCCCGTGCCCCTACGCCCTAGGAAGGACGAAATCGAAATGAAGCCGCGTCTTTTGTCTTCTGCCAATATGAACTATTACAAACAATTATGCAGTGATTAGTGTATTGTTATAGTGATTATAATACTTTTTGTTTTAGAATTAAGTTTTTTCATTTGGACATCTGGAATAGTTTTGATGGCGTTAGGATTAAGTTAAATATTATATTAATTTGTATGTTAGTGATTTATCCCTAAGTATCAGTATGTTAGACTAGATAAGCAGTTCGTAGAAGGGAATGGCCGACACAGGTGTCGATGAGGCTCGCTATCCATCACATCGCCAACCCTTCGGTGGCGCAAAGAGGAGGAAGGAACTCGAACAATGTCGAATCGGTACGTGGAATATTAGAGGAGGTATGGAAAGAAAGATGAATGAATTGTGTGGCACAATGGTTAGCAAATGTTTGGACATACTTTGTGTAACAGAGAGTATGAAAAAAGGGAGCGGTACAATGCAGCATAATGATAGGCTCATCATTTGGTCTGGGAGACCAGATACGGAGAGGGCGTGTCAGGGTGTTGCAGCACTACTGTCTCCCAGAATGATTGAATGTATGTTGCAGTATGAATGTGTAAGTCCGAGAATAATGTGGATTAGGTTCAAAATCGGTTTGACAAGGGTGTTTCTTGTTGTTTGTTATGCCCCTGTCAATTCTGAGAGTGACGAAGAGAAAGATGATTTTTGGACTGGTGTGAATGATGTGATGAGACTGAAAAATATTAATGAAAGGATTATAGTGGCAGGCGATTTGAATGGGTGGGTAGGAATTAGACGTGACGGTTTTGAATCGGCCTTAGGTATGTTTGGGGATAAAAGAACGAATGACAACGGGAACAGAATACTTGAAGTATGTTTAGAGTGGAGCCTGTTTGTGTCCAATACTTTTTTCGATCATAAAGGTATCCACCAATATACGTGGGAAAGAGGAAATGAGAGATCAATTATCGATTTTGTAGTAATTGACTCTAGGTTGAGAGCCGTTACCGAGGACACGCGAGTTTTCAGAGGGGCAGAGGTTGAAACTGACCACTTTTTGGTGGTGTCGAGAGTAAACCTCTTTCGCGGTTGGCGCTCTAAAGTGAAAACGGTACCAACTCCAACAAGAATCAAAATAGAAAAACTACAAAACGATAATGAGAGAAGTAAGTATGTGAATTGAGCAGAGATGAGATTGAATGAGAAAAAAATGGACGGTCTAAGCATAGACGAAACATGGAACCACATAAAAGTGAGTCTTTGTGAATCTGCTAGGGAGGTTTGTGGAATAAGTACGCAAGGTAGGAAGAAAGGTGATGCATGGTGGGATGATGATATTAAAGCACTGGTCTCAGAGAAGAAGAAAGCATGGTTATGTCTGATTGCGGCTGGCAGTGCTTCCAGCGAAGAGAAGGATCGAGCGAAAGAAGTATATAAGGAATGTAAGAAAAAAGTAAGAGTTGGAGTGAAAGAACGAAAGAAACGCCTGGAAGAGGAAGAAGGAATGAAAATGACAAACCATTTCCAAGAAAACATTAAGTTGTTTTGGAAGGAAGTCAAAAGGTCCCGGTGTGGCCCTGAAACCGGAAGCATGAAAGTAATAAAATCGAAAGATGGAAAAATGTTGACGAATGAGGAAAAAATAAAAGAGAGATGGATGAAGTATTTCGAGGAAGTCTTTGAAAGCGAAGTGAGTGACAGTGATTCTAGCGGCGAATCAGATATGAATGATGATGGACTGAATGTTACCGAAATTAGCATGGATGAGATAGAAAGATCAATTAAGTGTATGAAGAATGGTAAGGCTGTCGGTTTCGACAACATTGCTGCTGAATATTTTAAAGGAGGTAGCCGTATAATTCTCACATGGTTGTGCAATCTTTTTAACCAATGTTTAAAGGAAGGTTACACGCCTTTAGATTGGAGAAGGGCAGTGATCATGCCATTATACAAAGGTAAAGGATCACGTATGGAATGTGGGAATCATAGGGCTATTAGCCTGCTAAGTTCAGTTGGCAAGCTGTATGGTAGAATTTTGATTGAAGGGAAAGAAAGGAAACAAAGGATAAAATATGGGATGTGCAAGGAGCTTTTATGAGTGGAAGGGGGTGCATGGACCAGATCTTCTCATTGCGTATGCTCACCGAGAAGTTTCTGGCAAAAAACCAGAAACTTTTCTGTGCCTTTGTAGATCTACAAAAAGCATACGACCGAGTCGACAGGAAAAAGCTATGGAAGGTGTTGTCCAAGTATGGAGTGAATGCGAATCTGACTCAGGCAATTGCGTCTCTATATGAGGGAAGCGTTGCATGTGTTAGGGTGAACGGTGGTTTTACGGGGTGGTTTGATATCACAAAAGGTGTTAAACAAGGCTGCGTAATGTCACCATGGTTATTCAATCTATACATGGATAATTGTATGCAAGAATTGAAAGAGGTGGGATTGGGCGCGAATTTGAGTAATCTGAAAGTATGTTGCCTGTTGTATGCTGATGATGCGGTGCTGATTGCTAATAGTATGGATGATCTGCAGTCTCTCGTGTCTAGGATGAACGAAGTATGCGTGAAGAATGAGTTAATGATGAATGTAAGTAAGTCTAAAGTAATGGTGTTTGAAAGAGAAAGTACGAGAACAGTGTGCAATATAGCTGTGAATGAGGAATACTTGGAGCAGGTGGATGAATTTGTGTATTTAGGAAGCATGTTTACGAGAGATGGGAAGGCTGACAGAGATATTGAAAGAAGAGTAAATGCAGGTAACTCCATTAATGGAGGACTCAACGCAGTTGGCGCTAACAAAAAATTGTCCAAAGATGCGAAGTTAGCAGTCCACAATGGAGTGCTGGTACCTACCCTGATGTATGGAAGTGAGGCATGGAACTGGCAAAGAAAGGATGAAAGTAGATTGAATGCTGTTGAAATGAGATCCCTGAGGCGTATGTGTGGTAAAACCATGTATGATCGTGTGAGGAATGTGGATATCCGCAAAGAGTGCAAGGCTGATGTAAGCGTAATGAGTAAGATCAAGTAAGGGACGCTTAGATGGTTTGGGCATGTAGAGCGAATGAGCGAAGAAAGGAGTGTAAGGAGAATATACAATGCAAATGTGAATGGTAGCAGAAGTCGGGGACGCCCGAGGAAGACATGGCACGACCAAGTGAATCAGATACTTGAGTCGGGCCATGTCAAGAGTCAGAACAATAGAAGAGTATGTATGAGACGATGTATGAATGTGAATGAGGCAAGGAGTGTGTGCCAAGACCGAGTTGTTTGGCGGTCCGTCCTCTCTGCCTACCCCTGCGGGGAAACGGCGTGATGGTTAGTTAGTTAGTTAGTTAGTTACATATATATAGGTCAACAGACGCTGATTCTGAATGCATGACAATAAAAAAATAAAATTTATGATTTTTTTATTCTATTTTGTTCTTTATATAAACTTTCAGCTTCACAAATCCAACAATAATAACATCCCATGATCCCGTAGCACTTTGAAATTGATTGCAAATTAAAAAAAATGTTTTTATTATTATTTATTTTTCTAACTCGTGATAATTTAATTTATAATTTATGATTCGTGTATATTTATTTAATTAAGTTTATAATCCAGCAGGAATAATAGGGTAGTGTAATCACAGTCTGCCATATTACATGATATATATACAAGAGAGAAATTAGAACAATAACAAATAAAATAATAGATTCCAAATGTTAACATAAAAAAAGCATTAAATTAAAAAGGAAATTTAAAGTTCATCGCTCATTAAGTGGAGAGCTGAGCCACTCGGAAGCATGACAATGACGTTGGCTAGTTGGTGGCGAAGTAAGGCGGGGAATGAGTGCACCCTCCCTTATGTGAACATCATGGAGGCACTGCAGAACCTTGGTAGTTGTATAAGTTGCCTTCATACGTTGTTGTAGCACACCCTCAGTTTGTCCCATTACGCCACTGGATATTTTGTGTCCACAGTTCTAACGTGTCTATACACACGTGCAGTACATCTTAAAGAGAAATTTTCTAACATTTTCGCTACAGTGGTAGAACCGCCTTGAGAGCGTTTCGGCCCTTATTCTGATTGCTCCCCTTTGTCATTCCATATCTTCTATATCCTTTATGTTTTAAGTAAGGATATGTCCCAAATATTAAACTTGTGAGTCCACAAGCAGTTCATTTCCTTCTAGACGGATTGGTATAACATTTAGTGGCTCCTTGTTATGTTTGAAAAAGGCGTTGACTGACTTTTTGGAATTTTGTTATGTGAGTTTGCGCACTCTTCACATATTTGTACAAGTCGTCTGATCGCTTTAATCGAAGGTGCCAGTAGCACCATGTTATCTGCGTACTTAATATTATTACAGCATTGTCTGCAGATATGTCAACCAATTTGTGAATCGTTGAGCTCTTGTAGAAGATCGTTTATGTAAACATTAAATAGAGTAGGAGACATATTACCCCCTTACCTGACTTCGCTCATCAGCAATAAGGGTCTAGAAGAAGCACACAAACCTTATTGAAAAATAATTGTAATAACGAGCTATATTACCTTCGTTTCCATTGGCAGAAAATTATCAATAAAGTCTATTTTTAAGGCCTGAAAAAAAGAAGAACTCCGTTTGTTCGGGACGTGTTTGCCTGCACAAGAAAATACTGTAAATAATAAGCACCGGCACACATCAGTCCTCAACCTGGGTAATGATTTAAGTAAAATACCGTGAGGTATTCTATCCAAACCATCATAAAAGAAAGACAATTCGAATCAAAATTCACATTTTAATTGCAAGTATTGTACTGGTATACAGAACGTACAAAGGGGTGTAGCTTATAGGTATTTCCTATTTTTTACAGCCAACCCAATTCACAAGAAATAGTTGTATGTATTTCAATAAAACTGGGATTTGAAACACAGATAGAAAACTGATATAATCGGAATCCTTTCAGCGATAATTTCAGATTGGAGCACATTGTGCATCATCGCGCCATACGATACACCAAAAGGCGACTGCTGGAGCAGTGGCCAGTTAAATTGGTAGCCAGCAGGAATCGGCCAGCCTCTAGGCTTCAGCATCAATGGCTAATTCAGTCGGTAGCCAGGAAGAATTGGCCGGCCTCTCGGTTGTCAGCATCAATGGCTAATTCAGTCAGTAGCCATGAAGAATTGGCCGGCCTCTAGGTTTTCAGCATCAATGGATAATTCAGTTGGTAGCCAGGAAGAATTGGCCATCTTCTAGGCTTTCAGCATCAATGGCTAATTTAGTCGGTAGCCAGGAAGAATTGGCCGGCTTCTAGGTTTTCAGCATCAATGGCTAATTTAGTCGGTAACCAGGAAGAATTGGCTGGCTTCTAGGTTTCAGCATCAATGGCTAATTCAGTTGGTAGCCAGGAAGAATTGGCCGGCTTCTAGGTTTTCAGCATCAATAGCTAATTTAGTCGGTAGCCAGGAAGAATTGGCCGGCTTCTAGGTTTTCAGCATCAATGGGTAATTTAGTCGGTAGCCAGGAAGAATTGGCCAGCTTCTAGGTTTTCAGCATCAATGGCTAATTCACTTGGTAGCCAGGAAAAATTAGCCGGCTTCTAGGTTTTCAGCATCAATGGCTAATTTAGTCGGTAACCAGGAATAATGGGCCGGCTTCTAGGTTTCAGCATCAATGGCTGATTCAGTTGGTAGCCAGGAAGAATTGGCCGTCTTCTAGGTTTTCAGCATCAATGGCTAATTCAGTTGGTAGCCAGGAAGAATTGGCCGGCCTCTAGGTTTTCAGCATCAATGGAGCAGGGATTGGCCAGCCTCTAGGTGATCACCGGCAGTGGGCAGTTCAGTAGTTTGATTATAAGAGCCGGCACACGGAGACGCCCCATTATTGTTATGATGACAAATGCGTCTGACTCAGCTGATAAAGTGCCGGCCGTAAACAGCTCGTTAGAAATAGTTGTAATCTTTAAAATGATTGTGCCGTGATGGAGGAACAGAAGCGACTACAGATTTCAGTTGATACTCAGGAATTTATAATTATAATTAACAGATCGCGTTTTAACTGGAGGTGTTCCGTCCACTCGTGTTAATTTTTGAAATTTGACTGACCCAATATTTTGTTTTATCTCGGTATTATTTATAATTTCTCCAAGAAGCGTTCTTGTGACAGCAATAACATCAAACAAAAAAACTAGTTTACTGTTTAAACGCAGGTGTTTGTACGAGTCATTCGCCTAGTAACCGATTATTTTGGTGCATTTTTCAACTCGTAAACATTACGGCTTTGAAAATTGGTCATCAAACTTGCAGGTGTTCAACCTTAGTCGCAATCGAATCAAATGCATCAAATCATGTTTTCACGTTCGATACACCGTTAATGACTTGACAATAAAAAATAAGAAATTATTTCAATAGAATTTGGTTACGTTTTGGGGGTAATGTTACTTGTGGGGAATTTGAACATATCTTCTCTTGTGGGTATTTTAGATCATTATGCAGGTTTTAAAATACCTGTGAATTGTTTATCAGGTGCGGTCATCGGTGTGTGTTCACCACAGACATAGGAATTAATAGACGAGAAGATAAGGGCGAGGGGTAAAATCAACTGTTGAAGAACGAGGGGAGTAAGGCTGACTGTGATTCGTCAATAAATCAATCTGACAGTAAATAGGCATCTCGCATTATAATATCACCATTTACTTCTTAAAAGTAAAATCTGCGTTTGAATGAATAGACATTTTTACATGGGAGCGCAAATTACTCGCCACGTTATGAACTAATTTGCGAAGTCCAAATTCGGCAAAGTAAGGTAGCTTCTATTTCAGAGTCGTAGTTAGTTTCAGAGTATTTAGTTAAGACACTTTTACAAATGTCTCATAATTTACTTACCCCAGTAAACAACGATGAGCACACTTGAGAATCGCTACATTGTGATGTGATAGTATATGTTTCTAAAACTGATCCATATAATACGGTGTGAATAAGCTTAAAATAAAGTAAAATAATGCTTACTTATGGAATGTAATACGACAATTGGGTTTATTCTCTTTTTCACATCTATTTTTACAAGTTTTCATATCAAAAGTCAACATTTTGCCGTGTTATTTCGTAAAATGAACCGATGATGCCTCGACCATAGTTCGCACAAGAATGATGACGTCACGTTTTCAAATTTCACTTGAAGCCAAATGCGAGCCCAGCCGGCTCAATGGAACCGGTATGGGGAGTGGGGATAATACGCTTTTAATCACTTAGGGCAGGTCTACTAATATTCATATGTCTATGGTGTTCACAGATTACTCCAATACGACGATATTGGTGACGAGATGCTAACACATTGCCTAGTGTTTTTCAATGTTAAAGCGGATAATTTTAAGGAGGAAAAACGTCCCGACTCCCATACAAATTACAGCGCTGGTTAAAAAAAAATTTGGCTTTTTGAGAATGGTTACTGGTGACGTCACGGGTCACTTCCATAGATTTTGTGCATTTTCGGAAGACAAATTTTTTAAATATTTTTTTATTAGGTACAATATTTTTTACAATTCAGGTTTTCCAGTAATGTAGGCCTCACTGGGTGGCTTGCCCGTGCTGAGGCCTTCATTTTATAATATGAAATATATACTATATAATACATTTAATGAGAAAAATTATACATTTAAAAATTAAAAATACATAATAATATATTTAAAACTAGCAGTTAAAAACCCGCTCCGCGGGTATTTTTTTGCCTGCAGACCCCCTATGCAAAATTTATCCGAAACAGAAAATTTGAATTCGACCAATCAGAGGGCCTACATCGTCCAGACGCAAGGGTATTAATACTATCAGATTAAAAAAAATAGTACATTGAAAAATAATCTTGTGTGTTTGTGAGTGATGTGTGTTTATATTGGTTTTGTGTGTTACGTGAAGGTTTTATTTGTATTTTATGCTATGAAATTTTGGTAATATTGTCTTTTTTGTTCTTTAATCCATTTTGTAATTTTGTGTGTGAATTTATTTTTATTTTCCTCAATTTTAATTTCAAGTTTTAAACTGTTGAAAGCTTTTATTGCATGGTATTGGTAGTGTCTTTGTCCAAAGCTTGAATTTACTGCCGGAGTTTTTATGTTTTCTTTGTACGCTTGTCTAACTGGTGTGTTAGTGTTATTTTGTGTATGTTGAAATTTTTTTTTGTCAAAAATGTAGTTTAGTAGTGTTTTAACGTATAATTGGAGTATATCTAGTGCGTCACAACTGTTCAATATTTGGTCTGTATCAGTCAGTCTATGTTTTTTTAGTATTACCTTTAAGATCGTTTTCTGTGCGGTTTCTATGTAATTGATAGCCGAGTTTGTTGCTCCTCCCCAAGCAATAATTCCATATTCTATTATTGATTGGCAAAGTGCAAAATATATTGTTTTCAATTGTTTTATTTTATATATGTTTCTTATGTTTAGGAAAATGTGTATTGTTTTGAGAAGTTTATTTGTGATGTGTTTTATGTGAGGTATCCATCTAAGGTTATGGTCAATTACGATTCCTAGATACTTTATTTGTTCTGTTTTTTCTAGAGGAGGGCAATCGCAGATGTTGGTGTTTAAACATTCGTGTATTTTTATGGTGTTTGTGTTGTTTTTTGGCTGTCCCGTGCCATTTATACTGTATGTTGTGAATTTTGTCTTTGATATGTTAAGTGTAAGTATGTTTGAGTCTAGCCATGTTTTCACTTGCGAGATTCCCAATTTCGCTATGTTATATACACTATTCCAATCCTTAGATTTGAAGAGTAAAACTGTGTCATCAGCATAGCTAACTCCTTCACCGTCTATTTTCATGCTGCAAAGTTCATTTATGTAAATAGTAAAAATAACGGGCCCTAGTATGCTTCCTTGTGGAACTCCTTATGTAATCGGCAGTGGTTTACTAGTATGGTTGTTTATTTTGACTTGTTGTGTTCTGTTACTCATATAACTTTTTAATAGTTGAAGTTCCTTGCCTTTGATACCCATGTTTTCTAATTTTTTTAAAAGTTAATTGTGGCAGATTGAGTCAAAGGCTTTAGCTAAATCTAGATATATAGCTATGCATTTGTATTCCCGAATTCGCTATGTTATATACATTATTCCAATCCTTAGATTAAAATTAAAGCCATATAATAAAAAATATACTGGTGTTTAAATATAAAAGATATATGTTTTTTTAAATGGACAGGAGTAATCCTATTAACTTCTATTAATATTATTTATGGTGATTTTTTCTCGCTCTTCCAACTCTTTCTAGTGACTTACTACTACTGACTAAACAAACAGTGGTAAATTTTCTTAGAAGATTTGTCATACTCTCTATTTGTGAACGAAAATAGTTTAATTACAGCGCACTAACTTACAAAACGCAAGGAGAGAATTTTTTTATAAAATCGCTTTAACCTTAAAAATATAATTTATGTTGAAAGTTGAAGAAGGAGGTATCTTCGATATACCAATATTTTCAAATCATTGTGTGAAAATAAATCCACTTCAAAGACTTTCGAAATAATACTTTCACATCGTTTCCAAACGTTCCATCACACTTATACTGGGAACAATACATTGAACTCTGCCAACAAACATTGTTCAATAGAAAATACTTTTCATGGGTTTTTACGAATGGATAAGAAATGAAATTTTTAGCTCAGGAACTATAAATCAAAGGGTTGTTATATGCGCAAGAAGAGTAAGATATGCGCCTCAATTTTATTGCTTTTGAAAGCATCAAAATAGCGCTTAATCATAGTAAAACATTATATAATGTGATATAGTGGTTTTCATTATATTTCGTTGCATTTTATTTTTAATGATAAGGACAAAACCTAATAAATTTTATTGCTTTTGAAAGCATCAAAATAGCGCTTAATCATAGTAAAACATTATATAATGTGATATAGTGGTTTTCATTATATTTCGTTGCATTTTATTTTTAATGATAAGGACAAAACCTAATAAATTTTATTGCTTTTGAAAGCATCAAAATAGCGCTTAATCATAGTAAAACATTATATAATGTGATATAGTGGTTTTCATTATATTTCGTTGCATTTTATTTTTAATGATAAGGACAAAACCTAATAAATTTTATTGCTTTTGAAAGCATCAAAATAGCGCTTAATCATAGTAAAACATTATATAATGTGATATAGTGGTTTTCATTATATTTCGTTGCATTTTATTTTTAATGATAAGGACAAAACCTAATAAATTTTATTGCTTTTGAAAGCATCAAAATAGCGCTTGTAACAATTTTTAATGAATTATTCATGATTAATGTAAATCAAATATGGATTGCGTGTATTCTGAAATAAAAACATATTCAATCAACTGTAAATTAAAGAAGGATGAGTTTAACAAATAATCGTTTATTCAGAATGGAGGCTAGCACAATATAAGGTTAATTAAATAAATGAAGTAGCAAGAGACTCTATTTTAAACTAAAGGATTCTCAGGGCCGTGTGCAGGACTCGAAGAGCATCTGCATGTTGAATTTTATAAATGAAAGTCATCATAAAAGTTAAGAGGTGAATTTATAAAGGGCGCCATTTATTTCTTCTAGAAATAAAAAGATTTAAAGGGATAAAGATAACCCGTATAACTATCTAAAGTTAAATGATGATTTACGTGAAAGTTTCTTCCAACCCGCCATGTTGTGGTACTGGTCGCCGATGGTTCCGCAAGTCACAAGTAGTCTGCTCCGCTCCCAAAATCTGACTGGCTGGAGAAATTAATGATTCTCCTCTTCTCTGCGCAATCTACTGCGCAGCTCACCGGTAGCAATAAAGATGTCTCTCATCGATCGATATCTTGAAGAATCGATCTCAGTCCGGGGTTTGTAGTTTTCTCCGTTACATTACCCCTCCACCAAAGAAAAGAACGGACCACCTGGCTCCGAAGCACATGACTGCATTAGATTTCTTCCTGGTGTTGGAGGTGTAGAGGAACCCTCAGGCGTCATAGTTTTGCTTCAATAGATGTGTATAATTACAAATGTTGAGATTTCCATCCTCCAAATTGAAGCAGTTAAACTAGTAGACCATCTACGATGAAAACAGGGAATATTAGCTTGAAATTCTTCTGTAAGCAGCAGCAGCAGTCCCAAACCATGAAGACTTCCAAAGATGATGGTGAAAATATAAAAATCTTGTCTTGTTAGCAGATATTTTTGAGCAGCCAGTTCCGCTTCTTCAGGGTGAGCGAGTCAATTTCTTTTCCCTACATAATTATCTACCTAACGGGTTAACCAACAAAAAACAAGATTATACAGAAAAAAAATTTCATAAAATGTTGAAAACCGAAAAGCCTTTCAAAAGGAAAACACAGCAGCCCTTTTACTATAATGTAGCAAAATGACAAAAATTCTAGTAACAGAATGTAAACCTGGAGAAACAATATTTTTAAGTTTTTTTTTTTTTTTTTTTTTTAAATGAAATTCAAAAGAAAATTTATTTATTAAAATGTTTTGTTAGAATTAACACCATCTAGTGAATTATCCTGCAAGCATATTGATATCAAGGACCCAAACCCAATCAATAGATCTAAGACAAAACCGATTGAAAAATAAATAAATCGATATTAAATAACAACTTTTAAAAACATCCGATAGATGTCAGCTCTGTAAAAATTCGGAAGAATTTAATAAAATATTACTAGTACTTGTGTTTTAAAACCAAACAAAAGTTCAAATAGAATAAACTATTTTGAGAATTTAAGATATTTGTGTAGATATCCAAAACAAAATTCAATGCGAAAAAAAAAAAACCCCCATAAAACAACAAACTAATTCATTATGCAAATATCAGAATTGTAAGGATATTTGCAGAAGGAGTTAAATGAACGCACAACATATAACATTCAACAAAAACATTAATTTACTCAGGTACAAGATTATTAATTTGCGATGCAAAATTAATACAAAAAACTAAGTACCGTTTATTTCGCCAACTTGTTAAAACATCCCCGAAGGTTAACAGTTAATACGAAAAACAAAATTACTTTTTGGTAATCAGAAAATTACTCGGAAAGTCTGATTAATTTAGTATTGATGGTTTTGTACCTCAGATCCTCATAAAGAGAAGGTAAACCTAATCAATATAAAAAAAATACAACGTGACGTTCGTATTTAGTACGCGCATATGAACGTAAATAAAACTTCTACCAAGATTTCACACTATCAAATAGTATCAAAAACAATATCAAATAGTACATGGCCTCCCCGTAACCTCAAAACTCTTCAGTGACAGGGTCCCCATGGACTAATGATAAAAAAGACAGGAATCAAACCTGAAAGTACAATATCGTACTATCGCATATCAACAATGCATACTAAACAAAGCCTATCACAAGACTCGTGTATATGTGGGATAATAACAGTTCTCAGCGGTTGTAACAACATGTAACTGTTCCCACTAGATTGACAAAACATGACAGTACATGACATTAACATGACATCACAAAACAAACACAAATGGAGGATGGACAGTTCCCATTCATGGCGGCAAATAGAAATGTCGTCCACCAAAAACATAAAGTGAATTTAAAGATAAAAAGAATCTTTTCATGCAACAATGACATGAAAATTTTGCACCCAACAACCATGTGTTGCAAGTGACCTCATGCGTATTAGCATGATACGTTTGAAAATAAGTGACAAGATAATGTCCTTAATAGTGCCTGAGAATAAGGTACTCTGTGCCAATTATAAGAATAATATCAAAGAAATTATTGTTTCTTAAAATGATCAAATTTGTAGTAATTTTCTACATTTAAAACGATATTTACGGATAACGTTAAAACTAAATTTATGATAATTATAGTCATGTGGAAGTTATTGAAATAAATTCTTTTCAAATAGTATCTATTGAATAAGAACAAATTACACGGCAATAAACTTAAGCTAAATGTAAAGATTAAAACGATTGCAAAGTATATCGTATAAACAATATTGAATATAAAAAAATCCAAAACCCAAATTACAAAGAAAAAGGTAAACAAAAGGGTAAAACCTTCTGTAAAATATCTTGTTTAACGAATGTTTAGAATGGAAATTCCTGTAGAACTTATAGATTTGATATTTTAAATTAATTAAGGTCATAAAAATTGTATTATACGCCTTAACACAATGACTATTAACCTGTAAAAACTAATTTTCCTGGACAAGCATACAAAAACTAAAAAAATATGGTCGTACGTGAAAATTATGTTTTGTTTAATAATTAATTAAAAACAGAACCTTGTATGAATTGAAAGAATGGAAATTCAGAATTACTTGAAAACAATTGCCGACAAATAAAAATTAACCTATAAAAAATTTAGTTCCAACTGAGCTCGTTGAAAAAAAGATTTAAAACATTCCCTGTTTGTTGAAAACCCTTTTCCCATAATAAACAAAATATGAGCATTGAATATTAATGGTCCTATCTTGTATATTAAAAGTTAAAACTAAATAAATTATAAAAGAAAACCTTCAAAAAGCAATTTGCCGACAGCAAAGGAAAACGCAGATCAGGCAGGTGTGACGTCTCGCTCCTAGTCCTGAAGCATTTATCCAATGTTGAAACAGCATTTACTCTGAAAAGCATGTTTTGTGTATTTCATTATTGAGTAAAAACAAATGCAACATTTTAATTTTAAAATACAGTAATTAGAAAAAATATATTTTGTTAAAGTATATTGAAAGTGACAATAAAATTCCAAATTTAAAAATCATAAATCTTTGTAACTATATTTTTATAATTTAAGAACACAATAATATGTGTAAATGGTTTTAATAAGAGTTGAACACTTTTATGTAACAATCATCCACATGACAAACGTAATATTAACTTTATAAGGTAAAAAAAAGTTATTATTGAAAGGAAATTACGGATCAATAAGGTTGCTATAATATTTCGAAATAATACAATTACGGAAATTAAGGAACCTATAATATAGTTTCATTCACTGAAATTCAAAGAAAAATTAACAATCGCATGATGTTAAAGTTATAGTAGAGGTTAAATAAATAACTTACTCCGTATTTTTTTTTTTTAAATGAGATGCGAAGAACTACTGTCCGCATCATGATCATTTCTAGCGCCATTCGTGAACGATGAAATATGTACCTAAATACTCTGTTAGGACAAAATAAAACAAATTAGCACACAATAACCATTATCTCGTTAGGATTTTAAAAAGCTACGTATAAAACGTGGTAAATAATGAGTAAATACTCAAGATATAGCTAGCGGCACACAGGATGAGTTCAGATTTGAAAGCGGGAACCAAAATAAAATAAATTTTAAACTAAGAAGAAGAAAAAAAAGTGTGAACTTACGAAATCATCGGTGAACCAAACCACAACGTTGAAAAAAACTTTAAACACGACCAAAATGATATTGACCACACGTGTCAAAAAAAAATTCTACCTACTGGGGTGAAAAAGATGACATTCAAAATGAAAAATTTACAAAAAAAAATTCAACCGATATACACACGTTGCAGGCGCCATTGTAACAATTTTTTAATAAGGAGAAGAAATTTTTATGATTATTTATTTAGTTATGCCCAAAGCAACACTAATAAAAATGTAAATCAAATATGGATTGCGTGTATTCTGAAATAAAAACATATTCAATCAACTGTAAATTAAAGAAGGATGAGTTTAACAAATAATCGTTTATTCAGAATGGAGGCTAGCACAATATAAGGTTAATTAAATAAATGAAGTAGCAAGAGACTCTATTTTAAACTAAAGGATTCTCAGGGCCGTGTGCAGGACTCGAAGAGCATCTGCATGTTGAATTTTATAAATGAAAGTCATCATAAAAGTTAAGAGGTGAATTTATAAAGGGCGCCATTTATTTCTTCTAGAAATAAAAAGATTTAAAGGGATAAA
Organism: Hesperophylax magnus; assembly: GCA_026573805.1. Taxonomy (NCBI): domain Eukaryota; kingdom Metazoa; phylum Arthropoda; class Insecta; order Trichoptera; family Limnephilidae; genus Hesperophylax; species Hesperophylax magnus. Next base: position 1,545,253 of record JAIUSX010000014.1, read on the forward strand.
GATAACCCGTATAACTATCTAAAGTTAAATGATGATTTACGTGAAAGTTTCTTCCAACCCGCCATGTTGTGGTACTGGTCGCCGATGGTTCCGCAAGTCACAAGTAGTCTGCTCCGCTCCCAAAATCTGACTGGCTGGAGAAATTAATGATTCTCCTCTTCTCTGCGCAATCTACTGCGCAGCTCACCGGTAGCAATAAAGATGTCTCTCATCGATCGATATCTTGAAGAATCGATCTCAGTCCGGGGTTTGTAGTTTTCTCCGTTACACGCTTAATCATAGTAAAACATTATATAATGTGATATAGTGGTTTTCATTATATTTCGTTGCATTTTATTTTTAATGATAAGGACAAAACCTAATAAATTTTATTGCTTTTGAAAGCATCAAAATAGCGCTTAATCATAGTAAAACATTATATAATGTGATATAGTGGTTTTCATTATATTTCGTTGCATTTTATTTTTAATGATAAGGACAAAACCTAATAAATTTTATTGCTTTTGAAAGCATCAAAATAGCGCTTAATCATAGTAAAACATTATATAATGTGATATAGTGGTTTTCATTATATTTCGTTGCATTTTATTTTTAATGATAAGGACAAAACCTAATAAATTTTATTGCTTTTGAAAGCATCAAAATAGCGCTTAATCATAGTAAAACATTATATAATGTGATATAGTGGTTTTCATTATATTTCGTTGCATTTTATTTTTAATGATAAGGACAAAACCTAATAAATTTTATTGCTTTTGAAAGCATCAAAATAGCGCTTAATCATAGTAAAACATTATATAATGTGATATAGTGGTTTTCATTATATTTCGTTGCATTTTATTTTTAATGATAAGGACAAAACCTAATAAATTTTATTGCTTTTGAAAGCATCAAAATAGCGCTTAATCATAGTAAAACATTATATAATGTGATATAGTGGTTTTCATTATATTTCGTTGCATTTTATTTTTAATGATAAGGACAAAACCTAATAAATTTTATTGCTTTTGAAAGCATCAAAATAGCGCTTAATCATAGTAAAACATTATATAATGTGATATAGTGGTTTTCATTATATTTCGTTGCATTTTATTTTTAATGATAAGGACAAAACCTAATAAATTTTATTGCTTTTGAAAGCATCAAAATAGCGCTTAATCATAGTAAAACATTATATAATGTGATATAGTGGTTTTCATTATATTTCGTTGCATTTTATTTTTAATGATAAGGACAAAACCTAATAAATTTTATTGCTTTTGAAAGCATCAAAATAGCGCTTAATCATAGTAAAACATTATATAATGTGATATAGTGGTTTTCATTATATTTCGTTGCATTTTATTTTTAATGATAAGGACAAAACCTAATAAATTTTATTGCTTTTGAAAGCATCAAAATAGCGCTTAATCATAGTAAAACATTATATAATGTGATATAGTGGTTTTCATTATATTTCGTTGCATTTTATTTTTAATGATAAGGACAAAACCTAATAAATTTTATTGCTTTTGAAAGCATCAAAATAGCGCTTAATCATAGTAAAACATTATATAATGTGATATAGTGGTTTTCATTATATTTCGTTGCATTTTATTTTTAATGATAAGGACAAAACCTAATAAATTTTATTGCTTTTGAAAGCATCAAAATAGCGCTTAATCATAGTAAAACATTATATAATGTGATATAGTGGTTTTCATTATATTTCGTTGCATTTTATTTTTAATGATAAGGACAAAACCTAATAAATTTTATTGCTTTTGAAAGCATCAAAATAGCGCTTAATCATAGTAAAACATTATATAATGTGATATAGTGGTTTTCATTATATTTCGTTGCATTTTATTTTTAATGATAAGGACAAAACCTAATAAATTTTATTGCTTTTGAAAGCATCAAAATAGCGCTTAATCATAGTAAAACATTATATAATGTGATATAGTGGTTTTCATTATATTTCGTTGCATTTTATTTTTAATGATAAGGACAAAACCTAATAAATTTTATTGCTTTTGAAAGCATCAAAATAGCGCTTAATCATAGTAAAACATTATATAATGTGATATAGTGGTTTTCATTATATTTCGTTGCATTTTATTTTTAATGATAAGGACAAAACCTCATAAATTTTCTTAAATATAAAATTTGAAAGAAAACTAATACATTTAATTGAAATTGGGGGTTTATTTCGGTCTTTATTTGAATTTCAAAGAAAAATATTAAACGCTAATTGCTGGTTTTATGTGAATTATTCAGTTGTAACAATTAATTGATTAGTACTCCGAAATGCGCTGGGAATTTTTATAATACTAATATTTACTTTCAATATCTTTTTTTTGCCGCTTTATAAGTGCCTAACATTATTTCATAAACTTGCGCACTCATTAACAAATGATTACGTTCGCTTCGTGTTTTCAATAAACTACTAATTGAATAATGGTTTAATATCAGCGGAATATTTCTACTATTCGCTTCGTGTTTTCAATAAACTACTAATTGAATAGTGGTTTAATATCAGCGGAATATTTCTACTATTCGCTTCGTGTTTTCAATAAACTACTAATTGAATAATGGTTTAATATCAGCGGAATATTTCTACTATTTCCAAAGTTCACCCTCCCTGAAAACAATAGGTAATTTGTAATATGAATGATCAAAACATATTTGAAATTTCACTTAAAATTACCGAAGTAGCATCGCAAAGTGTTAATTGGCCCCTATTTAAATCTCCCTGCAAGGAGTATTTCATACAGCGATTAAGTCCTTCGTTGGGTGACAATGCCGTCTGGAAGCTGCCATAATCCTTTGGAGTCAGGGTGGATATTAGCGCTTACCGAATGAACCATTTCCACCATATTTACAGTCGAAACACGAAGCAAATAATAATACTTGGCAACTATTACTGGACTTAACAAAGTCATGGAGATTTCACTCCAGATTACGTTGTTATTGTTAGTTAAGTTATTTTCAGCTCTTCCATTGTCAGTTAGTCTAGACTCTGGACGAGAACTATTTCTGAGATTGCTTTGAGAACCGTCTTAGCTGTTGAAATACACAAGAGGTAAAACAAAAAGCAGCGTTGGGGATAAAAGTATGGAAATGTATATTTGTGTATTGTACATGGAAAACATGCTGGCCGATCAGAAGAGTAGGATAGCAAGGGAGAGGCTGGTAGTAGAATTACTGGGTAAAAATGGACCATAGATTTTCAGAAGAACAATTATATTATTAAAAAAATTATTTCGAAGATAAAATAATATCTTGAAGATAACGCTTTTGTGTAACCATTAAATAACATTTGATCTGCATTAAACTATTTTTTTATTAATTATAATGTGAGATTTTAAATATTATGCTGTACTGTGTATGTAACAATGATATTGTTCACCATCAATAAGGATAATTAATTTTAGTGTACACCAATATTATGAAAAAAAACGACAGATTTTCCTGACTGAATAAACTTAAAAAACAAAAATAGACATCGAAAATATTAAAATTTGTTATACTTAACTTCTTACTTTGTCAGTAACTGTAAACCCTAAACTAAACGTTGATTCCTTTTGATGAAAACTTTTAAAATTTGTATCGTACTGTTGTACTACATGAAACTTGTGAAGCCAAACTCTTTTACAAAATCTAGTGCCATACGTGTTTGATAACAGCAACATAAAATTTACGTTTATCGCCCAGGACGAAAATTAGGTTTCACTAGCACAAATCGGTGATCAACAAAACAAACAATAGATTAAAAATAAAAGATAACGTAAAAATGTACTATTTTCAATTTTTTTTAAATGTCACCGCCGGGAGTCGAACCCCAATTAACTGATTTGACGTCAACTATGCTGAGCTATATTGAAGTGATTTTCTCACGAAAACAACGCTATAGAAATGAACCCACTCCAATAACCATTAATTTTGGAATGTGACCTATTTCACATCTGAAATTATACTGTTATTTTACATACTATATTTAATCATTGAAGACAATATTAGCGACTCTTAAACGAAAATTTGAAACTTGATTTATGAAAATTATTATATTGTTGCATCTAGGAATTGAACTCCTGGATCTTTTTTTTTATTTTTTTATTATTATTATTATTATTTTATTTTTTTTGATATAGTGTCCTCTGCGTCCAGTTTTATCTTCTATAAGCATAAACTTTTTAATATAAGTGTGTTTGTCGGAAGTGATTTGCCAGGTAAGTATGTTTTGGTATCTTTTCTAAATAACAAATGTAGATCCTAGGAAATAAATTGTACAGCGCCCTTGAGGTGATTTTTCACAAAAACGGCGCTCTACAAATTATCCAATTATTATTATTATTATCTCAGTATTATTATATTGTCTGAATTAATTTAATATTACAATATTTGAGGTTTTACTCATAAGTTATTCCAAAAATAAATAACAGTTCACGCTATACACACATATTCCATATTCACAATAAATACTGATTACTTGCAGAAAAGTCAATAGATGTCGCACATTAAAAACATGATATATTTATCGAAGAAACTGTCTAGATCTCAATTAGAATCTTTCAATCATATATAACGATAACAGCCATATAAGAGAAAATGAAGATGATGTTGGCAGTTCTAAGTCGAATTATACAGTTAAATATGACCAAATGGGATAGGATCGGATGAGCTCAGTGGTCATGGCTGAGGTCTTAGGTTTAATCCCTAGACGCAACCGAACCCTTTCCCGTTTTTTTCTGTTTCAAATTTTCGTTTAAGAGTCGCTCATATCGTCTTGGATGATTAAATATTACAATTAGAGGATTTAATCATTATATCTATCCAAAAATAAATAAGACTATTTTATTGTTTCAGATAAGGCACGTTGAGAAAGGTGCCACCGATGAACACTTTAACACAATTTATTCAGACACATTTGGTCACAGCTTTATTTAGTAAACTGGACATTGAGTAGGAATAAATTTATTATGAATTGAGTTATACGCTAAAGTTCAAAGCTTTAAATATATATCTGGGCATGGAGTGCGATGAAACTAATGATAAATATAATTATTCGGACGTGTTTGACCAAAGATTTAAATGGTGAACCGGAAATTTAAGGTTATGACAGCCATGATGAATTAAATCATACGTGTTAGGCCACGGCTGTGAGCGGTGACGTTGAATATGATAAATGTTTTAAAACTCCTAAAATATCACCGGGAATAGAAAACTCAGTCATCCTAATGCGTCATTCATTTTCTCACTCGTTCATAAAATTTTATCAGTTCATATTATGTAAAATAGAGAAAAAAATTAAGCCGAATAATATTAAAAACAAAGCATAACTTCGCACACTATTTGAGAATCTTACAAGTAATATCGATCCTATATTACTTGCAAGTAATGTAATTGACCCAAGTAACCATGTCCTCGATACCAATGTAAAAAATATTTCAAATTCAATTTTTTTACATTTCTAGCTGCACAGACATGTGAAATGTTTATTATAATACTAAAATTGGACCGAGTCTTTTGTCTGCTTTCAAAAACATTGAAATATATTAAAAACAGTGAATATATCGATAATCGAACTTCGTGAGAAATTATTTCCCATGGAATCCGCATTTTAACAGTTCATTTTAGAGAAATAGAAAGTACAATATAGAGATATAGGGGTTAGAGCAGAATTCAATACTTCTTGATGAAAAACACCATTGACGTTCAAAACAAGTGGATAATTACTGTCCACCAGACCAGAAGCGGCCCGTGATGGAAATAGCAAGTCGAGCATTTAACTTTTAAAATTTACCTAGTGTGTAATTTAGGTATAGCAAATTAATAAATGTTGGTACCTACTGCAATTCATTCTATCTAAAATGTTATATGTGTAAAATAATTGATTAAATAATACATCTACGTCAACGTTCCCTTTCTTTCTCATTTGACAAGAAGCCATAATATATAAAATAGATAAAGAAATTTCTGTATTATAAATTAAGAAATAGAGAGTACATGTGGTTTTTGTGTTATTTCACCCTCCATGCTAGGGATGACCCTGTGTTATGGCGGGTGAATTTTACAGTTTGCGGACATAGAATGTATACATTACTATAATACAAAAAAACGAAAATAAGAAAAAAGATTTATAACTAGTTCGGGTTGCAAGAAGATGATGTAGAAGTCAGAGAATTATATGAAGATGAAAAATTTGAGAAATTATTAGTAAATAGATCACACTAATTAGTTATGTACATAATAGTTAGGGAATAAGGATTAATTGTGTTTTGTCTGAAAGGTGATTAAATTGATAGAGTGTAGAATGAATAGGTATTGTAGTTGTAATGTATTCCGTGTGTAAGGATCCATTTCGTAATTTGTTTTTTAAACGAATGTGGTTGACCAAAGATATTAGAAGAATGAGATATGCTATGTTGGCCGCCGGACCGTAGGCGGAGTACTACCTAATTAGGGTACTTTGAACGGTATCGGGACGTGTACGCACAGAAATCTGTTCTATGTATTAGTGCGGATACCTTAGCGTTAGCGAAGGTGTGCAGTAGTATTGGTGAACAAAACCGGCGACACTCAGCAAAACAATTCCACACAGTATGAACTGCTCATGGCACATCTCGTCCTTCTAATATCTTTGGGGTTGACTCACGGTTTTTAGGTTTTCAGGGATAATTATTAATTATTTTAATATTAGAAATCACGAGCCGAAAGTAAACCAGTTAATTCATGTGGAAAATTAACAGTTAATTAGTTTTTGGTAAGATTGATAACTCATCCCGATTCTTGGTTTACCGTAATATTAAAAAAAAATAAAAAAAAACTGTTTAGGTAATGATGATTTTATAGTTATATATTATTGCACTTGCCTCAAACATAAATAGTTATAATAGCATCTGAATGAGCATCTGTCGTATAGCTTTGCAGAGAGCTCGGTAGTCTAATGGAGAAGTTTCCAGTGTTTACAGTAAGTATAATTAGTTATGTTAATGTTGTGAGCTGCCTGGCACGGCACCTGGCACGGCTCATACATCATGAATACCAAAAATCTTCTATAAAGGGACTCGAAGACGACCGTCACACTAGTTCATACTGGGTGTACGGAGGGAAAGAGCACTAACTTCAGGAGGCCATTCTGCGTTTTAAGGTCGTTTTTATGTAAAAAAGTTGAATTGTTTGTTTGGGAAAATAAATATTCATCTACGGGAAAAAGTTTGAATTAAGAAAAAAGTCATTAACCTTCTTTACTTCTACTATCGTGTAGAATCACCTCCCGAAGTTGGTACACTTTACCTCGGACACCTGTATATTCGCAGGTAAAACATTTTTTTTCCATATTACCACCTAGCTTCTTAAATAAAATTAATTCATTTAATTTATGCAGCAAGAGCTTTGATGAAGCTTTCATTGAAAATTCAATATATTATATGATGAAATTATTACTCATTAAGTTGCCTGTTACGAAATCAAATCTGTCGTATGATTGAAAGCGCCGGATTTATCAAAAAGCTTCACATATTGATTGAAATGCTTCAGACAGCCTATCAGTTTAGTAAAATACCTACAAAGATTGATACTATTATGTCGAACACAGATTCAGATTTTTAAAAAAAGTCGCCAAATTTTCATTGAGATTCCAGGAAATCGATTTATTTGTGAGCTGACACCAAAGTAAGTACTACTGATTAAATCAAGTGGGAACGTAGCATTCATAGTGAGAATTTTTTGCTTAAATGAATGATCATTTTTTATATAAATACCGCACTAGAGTCCCAACAGATCACATCCGTCCGAAGCCAGTGAGACTATGGCATCTCTAATCTATGATATTTTGTGAGGCTGTAGGTGGTGCGGAGGAAGTACCTCGCTATTCAGATCTTATCACCAGACACGGTAAAGCCATTTAAAGCAACGTTTCGATTCTCAAAGTATCTACCGCTCTGGAACGTGCCGCAAATACACTATCATATTTTTTAAACGAATAAATTTTGAAATAACATAAATTATTTTTTTTAAATTGTTTGTGCACGCCGGGATTTGATTTCGCGATCTCCGGATTCGTAGCAAAGGAACGTAACCACTCAACCACAGTGGCCGTCCTCGCCAATCAGCTGACACCTAACGTAATTTTACACGAACCCTTTTATTTTTAGATAAAATACCCCATTAAAATCTGATATTGAATGACTAAACGAAAGCATCCCTCATTCCCGTAAAATAATTGGGAATCCTCTCATTAACGAGAATAACGACATCGTTAATGAAACATCAGAGAGGCGACTATAGGCAGATGCTGACTGGATTTTTTTTTCTCATCTGAACATCAAAAACTAGCGGATAACAAACACTAAGATAAGAGATAAGACGGGATGATCTAATTAGGCCTTGGGAATAAACTACAGGTGAATCGAGACAGGGTAGGAATAACTGGATAACACATTCGCTGAGCTAAATAATTGGATTCCATTAGGCTACATTCCTTGTACCGTGAGACTTTGTAACAAGTTTTTTGAAATGTATTCTTATTTGACCAAAATAAAATAGAAAACTTACAATAAAACTGTTTTCATAAGAAGAAGAACCAAACATGAAATTAAGCGTTTGCAATCGGAGTATTACGCTTTAAGAGAGGCTGCTCTACATCACTGAGCTATCTACAAATCAAAATATTTGTTTAATTTTTAAATGACAATTGGACTTACACTTACATAGATAGATAAAGCAAGTGTATAATAGTAATGAAAATCTTATATTTATATTAACTTGTAGCGGTTACGTCACCACTCCTAGGGTCATCATATCATAACCAGACTGCACGAGTTAAAAAACTGAATCAGACTTCAATTAAAATATCGGTACCGCGATACGTAAAACTGCTGATAAGAGAATGTTTGCATACAGGGTGATGCAAATGCTCATACAATGAACCGAGTCAGCGGTTCTGCGGGTTCGACGTCCAGACGCTACTCAAACCCATGGCAGACAAGAACAGAGGAATCAGCAACTATATAAGCGGTAGAGGACCTAAGTACATGATCATTCCACATCATTCCATTGAACATGTTCGACGCGACATCATCCCACTCGAGAAGCCCGACTCGGCGTAACGGAGGAATCGGCCATTATGGCCGGTTACCCTCGCGTCACGCTTCAATCCTTCTTCACCTCAACGCACTGGTCCAGGCTATCATTCCTGGCCAGCGCTAACCTCACGCGCCTAGACCCTGCGACCAGCTCATCGCCGTCTGCGCCTCGGCTCCGCGACCATGTGGCTAGCCTGTACCTCCCGCTCATCTGCCGACCAGGTCCATCGCATCTTCGGCTACCTCGTTTACGCCTGGTGTCATCATCATCATAGATCCAGAGCCATCTCCCAACTGCGCAACTCAACTGATGTGTTATTCTGACTCACAATAAACGATGTGACAACAACAACATCATATCTTATTGTCTCACTATCAAGTCCCCATAGTCTTCCGGGTACTTCAGCGATTGTTATAACATATAATAAAATGATCTGTGATGCATATAATATGAATACTGGAAAGATAAAGTGGTATAAGTTCTATTTACAAAAAAGAAGACAAACAGGAATTTAAAAATACTTTTAAAACTAAGTATTCTTTTAAAGCCTTACTTAAAAATTTTGGATTATGCTGGCTAATTTTATAAATATCTGGAGGAGAGTTATAGAGTGTGTAGTCAATATAGTTAAGAGATTTTATTCCACATTTCATAGTTTGTGTTAGAAGAATGCAAATTTTATTGTTATTCCGAGTATTGTGGTTGTGGATGTCTTGATTGTAAAGCAGTTTTATGTTTTAATGTGGGTTGATTATTGGATAATTTGTAGGATGGTGGTCGTGATTTCATGTTTGGGAAGGACTGTGATTGGAAGGATACCGGAAATTGAATAGATGTCATCGAAATGTGTGACCCATGGAAGACCGAGAACATTTATGAGAGCTCAGTTTTGAACCACCTGCAGGTCAGCTGTCAGTTTCTTTGAGGCAAAGCCCCAGATACAGCAGATATAGGATAGGTGTGAATGTACCATGGCGTATTACACGAAGTTAGTATATGAATGGGTAGTAATCAATACGTTATGATCTACTGTATCAAAAGTCTTCATTTAATCAATAAATATTACTGACGTAAAACCACCACGATCAATGCGTTTCAGTAGATTCGATTTGAAATCGAAAGCTACACATTTACTGCTAGACCGTCTGGTGAAACCGTATTATTTTGAAGTGAGAATTTTGTTGAGTTTGAGATATTTTAATAATTTTTCTTTAATGACACACTCAAAATTTTTAGAGATAGCTGGAAGTATAGAGATTGGACGATTATTTTGAAAAAAAATTATATTCGTCTTTATGTATAGGTATAATTTTCGCAATTTTAGTTTGTCTGGAAATATTCCTTTTGACAGAGAGAGATTTAAAAAACACGAAGTTCGTGTTTGCAATTTTTGATTAGGAGAGAGGTTACACCATCGAAACCAGCTGCCGCTTTAGTCTTAAGATTAGATATGACCCGTAAAATCCCCTTTCTGTTTGTCCTGCTAATTTTAATATATGTATTGCTTGAGGTTCCGTGTAGATTGTATTTACATCCGTTTTAGACGAAAGTCTCATATGTCGTGCTTAGCTTCCTTTAATAGGACCAATGTGCCTTGCTGTCTGAGCCTTAGCCCCATAGTGACAATATTTAAATACACCCCGCTGTTTTATCTTTCTACATATAATAGAGATGTGACGATGTTTAACATTGCCGTCAATTTTATAAAATAATTACAGTTTTATTCACAAGACATATTTAAAAAATATACATATTTTTGTGTTTTTACTTAGTAAAGTAATAGATTCGTGGATCATTTTTCTTTTCTTCCGTCACTCTGCTGTTATTATTATCATCTCCAATTGTAACGATATAAAAATCTGTACTAAAAATCTACTCGTATCCCAACTAAACGAAAGTACACAAAATTAAATAAATTACAATGGAGTAGCCTTTATTGTAATTATGAACATATATTATAGGATAGCTTTAATGATTTGTTTAAGAAAAAAATATCCCGATTATCCTTGCTACGTCCCGCCTGTTCTAGTTTTCCGAATCTTGTCATTGACGATTCTTCAAACCTATGTTAGTTTTGCAAAAGATAACAATATACTAAATCTTGACTGACATGCACTGTTTTGAAATCATTACAATTCTAACTTTGTGTAACAGTCTTATTTAGAAGAAGGAGAAGAGTGGAGAACTTAAGCTGTCTGACTTCGGACAAAATAATGTTTCCATAAGTGGTCCATGCTGCAGCTGCTAGTTCTACACCAAATACCTGGTTATGAATAACATCATTAGGAATCGTATCAACTTCATGAAAATAATGTTTCCATAAGTGGTCCATGCTGCAGCTGCTAGTTCTACACCAAATACCTGGTTATGAATAACATCATTAGAAATCGTATCAACTTCATGAAAATAATGTTTCCATAAGTGGTCCATGCTGCAGCTGCTAGTTCTACACCAAATACCTGGTTATGAATAACATCATTAGGAATCGTATCAACTTCATGAAAATAATGTTTCCATAAGTGGTCCATGCTGCAGCTGCTAGTTCTACACCAAATACCTGGTTATGAATAACATCATTAGTAATCGTATCAACTTCATGAAAATAATGTTTCCATAAGTGCTCCATGCTGCAGCTGCTAGTTCTACACCAAATACCTGGTTATGAATAACATCATTAGGAATCGTATCAACTTCATGAAAATAATGTTTCCATAAGTGCTCCATGCTGCAACTGCTAGTTCTACACCAAATACCTGGTTATGAATAACATCATTAGGAATCGTATCAACTTCATGAAAATAATGTTTCCATAAGTGCTCCATGCTGCAACTGCTAGTTCTACACCAAATACCTGGTTATGAATAACATCATTAGGAATAGTATCAACTTCATGAAAATAATGCTTCCGACCATCCTAAATATTTATTCAATTTTCTTATAAATGCCCTTTTTCTACCATAAATCAGCAATTAATTGTATTTAAAAATATTATTTTCGTTCTTCAATTATATTAAAATGATAAATTTCGCGGATGGAATAATTTAAATAGCTTTCGAGAAATATTTGATATTTTTCCTGAAAATCAACTTAAAAAATACCTTTGCCCTCCTTTCTTATAATATAATATCTTTGACAAGGATTCTAGATTCATCGTAGCGTAGAATGGTCCTCTGAGGGAACATATTTATAAATGTGTGTTTTTCCTTCTGTCGACCTTCTTATTATTTCTCGGTTAAAATCTTTTTACCAAGAAGTCAACATTTTTTAAATTATATGATAAAATTTTCAAGTAACGTTTATCGCAGTAACGCGAAAAAATTTCATGTTATTTTTTTCGAGCAAGCTGGTTTATTTCTGTTAAATTTTACTTTTTACAAAATTATCTTGAAACAAATAACAAACTCATATTTTTGTATAGATATATACAAAAATCATTACTGGAGTAGCGTGATTTCCAGATATTATAACAACTCACCCACTAGAATGAAAATAACAAATTATTCTTAGAATGTAAGCTACACTCCCCACACAATAAAACAAATTTTCATAAAATTATGAAACCATATCCTAAAACAACGCTTTTTATTTTTATATTTTCGTTTTGCATGTTTTCGGGATGTTAGAGGTAAGATTGAATGCCTACATACATAGAAGTACATTTAAATTTTATAAACAAACGTGCACACGGAATTAAATGATATTATTAATTTATTTAGAATCTCTAAAAATTATTGGTAACCCTGTTAAAATCGGGATTGCAGGCCGTTTTCGATAAACTTTTAGTAAATGTCTGATAAATCAGAACACGCGTCTGCACTTGTGTTTGCCTTGATGGTATACAATGTGATGGTATAGAACACGTGTTCCGACATCGTGATAGTACAATCGTAATTGATTAAAAGTTTACCAGGAAACCTATCGATTCATTCGCTAAGGGCCAGCAATTTCGTTATAACCGGATTACGAATAATTTGAAAAGATTCTCAGTAAATTAGCAGTACGGATTTTTCTCCATGTTGCATGGATAAAGCTAAAAAAACTCTCTTCAGTAAAAAGACTGCCTTGCCTACAATCGAAATAATTAATTTAATCAAGGTTTCTTCGTTCCGCGCCCGTGCAACATTTTTCTGTTATTTAATATGGTAAGAATCTCTAAAGTTGACTCTTAGGTAGTAAATACCTCAGTAAAACATATGAAGCTGTTTGGAGTGAAAATAATTGTGAAAAAGTAGGAAATTGAACAGGATGCACAAAAACAATTTGTCCATGGTGCCAAGACCCAACACCTAAAGCGTGTGAAGCACCTAATAACACCGATTGTGTACCTACTTTCAAAGGATTGAATTGAAATAAAATAGAACAGTTGACGTAATATGAAATTTGTCATAACGGAGATCTGCAGACTATCTCTGAATCAGCTCGCGTATACACTATGGGCTATGGAGCTTTTAAATATCCAATTGTTAGAAAAAATAACTTGACAAATAGAAAAAATTATTACTAAACACATATTATTATATTTATTTGTTATAATTAATAGCCTGATGAAGAAACCTTTGTTTTTGAAACATGTCATTTTGATATATTTTTTTTTAAATAGTGGCTCAAAGAAATTTTATAATTTTCATTATAATGATGCACCAAAGTGAATTAGCAATATTGCTGAAGAAGAGAAAAAAAATAGTTGAGATTTTCCGAAATGCAAAAAATTGAGAGAATTATTTTAAAATTCAGCTAAGTTGAAAAAAAAAATAGAATAAATAATTACATACAATAAAATAATCACGGGCGAAAGCGGGTATCAAGACTACTAAATGTAAAAAAAAAACGCAAGTTTGAAAATGGTACCTACGTATTAAAAGACTACATTAACATTTTGAACGCACGGTTAGCTTAGAAAAGGAAACTGACAAATAATTAATTTAATCCAAGAATCTTTTTACTGCCGACTGCACCTGCGAGGCCTTTTATCTTTCTTATTTATCAAAAAGAGGGGATTCTCCTGTATGCTTTTAATGAAACATCTTAGTGAGCAAGCAAACATTCCTCCATACGGGGCAAGTGTACCTGGTTCGGTGTACCTGGCATATTGCTGTTTATTTAATACCCAGTAGCGACAGGAAGACATAGGAAAATTAATAATAAAGCAGGTCCTACATCAGCCGGATTAGTAATGTACTCATAATGGAATCTGATACCACGCTGGAACTAACCGTTTTGTTACTATCAGATTTCCGTATTTTACTCGTGTAGCAAGGTCCTAACAATTAACCGGAGTGGAGGGAAGCCCTAATTAATGTGCTAGTATCCATTAAAATATTATCAACTACTTTCTAACTGAGTACTGCTGCTGTTGAACAATGTTTATAACTTCATATTATGCTTTTTGATTATTCTTTTGGGCGAGTTTTGATAAATCTGTAACTGGCGTGTAGGATGACCTGGAGGCCGAAGTCCTATCTATTATGTTCTCAAAATCTCTCAGATCCTAAAAACTGAACTGTTATCCCACCTTGCTTCTGAAATTGGACGAAGAACCATATATGTTACCGACATCTTTCGCATAAGTCAATATAACCTTTTAGTTTAGTTCATTTGACCCATAGCTCAAACTATAACAATTACCTTATAGCAGGCCGCTCGCGACGCACGCTCAAAATATGAAAATGTCTGCGAAATGTTTAAAACATTTTATGACAGTTTCAAATATAAGGTTGTAAGAATAACCCTTTCAGACCCTGTACTCACTTTTGTGAGGGTAAGTTACTGATTTAATTTCTGACGGTGCAATGCTTCTATGGGTGTGTGACCAGTCTCGATCGTTTGTGAGCATGGCTGGGTACTTGAAAAATATTTTTTAATTGGGTAAAATTTCTATGCGGTGGCAACACCAGGATTCTTTTGTTGCACTTTTATGAAAGTTCGATAAAGTCTTGTCGGTCTCCCTGTTTTTGCTCATAACTTTGCTTTTATTCAACTTCTTTCAATTGTTCTTGAAGTTATCGTTGGTCAAGAGTGTAGTAAACAATAGTGTAGCTCTATTACAAGTTAAAAGTGTATTTTGTATTGATTAGATACATTTGAATTTTACAACTCACGTTTGTGAGCTCTGGTTCTCTACCCTGCCAATGTAAGTAATGTATGGGATAAGATATTTGTATTCATTAAATAAAATGCCTTTGTTTTTACTGTGTTTTTATGATTTGTATTTTATTTACAGACCATTGAGAATCTTATAAATGATCCAGATGCCATTACTGACTTGCTTATGAACGGAAATGAATCAGATATTGAGTTATTTAGCGATGATGATAACGAAGATGAATGGACCCCACAAAATAGAACCGTAAGCAGTTCATCTGATTCTGAGCCAGACGAAGAACCGGATAATCAACCACCAGCACAAAGAAACTACCAGTGGAGGAAAAAATCTTTTGTGAGAAAGACAACAACACCAACATTGAAAGTACCATCTCAAGTAATATCACCAGTCGCATTCTTTGAGAGGTATTGTACGCAGGAGCTTTTTGAGCTGGGAGCGAAACATACTGCACAATATTATTTAAATAAAACTGGAAACATACTGAAAACTTCTGCTTCTGAATAAAAAAGTTTTTTGGTATAAATGCCCTGATTGGCTGTATTAAATTTCCGAGGATCAAGCTATATTGGCATTCTCGATTTCGATTTGATCCGATTGCATCAGCAATGAGTCGTGACAGATTTTTTTATGTTCCGCGTCAATTTACACTTCGTTGACACATTTGCTGAAAATGCAGGCCATGCTAATAATATTTTTTGGAAAATTGATCCAGTGATAAAAGCAGTGAGAGACAGATGTCTTTCTATTGAGAGAGACTTTGGGTTTTACTCAATTGACGAGCAAATGATACCATTTCTAGGAAGATGTGCCGTTTGCCAATTTGTAAGAAACAAACTTCGTCCAACCGGACTGAAAAATTTCGTAATGACTAGTTCAAATGGAACAGTGTTGGATTTCGAGATATACCAAGGTGCGAATACACCATTACCCGATCGAACATTAGGTCTAGGTCCTGCAGTAATTTTGCGACTTGTTTCAACTCTGCCAGAAGAAAGCTCTGTCTTCTTCGATCGTTATTTCGCAACAATGCCTTTATTTGATAAACTCAAGGAGAAAAAAAATTATGGCACAGGCACCATTATGCCTAACAGATTTAAAGGCTTCAAGTTTACCCCAGATAAACAAATGAAGAGAGGGGATTTTGAAGAAATATGCCGATCAGATGATGCTGTTTCTATTGTGAAATGGAAAGACAACAAATCTATTCTAATGGCATTTTCCTTTGTAGGTAGTACGCCCAGTACTCAAGTTGAAAGATGTGATAAAACTGAAAAAAAAACAGATACAAGTTTAGTTCCCAGCTGTTGTAAAACTATACAATGAAAAAATGGGTGGAGTCGATAGTTGTGATCAAAGTCTGGAATGTTACAGGACTTGGGTCAAGACAAAGAAATGGACGTCAAAAGTAATTATTCATATGTTTGACTTAGCTATCGTAAATAGCTGGAATGAGTACAGAAGAGTTTGCAACGAAAATAATTACAGATAAAAAGATATACTGGACCTGCTGGATTTTAGGCTGACGATTGGAGAGTATTTGCTTGGAGGACTGCCACCCAAACGAAAGTTTGATGCAGATGCTGAAACGAGCACCCAAACAATACAGTCACCTTCAAAAAGATACCAACCAGCTGCAATTCCATTTGAAGACAAGAGGTACGACGGGTATGAGCACTGGCCCATTGTCGAATCTCTCAAAGCTCCAAGGTGTTGCAGACTGGAGGGATGTTCAAAGCGATCTCGCACCAAATGTATAAAATGTGATGTCTACTTATGCCTATCAAAAGATGTCAACTGTTTCTTAAAGTTTCATCGCAAATAATCATTGATTTTTGATAACTTACTTCGAATATTTTGTTAAACCAGTATCTCTTTTTGGAAATCGTTGAGACCCAGTACTCACAATTGTGAGTATGGCTTTTCCAAGAAAAATTGATTAATAAAAAATATAAAAAAATTCTTTTTTTCTTTTTTTGTTACCCATAATCACATTACTACAACGAAAAACTAAAAATTGTTTGTCAACTAGGCTCGGGTCTGAAAGGGATAAGTAAAATTTGCAAACCACAAGAGAGTTCTTGTAATATCAACCCTGATGTATGGCTCGGGCAGAAGGCGTGTAAGTGGTCAAATAAATATTTTTACCGCTTTAGAATGAAGAGATCTGAAAAGAATGAAAGGCCGATGTAAACAAAGATACTTGGATGATACGAAAAAATATAAAGTAGAAGTCGGGGGCGGACCAGAAACAATAATACGACAAGATCGGGACAGATAGTGAAATTTTAATGCATTTACCTTTTGATGAATCAGGAAGTGTGGGCGACGAATCTTGTGGCGTTTCATCCACTCCGCCTACGCCTATGAACAAATATTAAAGAATAATAGTTTATTCATTTTGTAAGTTACAAAACAACACAACACAATACAATTTTAGCTAAATCGATTAGTTACAAGTGTGTTTATTTTATTAGGTTTAAAAAAAACTTTATCGTAAACTCTTTGAAGAGTTCGAATAATAAATTCAGCCTAGTTTATCGAATACTGTGAATATCTACGTAACCAAAAGTTGTCCTTTGGTTGCTAAATTTTCTTTTCACGTAAGTTTTCAATGCCACCTTTCAAAACATTCTGAAGGGAGAATTTCCCCTTTGTAAAGCAGTTTACCCATTAAATGAATACGGAGGGAAGGTTATTACGGAAAAATGCTATGCTTTTAGGCTTTTACCGCTTGGCCCGATATTGCAAAAGGGGATTTTTTCTCGAATCGCTTCATTTGTGAACACATTTTGGGGATCTACACGAAACTACAATGATTTCTTATGTGAAATTGGTTTGAAATTACAGCACGGATTCTTAACACACCGCAAATCAATGATTAAATAAAATAAGGGATGAATATCTCCTTAAAAAAAACCGCAGGAAAAAACTCACAACCTTTTCAAATATGTGGTTTCCGTCCTAAATCCGTATGCTAAAAGACATAAATCCTTCCACGGTGTATAAAAGAAGAGAGTTATCGAAACCTTAAACCCAAGGGTTGAAAAAACACCGAGTTTGCAGAAATGCGGCAAACACATTGTAAGCAGAAAGGTGTCAAAGGGCCGGGGCCTGTTTGGCAGGTAGGAGGTATGACATAGTAACCCGCCGATCCCAGATCTGGGTGTCGCCGGGAGCGAGGAATTTTCTTCAAAGGCGAGCTATTCAAATCGTATGCTTTTCGAATCTCTAGACTCTTAAATAACAAACTCTTGAAAAACTCTTTTAAATGTTTATCAGCAATTAAATTCATTAAGCCCCAGTCCTCTGATTTACGGTACATTCTCATAAATTAAAAGGACCTTTTCCTCCATACCAATCTAGTAGGTACATTGCTCACTTCCATATTATGTAATAACAGTTTTCACTATAGTAATATTTATGGTTAAGGTTATCGCACACATAACCACAAACCAACCCGGCATTAGATCAGTTTCGCCTGAGCTCGCACACTAATCACCTCTGTATGCGGTGCGTGGTCAACTCGCAGTCACCGCGCTTACGTCTTGCCATCACCGCAGACGGTACAGATGGTACCCCAAGTAACAATAAGCCCAACGAGCTCTCGCCCAACCGTAATGGAGGGTGCTGAGCCGATCAAGTTGTGTTGCCTGCATCGCTTTGCCGGCTGGTTGAGTGACGGCGAGGCGATGAGGCGATCCGATCCAGAGGTGATATGATCCAATTTCAAAATTGAACTAAATAATAACTTTAAAAATATCACTTTTATTTTTATATATACATTCTATATACTCAACGAGTATTATTTATACTACCCTGAAGAAGCTAGGCATAAGCGAAACACGGTCGGCAATAAGTGAATAAAAATAAAAAGTTTCTTTTTCATGAATTCATTAATATTATTATTCAATTTATATAAAAAACCTTATGGGAAACCAATACTGGGCGATATTGACATAATTACATTAATATTAACTTAGCGATTTTGTGGATCACATATAATATGTATTCCAACACTACTGTGCGGGACGTGTTTGCCTGCATAAGAAAAGACTGTAAATAATAAGCACCGGCACACATCAGCCCTCAACCTGGGTAATGATTTAAGTAAAACACCATGAGGTGTTCTATCCAAACCATCATAAAAGAAAGACGATTCGCTGCCTTAGTTCTTGTATGTTCAATAGACCATATTGCAAAATTTACAGGAGACGTTTTTTTTGTTTTTACAGGCAAATTCTAAAAAATTCTCGATTTTGGTAATTTCGTTTATATGTGTAACAGGAAATTATTAAAGATCATTTGTCGAAGATTGAAGCTATATTAAGCCCATATTATGACTTTAAAGGTGGACGTTGAACATGGCTTGAAAATGATGAATGATTATTTTGGATATTGAACATATTGTCTGGAGATTGAACAATTCGGCTCCCATAAGTTTGAGGTATTTTTTGTTCAATTAGCCAATTAGTGGTAAATTGTATATACAGGGTGATTTTCAGATTCCAAATACTTTACTTTTATCTTAGTTAGTAGTCGACTTAAAGTATTACTTTAAAATATACAATCAGAGTCCTTGAGTTGATTTTTCACAAAAACTGCTCTATATAAATCATCCAATATTTTGGAAGTTTGAAAACAATGCACAAGTACAAAGGTACCTACCGCTAATATACTACTATCGGTTGTCGGTGCATGCGTGATATGAAATATTCTTACATCGTACGTATTACGGCCTCCGTGGTCTAGGGGTACTCTTGACTAGAAATCCGGAGGGCGCGGATTCAAATCCCGGCGTGCGCAAGTAAATTTTATTTGATTCATTTATGTTATTTCACAAATTATTAATTTAAAATAACATATAGTCTATTTGCGGCATGTTCCATAGAGGAAGATATGGTGTAAAGACCACCATAAGAATTTAAATGGCTTTAGCCGTGTTTGGTGATCAGATCTGAATAGATACTCACATACCATCTCTCTTCTCCTTCATCCTCCTTCCTCTCTTTCTCCTCTCCATCTCCTTCCCCTCCACACTACCTTCAGCCTCACAATATACTAATATACCCCAATTGGGGATTCCATAGTCTCACTGGCTCCAGATGGTTGGGAGCAGTTGAGACTGTGGGCGGTATTCCATAAAAAAAAATCCCGAGTGATGAGTAAAATTATTGAAGTCCAATTTTCAGTTGAAAATTTGTTTTTTTTTATTCTTTCGTTACCTACATTTGATAAATGTAATTTTTAACGTTTACTTACTCTAGAAAGATTTTTTTACTTTCGGAAGGTCTTATTTGCCGTGAGGTTATTATTTATGTTGATTATCGTGAATAAAATATTATTTTTTTAAATACTTTCAGCTCTTAAAATCCTAAAATTATAATATCCCGCGATTTGGGTTATGGGTATGCGCTATTTAACATTACATTTATTGTTGTTAGTCGTTTGCCTAGTTGGTTTTATTGTAGTTCCTACATAAGAATATGTTTATTGTTTTTTATGTGACTAAAAAAAACAAAAAATCAGAAACTTTTAATTGAATGAATTCAAAATTGAAATATTTGGACTTCGTTTTCATCAGCGATCTCAGCAGTGATAACGGACAAAATATGTGTCGTAGGTGTCTTTTAATCAGACTATGAGAACAGTCGACTTTTTGCACATTTCCATGTCCTGGCTCTTTTGTTGTATTTCTTGAATAAAAATAAGTTTTAATGCACTAATATAATTTATTAATACTCATTTTATGTAAAAGTCCTAAGTTCGTAAATAAATAATGAATAAATAAATAATAAATGAAGCAGCCTGTATATTTGCCTAGCAAATTCAAGAAGTACATGTAAAATATGGTGAAAAAGCCTATAAATGACATAATTTTAAGACTTACCTTTCTATTTGAGCTACTGTTCTTAGGTTTATTGATTCTGGAGTCGGTGAAGTCATTTTTTAGCTCAATAACAGTATATATTCGCAATTAAACGTATTTTTAGTGGAACAATTTCGTTGTTAGAAAACAAGTAAAAATCAACATGGCCGCACATTTTAACTAGCCGGCTCCTGATCGGTTGACAGTGGAGATTGAACATTCAAGACCTCAACGTTCGGCGGGATGTTGAACAAATATCTATGAACTTTTAAAAAATATTATATTCATAACTTTGAGTGTTTGAATGTTCAATATCCAGGAGATTGAACAAATAATAACTGAAACATTATTCCGTGAGTGGATATTGACACTCGAAAAATGCTTAAAATGTCACTTAAAAACCAAAAACTATGGTTTTTTTGAGCTTCATTAATGCGCAATGCGCCACGGTGTCCCATGGATTACTCCTCAAAAAATTATCTTCTCTTTGCATTCATAGTACAGCACTAGGCTGGTTAACATCCTATCTAAGTGATAGAACGCAACAAGTAGAGATAAATAATCATTTAAGCAATAGCAAACCAATCTCTTTTGGGGTTCCGCAAGGTAGTGTGCTTGGACCAATATTGTTTTTAATCTACATTAATGATTTGTGTAATTTAGATATTCCAGGTAACATTGTTAGTTTTGCAGACGATACTGCTTTAATATTTGAGGGTAAAACCTGGAGAGATGCTTTTAACAAATGTGACTTAGGATTAAGAGCAGTAAAGAGTTGGCTGAATAATAACATCTTAACTTTGAATACAATAAAAACTAAATATGTGACATTACGTATATCATCAAAAAGTCAGCCTTCTGACACTCATAATCTAATTATACATAATTGTCTGCTAAATTGTATTTGCCACCCCTTGGAAAGTGTAGATTGTATCATGTATCTAGGTGTAAAGATTGATAAATTTTTAAGATGGAATGACCATATCGAAATGTTAACAAAAAATATCAGGAGACTTACATTTATTTTTAAAGAACTGCGACACATATTGGACAAAGAGAAATTAAAAACTGTCTATTTTGCCTTAGTCCAATCTCGACTTTCTTATAACATAGTATGCTGGGGATCATGTCTAAAGTCCAATGTTGAACCACTAAATATTACTCAAAAATTGATCCTTAAAGTAATGTACAAAAAAAAATTCTGTTATCCATCCAACCTACTTTATAAGGAATGTAATGTTATGTGTATAAAACAGCTGTATAACACGCAAATACTTTGTCGATTTTTTATCAATATTAAATTTGCTGAAAGAACACAACAAATGCGGACAACTAGAATTAGCTCTACATTGAACTTTGTCGCGGTACATACTAAAACTTCTTTTGGTCAAAGAAATTATTTATATCAGGCACCACTTATGTTTAATATTCTTCCAAATCATATTAAGTCTACCAATTCCTTAGCTAAATTTAAAAATTTAATTAAGACTTTTGTATTGAGAGACAATTGTCTTAATATTTTTTCATCCTTGTCCTTTCTTAAATAATAAGATTTTATATAAGTCCCATTTACTAAAAACTGAATATCACTCTATCTGTCTTTATTATCTACTTTGCTTCTTCTTTTGAGTAATGATTAATAATTAGTTATGGTTCAAATATTGTTACAATATACTGTCAAATTACCCATCTGGTAACACATCTAATACTTACTTTTTTCTTTACTTTTGAAATATTTTGTGTTTGTATGTAGAATTAATTTATGTTTGTGATTACTCTTATGTTTGCTTCACTATAATGTAAATTGTTAACCTCGATACAGGCTCAGTCCTAGTGAAGTTGATTTTTATGAGAAAAAAAAGTGTTTTATGTATAGTGAGATGCAATAAATAAATAAATAAATAAATAGGCTAATGAACATATTGGCATTCATAACTCAGTTTTGCAAAAAAAGGTCTATTGAACATTCAAGAACTAGGACAGCGGATTCAAATTAAAATTCACATTTTAATTACTATTTTATTTTAATTAAGTATTGAACTGGTATACAGAACGTACAAAGGGGTGTAGCTTATGGGGAATTCCTATTTTTTACAGCCATCCCAATTCACAAGAAATAGTTATATGTATTTCAATACAACTGGGATTTGAAACACAGATAGAAAACTGAGACAATCGAAATTCTTTCAGCTATAATTTCAGATTGGAGCACATTGTGCATTATTGCACCATACGATAGAGCAAATGGCGTAGGCGACTACTGCAGCAGTGATCAGTTCAATTGGTAGCCAGCGAAAATTGGCCAGCCTTTAGGTGATCAGCATCATTGGCTAATTCAGTCGGTAGCCAGCAGGAATCAGCCAGCCTCTACGTTGTCAGCATCAGTGCTGGTTCAGTCGGTAGCCAGGAAGAATTGGCCGGCCTCTAGGTTTCAGCATCAATGGCTAATTCAGTTGGTAGCCATGAAGAATTGGCCTGCTTCTAGGTTGTCAACATCAATGGCTAATTCAGTCGGTAGCCAGGAAGAATTGGACAGCCTCTAGGTTATCAGCATCAATGGCTAATTCAGTCAATAGCCAGGGAGAATTGGCCAGCCTCTAGGTTATCAGCATCAATAGCTAATTCAGTTGGTAGCCAGGAAGAATTGGCCGGCTTCTAGGTTTTCAGCATCAATGGCTAGTTCAGTTGATAGCAAGAAAGAATTGGCCTGCCTCTAGGTTGTCAGCATCAATGCAGCAGGGATTGGCCAGCTAGGTGATCAGTGGCAGTGGGCAGTTCAGTTGGTAGCCAGCAGGAATTCACCAGCCTCCAGGTTATCAGCGGCACTGGCTAGTTCAGTCGGTAGCCAGCAGGTATTCGTCAGCCTTCAGGTTGTCAGCATCTGTGGCTGGTTCAGTCGGTAGGCAGGAGGAATTAATCAGCCTCTAGGTTGTCAGCATCAATGCAGCAGGGATTGGCCAGCCTCTAGGTGATCAGCGGCACTGGCTAGTTCAGTCAGTAGCCAGCAGGTATTTGTCAGCCTTTAGGTTGTCAGCATCTGTGGATGGTTCAGTCGCAGGAATTCAGCGGCGGCATGGTCATTTGTTTATAAGGGCCAGCACACGGAGACGCCCCATTATTGTTATGATGACAGATGCGTCTGGCTCAGCTGATAGAGTGCCGGCAGTAAACAGCTCGTTGCACATAGTTGTAATCTTTAAAAGTATTGTGCTGTGATAGAGGAACAGAAGCGACTACAGATTTCAGTACAGGCTCAGGAATTTATGATTTTAAATTATAACAGAACGCGTTGTAACTGGAGGTGTTTGGTCCACTCGTGATAATTCTTGAATGCCCAATATTGTGTTTTTTTTTTTGCTATTTATGATTTCTCCTACAAGCGTTCTTGTGACGTCAATATCATCCCAACAACCTGTTTACCGTTCTACACGCAGGTGTTTTTATGAGTCATCGTCAGCTTGCAAAACAACATATTTTTTATTATTATTGTAGAAAGAAATCACTTTGTGGTTTGACATATTTAAAATGAAATAAAATAATTTTTGTTTTAAAACCACGAGTTTTTAATAATTTTTTGAACCGACCGGTTTCGCTTTACTCAAGCATCTTCAGGGTACAAATTATTACTATTATTACTAATTATTACTAGTCATAATTTGTACCCTGAAGATGCTTGAGTAAAGCGAAACCGGTCTGTTCAAAAAATTATTAAAAACTCGTGGTTTTAAAACAAAAATTATTTTATTTCATTTTAAACATATTTTAATTTTGCGCCCCAATAATTTCAGCTAGTTACAGCCTTTGTATTATGATTTCGTTTTTGAAAATAGGGTTATCGAACTGTTTCATATTCAATCTAGTCTTTTGCCGCCTGGTAACAGATTGATGCATTTTCAACTCGTAAATATTATGATTTGGAAAAAGGGGTCATAAAACTTGCAGGTATGCAGCTTTAGCCGCAATTGATATTAAATGCAATAAAATAGTTTTTCATGTTCGATACAACTTCTTTTAAAACTTCTGTTGTATTTTTTAAATCTAATAGATCACTGTATTTTTACTTGTTTTTTTTATCTGTTTTTGAAGTGAAACTTCTTTAGGCGCGTAATGGATTTTCGGGGACGGAGTAAAACCGAGTCAGGATCGACACGAAAATGCGGGTACCCCCACCACCGCTCACCGTTCACCGTTCACTGTTTTCAGTAAAAGCAACAAATCATTAGCATGCGCATAAAAGTTTTTATGTGTTTTATTTAAGTACTTTTTTACTCGGTAGTATAATTTTGTTTGGCGCATGCCTTAGCTGTGGTACAGACGTGGACAGGGCTTTCCTGTACAGTCCGTCCGCCGTTCAGTCTGGTTTAGTCGTCCGTCGAGAGCGCTCGCGTCGCGCGCTTTGCCGTTCCATTCGTATTCCAGTATATAAATATTGTTGAAGTGAAACTTCTTTAGGCGCGTAATGGATTTTCGGGGACGGAGTAAAAAACTTTAATTAAAAAAATGATATGATAAAATAGAGATGATGAAATGAAAATAGAGAGAGAGGAATACTAGAAGTTTCACTTCTGTCTTGCGTAGGCTTGACACACCCACTTTTTGAAGTGAAACTTCTTTAGGCGCGTAATGGATTTTCGGGGACGGAGTAAAACCGAGTCAGGATCGACACGAAAATGCGGGTACCCCCACCACCGCTCACCGTTCACCGTTCACTGTTTTCAGTAAAAGCAACAAATCATTAGCATGCGCATAAAAGTTTTTATGTGTTTTATTTAAGTACTTTTTTACTCGGTAGTATAATTTTGTTTGGCGCATGCCTTAGCTGTGGTACAGACGTGGACAGGGCTTTCCTGTACAGTCCGTCCGCCGTTCAGTCTGGTTTAGTCGTCCGTCGAGAGCGCTCGCGTCGCGCGCTTTGCCGTTCCATTCGTATTCCAGTATATAAATATTGTTGAAGTGAAACTTCTTTAGGCGCGTAATGGATTTTCGGGGACGGAGTAAAAAACTTTAATTAAAAAAATGATATGATAAAATAGAGATGATGAAATGAAAATAGAGAGAGAGGAATACTAGAAGTTTCACTTCTGTCTTGCGTAGGCTTGACACACCCACTTTTTTTTTTTTTTTTTTTTCGTTTTATGTTTCAAAATTATCTGCCATCGAAAAGTTGCACTACCTGCATGTAAAAACCATCTGGGCGTTAAATAAATAAAGAAGTTCTGCTGTTTTCTACAAATTAAACTTTGTACCTAACAATAAATAAAACTTGCGTTTACAAAGTTATTTTAATAATTTTAATTTCCCATCACAGAATATATACTTAAAAAAATAATATCTAGTTTGGTTAGAAGAAACTGCTACCCAAAAGCTGACCTTTATACAACAATGAATACGTATTTAACCTTATTTATAAAAAAAAAAATTATACACGGATAAACTAGTACATCGAGTGTGTACAAACTAGTACAATGATAAAACAAAAAGTTTGACAACAACGCTACTAAAAGTTGAAGTAGTTGAGTGAGATATTTGCGATTGAGATTGGAGAATCGCTCAGGCTCGGTGTGAGAAGACTCGGTGTGAGAAGGCTTCGGATGGCAATTGCAATTATTCTGCATTCAGATCACGTCAGAAGGGAGTCCGATGTCAGACATAAAAGAAAGGAAATGAGAAGAGGGACTTAAGAATTGGAATTCTTTCAAGAAAAAAATGTGCATTTTTTTTACGGATTCAGTATTCATGGCATTAGTTTTTATAGCACTTTCGCGTATTAAAATGAAACCTTTCGATGAATAAAATCATTCGTAATTTATGATAATGGGTTCGAAGCAAAAGCGATTTAAAAAAATCGAGTTCAAAAAATTAAAGTATTAAAATTATCGCTTTTGATAAACAATTATTTATGTACTATTTTTATGCGTCCATGGGGCTTTTACCCTGAATACATTGAAATATTTACACTTTTTCACAGAACGCTTGTAAACAATGATTGCAAGAAATAATTTCTTACATTACAGTGGTTTACTACTGGATCAAATTTAAAAAAATATATATCTAAATTATCTGTATGTTTAAAACATAGAATTTGTTACATTAAAAATGTCGAATTGTTGGCGTATGAACGTATGAACTTAACTTTGTAAGCAAGGAATTGACGAGTTTGCTACATAATTTGTTCGTGAATGGTGAAATTGAAATAGGTCCTTATACCTAGTGTGTCAAGTAGGTGTTCTTAAAATGAATAGTCACCATTACGCTAGTTTAAATTAATTTTAAACTGGCCAAGGGTAAAGGTAAACTCTCAATCAAACAGTTTAAATTAACGTAAGAGCCAAGGGTAAAGGTAAACTCTCAATCAAACAGTTTAAATTAACGTAAGAGCCACTGATAAAGAGAAACTCTCAATCTACCATTACGTCAGTTTAAATTAACGTAAGAGCCACTGATAAAGAGAAACTCTCAATCTACCATTACATTAGTTTAAATTGGTGTAAGAGCCACTGATAAAGGGAAACTCTCAATCTACCATTACGACAGTTTAAATTGTTTGAGATGAGACTATAAAACCGATATTATTTTCTTACCCAGTCAAGTATGTAAAATGTAAATGTCAACTTTTTGTTTCAGTTAACTTGTAAGCTTCAGTATGTTTCAGTAAGCTTGACAAAGACAATGATAAAATGTCAAGGTTGTTCATATATTTTATCAGCAGAATTTTTTTTTATATATTATGTTTTGCTTGTTTTTATTGTATTGATTTCTCGAAGTCTAGTGAGAAAAACATAACCACAGTGTCAATGACGAAGAAAAGAATAAAAAATATACGACGGCTATCAAAAGAGACATTTAGCAACAGAACAGTAAAATGGAGACGCAATACCTGTCGGTCGGTACCTACTCTCTTTCGAACAGCCGTGTTCAAACAGTATGTAAAAAATAGTAATGTAATCCCGTCATCCCATTGGATCAGTAAAGGTGAGGAATCGACGAAAACCAAAGACCCTGCACAGGAAAGCCCATTAATGAACTTTGCTTTTCTGCGCCGGGTCTTCGGTTTGCATCGATTCCTTACCCTTACTGATCCAATAGGTCGACGGGCTAAGACGGGTGGTACCTACCATTGTGTGAAAAGGCTTGTCACGTGGTCATTAAAACAAATTTAGAATAAAAATGCGATAATAAGTTCTATAAAACTTTGGAGAAGAGAATAAAATTATTCAAATTTAGTTTTTCTGTACTGATTAAAAGTTCCGTCCATACGACGCCCGCATAAGGCACTGAGTCACGAACACTAGGAAAAGTTAATAATTACTTGAACATTGATTAGAAAACAAATGCACATTAATTTTCCCTTTTGCGAGCGGATCTCCCTTTTTGGGAGCGGCTCAGCACGTTATGCGGACTTCATGTGGACGGAACAGTTGAATCATAACTTCAACGAAGGTACACAATAATCTTTCCTTTCTATAATTCTGTTTGTCTGTTAGTACACGTTAGTCAAAGTTTGAATACCGAATAAAATGCTAATAAAGGTCAGTTGTTTCAAAGAAATTCAAATGTAACATTGTCCAAAAGGACCCCGTTAAAAGCCGATTCTAGGCGCGTATTAGTTCAATATCGATTAGTTGAATACCGAATAAAATGCTAATAAAGGTCAGTTGTTTCAAAGAAATTCAAATGTAACATTGTCCAAAAGGACCCCGTTAAAAGCCGATTCTAGGCGCGTATTAGTTCAATATCGATTAGTTGAATACCGAATAAAATGCTAATAAAGGTCAGTTGTTTCAAAGAAATTGAAATGTAACATTGTCCAAAAGGACCCCGTTAAAAGCCGATTCTAGGCGCGTATTAGTTCAATATCGATTAGTTGAATACCGAATAAAATGCTAATAAAGGTCAGTTGTTTCAAAGAAATTCAAATATAACATTGTCCAAAAGGACCCCGTTAAAAGCCGATTCTAGGCGCGTATTAGTTCAATATCGATTAGTTGAATACCGAATAAAATGCTAATAAAGGTCAGTTGTTTCAAAGAAATTCAAATGTAACATTGTCCAAAAGGACCCCGTTAAAAGCCGATTCTAGGCGCGTATTAGTTCAATATCGATTAGTTGAATACCGAATAAAATGCTAATAAAGGTCAGTTGTTTCAAAGAAATTCAAATGTAACATTGTCCAAAAGGACCCCGTTAAAAGCCGATTCTAGGCGCGTATTAGTTCAATATCGATTAGTTGAATACCGAATAAAATGCTAATAAAGGTCAGTTGTTTCAAAGAAATTCAAATGTAACATTGTCCAAAAGGACCCCGTTAAAAGCCGATTCTAGGCGCGTATTAGTTCAATATCGATTAGTTGAATACCGAATAAAATGCTAATAAAGGTCAGTTGTTTCAAAGAAATTCAAATGTAACATTGTCCAAAAGGACCCCGTTAAAAGCCGATTCTAGGCGCGTATTAGTTCAATATCGATTAGTTGAATACCGAATAAAATGCTAATAAAGGTCAGTTGTTTCAAAGAAATTCAAATGTAACATTGTCCAAAAGGACCCCGTTAAAAGCCGATTCTAGGCGCGTATTAGTTCAATATCGATTAGTTGAATACCGAATAAAATGCTAATAAAGGTCAGTTGTTTCAAAGAAATTCAAATGTAACATTGTCCAAAAGGACCCCGTTAAAAGCCGATTCTAGGCGCGTATTAGTTCAATATCGATTTGTAATAAGCTGACCAGTTAACAACATGATGGTTGTCCTATTCTGCTGAACACAATTTGTTACAAAGCTGAAGAGTACGTAGGATTGACATTACATTTAACGGGAACCTTTCAACTGTCAAAAAAACGAATTGGCGCTGAATGGCCATTTGATGACAATGTTATATTTGATTTCTGTGAGAGAAATCGTCCTGACACCTGAAACTTATGAAAAGCTGAATATTAAGCAGAACGTTTTGCAATTGAATTATTTTTAGGTTTGAACATTCCAATCAAAAACATGTTTTTACATTAGCACCATAC
This sequence comes from Hesperophylax magnus, assembly GCA_026573805.1. NCBI lineage: Eukaryota > Metazoa > Arthropoda > Insecta > Trichoptera > Limnephilidae > Hesperophylax > Hesperophylax magnus. Next base: position 1,575,302 of record JAIUSX010000014.1, read on the forward strand.
AGAAGACCCTGAGGACAATAAATCCCCATGATCTCAAAAAGAGCCTATGATCTCATCAGGAGAGGAAGTTCTGGAAAAAAAAGGTATGAGTAGTGGGTAGGAATCTGAGGGTAAATGTGTTCAGGAGTGATGGACGTATGATTGCATCCTTTCCACTGCGGTACAAGGCGAAAGGTTGTCCGGCTGGAGAGGTCAAAAGGTCTCCCTCAACCAGTCTCTCCCAATTTGGCCCACCATGAAGTAGATCAACAAACGCGTCCTCCACCAAGACCTAGACAAACCTCACCCCATGATCCCGGCCACGTCTGTTAAGTCACCAACGCAGCGAACCACTTGGCGTGAACTATGGCAGGGGTTTTGGTTATCCAGTAAATGGTTCCCGGGTGGCGGTACTCATAATCGCCTCCCAAATTGTGGCATTTAGCCAAACAACTGATAAAAAATCAACTAAACTCAGAGCAACAAGGTTTTATCTGATTATTCAAAATAGGTTTTTTTTATAAACGCAACTTTTTTTATATTTTTGCAAGGAATGTTATAAAACATTAAAATAAGGCAATCGTTCAAAACGTTCTGCGAATTTTTCATTTATTTTCTCAGTTTCATGCAATAATAAACTCCAGCCATTTATTCATTTTTTTAAATTAATATTGACTTTGTAACTTATATAACAGTATTTATTTTATAGTTACTTTTAAAAGTTAAAATAATTTCTTGTGTAAATTTTTCGTGTCGCCCGAAATTGCATAAATGGACATGACCCGTGACGTCGCCAGTCACCAGTCTCAAAAAGCCTTCGTCTATTTTCAACCGGTGCTGTATTTTGAATGGGAGTGGAGACGTTTTTCATTCTTAATATTAGCCGCTTTTAACACTGACGAGCACTAGAAAAATTGTCAGCATCTCGTAACTGATGTTATTGTATTGAACTAATGTGCGAAAACACATACATGACTGCAATTTTAAGTGGTTTTAAAATGTGCATTACAATTTGTTTATCGGATCGGATGCAAATGTGGACAAGAGTTGCTAATGAATATGTTCTAAAATACTTACAAAAAATGAACAGATCATAAAATTCCCCAAAAGCAATTTTAACTCAAAAATGAAACAACATTCTACAGAAATTAGTTAAAATTTTTTATTATCAAGTCACCTTTGGCTTTTCTATTTCGCTCAGGCTTTAAAAATAGACTTTATCGATAATTTTCTGTGAAAGAAAACGAAACATATTACGTTCTTACAATTATTTCAAAACATATTTTTCAATATGGTTGGATTTTATTTCAATTTTCAAATTGTCGATCTTGATTTGAATATTGTTGACCATAGATGTATTACTCACGTACCTGAACCTGATTAATCAGCAGTTTAGTCGTAACAACCAAAAGGTGTGTTTTAATGGGATGGTGTTTAAATCGTTTTTAAATTACGATTTATAATTCCAACGTATGGTAATATTTATTAAAACTTATGTATTCAGAATCAGCGTTTGTTGATCTGTATGAATATGCATATTTTTAAGCCGTAATATTTTTCACTGGAGTTTCTTATTCGTAGAACACCATATGGTCCCAACTAAATGAGCTTAAACACCATGCAAATGGAACTATGTTGCTAGAAAAATATGTTTTCTATGGCAGATCGAACTACGTTCCACTTAAAATTTTCCAATGGATCATGCTATTCAAAAAAAACTTAAAAAGGTTTGTTCAGATTAAATTGAAAATGGATAGTAATTAACTGTGGACTCACACGCATAGAAGTTTGGACTTAGAGAAGAAGAGGTGCAAAAAGTCATTGGCACAAAATGTCAGATAGAACCTTGTTGTCCCAAGGGTAAGTAATAGAGAAAATTTTCTTTTTACACGAAACATAAAAGGCCAGTGTCCATAACTTACAATTTTACGCCGTGACGGTCACGGTGCGGTGCGGAGGTCTCAAAGAAATTTCGCACAAACGACTTTTGATTAATAAAATACCACGAACCTTTACATTTTGGGATTTGATTATAATCTTGTTTTATCGATTGTATTACAAATAAAATGTGAATGCCCGAGGAAGGCATGTTGCAATTCAACTAAGTGTCGAATGTATAAATATATGAAGCCAGGTAAAAATACGAATGATTAATAATATGTGAATACCGCACAAGAGTCCCAACTGCATCATCCGGCTGGACTCCGTGATATGACATCCCCAATTGAGGTTGGAGGTGGTCCTGAGGGGAAAGACATGAGGGAGAGGAAGTGGGGAAGTAAATACCCGGTTTTTTCAGATCTGGTCACCGTACACGACTAAAGCCATTTCAAGCAGTGTTTCACATCTGGATGTTTTTAACCAGAGCGATACTGAGAGTACCTTCCACCCTGAAACGTGCCGTAAATAAACATTTGAAAACCAGTATTTTAAAGAGCATTACCCCTCGACCCTCGACATCTTATCTGCCTAAATCGGTGGATACATGATATGATCGTTTATGATCTTGACTGACGTGCAAAATTTTTCAACGTTTTCATGTACGAACATTGAACAAGTATTTTGTATCGTGTGGTCTCAATTAAAATCACGTATGATTAATACCATACTGCAGAGTAGCGTATAACGGTATAAACAAACATCGTAATACGACATTAGTTAAACGTATCAACTACTTAAGGATTGTAGATAGAAGCGTTGATTATAATAATTATTGTGTTTTCATTTGCCTGGCTTCCTGTTTTAATTAAGTTGGTAAATAAGTAAATCAGAAATGTTTGTGTAACGTCTTATATAATTCTATCGAATGGAAATAAATGCCTTGATTAATAATGAACGGAATATGAAGCCTATGAAATGTGGATACTATCGGCGCATATTCCAAATAATCTGGATAACTAATTTAGATTCATCGAATCTCCAAAAATAGCGGAACTGTTCTTGATACAAAATAAAGATAACTCTAATACAAGTAGCCTAATCACGTTGTGAGGAGCGACAATATAACACAAGGGAAACTTGATAAAAGACTCGGTAGAGTAAACTGTCATTACTTGGCTGTAGTACCTTACGTGGCGATAGGTAATTGTCCAAAACCGAGTTACCTGTTTTCTATTTTGCTTTTAATACCATAATATGTGTGGGAGGAATAATAATGCTTTCTCGGTTGATAGTACTACAGCCAACCAGATTGGCCTGCAGGGTTAAATTATCCGTGATGATAGCCAACTTCCGATATATGAGGGAACCAGATGAAGAAGTGCGTAAAAAAGCTATTTGTATAAAAGAGACTGGCTAATTTATACGTTTTAAGACTTTTACGTTGAATTGTCTTCCTCTATCATGCCGCTTCAGACGCTCTTGGCTGGAAAAGGTTTTTATGCATATTCTCTCTGACCTTTCAGGAGAAATAAAACTGACATGCGTCGAGACAGGCATAATAAATCTCCAGAAGTTTCTCTGAAGTACTTTTACATAATTTTCAGGCGGGATTTTTCTCGGCGTTTTAAAATTCTAGGCAAATTTCTGCGCATTAGAAAGGAACTCATTTAAACCTCCCCCGGGTCATGTAGCGAGGCAGTGAAACTTTTAATGATATTACGTTTTTTATACACGCTCTTCGGGATATACGTCATACTCCCAAACAAAGTGGGGACAAACCAAATTAGTGATTACCGTCAAAATAAGTAGGCACTTGAGATTATAGGATATGTATGTATATGATGATATGACATGAAATATATCCGTGTATTTATGTACTCCTGGACACTCTAATCCCCAGATTCAAAACTTGAAGACAAAACATTTTATTCTGATATTGTCAAAATTTCTTCAAGAAGGATGAAGGTTACTGTCTACATCCGAGTTGGAAAAACTCTGTGTGAAGCCCGGTCTTTGGCGGGGAATTCAGCTTATAATATTATTTTTCAAATAGTTGTAAATTGGTTAATTTTCACTATCCTGACTAAGAAGATATACGCTTTGAAACTTGTAGATTATTTTTTTATTAAAAAGTGGTGTAAACAAAATGTTTCCTTTATATGATTTGAAATTTTCACTGCCAAAAGTATTATGGTGATTCATTTTTTTAATTTTTGTATTATGCCGTGTTCCTCTACCTCCTTCTTTTACCAACGTTTCGGACAGCATTACAGTGAAGTGCTTATTTTCGTATTATGCCATGTTCCTCTACCTCCTTCTTTTGCCAACGTTTCGGACAGCATTACAGTGAAGTGCTTATTTTCGTATTATGCCGTGTTCCTCTACCTCCTTCTTTTGCCAACGTTTCGGACAGCATTACAGTGAAGTGCTTATTTTCGTATTATGCCGTGTTCCTCTACCTCCTTCTTTTGCCAACGTTTCGGACAGCATTACAGTGAAGTGCTTATTTTCGTATTATGCCGTGTTCCTCTACCTCCTTCTTTTGCCAACGTTTCGGACAGCATTACAGTGAAGTGCTTATTTTCCATGTTGATCATCATTTAAATTGACTGAATTTAAAGTTAACGTTCTTTATTCAAATATAACGGTGTCATTGCGCCTCACAATTTTTACCTCATATGGGTGCTTAAAATTTTACCTGGCTATTAAGACTTCCAGGCGTTTTATTTTCTCGGTGGGAATTTTTTTTTTTGCCTAAAAACCCTACTAAAATTGCAAATTTGCGATCCTCATATTCAGCATCATCAGCTCCCCAGCAGCCAACGGTGACCATATACTATATACGTCTGTTTTTGTTGGGATTGGGCCTTATTTTTGGGAATTCCTTATTCAGGGGGAAGAGGTCGTCTGTCAACTTAAAACAGAGATGGCCTTCAGTAACATCAGTATGTGATGTCCTGCATTGTGAGGTGTGTGTATGTTAATATATACTTATGGGAAAATAAAGTGTACACAAAAATTATAAAATATTTTATTTCATATACTAGTGAGCTGGACAGACATTGTCCTGCCACATACCAACTTTTATGTAGGGAAGTTAAAATTTGGGGTTGTATATATTTTTGGATGAGAAATCTAAAAAATCTTTTTACATCTCCACAACTGCGCTATCTATCCTGTCCAAAACTATCATATGTTTTAAGCTGGAATCAACCATGCATATTCGCAAAATTTCATTCATTGATCAATCTCACACGGAGATTAGCGTGTACGAACACAGTGACACATGATTTTCTGTGTCTTGTGTTGTATGTAATTTTGATAAAATAATGTTGAAGCGTCTTTAGCCTTATGTGGTCTGTGTGTGATATGCTACTCCATACAGGAATAGCATAGGACAGTACCGGTCGGATAACCGAGAGTAGTAGAGTGGTAGAGTAGGTTGAGTTTGGTTCTGGGATGTAGCGGGCTTCTTTCGCAGAAAATAGGCATCATTGCGCCGGTAGCCTTTCCCGTTCTTGCGTGCATCTTGACTTGGTGAGACTTCGGTTGAAGCGCGAGTCCATAGTAAGCTGGTTCATTTCATTTAAAAGAATATGTAGTGAAGATACTCTCAGTGTCACCCTTACAAGACCTCCATTCAGAATTGGAGCGTTGCTTGAAATGGCTTTGACCATGTTTGGTGACGAGATCTGAATAACCAAGTACTTTCACAACTTCCTCTTGCCCATCTCTCTCCTCTACCTACTAACTTCAGCCTAACCCCCGATTAGGGATGCCATAGTCTCACTGGCTCGAGACGGTTCGGAGCAGTTGGAATTCTGGTTCGGTTTCACATAATATATATTTTTAAAGGGGTTATCGGATTTGACGATTTGCAAAGACGTTTGTCCTTTTATCCATAAAAACGAAACTTAGTTGGTGATTGATATGAAGTTTTAAAAACTATTAAAGCACGAGTAACAAAACCTTTTCTAACTATATCGGGTATCGTACCCTCCATTGCGGAGAAAGTTGGTACGTAGGTAATTATAATATTTGGATGATTTGTATAGCGCCGCTTTTGTGCAATATCACCTAAAGGGCGCTGAAAACATATATGGTAGAATTCTACAATTATCGATCTTATTACTAACTACAGATTGCATGCACCGGTTCGTCGATCACCAATACAAAGCCATATGTACGTTTATATGCGAGTCGAGAAACTCGTGATGCATTTTAAATGCATAATGTAAATCCAAGGTGCAGTTTGCTCCCGTTTGAGACAATTTCTTTACCGTAGAACTGCAACGGATAAATGCATTCTAAAATAATTGAAGGTGCAATGGGCCGGGCACGAGGCAATGCCAGCCAAAATATTTATTAAGAAGAATTTGCTGCTTGAAAACCATTCCACTTACATTAAATGAAGAATTTTTTGAATTAAGATTCTTAAAACTAATATATGTTTATTATTATTATACATCCCTCAAATAAAGAGCTTTTAAATATTATCAAAACATATTTTTTCTAAATATATGTAGAAAAAAGTGGCCAATTTTCGAAGAATAATATAAAAGGGAGTTATTTGCAATATTTTTCAGATAAATTATAAACGTTTGTATCCGATTAACTATCAATCGTCTTCTTCGCTCTTACTTCAGAATTTTTCGTGCTTGTTATATTAAATATTTTTTTGTTTTTTTCCCGATGGAGGCACTGTTTTACAGACATTACTTTTACAAACTGTTCCATTTGCCATAATTTTAGGAGATTTTAATAAACTTTTCCATTGAAAAAAAAGTCTTACCTTGTACACAAAAGTACATCAGTTTTTTGGAAATCGCTGTCTACTATCATGCACCTAAAAAATAGTGCAAACGCGAATAACATTACAATCCACAAACTAAAGACAGAAAGCACAACCGGTTCCATGATAACTCAACACAGTGATTATTCAACACACATTTAAAAAGTGATATAAATTCATTAAAAACGATGAAATTTTTTTTTTAACCTAACCTAACCTAACCTACTTAATCCAGTTAAAAAAAGTTCTTGTTTCATCACTTTCCATGACTTAACTTTTTAAAGATGTGATGAATTATGATTTTGAGGATTTATCCGGTCACCGTCCTTGTAATATAAATATGACAATAATTATAATAACATTTTTTAAATTTTGTTAACCAGTAACATCGCGATCACATTTCAAGTGAAAATATTGGTAAAACACTTTGCACTACTTTTTAATTGGTTTTTATTCGAACAGTTCACTTCAGAAAGAGTAATTAATCAAACAGCAAACTATTTGGTGGATATTTTGAATAATTTGGGCTTCAAAAATTAGCATGTGCCAAACCACTTCTGTTGACAGAATAAATTGTGTTTGTTTCTCGGGGCTCCCGTGTTTGTTAAATAATTCAAACGTGAATAGAAAATGATTTACTCTCTGGCCCGTATTTATTTTTGCTCGGTAAAATCTTCATACTAAATAATAACTTTACGTAGGTACTTAAGTATTAAATGTGTTTTCTCTTTACCTTTCCTAGAAAGGGTCCTTTTAGAAACTCGGCCAAATATCATTTCACTGAGCGATGTTTTAAAGATGTCGTCAATTAAATGAAAATTAAACAGTATTAACAGATTTTGACTGTTTTTGATGGCCCCGGCCCGGCCCGGCGCGGCGGGTAGAATCTTCACACAGCAGTCGAATGAATCATGTTCGATTAACTTAGGTATTAAATCCTAATACATTTATTAGTCATTGATTCACTAGACAGATTTGATGAATAATTGTGGAAACCCAATGTTACCGTACCTACATATTGCATATTAGTACAGCTACCTTAGTACAGTTCTATTAATGGAGGACTGAACGCAGTTGGCACTTACAAAAAATGTTCAAAGAAGCGAAGCTAGCAGTCCACAATAGAGTGCTGGTACCTATCCTGATGTATGGAAGTGAGGCATGGAACTGGTAGAGAAATTTTATAGTGTATTAAAATTATATAGTATTATAGGATGAAAGTAGACTGAATGCAGTAGAAATGAGAACCCTGAGACGTATGTGTGGTAAAATCATGTATGATCGTGTGAGAAATGTGGAGATCCGCAAATAATGCAAAAGCTGATGTAAGCGTAATGAGTAAGATTTATTAATATTAATTACAGGCCCATATGTCATATCACAATAATTGGAAGAAAAAGAGGTGATCTTAAATTTATCGGAAGACAAACTAAGTACAGGATTCGGGACTCCCAAATGGGTTTCAAAGCTGGATGCTCTACTGATACAGCCATATACAGCATGAAACAAATAATCAAATACCACAAAGCCATAAAAACTACGGTGAACGCATGATTCCTAGATTTAAGCAAAGGTTTTGAGATAGTTAATTGCAGTTAGTTGTGGAAAAAACTGACCAAATCACAAGTACCACCGCAAATTGTCAATATATTGAGTACATGCAATGCCAACAGGAATATTTTGTCAGATGACAAAGCAGTTAAACTAGAGTGTTGCATTAGAGAAGGAGGATCAATGTCCCCAGTGCTGTTCAACATGTATATGGATAAGCTCAGTAAAGTATTTACTGAAACAAGAATTGGATGCCATATTACCGGGGTATGTATGAACAATGTTAGTTATGCAGACGAAATGGTCATACTAACTCCGTCAGTAAGAGTAATTAGCAAAATTCTGGCCATGTGCGAAGCATACGTTCATAGTCACGGGCTAATGAACAATGCTAAAAAATCATCACTGCTGATATTTAAAGCAAATACTAGTCCCTGCCATTCCGCCCATATGTCTCGGCTCAGCCATTCTCAAAATATGCAGCGAAATAAAATATTTGGAACATGTCGTCATAAAATGACATAGTCGGATAAAAATGACATAGAACTTAAAAGAAGAATACTGAGTGTGAAAGCCAACATGCTCGCCAGGAGATTTAGCAGGTGCAATTACCCAGTGAAGAAGCAACTATTCCAGATATACTGGATGAGCTTTTACACTAGCGAATTATGGACAAAGTGCACACAAGGCATAATTCACACATTCCGAGTACAGTTCTACAGCCTCCCTTGGCGATGCAGCCCCTCACAGATGTTCGCAGAAAAAGGGTGCATGGGTTCGCTACCTTGAAATGCTCACAGAGTAGCCGGGAGAAGTCAGCGCTACAGGAGATCGGAAAACACTCTTGTCCAGGACGTCGCCCAGTATCAGGGCGTGCCCCTACTCCATGGGTGGAGAATTTACCTTTCAAGCCAACTTAGTATAAGTGCTAAATGTGTTTACCATTTTACTTTATTTCCAATTTATTATCATATAATTTATTTAAATGTGCGCTTTTATATGGCAGACAGAATATTGCACTCACCACATTGCAGCTAAAATAAACAAAAAATATAAATCAATAATAGACAAAAACGGCGCTATTTGAAACATTGAAATTTTGATTATTACTATTACAAAATTCGTTGATAGCTGAGGAGTTAGGAGTTGATTTCAAAGGCCAAGATGTATTCTACTGGCAGTATTTAATTAAAGCATCTGAAACATTTCTAGACGACCAAATTTTCGAACAAAAAACACATGATTTTACATTACTACGTAGTGCATCGCCTTAACCATCACGCCGTTTCCCCTCAGGGGTAGGCAGAGATGATGGACCGCCAAACAACTCGGTCTTTGCACACACTTCTTGCCTCATTAACATTCATACATTGTAACATGCATACTCTTCTATTCTATTCTTCTCTCCTTTATATAGCCCGACTAAAGTATCTGGTTCACTTGATCGTGCCACGTCTTTCTCAGGCGTCCCTAACTTGAAGAATATTAATGTACTATACACACTACTTCATACCAACTGATTTCTGGTAATATTAGATATAAATATAATAATAATGTGGTATTTTACAGATTTGATTATTAATTACAGAAAATGTAATGTTTAGAAAGTTAATAAAAAGCTCAAATAATAAAGAAACTTTTTTTCGGGCCAACAACTAGGTACCTACAGTGTCGCACCGCAAAGTGGCTACTTATGAAGTTTCAATTTTAGTTTGGATGTTTGTGTTCCGGTAATAATTTATCCGGTTATTCTCCATTATTATGACATTAACATTATTTTGACTTCTACGGGATCATAAAAAAAACTTTTATAGAAGAGTATTTCTCCCAAATTGGCATATTGAATATCGATGTTTTAGTGTGAACCCTGACCGTGTCACCTCAGGAAGGTACTTTTGCTTGTCGTGAGATGAATACAAAGGCAGATTATTTGCAAAGTACAAATGTTCATATGACCAGCGCGTTGCTGTGGGGGTGGGGGGTGGATACAAATAATAGGGCAAGACGAGGTCTTGCGCCAAATCCACACAAGACGGCTCCATTATGAAGTCAACACGTTTTTAGGAAGAAGGCCACGACGAAACTCTTAATAAGATGTCTTTGTTGTTTAAAAGGAAGCCATTGGCACCGCGGAATTGTGTGAACCCGGGATGCTGCCAGATATTATGTCACTTCTGAGAATCTGTGTGACACTCTCTATATAATACGTATACTCAGTTCAACAAAAAACTAGTTTTAAAATAACTTTTTGAAAAGAAAATATCAGGTAAAACCTTTTCAGAAGCCCCCTTTCTACATGTACCCAGGGCTTGTGATAAGATATGTATTTTCATTGTCATTTCGAAAATATACGTAGACACCAAAATGTACTGTATATATATATATATATATATATTAGTCTCGACCTCTTGAGAGACCAATATTCAAAATTTAAATGGTTTTTGAAACGCCTATAGCGGTTTAGTAAATGGATCTAAGATTGTATCTCCTGAGACCGCATCTTAGAATGGGTTTTAATCGGTAGGAAGGACTACGTAGAAGCATCGCATAAATAAAATAATGCACCACAGATCAACTGCTTGAAGCAGTCTTAATTGAGAAAAATATTTAGTCTCAAGAAATATTATTTCTCGAGCAAATTATCTTATTGAGACGGAAAAGGCACTTCTCGGAATCATTAAAAATCAAAAATAATACACCGTTCAAAAAAGGATTGAAAACAACAAAGTTCTAAGAAAGACTGAAAAAACAAACCGAGGAAAAAGGTATTTATAATATGCCAGTTCTCTAGATTTGTTTAGGTACCGGCTAAATTATGTTATGAAAAAATTAAAACCGGCTAAAAAATTGGAATATTCTATTTTTGTAGGAATTTCATTTTTGTTAAAATAACACAATTTTCACCATTTGGTGTTTCTCTTTTGTTATCAGGAATTCTGGATAAATAATACTGTCGTCACTAGGTAAATGGACTCACTGTAACATAGATCAAAAAGCATAATATGATACATTATAGTTCTTATTAGTTCGCTTATTTCTAGAATTTTGGGATAAATTTTTCTAATACTTTGCATTCATCGTTTTGCCATATCTCATTTGCATCTACTGAGAGTGTTTTGAATGGTAGAAGAAGTTTGGGACATCCGTGGAAGACTTAACACATAATCTTTGCACAGAAATAAGATACGGAGTCGAATTAAACTCGATATAATGTATTTTTATAAACAGTAACATTGTGGTATACAGTAGTGAACAATAGAAAGATTCGGGGACGCCCGAAGACGAAATGAATCAAATAATAATTTGGGGTAAAATGAGACGTAAGTAATGAATGAAGAAAGAGGTCAAAAGAGAATATACGACATGGAAGAAATCGGGAACACCCGAGGAGACATGGCACGATCAAATACTTATATGTGCGGTAAAATGTGGCGTTTGTGATGAACAAAGAGAGGGGTGTAAGATGAATATATGACATGGAAATGAATGGCAGGAGAAGTCGAGGACGCCCGAGAAAGACACGGAACAAATACTTATTACCAAACAAATGTTATTTCTACATTTAAAAGGCCCCCACTTTTCAGGTACACTAGAATTCTCAACCTTAAAACTTTACTCCTAACCATTCATAATCCCGAGCAACGCCGGGTACACCACAGTTACTATCTAATACATTTATAAATTTTTCAAAAGAAGCAAACAGATTGTGACTTGACATTTTAAATAAATTAAATGAAAATACTTGGTTTTAGGTAACTCTTTTGATAAATTTTATTGTCTACCGGTTTCGGGACCTCCGTACCATCATCAGGACAGTTGTAAAAATTGTTCTTGATATTTTATTGTCAATAATTTTATTGTCAATAATTTTATTGAAAATAAAATTTATCAATAAAGTGACCCAAAACCAAGTATTTTCATTCAATTCATTTAACATTTATAAGCCTAAAATACCTACCTCCATTATAAACCTCAAATATATTGCATAACATTTTTTTTTTTTTTTCAAATAAGAAATTATAAATTGATTGTATAAAATTATTTGTGCAAAGAAATGCCACCATCTCAATAACATTTACAAAAAAAATTATTCAGGCAGATAGGTATCATAATATTAATATTCCAATATGTCGTAGAATCATGCGAGCTTTGGCGGAATAAAAATGTAGTATCCAACAGGACTACCACCTTGGACCGGAACCGGAACGTAACAAATAATTTAGAGAGAGACGAAATGCCAAACGGTCAAGTTAAAACAGAACTACGCCATGCTCAGTCAGAAATAGGTAATATATTTTGAATGATTTTATTTATTGGACTCTATTTGGACGGAGCCTAAGTTTGGTTTACATGGATTACAATCCGGTGGCTGAAATTCTACCGAGAATAATACCATCACGCCAACGAGGCTCGAGAGAATTGTCACCGGAAAAATGTAAAAAGAATGTAACAAAGCTTGTAAACCCACATTATAGACCATTCATATATTTAAGTTACCTATGCAATTTCACGGAACACCTTTGTATGTTATTTTCATTTTATTGGATTATATTACAAGGGAGTGGTAAATTAAAATTAGCTGTGCATATGATCACGAATATACAGTATGTGTTATTAAGTGATCTTTTCCATATTTAGTGTAAAACACTTAGTAGCATATTCAGTATTGCCTATTTCTATATATCTTGTTTAGGTATAATGTATTACTAGGGTTAAATTTTACGATTTTGCAATTCAACCATAGTTACATAATAAACCTCTCATTTGAATATGTGGAGAAAATATTGTTGTAATTACTCAATCCAAAATACCTTGTCTCCCGCCTTCCCACTCACCGCTTCTGTCACCGCTCGTTTGTTCGCCGCTTTCTATAGAAACAAAGCTATCGCCTCCCGCTTTCCGCTGATCGTTACTATAAACGCGAGACCAAAATACCATGTCTCCCGCCTTCCCACTCACCGCTTCTGTCACCGCTCGCACACACGGCAGTTTGCTCGCCGCTTTCTATAGAAACAAATCTATCGCCTCCCGCTTTCCGCTGATCGTTACTATAAACGCGAGACCAAAATACCATGTCTCCCGCCTTCCCACTCACCGTTTCTGTCACCGCTCGCACACACGGCAGTTTGCTCGCCGCTTTCTATAGAAACAAAGCTATCGCCTCCCGCTTTCCGCTGATCGTTACTATAAACGCGAGACCAAAATACCATGTCTCCCGCCTTCCCACTCACCGCTTCTGTCACCGCTCGTTTGTTCGCCGCTTTCTATAGAAACAAAGCTATCGCCTCCCGCTTTCCGCTGATCGTTACTATAAACGCGAGACCAAAATACCATGTCTCCCGCCTTCCCACTCACCGTTTCTGTCACCGCTCGCACACACGGCAGTTTGCTCGCCGCTTTCTATAGAAACAAATCTATCGCCTCCCGCTTTCCGCTGATCGTTACTATAAACGCGAGACCAAAATACCATGTCTCCCGCCTTCCCACTCACCGTTTCTGTCACCGCTCGCACACACGGCAGTTTGCTCGCCGCTTTCTATAGAAACAAAGCTATCGCCTCCCGCTTTCCGCTGATCGTTACTATAAACGCGAGACCAAAATACCATGTCTCCCGCCTTCCCACTCACCGCTTCTGTCACCGCTCGCACACACGGCAGTTTGCTCGCCGCTTTCTATAGAAACAAAGCTATCGCCTCCCGCTTTCCGCTGATCGTTACTATAAACGCGAGACCAAAATACCATGTCTCCCGCCTTCCCACTCACCGCTTCTGTCACCGCTCGCACACACGGCAGTTTGCTCGCCGCTTTCTATAGAAACAAAGCTATCGCCTCCCGCTTTCCGCTGATCGTTACTATAAACGCGAGACCAAAATACCATGTCTCCCGCCTTCCCACTCACCGTTTCTGTCACCGCTCGCACACACGGCAGTTTGCTCGCCGCTTTCTATAGAAACAAAGCTATCGCCTCCCGCTTTCCACTGATCGTTACTATAAACGCGAGACCAAAATACCATGTCTCCCGCCTTCCCACTCACCGCTTCTGTCACCGCTCGCACACACGGCAGTTTGCTCGCCGCTTTCTATAGAAACAAAGCTATCGCCTACCGCTTTCCGCTGATCGTTACTATAAACGCGAGACCAAAATACCATGTCTCCCGCCTTCCCACTCACCGCTTCTGTAACCGCTCGCACACACGGCAGTTTGCTCGCCGCTTTCTATAGAAACAAAGCTATCGCCTCCCGCTTTCCGCTGATCGTTACTATAAACGCGAAACCAAATTTTTTGCGAGTGCCGCGTGTGTTAATACACAGTGAATCTTAGTCCGCCAATCTCAAACAAAGCTGTGAATCTTAACAGAATGAATAAAGAGAAATGTGTTACATATGAGAAATACCCAACGAGCCCTTCCCCTTTTCCTTGAGTTTTTATTCTTTTGTTGCAGTGGTTTCATACAAAACGTCATAATCAACGGTCTACTACTAATAATTGCAATAAAATTATACTGCAAATCCTATTGATTCAATTGAAATAACAATGTTCAATACGACAAATAGGTAAATTTACGTTTTTATTTATGGGGTATTTTCACAAACTATGAATACTATACAAAAATGTTTGGAAGATTTAAATTTAATTTTTTCCTTTCTGATAATGTAATAAAAATGTGTAATTTTAATTAATAATTATCAATTAAGTGATCTAAAACTACAAAATTCCTAAACGGTTCCAACTGGCTACAACATGTTATTATGACGTAGGAAACGCCACTGGCTGGTAAAACGGCTTTCGCCAACGTTAAAGTTTTGGACAGATGATCAATCAATTTTACCATCGGTGTTCATTCGTAAAGTTAATTTCTGACGTCTCTCTAATTTGTCATTAATAAAATAACATTGCAAAGAAAATTGGAAATATTACTTTTTGAAGGGCAATATTTTATAAATACTCCCAACTTCACAATCCTGCAAAGTTATTATATCCCATGATTTTTCATGTGTGCTTGTATGAAATAAAAAGGTTTGGATTTATTATCTTTCACTCTTGCGATGAGATTTCTGTTATTAGCTAACAGTAAGGGTAATTTAAATATATTTTTCCCAAAACAAACACTTGGAACACATGAAACTTGTCTACATGTAAAATAGCACACGTAAATACATTAAATGGAATGCCATTAAATACTTGAATGAAAGAAAGGGGATGAAAGGGAAATTCATTCGAGATTTCATTGTCGAAAATAATGGGTTACGTAATATGTGTATTTATACAAAAAAATTTTCAAGAAATTTATTTATTCAAAAAATCCTAATTCTTTTTGATCTTACCGAAGCATTTATGTTTTTAATGTTTTTTGTCAAATAAAAACTAGAAGGAATCATACAGAGACCGGTATGATTCGAAGGACTAGACAAATGTGATGATTGTTCGTATTGAGATAATGGTGATCAACACCAAGTAAAATTCTATTGTACATATTATCTGTTATACAATATATTGGAATATTTACTGGTACTCCCCTGAAAGATCTAGAACATCGCTACATACAACCAGCATCGCATTGGAACTTACCAGATGCGCGGCAAAAGTACATCGAGCCTCCAAGATCTTTGAGAGCATCGTAGTACCTATCTAGGACAATACCGAAGCCGCAAACCTATTTATTTACGGCCTCAATGATTCTACACTTTAGTAGGTGCGTGTGACTACTATATAAATACTACATCGCAGTAACTAACAGTCAGTCCAGAGAGGGTATAACTCCGATCAAAAATTCGAACCGAAATATTGTGACGTCGTATGATTGCCCAACTATATCCACCAGTGAAAAACTCTGAAACTCTATGTAATAAACTTTCAGAGTTTTTCATTGGTGTAAAGTTTAATAAGTAGGCTGCGAATAAGAATTATACTATCTATATGTTGGCATATATATGTTTTTTTAGTACTAATTTGTTTCTAACAAAAAGCCCAAAGAAATCGATCTAGTGAGTGGTTTATTTATAAGTAAGTCTTTAACACACAGTCGATCAGTCTCGTTCGAGTCCTCGTTCGTGTGCCCATCTGCAATTGAAGACGCGCACCGTGCACGCTCACTGTGCCGTGCTCCCCGTTCCCACAACGGTCCACAGGTACCTACAAGCGTATTCGGCTTTGCCCGCGATTCAAGCTCACAATAGTCAACCAACCAGGTCCATCGTACCTTTGGCTTACTTCACACTGGAGTACTTCACACTGGAGTAGTGATGGACACCACCTACAAGTCCAGTATCCACCGACGCGGTGTCGAGACACCAACTTCACCGCCGTGGTCATGGACCACGGATTCACATCCCGCCGTGATGTGACCTACATGTATCCCATCGTAATGCACATCAACTACCATTAGGTACTACATTGTCATTCATCTTCAGCAACAACTGTGACTACTTTGGCTACTCTATTTGGACTCTGTAAATCAAATACCTCAATAAAACCGCTGCTATGATACCACACACATTTTTCATTCGTCTCCTTAGCAGATCCCCAAAAATATATAGAGAATAATATTTCTTGTGAGTAGAATTTAACTGGAATAATTCGTAGACTAAAATAAGTTATACGCCGGAAAGGAAGGGTGCTAAAGCCGATGAAAAACAAGAGGTATACTAATTTACTATCATACCAATTATCATGCTATCTTATTCACACTAGGTTGACTCTATCATACCAATTATCATGCTATCTCATTCGCACTCGGTTGACTCGTTCATACTTTTATATTATTGTGTTCCATTACTGACGTCTGCTATATTCTGACAACCTTAAAGACAGCTGTAAAAAAGTGAAGCAGGAAACGAGGCTAGCTGTCCACAATTGAGTTATAAATGAAATCCTGGCGTACGGTAAAGAGGCAAAAAATTGAAAAAAAGTATGGAGGAAAGTAAAACTGAGATCCCTGTAACATATTTACTCGTATGATAGTCAAATTAAAAAAGTATGGAGGAAAGTAAAACTGAGATCCCTGTAACATATTTACTCGTATGATAGTCAAATTAAAAAAGACCGTTTTAAGGATGAGAAGATCTCAAATTATGCAAGGTCAATTAAGCGTAACAGACAAGATTAAGAAAGGTACGCTTGGATGAACCCACGACCAAGGAAATTAAATTTTTTAGTTGATGGAATAACTTTTGAATATTGAAACCTGATTGATTTCCGCTATTTTTTCAAGTTTTGTTTTGTTAATATTATCTTCATCTTCAATGATTAAATTTAATACTTGAATCTAAATGAAATGAAGCAAGGAATGTTCCAGAATACTGTAGTGCCTAAGCATTTTTTCTGCCGACCGCTTTGGATGGTTAGCTTCGGAAAGTTAGTTTTCATGGCGGTTAAACTTACGATATCGTATTGTACCGTATAATATATAGGTATATTATACGGTAAAAAAATTATAATATATATATATATATATATATATATATATATATATATATATATATATATATATTATAACAACAATTAACATCTTTAGAAAAAAAATAATAAAACAATATTGTCGTTAATTTTACTCGATCGTAGCAAGAGCCGGTATGATACGATGTATGAATGTGACGGAAGCAATTGTTTGCCAGAATAGAGTAATGTGGCATCCCGTACTCTCTGAATACATAAATGTAGAATAAATACTATATATTTTCATATACCACAGACAGATATAAGGTGTCTTCTTCGCATGTCACTGTTTAATACCATCTTGTAGGCATTCAAACAATCTACCCGTATGAAGCAATAGACAGTCTAGTCAGTCTTGAATGTTAACGTTAGGTTATACTTATTAGACAATTACCTCCCACGGCAATGACTGGCTGGTTGGCTGGAATCGATATGACTACCACGAAGCTATCTGATATTTGGTTTCTGGGGAACTAATCTAGCACACCAGCCTCCAACGCAGAGGAAAAGGAACAGCCTAGCAGACAGGAGATTGTATTATGTGCGGGACAAACCGGATGGAGTACAGAATACTTAATTAGAAGGGAACATTTAGTTTTAATCTTCAACGACTATCACATCTTTATGAATAATTCATCTTAAGTAACATTATAAGTACCAACATTGTTATTTAATATTTTTTTGCTTACATGTTCAAATCTCTTTAAAAATTAATATATTTCTGGTGGAAACATAAAACAAACTTGTTTCAGGTGACTTTTAGTAGCTTTCTGATTTTTTTACTCACGTCTTTTACGCATTCGTGTTAAAATTTTTATGAGCATAATAATGTTTGTTTTTTTTATATACCCCAAACTAGGCAAATGCCCGCATCATGGTGGTAATATTAAACAAATAACAACACATACAAAAAAACAATGAATTACATATATGTAGTAAAACCAATAATATAAAAAACAACAAAAATCATATATAAAAATAAATAACGGATTTGTGTGCCTCGGTATTGATAGGCAAAACAAAAGATGTATATATCATATGAAAGAAAAACCATTCAGAAAGTTACGAAACTTTATCGACATAAAAATTATATTTTGCAGTCTGTCAATCAATTATTGGGTATGTTATCATAATTTTAGGAGGTGGCACCTTATCTGCACTAGACCCAATAATAAAGGTACAAAACTATTAAAAAATATATTCTCAGGCTACCTCTAATTACAGCTTGACCTTATCCTTAACATTATGAATGTGTTCGACGTTCGGCAGATGTACACAAAAAACTATTATAAAATATATTCTCACGCTACCTCTAATTACAGCTTGACCTTATCCTTAACATTATGAATGTGTTCGACGTTCGGCAGATGTACACAAAAAACTATTATAAAATATATTTTCAGGCTACCTCTAATTACAGCTTGACCTTATCCTTAACATTATGAATGTGTTCGACGTTCGGCAGATGTACACAAAAAACTATTATAAAATATATTCTCAGGCTACCTCTAATTACAGCTTGACCTTATCCTTAACATTATGAATGTGTTCGACGTTCGGCAGATGTACACAAAATCCTCACTCATCTCCTCATAAACACATAAATACCACGCAAAAAGAATCCTCGCTGTACTCGTAACAATCACAAAAATTTCCTCCAAATTCCTGTAATGCATACTACTTTCGATTTAACTAAACTTTAGGTACCTTGTGACAAGATTGTGCAATATTTTTCCAGAATACAAAAAAAATAATAGAGCCCTTCCTGGTGCATTCATCCACATTCAAAATTGATGATATAATAAAACTATCGAGTGATTGTATTGTAATATGATTGGACGTTTATTCGTTTATATTATTTAAATTTACTTGAAAAAAGAGTGCTTCAAAACAGGCTAGCCTAGTGAGGCGGTGTATGAAAAATCTCAACTTATAACTATACATTTCTGTTTGTTACATATTACCTACTGTTTACATTTTATTATTTTCTATTGTTAATTTTATTTGCTTACTTATTTGTAAAAAAATGTGCAATATGCACACTAAACACGTATTTTAAGTTGTACTTGCAAATTTTTTTACAATATAGATATATTTTCATTGATACCTAATTTCGTAATAATCAGTTTATTTGTTACGACAGTCAGATTCCTGAATAAGTTGAATATCCACATTATGTTTGTAAACAGTGCCAATTCATATTAGGTTTTTTGTTATAGAATTAGCTAAAGAATTTAAAAATATAAACATATATGATTTTTTATGGGTACTAAACTCAAAAATTTATATAAGAAATAATGTTACCTCTCCTGCTATCCTCGTCTCTGGTCAAACCGTATTGAACAACTTAAATCAATGATTTCTTCTTTTTTTTTTTTTTTTTTTTTTTTTTTTTTTCTTTATTCATGAAATATTAATGTGTACAGTTTTTACATGCTTTTCGACTACCACACTAGACACATGCCCGTATTATGGTAGTCGAAATTTATATACATAGGTTTATATAATTATATAAATGTAATATTTGATAACTTGTTAATCTAAGTATTTTTTTCTTACATGCAATGTATGTGTATAATAGGTAACATTTTTACTGGTTCCCAGTTCAGTAGATTGCTCAAGTGTACATCAACCGTATTTTAAACTGTTGATATTAATGAGATAAAATGAACACAATCAGCAAATAAATAGGTTACTTTACTTGTTAAAATAATGAAAATAAAGTAGAAATTATGAAAATGAACTTGTTGAAATAATGAAAATAAAGATTAATTAATTAATTATTAAACTTTTTTCTTTACAGAATTGAATGAAAAACAAAAATGACTAATAAAGAAAATGAGCTTAATTTAATGATGGCAGGCATTCCTTGAAAAAGTTCCTTCCCTTTATAAATAACCAATTTTGAACACTTATGACATACAAATTGTGAGTTTTTGATTTTCTGATATCAATACTCAGCGAGTTGAATATTTTGGGAGCAATATAAGAAAACTGCCGCTGGGCGAAAGCTGTTTTCGTTTGGGGAATTTTACATTTTAGATGTGACGAGTAACGGGTGTTAATTTTTTGTTGTGTTTTATTCACCAAGTCATTTTTCCGTATGTATATGAGAATGGTCTTAACATATAATTGTCGAATATCTAATATTCTGAGTTTTCTAAAAAGTGGTTCTGATGGGTTTGTTGGCTTACATTTGAATATTATCCTTAGTAACAGTTTTTGAATTAAAACCATGGGATGAAGAATCGTTTTTGCACAACCTCCCAATCCTACTATACCATATGTAGTAATTGATTGAAAAAGTGCAAAGTATACACATCTTAGTGTTTGTAGGTTAAGGATAGATCTGAGAGAGTAGAAAATGTAGCATAATTTGCGAAGCCTTTTTGTTGTAGAATTTATATGGGCCTCCCATCGCAGTTGATTGTCTATAATGACCCCCAAGTACTTAATTTCGTTTGATATTATAAGGTTATCGCATGAACAATTTTTGTGAGGTGATGTAGCCATGTTGAAGTTCTGTGAACATGAATGTATGGTAAGTTTATGATAGTTTTGAGGGAGATTATGTTTGCGTATGGAAAAAAGTAAGTATTTAGTTTTCTCAATATTTAGAGTGAGAAGGTTGGAATCTAACCAGTGTTTTATTTCATTTATACCATGATTTGCTTTTTCAAATGCTGAATTCAAATTTTCATCTGCAAATATGATAACCGTATCATCGGCAAAAGATATTATAGTACCACCAGTATCCAAATTGCATAACGAGTTAATGTATATTAGAAACAGAAGTGGGCCCAACACACTGCCTTGGGGCACGCCATATGTGATTGGCAAACTTGTACTTCTATACTCTTTAGCGGAGTTAATAATAGTTGACTGGGACCTATTTGTTAGATAGCTCTCAAACCATTTAAGAGGAACACCTTTTATTCCTATCTGTGAGAGTTTTTTCAAAAGTATGCGGTGAGATACAGTGTCAAAGGCTTTAGCCAGATCCAAGAATACAGCGAGGGGCTTGCGACTTTTATCGAGGTTATCAGAAATTAATTTAGTAAAAGCTGCAATTGCATCTGATGCACTAAGATCTTTGCGGAAGCCGTATTGGTTTTTTGACAGGATTTTATTTTCTTCGAGAAACTTGTAGAGCCTTTGTTTTACTGTTTTTTCGATTATTTTAGAGATTGGACTCAGTAGAGATATTGGTCTATAGTTATTGATGATTGATCTGTCCCCTGATTTAAAGATAGGAATAATTGTTGAATGTTTTAGAGTGTTTGGGAAAAGGCCAGTTCGAAAACTTAGATTTGTGATGTATACAAGGGGCTTAGCAATGATTGGTTTAAGGTGTTTAATTAGTTTAGTGGATATATTGTCAACTCCCGTGGAGTGTGTATTTTTGAGTGAATTGATGATTTCAGTGATTTCTTGTTCTGTTGTTAGTGTGAGAATGAAAGGGTCATAACTCAGATTATCGAGAAAGATAGTATTTGCAAGATTATTTTCAGACTTGCTATTTCTTTTTAAAATATTATTTGCTAGATCCGATCCGATTGTAGAGAAGAATTGGTTGAAGTGATTTGCGATTGTTTCTGAATTTTCAGTTGCATTTAGTGTTTTATTTGTGATGGTTATTTTATTTATGGGTGTGGTAATTTTGTCGGTGTAGCATATTTCTTTGACAATGTTCCAGATTTTTTTATTATCATTCGCAGCTTCCTCTATCTGTTTCCTATAATAATCTTCTCTGGCCGTACAGGTTATTTTTTTACAGGCATTTCTGTATCTTTTATAGAATAAGAGAGATTCGTAATCAGTGGGGTTATTTTTACAATATTTATGAAGTTTATCACGTTTGCGGATACAGTGTAAGATACCAGTAGTTATCCAAGGTTTTAGTTTAATTGTACGACTACTTTGATTGTTGTGTGTGTGGGATGTGGCATTTTTCAGATGCTTATGTAGGATGTTGATGAGAGATTCACACGCTAAGTTTGGATCGCTAATTTTGTAGAAATTTGACCAGTTTTCATTGGAAACCAGTTTGAAGAGAGTGTCATAAGAAATTTTCTTTAGTTGTATAGTGGATGCTGGTAATTTTTGAATTTTATGAGAAATGGAGGTGATAGTAGCGTAGTGATCTGTCACAGTGCACTGATATATGAGAGATTTGATATTTAGCTTACATTTGACAAAGACGTGGTCTATGCAACTGGCGGATAACTCTGAGACACGAGTAGGGGCTGTAATAGCTGGGATAAATCCTTGAAGAGTTAATAAATTTATGTAGTCGTTTGCTTGGGGATGCATTGTATTTATAATATTAATATTTAGGTCACCAATAATTAGAACATTTTCATGATTTCTAATACATGCCAGAAACTGATTAAGCGAGTTTAAAAATGGTGTTATATTGGAAGTGCTCGGTGATCGGTATATAGTTAGAACAGTAACGCTATTTTCTATTTCAAGTTTAAGACAATTTGAGTGAGTTATTGTGATTTCCTTTATAGAGTATTGTATATGATTTTTTATGTATATAATAACGCCATCATTTTGTAATTGGTTATTCTGAGTACTGTATTGATTATAGTTTTTTATGTTTTTAGGAATATAGTTATCTCTGATCCAGCATTCGCTCAGAATAATCAAGTCAAAGTCTGAGTCAAGTTCTGTAAGTAGTATCATTAGTTCATTGAAATTTTTGTTCATGCTTCTGATATTCATGGAAAATATTTTTAGGTTGGATTTATTTAGGGTTTTTTGAACTTCTACAGAACTACTTGTTTCGATACATGGAATCTGCGACAAATTGTCTAAAATATTATTTATATTGTTATGTTTGCACAAAGCTTGCTAGAGCTAACTGCAAAGTTATGTATGTCCACACGATTGCAGGAAACGAACCACGCACTGATGGCGTGTTAGATCACCAATACATACAAGTACATCCGCGATATCTCTGCTTGTCACGATCACGCGGGTTAACAGCCAATCATGTACTTCGTGTCCTTATAAGGGCATGGGGCACGCGCCAAGAGTGGGACAAGCCCCCCCCCAGCGAGGACCAACGCAGGTCAAGTACTTGCGGCTAGCTGCCCACGCGCCAGTTGACCGCCGACCCCGCTGATCTCAACACAATGTGTTAGTTCCGAGTTACCATCGCCGCCGAAATTGGTGTCGCCATAGATATGGACCGGCCTGATTTGTTTCACCATGTGTGCCGCCAGTCCCTCAGAACCACAGCCTCCTTACGTTATATAGTTGGGTCCTGTCTCCGTCTGCCGATGTCTCCCACCAGCACCTTATGTTGTATAGTTGGGTCATGCCTCTGACCACGCCGCCAACCTCGTACCCCTGTGATGCTAGCTGCCCTACCTACCGTCGACCCCAGGCTGAGATCGTGAACTTGTAGACCCCGGCCTCAGCCCTGGGCGTCTGCCGCCCTAGCCTGTTTGTGTGGACCCCCTTGGCCATCCAATCAGTGCCCCACGTTGGGCGCCAGTGTTACGTTAGCGTTTTGTCGTGTAATATACATTTTTGTATATATTTCGTTACGAAACACGACACGTTACATTGATTGAGGGTTAAATTCAAGAACCTTAAGTTTTAGTGGAATTTTTTTTATTATAAGTAAGGAAAAAACCGCCTTAAGCATTCAATATCCTGCCCGGGACCGAAAAATAAACTTAATTTATATTTCGTGGAATTATTGTACTAAGAATATATACCAATTTTTAGTACAAATTAAGGTTATATTTGTATATATAATCTTCTTTTCGTTGACAGGAAACGGCGTAAGAAATGTCCTGTACTTTTGAAGTGATGATTTCGTTCTTCATCACTTAAAGATATCAGTGGTAGATTAGGAACCCATTTTGTAAATATAACTCAAATATCTTGTGTTATAAATTGTATAGTTCAAATGAGAAACCCCGTATGTGGTTTTTGTTCAGACATTCTCTTATATAGAAAATTATGTCAAATGTTTTTGTATTTAATTGGTTACATACCAATTATTTGTTTTTTTTCTGGAATTTTTTTTCTTTTCTCCTTCTTGCGTAGTGAATACGTGTCGTTATTTTTAAGGAAGTCAATCTCTGGAAATCGGATTATGTAGTTCTCGATTTTTAAATTAAAAAGACTCGAATAAGTCTTATATAACAGAGATTGAATTATCACACACAGTAGTTGTTGAATGGTATGTAATATGTTTGTAAATTATAATTGTGTAAATTGTTCCCTAACTAATTATTAATTGGTTATGGGTTGTGTATTGTAATTTCTTGTAAACACGTAATTGATTGCCTCGGTATCAATATGGTAAAAAAAAACCAGCGTGTAAAGTCCTTCATAAAGTTGAGACGAAATAAATTGTGTTTTTGTATTATATGCTACACCATGTCAATTATGGTGTGAATTTTTTTTGTTGTAAACACGTATTTGATTGCCTCGGTATCAATAAAAAGAAATAACGTGTAAAGTCCTTCATAAAGTTGAGACGAAATAAAATTGTATTATATGTTATGCCATGTCAATTATGGTGTGAATTTTTTTTGTTGTAAACACGTATTTGATTGCCTCGGTATCAATAAAAAGAAATAACGTGTAAAGTCCTTCATAAAGTCGTGACGAAATAAAATTGTGTAATTGTAATATGTGTTACGCCATGTCAAGTGTGGTGTGTATGTTCTCATAGAAAGATGAATTATAATATATACCCGGTAAGAAGAAATAGTTTTTGTAAAGATAACGTAATTATGTCTTAGATTTGGAAATCTAAAATTGTTGGTCATTAAGGACAAATGGTGGTTGCATATTTATGTCATTTTGGGACATTATTGAATCTTAACCAAAGAATTGGGTTGATAATTGCACTTAAGGTCATTTTGGGTTTTGTCTGGTCATTTGGTGAGAACACTTTATGAGTGTTCTGAAAATTTTGTCGAACGTTTTCGTTACGACGTGCTGGTGTTTCTTGTTAACACCTGGTACAGCGCTGTACGGTTTATAGGAAATAAATCGTTAAATGTCATAGGATAATATTAGCCTTATAATTAATTACATGGTAGGTCTTGGTAGCGTTGACCTGTATAATCAATATGCGATACGAGAGGATTGGTCTATATGCCTAAGAATTATTAGCAACCAGACAAACCATGACTAAATGAGAATATATTGTTAAAATCTTGAGTAGAATTTTTGTTGTTTTCCGTTTTTCAAAATTATCAATGGATAATAAGAAATAACATAACATGTGTATTGATACTTGTGTTGTATAGTGTCAAGAATTTCATTGTTAAAGACGCAAATATGGGTTGATTTCGATCAATCGCATGATATAATCAGCGTACACATTCCATAACAGGAATTTTGTGTATAAAAAAAACATGTATAGTTTAAGAATTTCATTGTAAAAAAACGCGAAATATGGGTTGATTTTGGTCAATCGCATAAGCGTATAATATTCTCTAACCAGAATACCATTTTGTATAACATTGTACAATTGTGAACATTGTTAATTGTTCTTCTTTTGTGGTTTGATGGAAAGTGTAGGCCTGGTGGTAAATTGTGTACATCCATTCGGTAATACCACATTGTATGCTACATTTGTTGTTTTGGTATTGTCTTTTTTTTTGAGAAAAAAAAAAGCAAGCCAGGTATATTCTTTTTGTTTGGAAAGAAGGTGATGAGTATTCTTTTCTGTTGGGAAGAAGGCCATGTGTATTTTTTTGTTTGGAAAAAAGTTGTGTATGTAAATCATAGCGTGTTTTGTATCGCGCCTTGGAGATCATTTCTGCAATTATTTTTGAAAGAGGTTTGGCAACCCTTGTTCAGTGTATTTGTTAGGGATTGTTCAACTTGGCTCTCAGGTAGTTAAATTTTTGTTTTGGCTCGTTAGGGAGTGTTTAAATCTTTGTGAAATGAGGTAGCTCTGTACCTCTCGTACGGCAAACAAGAGGACGTTGCCCTGCTTCGGCCACGTTGCCTGGGATCTTCTTTCATCGACAAGGAGGGTAGTGTTATGTTTGCACAAAGCTTGCTAGAGCTAACTGCAAAGTTATGTATGTCCACACGATTGCAGGAAACGAACCACGCACTGATGGCGTGTTAGATCACCAATACATACAAGTACATCCGCGATATCTCTGCTTGTCACGATCACGCGGGTTAACAGCCAATCATGTACTTCGTGTCCTTATAAGGGCATGGGGCACGCGCCAAGAGTGGGACAAGCCCCCCCCCAGCGAGGACCAACGCAGGTCAAGTACTTGCGGCTAGCTGCCCACGCGCCAGTTGACCGCCGACCCCGCTGATCTCAACACAATGTGTTAGTTCCGAGTTACCATCGCCGCCGAAATTGGTGTCGCCATAGATATGGACCGGCCTGATTTGTTTCACCATGTGTGCCGCCAGTCCCTCAGAACCACAGCCTCCTTACGTTATATAGTTGGGTCCTGTCTCCGTCTGCCGATGTCTCCCACCAGCACCTTATGTTGTATAGTTGGGTCATGCCTCTGACCACGCCGCCAACCTCGTACCCCTGTGATGCTAGCTGCCCCACCTACCGTCGACCCCAGGCTGAGATCGTGAACTTGTAGACCCCGGCCTCAGCCCTGGGCGTCTGCCGCCCTAGCCTGTTTGTGTGGACCCCCTTGGCCATCCAATCAGTGCCCCCGTTCAGCTCCATCGTCTCTGCGACTCCGGCCGCCGCCCTGGCGTCCCTTTGCCGTCCAGCGTGGTGTGCCCTAGTGGCCGCCTTTCTGCATCAGCCCCGCATCATTCTGGCGCACCTTTTGCTGTCCAGCGTGGTGTGCCCTCGTGGCCGCCCTTCTGCACCCGTCCTGCACCCTGCCTGGCACCTGCCATGGCCCCTGCCGACCGTCTCACCGCATCCGCCGTAAATTACACGTGAGCGCATAATATACCTTGTCAATCAGAGCCCTTAGAGTCAATAGATTGCCTAAGTAACTAGTTAGGCCTTAAAAAGCTATGTAACCTTTGTAGATCTGTTGATAACCTGTATTACCTGTATAATAAACCTTCATAACAAGAGACTTGTTTTAATTGGGAAATTGACTATAATCCACACCCTGAAGGATTGGAGTATCAAGCTTTGCCGCCGGCTTGTGCGGCGATGACTATTTGTGTAACACACCTATAGTATATTACATGGCCTAAACGCTAACGTAACAATATTATCTTCCATTTTTTAAATTGGTGTAGGGTGTTGGTAGCTAAACTTTGGATGAAGACTAGAAGCTGAATAAAACTTGGCGAGCAATTTAGAAAACAAGTTGTATGTAGAGTTTTTACTGTTGGCAATGTTAGAAAATAATGTTGATGTTTCAAAGCAATAGAAATAGGAATAGTATCTTTTACCGGATTCTTGATTCTGACACTAGTACAATATATGTGATACCTCAAAACAAGTACAATAAAAAAATAATAATACGATACAATAAAAGTTTTACACATGATAATTTTAGAACTATAGTTGTGATGAATTTGGTGAGAGTAGTGCCAGTGTCTCCGCATTTGAAACAAGAATTGCAGGTGTTCCGATATCTCTACGTACGTAGATCTGCCCTGATTTGATCCATGAATACTTAAAAAAATTTTCCTTTGTAGCTTTGCGGGCCAGGTACCACAAGTGGTTAGCACGAAATGTCAGGTGTTCCGCAATGTAGACTGGTGAGCTTGGTCCGGCAATCCCTAAGTTCAGAGTGTTGAGCTTCTCCTCGGGACTGGATGCTTGTTTGTGGAAGGCTTTTATATCCGATAGTAATTGTTCTCGATCGCGATTCGAGGTCAGTTTAAAAACAATAGGTCCATTTTTGTGTTTTTGTGTCCTGTAGGACGCTTCAATGTTTGAAGTATTTACTTTTGATTGAATGGTTTGGCATATATTGTGGAATATATTTTTCAAACTTTCTCCCTTTATTTCGGGTATTCCCCTTACCTCTATATTTTTGGCTCTTGCCGACCTTTCGATATTTTCAAGCTGGCCTTCTAGTAGGTCAATTCGGGATTCTAAAGAGGAATTTTGTTTTGTTAACACCATATTTTTATCTTCTAACTCCCGCACGCGGAGGAGAATATCTTCATACTGCTTGCTCATGAAGGTTATTGTATCCAGTATTTTATTATTTTGTAAGATGATTGCATTTTGACTTTTCAGGATTTCGCTGTTCTCCGATCCAATGGGTTTATCACAACTGATATCGTAAACCGGTGACTGCGCCTGGGAATAAGTGCCAACCGCTACGGTTGCGCACTTCTTGCATTTAATTTGAGTGCGCCGTTCCATTGTCAGTCGTCGATAAGCGGTTTCTGTGATTCCACCGCAGAGAAGATGGTATGCTCCTTTACATACTAGGCATACAAATGTAGTTCCCGTCGATTCGGGACATGCTAAGCAGTTAGGCATAGTTAGAAGATTTTAATATTTTTAATTTATTCAATTTTCGATGGATTCTCTGGGCCTTGAACGCGCCCCGCAACTTAACAGTCGTGCGTTAGAGATTAAATAAAATAAAAATAAAATATAAAATTTCTAGTTGGTTTGGTTGGGGCTCGAACGTACGCCGTTGATATAACTTTCAGCGTGACCGATTTATCCACTGAACCACTTCCGAGTTATGAGTAGGCGAGATAATAGATCTTCATATATTGTAATTCAGCTTGAGAGATGACAGTGCTGTTTTTGCTAAATCTTTCACTTTCAATATTTGATAGTTTTACTTTTATATAAATAGAATTGGATTTAAAACTGGGTGATTTAACACTGTTACACTTAGCAAAAAACAAAATTGAGCACTTTTGATGTAGTTTGAACGTAATCTTGAAAACAATTAATTTTGACAGTTCCGTATTATTTAAATTCGTACACTTTTAGTGGAATGCAATGCAGAATTTAACTTATTAATCACGTAGATTGTGGATTTTTAAAGTCTTTATCGTATGATCACTTAAATATATAGGTTTGATTACTTTTTACTGCAATTTTTATAAATTTAATAGAGCTCAGCAGTTGTTGACAATAGCGTGCACTTGTTATGATTGATTTATATTTCTATACTTAATTTTAATTTTATTTTATTTAATTTTTGCTTTCAACTTATAACACTTTTGTACTCAACTCTAATTCTATATACACACTACTCAACTTACTCAAAACACTACAACATAATACACTCACATCTGCGCAAATCGAAAACCATGCTCACCCCAGTGGACTTTTGGCTGCTGAGTAAACATAATAATATTTTTTTTAAATATTATTCTATTTACTTGGAATCATAATTGGATAGTAGTTTCTCTTTTACATTATGCATAACACCATCATAATTTTTTTTATCAAAACGCACGTGGCCTCCGATCCAAGACGAAAGAATTCTATCAAAACGTCCTGATCAACGAATTCGACATAATATTAATTAGCGAGACGTGGTTAGTTGACAGCATATCCGATGATGAGCTATTTAATTGCCGGTATAACGTATATAGAAATGACAGAGATACTAATCGAACGGGTAAAACTAAAGGGGGTGGCGTTGTTATAGGTATAAAAAAAGTCTTTAAAGTTCGATCTCAAAAGTCATGGACATCAGAAGCCGAGGATATATGGATCTCACTATAACTAAGACATTCAAAACATTGCATTTCAAGTATTTATATTTGTTGTTCTTACTTACCAGGAGTTAGTACTTAGTTCTCTAATGCACAGCGTTTCTCTATTATCAATAGTCATACAACTACCATATCTGACTTAACTACTGAGTTTCCAAATGACATTTTTCTAGTAATAGGCGTTTATAATATGCCAAATGTGAGCTGGAACTCTACGTATAAGCCACGTAGTATTGACCTCTGTGCCTCTACCCTCCTTAGCTGCCTTTCGTTTTACAATTTAACACAGTATAACGAAATTTATAATACTCACGGACGAATTTTAGATCTCGTGCTTTGTAACACTACATTCATTGTCTCCGCGGCTGACTCGCCACTAGTAATCGAAGATGCACACCGTAAATCTATTATAGTTGAACTAAATATTCCTCTCCCTGCTACCACCCTAAAACCCCAGATAGTCAAAATGTTCAATAAAGTTAACTACGAGGTAGTTAGTGATGCTCTCAGAAACAGTGATTGGTCCTCTGTCGTTAATGCACAGGACGTAGATGCTGCAGTACATTATTTTTATGGTATTATTGATGCCCTGATAGATGATCTGGTTCCAAAGAAAGTAACCAAATCAACCAAATTCCCAACATGGTGTTCGGCGGCTTTAATTAACATAACTAAAGAAAAATTAAAGTTTTTTCGTGCCTGGAAACGGTACAAGAATCCTCTATAACTCTAGATTACCTATCTTTCTCAATACTTCGCAAAAGACAAAAGAAAATTTCTAGTCATACTCATAACGCCTACATTGCTCGATTGGAATCAGATATACAAAATAATGTTAAAAAATATGGAATTATGTTAAGACGCAAAGAAAATCTCCCACTATACCAGAACATATGACCTATCATTCGACGACGGCACACGACAGCAAAGAAGTTACAGACTTGTTCGCTGATTACTGTTATATACTGTTAAAGCCATATAATATACTATAGGTGTGTTACACAAATAGTCATCGCCGCACAAGCCGGCGGCAAAGCTTGATACTCCAATCATTCAGGGTGTGGATTATAGTCAATTTCCCAATTAAAACAAGTCTCTTGTTATGAGGGTTTATTATACAGGTAATACAGGTTATCAACAGATCTACAAAGGTTACATAGCTTTTTAAGGCCTAACTAGTTACTTAGGCAATCTATTGACTCTAAGGGCTCTGATTGACAAGGTATATTATTCGCTCACGTGTAAACTAGGCTGAAGCGGTGAATGATGAGCAGGGGCCATAGGCGGGTGCCTAGGCATGGAATACGACGAAGGGCGGCACAGAAGCGGCCTGAGGCGGCCAGGGCGGCTAACCAGCTGCAGGGCGGCAGAGCAGTGGCAGAGCAAAAGGCGGGAATACGACGAAGGGCGGCACAGATGCAACCTCGTGGGCTGCGGCGGATGTACGGCCGCGGCCCCGGGATACGACGCAATCATATCCATGATAGTGTAGTCGGCCGAATGGCCTGGACGTGATATCTGAGTCTAGGGACGCGGCACATTATAAAATGTGTGCACGCCGGTCCCATTACGGCGACACTGATTTGGCGGTAAATGATAACTCCGAACTAATACATTGTGTTGAGATCAGCGGGGTCGGCGGTCAACTGGCCGCCGAGCGCGTGGGCAGCTAGCCGCAAGTACTTGACCTTGTCGGGCGCAAGTGGGAGGGATATTCTACAATATCGGATTGGTTGTAGGTCCTTGTGGCCTACGTGACTGATGTCAGGCGCGATGTCGCGGATGTATGTGTATGTATTGGTGATCTAACACGCCATCAGTGCGTGATCGATTTCCGGTAACGCGTGAGAATATACCTAACTTGTGCAGTTAGCTTGTTTTTATGGGCGATCCATAACACTACCCTCCTTGTCGACGAAAGAAGATCCCAGGCAACGTAGCTGAAGCAGGGCAACGTCTTCCTGTTTGCCGTAAGAGAGGTACAGAGCTACCTCCTTTCACAAAGATTTGAACACTCCCTAACGAGCCAAAACAAATTTAACTACCTGAGAGCCAAGTTGAACAATCCCTAACAAATACACTGAACAAGGGTTGCCAAACCTCTTTCAAAAATAATTGCAGAAATGATCTCCAAGGCGCGATACAAAACACGCTATGATTTACATACACAACTTTTTTCCAAACAAAAAAAAATACACCTGGCTTGCTTTTTTTTTCCTCAAAAAAAAAGGACAATACCAAAACAACAAATGTAGCATACAATGTGGTATTACCGAATGGATGTACACAATTTACCACCAGGCCTACACTTTCCATCAAACCACAAAAGAAGAACAATTAACAATGTTCACAATTGTACAATGTTATACAAAATGATATTCTGGTTAGAGAATATTATACGCTTATGCGATTGACCAAAATCAACCCATATTTCGCGTTTTTTACAATGAAATTCTTAAACTATACATGTTTTTTTTTATACACAAAATTCCTGTTATGGAATGTGTACGCTGATTATATCATGCGATTGATCGAAATCAACCCATATTTGCTTCACGCTTCCGACGGCACATTCGTATCACAAACACTCCCGGATCAGAAATTGAATTATAACACACAGCTGTGGGAAAAAAAACATTAATATTACAGTAAAACATAGCAACAAAAGACGTATTTTATCGGGCTAATTGACTATCCATGTTGTGGCGCCAGTGTTATATACTGTTAAAGCCATATAATATACTATAGGTGTGTTACACAAATAGTCATCGCCGCACAAGCCGGCGGCAAAGCTTGATACTCCAATCATTCAGGGTGTGGATTATAGTCAATTTCCCAATTAAAACAAGTCTCTTGTTATGAGGGTTTATTATACAGGTAATACAGGTTATCAACAGATCTACAAAGGTTACATAGCTTTTTAAGGCCTAACTAGTTACTTAGGCAATCTATTGACTCTAAGGGCTCTGATTGACAAGGTATATTATTCGCTCACGTGTAAACTAGGCTGAAGCGGTGAATGATGAGCAGGGGCCATAGGCGGGTGCCTAGGCATGGAATACGACGAAGGGCGGCACAGAAGCGGCCTGAGGCGGCCAGGGCGGCTAACCAGCTGCAGGGCGGCAGAGCAGTGGCAGAGCAAAAGGCGGGAATACGACGAAGGGCGGCACAGATGCAACCTCGTGGGCTGCGGCGGATGTACGGCCGCGGCCCCGGGATACGACGCAATCATATCCATGATAGTGTAGTCGGCCGAATGGCCTGGACGTGATATCTGAGTCTAGGGACGCGGCACATTATAAAATGTGTGCACGCCGGTCCCATTACGGCGACACTGATTTGGCGGTAAATGATAACTCCGAACTAATACATTGTGTTGAGATCAGCGGGGTCGGCGGTCAACTGGCCGCCGAGCGCGTGGGCAGCTAGCCGCAAGTACTTGACCTTGTCGGGCGCAAGTGGGAGGGATATTCTACAATATCGGATTGGTTGTAGGTCCTTGTGGCCTACGTGACTGATGTCAGGCGCGATGTCGCGGATGTATGTGTATGTATTGGTGATCTAACACGCCATCAGTGCGTGATCGATTTCCGGTAACGCGTGAGAATATACCTAACTTGTGCAGTTAGCTTGTTTTTATGGGCGATCCATAACATTACTTCTGAACGGTCTTTAGAAATGATTTTCCATCACTCAATGTTAATAATAAGGAAGATCCTCTGAACAACACATTAATATCCTCAACTAAAATAAATGAAGAAATAACCTTGAAATACCTTTCAAGCAAAGATATTAAAAAAGGACCAGGAATGGATAGGCTACCCGGAGTTTTTATCCGCAACTGTAGGAAGTATCTGTCTTCCGGTTTGCGCCATCTATAAAAAATCACTGACGGATGGAACGTTTCCCCTCAAGTGGAAATCAGCCGTTATCACACCCATCTATAAAATCGGTGATAAGCATGACGTTAAAAACTACCGTCCAATTTCCCAACATCCTATTCTAAGCAAATTTCTAGAAAAAAATTGTCTTTGATCAATTATACTCGGCTATTTCCACAATCATTACACCGAATCAGCACGGATTCATGAGAGGTCCTACCTGGCATTTTCATTAACCTCTTGCATAGCAAGATGGATGACAAAGAGCAGGTTGATACTATGTATACAGACTTCTTTAAGGCTTTCGATCGCGTAATACACTAAATTCTTTTGAAAAAGCTCGTCCTATTTGGTATACACGGTGACTTGTTTAGATGGATCAAATCTTACATTAGTAACCGTAATCAAGTAATCATAATCAACGGTGTCTTCTCAAAATCTATCGAGGTAAAATCTGGTGTCCCCCAAGGGTCCCACCTAGGTCCGCTAATGTTCAACATTTATATAAATGACATTTGATCATGTTTTCGAAATTCCAAATATGAACTTTATGCCGACGACATGAAAATATTCAAAGTTATTCGTTCTCTTTCTGACTGCGAAGCGTTACAAAGCCACCTAGATAGGATTTGCAAGTATTGCAAAGTTAATTGTCTATATATAAACGTTTCTAAATGTCACACTATGACATTCACCAGAAATAAACACGTAATTAAGTACTCATATTCACTCAACAATGAACCTGTTATCTCTAAAACGGAATGTAAAGACCTCGGCGTTTACCTTGATAGCAAACTTATATTTAATAAGCACATTGACTCAATCGTTAATAGGTCGTATAAAATGCTTGGTTTCGTGCTATGTGTAAGTAAAATATTCAGTAATCGTACAATTGTAATGTTATATTTCGAATTAGTCAGAAGTACAGTGGAATATGCATCGCCCATTTGGAATCCACAATATAAACTTTACATAGATAGTATAGAACGTATCCAAAACAAATTTATAAAATATATTACCTACAGATTCAACAATAATTTTGAGTGTACATTTGAAACTTTGCAGCGAAGACGAGCAATAGCTGACTCAATATTTATACATAGAATTTTAAACAATGACATTGACTATACTGAACTTCTGTCCCTTAATAACTTTAACATACCTTTGAGACGTACACGACATACAGCGCTATTCCACACGCTAAATTATAAAAAAATGCAGCATCTAATTCGACAATTATTAACCGAACTCTTCATACTCTAAATAATATTTGTCTTAACTCTAACATTGACATTTTTTCGGATTCACTGCCCAAATTCAAACGTGGCATCATGTCAATAATTTAAACTATTCAATGCGTATACATACAGACACACACACACACAAACACTCACACATACATTACACACGTCACACATACATCTATAAACTACACAAGTCACCTGGTAATTAAGGAATAACCAAATTAAATAATACCACTTAGCAGACATTACAAGAAAACATATCATAGGTACACAACATGAAGTATCTTATTCCTGTATATTGTTTCATCTCTGTAAATTATGTACTGTTTGTTTCTATAAGATAAAATAAAATATTAAAAAAATATTATAAATGATTTTTCGGTGCCTGTCGTACTGGGAAATTTCTTGTCGAGCCATACGTAG
Source organism: Hesperophylax magnus (assembly GCA_026573805.1). Lineage (NCBI taxonomy): Eukaryota > Metazoa > Arthropoda > Insecta > Trichoptera > Limnephilidae > Hesperophylax > Hesperophylax magnus. Next base: position 1,611,125 of record JAIUSX010000014.1, read on the forward strand.
GAGGTTCACAAATTCATACATACCTAAAAAGTAAGGTTAGTAAATAATAATTTTGTTAATTTGTACAGCCGTTTTTTGTGGAAAATTACCTCGGGCGCTCGCTTAAATAAACATTTTTATGTTTGAAAGAAGATTTTTGAAAATAAATAAGCAATGTAGGTTAATTTCGGGTCACAATCCAGCAAATGAGAAGAATATTTTTAATGTAGAAATAAAAGACGAACTGATAAACGAAGCAATAATATGAAATAAACAATTTACGATATTATGTTATTATGTTATTAGGATATGTCGCGATCAAATTTATTCGCAGTATAAAACATATTTATTTTATAAAAGAAACAAAATATAAATGTATTTATACACAGTGTATGTGAAAAATGAAATAATGGTTACCTTTAAAATTGCTCTGAATAAAGCGCACTTACTTATAGTTCAGTGTTCTGTATTATAGTTATAGTCTTGTTGTGTTTTAAGAACCTCGTGACGTGAAAATTCTAAAATAGTCCAATTGAATTATGCGATGTATTTTTCGATATTTCAAACATGTCTTTTACTTCAATATCTTAACCTGTAAATTCTATACATTTAATAAGATTATCTATATTATTGTTATCAAGAGTTATTACTCCCACAGGGTGTTTACGTGATATTAGAAACGTAGCTTCCAGTCTTCGTGTTAATACACAAAACGTGCGATATATTCTATCAAAGATTTTGGAAGGGTAGATATAGGATGCAGCAAAACAGAGAGTGCTGTTTTGAAGAGATACATCCCGTGTGGTGGGAGAAAGACCCCTGGAGGTCTCATTGTATCGGGAGGGTCGTACTGTTTTTAGTCGTTACCATAGTTGGGTCCGGAAAACACCGGAGCTTTGCCATCCGCACGTTTCTTGAAAATGGCCAATATTTAGGCCAGCAGACCTTCTGGCTGCAATTTTCGACTTCTACCTCTGAAACTACCAGAAGGAAAATGTTTGAAACATCGGTCTCATACCTTTGAAGAACTCAAGGATCGAATTCTGGAGGAAATCGCCGCTATACCCGTCGAGATGTACTTAAATACGGCCGAAAACTTCAGAAATCGCCTACATCTATTTTGCTGTACCCTGTATCAACATTTAGAGTCGGGTAAAAAACAGCAGATTTATAAGAAAAACTATAAAATGTATTTTGTCAGCAATATTATTCAAAAAATTAAGAAGTGTGTAACGATTCTTTCAATAACCATTCAAAATAATTGAACGACGAAATGAGAAAACTTATTCAATTAAATATCAAGACACAGATGATAATGAGTAATCGGAGGTTTAAAATAGGCAAATAAAAAATAATCATTTAAAATTTTTATACATTAAATTTCACACAGGAGCTCAAAGTTCAGATGCTCTGTTATGTTATTATTTCAAATAAAATATATTAATAAATAGTACTCCCGCAACCACTTTAAATTTTGATAAAAAATATTGAAGACATCAATAATGCGATTGAGTGAAAAAAAATATTATCTGAAGCTGTTCGTTCAAATGATTATACTTGAAAATGACAGGAAAATCTACTTGATTGCTAAAGAAACAATACGAAGTTAAATAAATATGCTGAACGTTTCTGATACGTCACTCATGGACTCACTGATCCCTAGATTCCTACTCACTCATGGACTCACTGATCCCTAGATTCCTACTCACTCATGGACGCACTGATCCCTAGATTCCTACTCACTCATGGACTCACTGATCACTAGATTCCTACTCACTCATAGACTCACTGATCCCTAGATTCCTACTCACTCATGGACTCACTGATCACTAGATTCCTACTCACTCATGGACTCACTGATCCCTAGATTCCTACTCACTGATCCCTAGATTCCTACTCACTCCTCAAAAAGTTTTTCCTCCCAAAACTTCCTCTCGTTCTTCTCCTAAAAAATACCCTCCACGCAATGAAAAATTATTTTTATTTCATTGATCAGTAATTACTCGTTGTCTGTCTGTAATTGTCACTTTGCAGCGAGAAAAATGAGTATTGATGATTTATTAAAATTCGGTTAAAAACGAGGTTACAGTCCGTTTCCTGTTAAACTATTAATACGGTCATAATATATCGGAACACGTGTTCATGCATCTGCATATCCTGATAATACATAATGACGAAATACGTTAATATAATCATTTTTATGAACACGTATTCCGATATTGCGAAAGTACATTCCTTTTGTAATAAAAGTTCACCAGGAAATTCTTTTGATAGGTTCTGCAATCCCGTTTTTTACCAATAGCAATGTTTTATATTGGTTACTTTTCTCCGTGTAGACCTGAATTGATGGCAATAATTTTCTATAAAAAATATTATTTAAATACCATAACAAGAATACGTGTTTTTAATTAATTGCATTAACCTTTGAAAAATTATCTGCATTAATCCAAACACGTAAAACAAATTTCGGTAAAATCTATCGAAGCATAGTTTTGTGAAACCAACTTGACGGAATAAGCGATGTATGGAATTGTGAGCTGTTTATCTGTGCATGCAATGCTCTCTATTAGACTCGTCACGTGCTGTGCCATATGTACCGTGCTTTGCTGTGTCATGCATGTATTCATGTAGAGTGCATAGGTTAGAGAATACACATGCTACGTGGAAAGCACTGACAATGGCGTGACTCCATATAAATTAGAAGCTTTTATCTTTCAACCAACCGCGACCACGTACACGTACGTCTGACTTAACAAAATGCGCGACATACTGACATTCCGCTGCTGCCGCGGCTCGATGCTCACAGGACTTATTTTGTATGTTCAGCTTCGCCCCAGTTTTCATTACCACCGGTTCACGTCCAAACAATCAGCACGCGTTCAACTTAATTACAGAGTTCATTATTGGAACCGCCCTTGTTTCCTTCGCCCTGCGACAGGGATCGCAAAATCAGTGCCACCAAACTACGACCATCAACTAGCAGTTTTGGTGCTTTACCTACCATTAAAAAAACTACGTATAAGTTCCCGATAAAAATGCACATCGTAAGCCAAGTTACCTTCCGCTGCCTTTTGGCGCCGCATAGTGGATTCAAAATATTTTTTCACGGTGGCTCAACAGTCTTAATGTAGTGTACCTACTTACCATTTATTATTTAGCCTTATTGCCAGTATATGTTTATTAAATTTTGTTGTTCATTAAACATTATTTTAGTCATTTACCGTTAAGTAGAAAAGTTAAAAAACGAAAAATATTAATTTTGAGCACACATTTTTTTCATGCACGGAAATGGGTGATATTGAATACCAAAAAAAAATTACCGATAAATGTTAGAAGGAGAATGGTTTTAGGGAAAATAAACGCTAAACTTACTTTACATTATGTTTTGCAATAAAATAATAATAATATCATAATTGTTTATTCCAGAATGTGGGGAGGTGAGTGCAATCCCACACATTCCATAAAATATAACTACAATGTTATATACAGAGATTCAAGTAAGTACAAATAAAATAAAATATAAAACGTAAGTTTGATAAAGCAAATAAAACATAAGAAAAAGTAAAAGGAAATATATAGAATGGAGAGTGATATCATAAAACATTTACATATCTTGAAAGCTTATTGGTATATCGGAGCGATAAATATGGGGGCCAATATTTTTCGATCCTGATCCGATCTCGATCCTGAGGTCTGGCGGGATTCGATGATGAGGACGTTTCTGGAGTTGTTGATCCTTCCCCTCGTTCCTGCTACCCTGGTTCTCATTAGGGCTGCAAAGCCGGGAACTCTCCCCTCCATGAATATCGAGGAGGCACTGCAGTACCTTGGAAGTCCGAACATTATGAGGTAAGCATTGTTATATTGAATCCGAAGCCTTTCCATGGTTCGCTTTTTGAAATTGGCCCACAGCTCGCAAGTATACAAGGTAGTGCAGAAAGCTGAGAATAGCGTCCTTTTCACCTGCGGGCTGCAGATTCGACATCTTCTACTAAGCATGTTACTTTTTATGCTCAGTGCTCGCCTGTGCCTGTCGATGTCGTCGTCATCCGTTAAGTTGTTGGTGATGATATGCCTAAATATTTCGTTGTTTCTACTATTATGAGAGGTTCTCCATTCAAAAAAGATTTTTTTTTTGTTGAGGCCCCTACTAAACGTTCATAGATATGTAAATACAATGTTCGAGGGAGCGTGCTAATATTAAAAAAAAAAAAACGATAATAATTAAGCGAAAATGGTGAAAATATTAAAAAAAACACGACAAAGAGCAAAAGAGACAGAACTAAAATCTCTCGACAAATGCTTTAGATGCATTTAAAGATACACTGTGAATTTTTATATGCATGTAACATATTAAATAACAGAACAAAACGTGTTTTAAATAATTTTCGGAGCTTACTTTGCGATTTTTTTCTATCGAGGGAATTTCATATAATGAATGTTTCGGCATAACAAATGTATGCTTCAAAAATAACATATGTTTTTTTTTAACTTGAAAAATTAAGGAGTTAACTATAAACTTGTTTTAAATAGGTAGAAATATGGTTTTCTTAGTATGAAGAACATGTTTCTGTAAATCACAATATGCCTCACCTAATCCGCTATCTCCGCTGAATTTACGATTTTCACCAAAAAAACTTTTCCAACTGTATTTTCAAACATTAAAAATGGAGGATTGCCACAGGACGCAAAAAAAATTGTGCAAGCTGCCTCTAGGCTGGCACGGCGCAGGCGCGGCGCGGGTGCGGAGATTATTTCAAAATGCCATTTCCAATACGCTTTTGGTAGGCTTGGCATTTTGACGAAGTTGGGCATATAGGATGTTTTATTTAGCTTAGCCATTTTGGTTCATGACAGTTACTCGAGTCTCGACTATTTATATACATCCATGAGATGATGCGGCAATATTTAAATATTACGGTAAAAGGGATTTTATTTGTTTCATTTTATCATCGATTAAAATGAATAGTTGTATCTTTTGGTGAAAATAAATACAAATAAATTTAACCTAAAAATATTACAGTACGGTATTTGAAGGCCTCCATGGTTGAGTGGTTAGGATCCGGAGGTTGCGGGATCTAATCCCTGTGTGCGTAAGTACATTTTATTTATTTAATTTTTTGTTAGTTCACTACGTATTTACTAAAATAATATAAACTAGCATTTAAAAACCCACTCCGCGGGTGTTTTGCTGCTAGGCCCTGCGGGCGGCACTTTGTTGGGCTTCACCCAGTTTAAGTAATACTAAGAAAAGTTACATTTAATAGGTAGAAATTAGATCATTCACAGACAGAAGGTGAGTATATATTGTTAAAACACGGAACAGGAAGGATTTTATGAATAATAACATGTTCAATTTTGGCATAGTAAAATGACAGTTGTTTGGGAAAAATTTTACCTAAAACTACCGTTTTTAATACGCATTTAAAAAAAAACAATTAAAACATTTGATTCAACTTAATGACAATAAACAACACCTTTTAACATTTACGATGTTGAAAAATATTGATATTTGATATGATTTACGTAAATAATAATGTAAGCGAAAATTAGCCAACCGACACACCATCTTGAAAAAAACACTGACATGAAGTTCGCGCATAATTCGCGTTTGTTTGTACGCAGTGTAGACACTGCCAACCTAACAATAAAAAAATTTGAAACACAATCGGAACCTAGAAACGCAAAAACCTAAATATAATTAAAAATATGTAATAATGTGTAAAACGGTTTCTTATTAAATAAATAATGCAAAACCTTTATTTAATTATGTGTTAAAAAACCCGTTATTTATTAAAATAAGGGTATTAAGGCAAGTTTTAAGAAATATTTATGTATTTAAAAAAACCCAACTTAACCCAACATAACCTATCAAAACTTAACCCTACCACACCTATCCTAACCTAACTTAACCTAACCTATCCTAATCTAACCTATAATAACCCAACCTACCCTAACCAAACATGTAATAACCTAACCTATCCTAACCTATAATAACTTAACTTAACCTAACCTAACCTAACCTATAGTAACCCAACCTAACCTAACCTAATCTATAATAACTTAACCTAACCTTACCTTACCTATCATAACCCAATCTAACCTAACCTAACCCATAATAACCCAATCTAACTTACTTAACCTATCCTAATATATCTTTTACTAAACCAACCTAGCCTAACTTATAATAACCCAACCTAACCTGACCTAACCTAACCTAACCCAACCCGACCTATAATAACCCAACCTAACCTAACCTATCCTAACCTAACCTATCCATACCTTACCTATCCTAACCTAACCTATAATAACCCAACCTAACCTAACCTATCCTAACCTAACCTATCCATACCTTACCTATCCTAACCTAACCTATAATAACCCAACCTTACCTAACCTAACCTAAAATCAATACGCTTTATTTTAAAAAAACGTATTAAGCGTGGTCAGATCTCGGATAATAGCCTAAATGGGTAAAGGGAAAAAAATGGGTATATATATATATATATATATATAAAAGTTTTCAACTAGCAATTTTCACCTCGGATAAACCTCATTGGTTACGATATCGCCACTGCGCAAACAAATATATATCGAAAGTCATCAGCATCATCAATATAAAATGTACATCAATCTATAACAAACACAACAAAATGCCATCATATTTACCACTGTCGAAAACTATTTAAAAACCTTCCATAAAACTAATGTTGATAAACCTGCCCAGCATATAGGTAACTCATGTTTAAAAACCTGCCCTGCCGTTTAACGGTAAATTTTATCACAACAATTGTCACGCCTTAACTCATGCAACTATCTTGCTCTCGCGAAGCAAACGCTCATTGGTTTAACGAAAAAGCCGGCTCTCCCGTCAACAGGCAATGAGAGATTTAGGAAAAAAATACTAGAATTCGCAAGCTCTTCCTGTAATAATAGGAGACAATGTTAACTAAAAGTTATATACAAAGATACTTACATGTTAATTAAATAAGCTCGAATAGAAATAAAATATGTTACACGTAAGATAACTATGTACTCAGCGAAACTCTGAAAATGTTACAGAGATTTGACCACTTATCTTGTAGAATATGTCTTATTATAACCAACTAAAAAATATTGCGACGACGTGGTTTTGGCAAACCGACAGCGGTAGACAAGGTCTAATATTATAAAATATTCCCTTATTTCTGATATAAAAAGATTTAATCCTACAACGTGGCGAGCTTCATAGCAAGAAAAAAGCAAGCTCGTTACAGGAATTTGATATGACAAACAAGGGTCGGAGACGCGGTTGTAATGAATTTTATAAATACGCCGCAAAAACCGGTCCCTGCTCCATTCCGCTACAAGCCCTGGATCGAGCAACATCTACCGCTGTCCGCTCTGCCATTACTCGTTTCGCTACCTGGGAGCTAACTCGCCGTGTTTGATTTCAACCCAGTTCCCCCCCCCCCCCCTCGCTCCACTTTCGCTGTCTACTGTACCTGCCTGCTAGCCAACCTTGGAGAGGGGATCTACTGTTGGCTACTGAGCTGGCCTGCTCACTGGCCCCGATGTCGCAGACTGGTTACCGACTGAGCCTTCCCAACAGCCAGCCTCGGAAAGGGGATCTGCCATTGCCTACTGAACCAGCCAGCACCCCGCAAAGCCGTTACCGACTGAGCCTGGAGAGATACAAGGAGTTTTACCAGCAATAAAAATCAACCGTCTTTATTAAGGCGTTCTTTTAAAAATGCACATTACAAATGTCGAATATATCGTCTTTCTCAAGACGCATTCGTTGATGCAAACAAATTACAAATGTCGAATATATCGTCTTTCTCAAGACGTAGTCGTTGATGCAAACATATTACAAGAGTCGATATTCCCTGCATTTTTATGAAACTCTGTAACGGTTCAAATGAAATACCTCAAGTGCTTTATTTGAATCATTACAAAGGACAAAGGTAAATGTGTGCCGGTGTTTATATTTTACAGTTTTTTCTTGTGCAGGCGAACACGTCTGAGAGAGAGAGAGAGTTTGATACCCCTTTTTATGGCTAGGATGTACACCCCGATGTAAACTATTGGAATAAACCCTTTTTTACCACACCCCTGACTTGTGATATATAAACCTTATCTGTGCTGACCTTGGAGAGCTCGAGGAGAACAAAGAAGTCCCCCACTACCTGCAGACAAAGAACTCACCGCTTCCGTTTCTGAGCTACATAAGCGCCCCCTGGTTCGATACGAGCAGGCACGTGCCTCCCTATTGTGAGGGCCCTATTTCTAAACTCTATATCATAGCAACTAGCGTCCAACATGGCGCTTTATAACCAAGCAACTTATAACCTAGCAACTTATAACCTAGCAACTGTCGCCCATAGTGGAGCCTACATAACCACTGGCTTCCCTTGTGGGCCCCCATTTTATAACCTACCAATATCAATATTTTGGAAAATCGTAAATGCAAAGAGTTGTTATTTATTGTCATTAAGTTGAATCAAGTGTTTGTTTTATTTTTAAATGCGTATCAAAACGGTAATTGTACGTAAAAAATGAACGTTGTTTGAATAAATGAAATTGTACGTATTTGTTATGGATTCTTTGAATTAATCACTATCATTCGCTCTTAGCCGCCAGAGGCGCTCTGCCAACAGGGAAACTACTCCAGCCGCCGGTAAAGGAGGGGTCGACATTTTAAAGGAACCGTAGAATGCGTGATTCTTGACAAACTTCAAATATTTAACACATAATTGTGGATAATTTTTACTGTAACGTAATTAATCCAATGGATTATTAACTTTCTAAAACATATTTTCTTCAACATTATCCAAAAAATTAGAGTTTCCAGTTTTTATCGCCGTGAGGTCGCATGTAAATTTTGTAACCGTATTTCAGTATGAAATCGGATATTAATTTTCAAGTCTTAATTTTTTGGGTCCGGTCGCTTGCAAACCGAAATTAACCTTACGGTCGGTTAAAATTGAGGGGCAGAGTGGTCGTTTTTTGCCTGCAGACCCACGATTTATTTATTTTGCGCGAAGGCTATGCGGAATTTACCCGAAACATAATATTTGAATTTGACCAATCAGAAGGCCGAAACCGTCCAAACGTTAGCGAAATAATACTATCAGTTTATATTTGCGGTACTTTCCAGAGTTATGAATACTTTCGGTATCGCCCTTGTGAAAGACAACCACCAGAATCGAAACGTTTGTTGAAATAACTTTAACTATATTTTGTGACTGAAAACCCAGGTACTTTCCTCTTCTTCTTCCCTATCTTCATCACCTCCCCACTACCTTCATACCCCGTACCCGAAATCGTACCCCGATTTGAGATGATATAGTCTCGCTGCCTCCAAACGGATGAGGGCAGTTAGGACTCATGTGCGTCACTCCCATAAACAGTATTAACGAGGAATTATAACGAAAAATTACCAAAATAAATTACGTTTCGAGGATAATATCTGCCAACGACTTTGTGGTTAAATAACCTCCGGCAACGATACATCTTAGTTTGCCCATCAATGGTCTTTTTGAGTCCTTTAAAATAATCAGGTTTTGTCTAATCACTGAATGTTCCCAACCCCTCGCTTCGCCCCACGGGGTGGTATTTTATCCAATTTGACTGGGTTTTGACATAGTATTTAAGGGAAGTGACGGGCGGGGAATTACCACGGGCGGCTGAGCGGGCCATCTCAATTATTAACGAAGGGAATATGCAGAATGCAGTGCGCCGCACAGTGAACACCGGAACCGATTTCAACCATTTTCCAAGCTATCAAGCCAAAACGGTCAACCTCCAAATAAATAAATCAAACATTTCCATCTATCCATCGCCGATAAAGTACTGCTTCCCGTCTTTTCAACATTTCCCTTTTCTGGCCAGAGACGACGACGTTCGTTATTGCCCTTTATATATGCTAATTTATAGTGTACACTGTAAAACTCTTCAAAAAAACAAAATGTTCAGAAATTGTTATTGCTTAAGAGATACAAAAAAGGGTTAGCCTGCATCAGCCTAAATAGTTTTTAACGCTCTAAAACATGTATGTACAGAAAATAGAAATTAAAATGTCCATATAATTATTACGTTTAGTAATTAATGCTCAAGCTTTTGAAAATTCCTAAAAAATATCTTTTAGTACATATAAAAACAAAAATACATATAAAAACAAAAATTCTTGTGGTGTTAAGTTTTGTCTTGCTTCTTTTTTCTCCTTTTCTATCCCTTGTATTTGTAATCGAGCATAATCTTTTTTTACCAATGTATTAGTGGGTAAGTACCTTTTTGTAAATTCCTAACTTGGCTTTGTGCTTGTGTTTATATCCCTGTTCGTTTTCTTGTTTTGTTTTTTCTTGTTTGTTCTACTTAACCTAACTTTTTCCATTTTTATACTTTTATGTATGTGAAACGTATAACTTTGATGTAAAATTCCCACCTATGTATTGTAAGTTCCTACCGTCCGACGATGAGTTTTGTAATTCATCGGAATTGCTCTAACAATAAATAAAAAAAAATCAACACGTATCAGTTGTTTAATTGGCGGCTTCTAATTTGGCAAATCTGGCTCACTGTGCGGCGGCCATGTTCGATCTGGTTCCGATGCGCCGGCGGCTTTTCGGCGCGGCTGATCGCCCGACGGAAATATCGTATTCCAAAATTGAATTTGCTTTTGACTTATGCGGCCGCATATTTTAGCGTGGCTGTTAATCATTTGTACTACATACCCACAACCGATAATGATTGAATTACATAGTTACGGCATAATTACAGCGTTGCAGGGTGGGGGTTATTTGATTTAATTGATATCCGTGGCAAAGATTCTTTAATCTGGGCATAGAGTGTGTTCACATCCAAAATGGAAAAAGGTAATTATTATAAAGTATGTTTGTCACTTAAAAAAATAAAAACGTTTAACAATAATAATTGCATGTTGTAGAAATAATGTAGATGATAGATACTCTGTATATTGGTGAGAGGCCACCGTTCATAATCGAAAGATTACGCGATGTTCGAAAAACTTTAGCTATGTTTGGTGAATAGATATTAATATCCGTGCTTTTTTAAATAATTGAAAAATTTTAAGGGCAACTCTAGGTTTAGGTTTTTCTTGTACTTCAAAGTTGCTTTTCGACCTCAAACCAAATGAAAGGTCATTCCAAGAATGTGGACCCAGTACCTAATATGAAAGTTCCGTCCTGAATTTTCACAGATTTCGTAAGAGATGGTTTAACCAGTCGGTTTGACGTATCAGCAGGGTAGTTAGCCTAATGTAGGTTTATTGGCCTTAAAAATCAGTAGCATGTAACGTATTTAACTGGAGCTCCGATGAAGATGGATTAGGAAGAGGATCTAGGAACCAAAGAAATTCTGATGATATAATTACACGCGACTGATAACGCCGATTTAGACATAGCGAAAGATGCAGAATAACCCCCTCCCTACCCTAAGACCTTTGCGACCTTTCTTTTCTCCCTCTCTACTCAACGAGAATCCACTGACTTCGGGTAGATGCAAAATCATACCTATAATAAATGTAAACTAAATAATATTAACGTTCAATTCTTGCCAGAATATTGTACAGTCCACATTTTCATTTATACATTTTTATATTATTTAACGTATTTTTATCCAATTTTTATGTATACTCTGTTTTTGAATGCAGATTATAGACTTTTTAAAATACCAGCATTATAAATCGACCAATTATGCAATTAAAGTTTTTAAAGTCGCTTACCGATGATTTCGATATTGTTAACTTTTATCACCACAGCACGAAACTGATTATTTTATTTAGTATTATTATTATATTAATTTACAAGTGCTGCTTTGTAATTATTATTCGCGTGTGTTAATAATTACACAGCAGAACTTGCTTAAAAATAAACAGTTCTTATATAAATTTAATGATAATACTTTTGAATATGTAAAAGAAAAAAAGGTGTTTTACAAATTAAAAAAAATAAATAAAATTAAATTAAAAAATATACAAATTAATTTTTTTTTTTAAAGTTAAATACATGTACAATTAGACAACTGTGTTATATAAGTTATTGTCTCTTCACTTTTTTTTTCGTTTCATGTGCATACATATTTATTAAGAAAATAGCCAACCTAGACAAATATACTAAAACTAAAAAAACTTTGTACGCAAGCTGAAAGCTTGGTGTTCTCTCTTTCTAACAACGTTTTAATAATATATCTCATCGTCAAAATGAGATATCATTAATAGGAGAAATATCTCCCAAACAGACCCATGGTGTCTGAGAGAAATATCTTCTTAGATTAAACTGTTAAAGTGCTTTTTGGTTTTAAAACACACTTGTACGTGTAATAAAATAATTTGTTCTTAACACTTTGAATTTTTCTTTTATTTTTCACTCAGGTTTTAGATTGTCAAGTCCTCCCATAAAAAATGTAAATGGTGCTTTACCAAGGTAAAACAGGGTAATGTCGTTGTTTAACTTTGTACACAGAATTAAAATTTCCGCGCTCTATCAACATCGTGACGCTTGCATACGTTAATAATACTACAGGGGGCTTGTTCCCGTCGCTATGCAAATTTAACTAAAATGTACCGTATTTGAGCAAGCTAGACGGCTCGCACAAACACGACTCGACAGAACAAGTTCTATGGGTGATATCAAACTATTCAATGACAGCTCCTGCACTTTGCCCGAAGGAGATCTAATTTATCTGATCTTGGTGGCGCAAGTCACTACATAGCTATATTAATCTTGTTAAGATAATAGAACTTTACGTCATGATTTTACGTCACTTTGACGGTATCCGTGGTCGAGAAGTAAGGCGCAAATAACTTTTATTTGAATAATGTATGTTATTAAAATGGCTTTGGTCGTGTTTGTTGACCAGCTCAGAATAGCCAGGTACTACCTTTCTCTTCCCTAACTCCTTCCCCTCCTCACTACTTTCAGCCACAACATATGTATCTCAATTAGAGATGTCATAGTGTCACTGGCTCCAGACGGTTGGGAGCAGTCGGGACTCTTGTGCAGTTTCATATAGAAATAAATTACTTGTAATTTTGATAAAATAAAGTACCTATTCGGTGACTTTTTTCTATTGGCTGTTTTGGTGAAAATAAATCTATCTCCTTGAAAGCTTTGCAATTCTGCGAAATAAAATAGCAACGGAAAGAAAACTTTAAATAATTTAAAAAAAAATGTTTTACCACAACTTATATGTTAGTCTGGTCAAAATTTGTTATTATCATTTTAGTTACAGCTTAGCTAATGATCCACAATAATTGGCAAAGTTTCAAACCAATAGCAGTTTTACCATAATCAAGATTTCTACTATGGGTGCCAATTAACTTACTGTATTACCGGAGTTGCTCATATTATTGATTGAATTCAAGAAAGCATCCTCTTTCTTTTTTATACACCAAAAGAGTCAGTGTTTTGTATTTCATCCATGTGAGAAACCTAGAAAACCTCAACCTGCTGATACAACACTTCGTTTCTACCTTGTATCTATTGAGTATTTTTGCGTTTTTTTTAAATTGAAAAATATGGTTTAAGTAATGAGTATTAATTAATTCAATTAAATTAAAGCCACAATAATTAAAATAATAAAAGTGAGATTTTAAAATTATATACATTGAAGAAGATGGAATTTTGTAAGCAGAAGAGTATAATATATACTGTTTTAATAAACGCTATAAACACAAATTATTAATATTTTTTTTTTTTTTTTTATATTTTCGTAGAAAGCAATCGCTTTGTGGTTTAACATTTTAATGAAATAAAAACAATATTTTTTGTTTAAAACCACGGATTTTTATTAATTTTAAGACCGACCGGTTTCGCTACACTCGAGCATCGTCAGGGTACAAAATTAAACTAATCAATAATACAAAATGTGTCATTATATATACATACAGAGAGATTATATATACATACAGAGAACAATATATTATAATATTTATATACACTAATTGTTTTCTTTTAATATATTGTTGTTTCATTTTGGTTTTACTTTCTATCTCCCTCTGTATGTATATATAATGACACATTTTGTATTATTGATTAGTTTAATTTTGTACCCTGACGATGCTCGAGTGTAGCGAAACCGGTCGGTCTTAAAATTAATAAAAATCCGTGGTTTTAAACAAAAAATATTGTTTTTATTTCACACAAATTATTAAAATAAATAATAATATTCCTACGAAAGAGAAAGTTGGTATTCATCATTATTTTGATAATAAAGTACGAATTTTAAAATCGAGGTTAATAAGAATGGAGTAATAATTAATGATACCTTATTATAATACGTCGGCTAATCTTTATAGCGCGAATTTAGTGAAATATAACCTCAAGGGTTCTTTCCAAGGCGAGCTTGAAATTGAGCCTAAGGAAAGCTTAAAACGATAGTTAAATTACCTTCAATGTACTTAGCCAAATCAACTTGAACTGGTATTTACATATTTACAGACGTAGTGGACTGTCACGTTATGTGATGGTTTAATTATGTGGCATGAACTGTCACGATTGAAAGTGGTATAGACCTTCACTTACACAACATTATTAATAGAAAAAAAAAGAATTTGCGAAAAACGTGTTTTTAATATCATAAAACTTTTCCAGTTCGTTTCCAACTCCTCTTTAATTCGCAATTCTCATAATATTCCCAAAAAAGGAGATTTTATAGATTCACTGTCTTCGAACAGTTGCGTATCTAATGCCGAATCACATAAAAAGAGAAATCCTATAAAACGTTTGTTCCGCAGTTTCCGTCTTATAAAAATAGATTCTATTCAAATGGAGATGTTCGGTTCGTGTTTGCAACAAACGTACCCGCTTCAACGGCAATAATAGGCCATGTACATTATAGAGAATGATTGCTTTCCAATTCAAATAGTTTCGAGAGGAAAAAGCTAGACACCTCTCCCTAAACAAACTTTATTGGATGTCATTTTCCGAATAGGAGTGCTTTGGAGAGCCGGGCAAACTATTTATACGGAATAAAATTATTTTTAATTTTATTTTCTAAGCGCATAATTTATAAATGGAATTCGTTTCAGTAAAGTCGCGAAATTTTCTGAGGATTAAAGGATTTGTTTGGGTTGCTGTGGCTTGAATGTCTGTTTTCAAGCAAATCATTAGGTCAGAATGAAAAAAATCTACTTACAAATACACCGCGGAAATGAGTGTTGGTTTTTGTTAATAAATTGCATGATTTAGTTTGAAATCTAATTCTATGAAACCATATAATATTTAATAATGAGATATTGTATAAAAAAACGAAAATTACAAAATTACAGTAATTTGCAAAGGGTCCAGTTTACATATTCATTAGAGGGTAAATTTAGGAAGAATTTTAAATGAAGTGAAAATTGCGCGGTGTCCTGTCTGGTGTGTGGGGAAAGGTTTTGTAAAGTTAATTAATGGGAGGAGCATGAACCACTTACCACCCGTGAATTAAAAACACAGAGCTAAGTTACACGACTTTTGTTTTAAATTATCCAGATTTTTAATTTTATTACAAGAGCCTTCAAAAATATGTAATGTCATGTCGTTTAAGTGTCGCGGTTGGAAAACAACAATTCTTTTGGTGGGGTTTTTAATGTAAAATTAGTCGAGTTTTCCCGCTTAGAAACTTCAGTAACCTCGAACACAATCGACTTTTAATACTGGCTGAGATTAAATAATTGTAAAAATAATATTTTATTTCAGAAGGGGTAGTGCAAAGCAATACATTCCATATTTCAAAGTAATGAAATAAACAAACTAATCAAAATAACAATTGGCACCCACATAGAAAAAAAATAGAAAAGGAATGAAAAATATCAGCTTTCCGTGCGGTGGCGGAGAAGTGCCCTGCACGAGTGCACTCGTCTCTCCAGAAACATTTCCGTGGCGCTGCGGTATCTCAGTAGGCGGAATTGTCGGCAATTAGCATTATTCGATTTGTTCAAAACGAATTTATACTTGTTGTTGTGTTTTAATGAATCTCCGTTTTTCTCGACATAAATAAAACACATCTAATAAAATTAATGAATCTATGAAATCAAATCACTCTCCTTTGACGCGTTGGACGACATTGGATGATTAACAGTTTTCCTCCCCTTAATACTCTTTCTTTCGTTATGAAAAGCCAGAATTAATAAAAAAAATCATGTAGATTATTTGAACAAATTTTTATTATTGAATTAGATGAAATAAATTAACTTAACACGATTCTGAAAAAACAGAAAACATGAAAAAGATTGTAAAATCGTGTCAGTAAATTACAATTTTCAATTCGGATTTTAATAAAGACTTAAGTTACAAAAAGTTTAAAAAAATCTTCAAACATTTATTTTGCATGAATATTTTAGACTGATTAAAAATGACGATAACCTCTGTTTCTGTCAGCTCAAAGATGATTAACTTTTACTGAACGTCGTTTCGGGCGGCAAAAATTGAGAAAAAAAAATTACCAGGCATATTTCTAGCAGAGCTAATAAACTCTAATATTAAGTAAAAATCACAATTAATACAGCTAATCGTAATCAGCCTAACGATTCATTTACTTGGGTATTTTCCAGTAGCTTAACACCGGGCCGTTTCTCAACTCATAATGTGGCATGGATAAGGGAAAAGGGCAATTGATAATAATATTAAACACTGGAGAGCCAAAAGGGATTTCGTTTAATTTTGAATTAATTCCGTCCTTCTGCTACATTTTTCAACAATTTAAAATAACTAAATATAATATTGTCTTAAGCATCAAGAAAAATGTGGTTAAACAACAAATGTGGTTACAACCTTACTAATTAATAAAAGGGGTGAATATTTTATGCAATTGATAAATGCACGTGAAAACTTCAATAATAGAAACTGACATGAAATATTTCATGTAAAGATACATGCATTGTTTATCAGGCCAAAAAACATTTTTTATCGGTTGCATTAACTTGAAAAACTAGATAAAATTACCCTTTAGATATTTCATATTTAAAATATGCTTTAATATTTGTAAATTGGAATAATTTATTTTCAATCAAGTGTATTTTTACTACAATGGCCTTAAAATTGTAGAGAATATGAAATTTTGAAAACCCATTCCTTTTATTTGGGGGATCTGTAATAAAACTATTACCACATCTGTTATTTCGTTTAAACAATAAAAAAATATTATTATAATTCCAAGAGAAAACCCAAACAAATGTGATATTAGATTTATTGTTAGCGCATATAAAGTTGATTTTTTGCATTTATATTTACCTAAATATGCATAAGGCATATATGTTTTTTTTAAATATCATTCCATGGAATTCTTTTTATATTCATTTAAAAAATAAAATTTCCGAAATAACCTAATTTTTTCAAGACCGGAAACTCTTGTGTCATCAGCCAAAATGCAACGTTGCCAGCTCTTTCGTAGCCAATTACAGACATTTTAATTAGTAAGAGTTCGAAACAGAAATTGTACTGAATTTATTCAATGTACAACGCATGGAAAGTGTTTTTTTATTAGTAAGGCTGTTTTTCGGATTCTAAATACGATTCTAAAACTTATTTTCGGATTCTATCATTGATTTAACTCAACCTCTTCATGGTCCATTTTGAAGAAAAAAAATTATTATAAAATTAAGTGGGACTCATGGGTGATGTTCACAATAAACCATTACGTAAACGTCACTATAATTAACGCCAAGTTATGAATTTTTGTTGTTTAATCCTTATAACTATCAAAACAGGAAATCTAAAAAAGGTTGTAATAGGGACTGGAATAAGAACAAGGAATTATTTTACTAAATAAAAGACCACTCTAAAAGGCTGCAGTTTTTTTTCAAATCTACTTTGTTATGCTAATACCTGATTTGTTGGAAATAAGTTGTAATAGTGAATAATTATACTCTCCATTAATTTATTATTGATCTCCAAAGCTCGTGGTTATGGGAGGACTGTCATTAACTTAATAGAAAATAATGCTTAGTAGCTTATATTTAAACAATATTTTACAACTTATGAAATAACTACAAACGTAATTAAAAAAAATACCACAATATCAACCAGATTGTTCATTGTATGCTACGTAGTATAAATTTGGCCTTACTAACAAACATGTTTTAATTTTTTAACAGCTGATGAAAAATCATTTATGTAGGGTTAGTGGCTATTTTACAGTTGTGTAAAATTTGAAACACGATTATTAGTAAGTGTTCATTGAGGGCACATCATTTTTCTAGTTCAGGAAATTTCTGGAAATTCCTACACATAGGTAAAACGGTAGTTTATAAGCTATTAAATACTTTACTATCAAATTTTCATCCTTCTATGCATATGTAAGTGAGTAAAAATTGTAAAAAGGAAAGTTTTAACGACTACGCACACTGCATACTATTAATAATAAACTCTAGCAGAGTCCTACGTTATTTTAAAGCCACATTTTCCGCTGATGATAATGGTAGTACGAGGAAATCGAATATTATCAAGATATCCATGATCTGTGAATGTGTTGTTCTTTATTTATTTAAAAGAATAATAACCGTCACGGGATTTAACAGGCAGATGTGAAACATTTTTATAGAAGGAAGATAGTACATACATTTAGTTTTTGGATAATAATGTTTTAATTACACCTAGATAGGTACAAGTGGTGGCGCTGAGTCGTAGTCGTTCTTAGCATTGGAATGGCTTGTAAACCATCTGTTTTGGAATGGCTTGTAAACCATGTGTTTTGGAATGGCTTGTAAACCATCTGTTTGGGAATGGCTTGTAAACCATCTGTTTTGGAATGGCTTGTAAACCATCTGTTTTGGAATGGCTTGTAAACCATCTGTTTTGGATAATAATTTTTTAATTTCACCTAGATAGGTACAAGTGGTGGCGCTGAGTCGTAGTCGTTTTTAGCATTGGAATGGCTTGTAAACCATCTGTTTTGGAATGGCTTATAAACCATCTGTTTTGGAATGGCTTGTAAACCATCTGTTTTGGAATGGCTTGTAAACCATCTGTTTTGGAATGGCTTGTAAACCATCTGTTTTGGAATGGCTTATAAACCATCTGTTTTGGAATGGCTTGTAAACCATCTGTTTTGGAATGGCTTGTAAACCATCTGTTTTGGAATGGCTTATAAACCATCTGTTTTGGAATGGCTTGTAAACCATCTATTTTGGAATGGCTTGTAAACCATCTGTTTTGGAATGGCTTATAAACCATCTGTTTTGGAATGGCTTGTAAACCATCTGTTTTGGAATGGCTTGTAAACCATCTGTTTTGGAATGGCTTGTAAACCATCTGTTTTGGAATGGCTTGTAAACCATCTGTTTTGG
Source organism: Hesperophylax magnus (assembly GCA_026573805.1). Lineage (NCBI taxonomy): Eukaryota > Metazoa > Arthropoda > Insecta > Trichoptera > Limnephilidae > Hesperophylax > Hesperophylax magnus. Next base: position 1,630,374 of record JAIUSX010000014.1, read on the forward strand.
AATGGCTTGTAAACCATCTGTTTTGGAATGGCTTGTAAACCATCTGTTTTGGAATGGCTTGTAAACCATCTGTTTTGGAATGGCTTGTAAACCATCTGTTTTGGAATGGCTTGTAAACCATCTGTTTTGGAATGGCTTGTAAACCATCTGTTTTGGAATGGCTTGTAAACCATCTGTTTTGGAATGGCTTGTAAACCATCTGTTTTGGAATGGCTTATAAACCATCTGTTTTGGAATGGCTTGTAAACCATCTGTTTTGGAATGGCTTGTAAACCATCTGTTTTGGAATGGCTTATAAACCATCTGTTTTGGAATGGCTTGTAAACCATCTGTTTTGGAATGGCTTATAAACCATCTGTTTTGGAATGGCTTGTAAACCATCTGTTTTGGAATGGCTTATAAACCATCTGTTTTGGAATGGCTTGTAAACCATCTGTTTTGGAATGGCTTATAAACCATCTGTTTTGGAATGGCTTGTAAACCATCTGTTTTGGAATGGCTTATAAACCATCTGTTTTGGAATGGCTTGTAAACCATCTGTTTTGGAATGGCTTGTAAACCATCTGTTTTGAATCTATTGCTCATACTACCTGCGTATTATTGACATACAACGTTTTATTTATCTCTTGAGTGATATAGAGGTACGAAATTATCTAATATTTGGCCATTACCAGACTTCTATTTAAAAAGGAAGAATATTCTTTGGTCTGCAAGACAATAACACGATGAATTTGGTTTTTGTCTACCTCTAAAAGAAATCTGAAAAATATTGGAAAAGGTAGAGAAATTGGGTTAGCAATGGTTTCGATTGACTTTTGACAACACGAAGAATAATAATATCATCTTTTTAAGATAATCGACAAATAATGTGACAAATTCTACAATAACTTTGAAGGTACATTTCAATCTTTGCAAAGGCGAGTAGTAGTTGATTAAACATTTACACATGTAACAAGTAACAAAAACATGAACTGTACCGAACGTATATTCCTAATTAATTTTAACACGCCTTTCAGACGTCCGCAACAAACAGTGCTATTCCACACGCGTAATTACAAAACCATTTAAATATAATATATTACATCTAATTCGCGAATTCACCGTGCTCTTCACAGGCATTGAATAATATTTGACTAAACTTTTTTTCAGATTTTTTTGAAATCTTGTCGTTTCGTCAGACAGCAGTGAGTCTTTTTTCTAATAATATACTATGAAAGATACATTTATTTGCTTCATAACGTACGTAAGGTGAAAGTATGATAGTATTCCTACCAGAAACCGTTTGTTCTAATTCATTGGTACATAACGTACCCAAGTGATATTACGATGGTATTCCTCCCAGAACCAGTTTGTTCTACTTCATTGGTACTTAACGTACGCAAGTGATATTACGATAGTATTCCTCCCAAAACCAGTTTGTTCTACTTCATTGGTACATAACGTACGCAAGTGATATTACGATAGTATTTCTCCCAAAACCAGTTTGTTCTACTTCATTGGGGTTTAATTATTTTTCCGACTTTATGTCCGGGTTGAATCTTCCCCATAGGAAAAACTAAACCCTTCCACACACTTTTCCACAAATGATCATCTAGTCAATCAACACTATGCAAGTGCATTATATAAGCAAAAAAAATTGAAAACAATACAAGAACAACACGTCAACTCACCAGAGATCAAATGGGAAAATAATTCACCGACTCCAGATATTGTCATATCAGAGGTTTCGGCTCGGTAGAACTCCTAACAGGGTCTATAAATCCTACTGATCCCTGGACATAAATATTTAAAAAATCTTTAAATATTATTGAAGACAATATTAGTGATTTTTAAATGAAATTTTAAAACAGAAAAATCATAAAAAGATACGGTCACATGTAGAACTGGAGTCCAGAACCTATTATCTTTTTCTGTTTTAAATTTTCGTTCAAGAATCGCTAATATTGTTTTAAATAATTACATATTATAAATTGAGGTTTTACTCATTAAATTATTACTCGCAATACTCGCAATTACTCGCCTGAAATATTCATACAAATTGAAAATATCTCCGAGTAAAAATAAATGCCGCTGACGGGAATTGAGCCCGCACCTTCTGATTGCCGATTAGGTGCTCTGAATTAGAACTGGGCGAGTAATTATTGCTTGTAATAATTTGTTAAACTTTGTGCCATGCATAAAAAAACCTTATCTTATAAATATTAGTTTTTCATTAAAAAATAATTTTCTCATTAGGTTATTACAAAAATAAAATATATTAAGTATAGTGTCCGTTAAGTTATATGTAAAATTGATTTTATTTTTGTTTTTTTTAGTGATATTGTGAATATTTTTGCATTTTTCCTATGGTATATTCTATGTCGTGACGGTCAACATCTAATGCCGGGCGTATTGCTTGTGGCTATTGAGTTGCCTGCAACAGTAGCAATAGCAATAGCAATAGCAATAGCAACACTACCAAACGAGTTTCTCAATATCATGGATGATTCTCAAAAACCATATACAGGGTGTCCGGGGGTAAAGTGCACTAACTTCAGGAGATGATTCTACATGATGGCAGAAGTAAAAAAGTTTAAAAAAACTTTTTTCGAAATTCCTACTATTTTGCCATACTAAAATATTTTTCTACAGAAGAATATTTATATTCGCAAACAAACAATTCAACCTTTTTACCTAAAAACTACCTTAAAACGTTGGAATTTCGTAAAAATTTGTAAATCTTTTCTACTTCTAAAATCATGTAAAATGACCCCCGAAGTTAGTGCACTTTACCCCACGACCTCGGTATTATGTACGTTGATTGAATGTTGTAGATTGAAAATTTATTTCATATTTCAACCAAAAAATTTAATTTTTTTATGTTTGTGTATTTTAATATGAATGTTGCTGACGCATTAGTCTAGAGATACTTATTATCATCTATTAGCTGAAGCTATTTCTAAATTTCAAGTAAATATAGATATTCGGTTGGTTAAGGTCGTTAGGAAAAAATTATAAATGCGTGTCTTGGAGAGGTCCGGATTATATGAAGGATTAAAAAAAGATGCTGGTAGCACGTTCCACATACGAGCCGACTTATAAAAAAACGATTCATTCTCGTGAAGCCTACGTCAACTGTGTTGTCGAGTTTTGCGTACGTGCACCGGTACATAGTTAATCAATGATGGTAGCTCCTTAGAGCAGGCTCCATTAAAATACCCGTAGAACCTGTACAGACTATGCATTAGAGATGTCAATAAGTCTGTTCTGGTCAAAATCAGGTAGGTTTTTATTAGATTATGGTCAAGTACTCCAGAAAGAGGTGACTGCTAAATTTAATTTACTCTTGGACGTACTTGAGATTTGCACCTACAGGATTAACAGAATCTGATAGTCCTGGGCAAGACTCTCAGTTTGTTCGAAGCCACTAAAATCTGTTTTACTACAGATAAACCATCTGTACATGGAGGTAGCGTCCCAACTGTCACTCTTTTAACGTGTAATACAAATGACGAATCATTTGAAACTCGGGATACGTGGGAGTTGCTGAAATTGTTTTCTATTATTGGGAGGATGAATTTAAATCTTTTGATAGATGAAAGAATGTCTTCCAGAACACATTTTAATAGGCAAAATAACTAAATGTAGAAACAATAGTAAAAAGAACATAAATACCTCTTAAAGTAATAAACGTAGTTTTAGAAGCGAGAGAAAGAGAGAGGAAATTACTTCGTTCCTGCCAAACGTCTGATCTTTGCCAAGACCTCCGGTGCGACATGGCAAACCGCGTTCCGAATAATTCTTCGCAATAACTTAATCCGCTCCTCAAGATCACAGATCTCTACTTTTGGTCACCGACTGTTCGTAGACAATCCGAAACATGATAAGAACAAAAACGTTTTAAGAAGATATCGAGTGAAAGTTCCAAACTAAATAGAAAAGTTAAATCTATACGAATTACAAAGAGATTTCGCTTTCATGGCAAGGTGTTACCCAAACTATTGTTAGGATTTCGCATTTCCCCATATGCTAAAATTGAAAAAGTTCACAACTCGTTGATATTCATATTGCGCCGTCCCATTTCGGCGTTTGCAAGAGACGACATTCGGAATATTTTATGACTTTCCATTATGTAAACAGCCATTAGCAGACTTTTTGTTGGCGTATTAAAATATGAAAATGCCTGTCTTTCTGCTATGTTATGATGTCATGGATGTCATGGATATTTCATAACATGTTCTTGAAGCACGCACTCGCGATAAAGACGTCGCGTCGAGTGTAATGCGGACAATTCACATTGTCTTTATTGAAATGGCAAGGGAATTTGATATGCTTTTTAATGGGTGGTGTCAATTATTGTCAAAGATAAACTTAATATCTACCATAAAATATGATGTGGAATAGTTCCATTTTAAGTTTTTTTTATCTTCATTTCTGGAAATTTTCATTTACAATTTCTGTTGGTTGTTTTGTCATCTACTTTAGGCAGGTATTAATACTTTTTTCTTATCTTTTCTTTAAATTTGTTGTAGTCACGCAAAGCAGCTTGTTTATGTCTGCGAGTTTTCTGTAATTTAATAAAATAACTACGTAATCATTTTAATGGTAAATATATTTCAATTTAATTTAACGACAATGTCTGACTGTTGCTCCTTCCTTTATCATGTTTCCATTATTCCTCCCCTGGGTAAATTTAGTAAATATCTCGAATTCAAAAACACTAGGGCGAGACCATTCTTCAGAGCATCAATTTGATATATTTTACATCTCGAATTCAAATAAAACAATAGGGCGAGTTCTTTATTTCATTGTCCGAGTCAACAAAGGGATCCATAGTGAAAATTTTCAACACTTTTAAAGCACTTCCCGGTAAGATGCCCGGGAAAAAAACTGTAAGGAGTTTGATCATAAAAAAACCACACGTTTTTACACAAAACAAATTGAAAAAACGCATCCTTTTTCCACATTTATAAATATTGTTAATAGGAGTTTATATTCACACAACCGTACTATAGAAATTTAGAACCAGAATAGTTGGTTCTCGACTTTTGCCATCTACTTTTTTCAGTGACAATATGCGCATTTTCTTTTAATTAAATACATGTATTTACAAATAAAATACATGTATTTTTAAACGAAATACATCTATTTTTAAATGAAATACATGTAATTTTAAATTAAATACATGTATTTTAAAAAGAAATACATGTATTTTAAAATGGAATACATGTATTTTTAAATTAAATACATGTATTTTAAAATTAGATACATGCATTTTAAAATTAAATACACGTATTTTTAAATTAAATTTTGAAAATAAAACTTTAAATTATTTGAATTTCACATTTGTTTTTGGTAATGAATTAATGCAAATCTTGGAAAAGGAAATTAACCCGATTCCCGACATCCGATCGAGCTACAACTCGGCAGTTAGAATGGTTCTCGATGGCATGCAGTTCTACCGACCGGCATGTGGTGAAGTTGGTAGTATTGCCGAATCTAGTTCCTGGGTAGGAAGGTTCAATCCTCAGTCAAATATATGCCAGTTCTACCGACCGGCATGTGGTGAAGTTGGTAGTATTGTCGAATCTAGTTCCTGGGTAGGAAGGTTCAATCCTCAGTCAAATATATGCCAGTTCTACCGACCGGCATGTGGTGAAGTTGGTAGTATTGTCGAATCTAGTTCCTGGGTAGGAAGGTTCAATCCTCAGTCAAATATATGCCAGTTCTACCGACCGGCATGTGGTGAAGTTGGTAGTATTGCCGAATCTAGTTCCTGGGTAGGAAGGTTCAATCCTCAGTCAAATATATGCCAGTTCTACCGACCGGCATGTGGTGAAGTTGGTAGTATTGCCGAATCTAGTTCCTGGGTAGGAAGGTTCAATCCTCAGTCAAATATATGCCAGTTCTACCGACCGGCATGTGGTGATGTTGGTAGTATTGTCGAATCTAGTTCCTGGGTAGGAAGGTTCAATCCTCAGTAGAATATATGCCAGTTCTACCGACCGGCATGTGGTGATGTTGGTAGTATTGTCGAATCTAGTTCCTGGGTAGGAAGGTTCAATCCTCAGTCAAAGTAAAAAAAGACATAATAGTAAAAAAAAGATTTTAAAGAATTGATTTTTCGATGAATGAATTAAGTCTATGGCTGTGGCTACAAGCATACACAAATACGCGTAAAAATCTCTAGATTCTGAAGAGTAATATCTTTACGAGGGCTTTTATTTAATATAAATAATATAGGTTACAACACAAATAAAAATCAATTTTACTAGAACCAGTGAGGACATAACTTCTCAATCAACATCGTGGTCATCGAAGTAGAATTATGGACAGGCTTTATTTTGACTACGAAGTAAGTACTATTCAATCCGAGATAATATTAATATACCTGCGACCGATAGGAAACTAATAAATTCATTATCATATCCACGTGAACCAACACCTCTGCCATAGGTCACACCAAGTAGTCCGCTACATTAACGGTTTAGCAGGGGTGCCCGGGTTCATCGGGTGAGGTGTGTTCAGGATCATCAGCTGCGTGGCGTACCGGATCGACAGAAGCTAGTTTGAGGAGACTCTTTGATCTCTCTCTTGACCCATCGCCTTGTGCCGCAGCGAGAGGAATAGATCATTCGTCCGTCACTCTTGAACACATTGATCCCTATATTCCTACCCACCCCTGTTACATTTTTCCTTCCCAGCACTTCCTCTCCTGCCTTTCCATAATAAGACCCTCCACACAGCAACCAGCAAACCCAGATATGAGGAAAATAATTTCCCTCAGAGCCTCCTGTGTGAGGTTAATGTAAAAAATAATTTTTAGTCTACAATATTTGTTTTTTGTTATCAAGATTAATTTGCAAAACTCCATTTTAATTCTAAGTTTCTCTTTTATATATTCAATGATATTGTCATTCAATTTATAAACACTGTTTAATTATAAACAAGTTGTGCTGCGTAATTATAATTACCATTGACAGCTGTTTCGCCTTCCGAAGACATTATCAAACTGTCCAGTGATAAGACAGTTTGATAATGCCTTTGAAAGGTGTAACAGCTGTCTCATGTAATAATAATTACACAGCACAACTTGTTCATAATTAAACAGTTTTTTTAATTGAATAACAATACTATTGATCATATAACAAAAAAACTTTGAATAAATACAAAGCTTTAAATACATATATAAATATATATAATATACATATATAAATCTTGTTCCAATATTATTATTGTAGAAGACAATGTCAAATAAGACTATTCCATTATTTCCAATAATCAACTTCATTTAATGTTAAAAGTTCATACAGTTTTTGTAGACACAATAAATGATAAGAATAATCGACGATCGCCGGCAAACAGAGTTCGATCGTTAGAAAATAATATTCAGCGAAAATGACATCATTTTTTGTCGATCAAACGAAATAATATATGATCGAGTTTGTTTATCGACAAATTGTACGAAATCCCTGGCCTTTATTTATTGTCCTGTAGACTGCGTAAACATTTTGAAATATGGCTGTAAAAACACATAACGATAAAGTGTGTGCGGTTGTAAAGGGAGGAGAGGAATGAATGTGGCGGGGGTCCCCGGGAGATGTGGGAGATGACAGAATATCGATCCCAATCAGAAAGCAAAACATAAATCCCATTCGACATTTTCCAAACTTCCCTTTTACCATTTCCTTTCTATCCCATTTGTCCCAATTCCCCCGGTGCTGAAAAACAGGAAATCCTTTTTAAAATTCGCAAAGCTGTCCAGATGCTGTTTGACATCACTTTGGGTAGTTAGGCCAAAGGAAACATTGTTCAATAACTTTGAGAACGCGCGGGTTCTCGTACGCGTGGATTCAAAGTGTTTATACTTTGTTGCCCTTCTCTCTTTGACTACTGAAAAGTAAATCCGCTCTATAAAACTATACTTTCCCCTTAGTAAGATCGAAGATAAAAAAATATCTTTAATTTCGATTTATGTACGAAACATTCTAAAATTCAATAATAGGTACATAATTCTTATTATTTTCTTTAGTTGGTGTTGTTGTGGTCAGTATAGTACCTAGCCATCCAAATAATTGATCAGTGTTCAATTCTCAGTCGTGTTCAATAGAGCGGATTTACTTTTCAGTAGTCAAAGAGAGAAGGGCAACAACGTATAAACACTTTGAATAAAATTATTAGTTACATGCATTGAGGAATTTTTCGACCACCATGCTAGGCACATGCCCGTGTTAATAATAGTAGTATTTAATTTTCCCACATTCCAGAATGCATAGAAATGATTTTTTTGATCGTACCTATCGGCTACTGTGGCGCACAAAACGTGCAACAACTTGAACCGTAACTGAAACGTAAGAAACAAATCTACAGACAAACGAAATACCAAATTGTCGAGGAGTCGACTTAAAACAGGACGCTCAGTCAATAATATATTTCTATTTGTATATAATTTGTCAATCATTTCATATCATTCAAGCCGCGCTAAAATTTAATATCGGCCGAAGCTAAGCTATACCAACAAGTGCGAGATTATACACCATACGTCAATTGAACATAAATTCATGTGTATTGTCTAAAGAACATACTCGTAATATATATTTGTTTACAAAATTTTTGTTTAAGTTTGTAACTCGGTTTTTATAGATTGAAGATATTTACATGTGATCTAATTTGAATATGAATTTTTTGATACAGGGTTTTCCAATAAGAGGTGTTATTTTGATATTCAATCGTAAAAGATCAATGGTTTCGTTGCTTGTGTGGCACGTAGCGCCGTCTTGTTGAAAGTAAACGTTGTCCAGATCAATATCATCCAATTCCGGCCATAAAAATCATTAATCATCTCTCTATAGCGCAATCCATTCACTGTAACTGTTGCTCCAGCCTCATTTTCGAAAAGTAAGATCCAATGACTCCGCCGGACCATAAACCACACCAAACAGTCACACTTTGAGGATAGAGAGGCTTTTCAACAATAATTCTTGGGTTTTCCGAGCCCCAGATGCGACAATTGCTTGTTGACGAAGCCACCGAGGTGGAAATGGGCCTCATCACTCAAGATGATTTGCATTTGATTCACTCTAAAATATCTGGGCGTAATATTAGATGAAAAATTAAAATTTGATGAACACTTAGAATACATAACAAAGAAAATTGCTAAAAAAGTTGGATTCCTAAAAAGGATCAGAAATAACTTGGATCTAAAGATAACGCGCCTTGTTTACAATTCTATTGTTACTCCGCATTTAAATTATTGTTCTAGTGTTTTATTCTTATGTAACGAAGCCCAAAATAATAAACTACAGGTTATACAAAATAGGGGGATGAGGATGATTTTAAAATGCAACATTTTTACTAGAGTTAAAATTATGTTACAAAATTTAAATATGATGACAACCAAACAATATATAATATATAATACGTTAACAATGATGTATAAACTTCAAAATAATATGCTCCCAAATTATCTGCAAAAAAATATTATGTACCATGAAAATGTTCACAATTATCCTACGAGAAGACGCAGAGATTTTAGGCTTCCCAAAACTAAACTTTCATGCACACAAAACAGCGCGTTTTATAAAGGGCTAAAACTTTATAATAACCTACCAAATGTCATAAAGGAAGCCCCAAGCCTTAGCACTTTTCGTAGGACATGTGCTTTATATGTAAAAAATAATTTTTGATTGTTGAACATACTCACCAATATTATTTTAGTCACCTAGATATCTTATATAATGTAATTTTGTGTATTTATCTTTTTCTCTTAAATTGTTATTTTCTGTATTTTTTATATTTTCCTACTAGATGTATGAAAAAATTTGCGTACATCTAAATAAAGATTCAAAAACAAACAAAACTCAAGTGAATTTTAATAATTTCAATGCGTTGTTGAAGCGTGTATCGTTCCATTTTTATTAGTGGCGTAGTTTCTACTTGTCAAATGTCAAAAAATGACAGCTTCAAAAGTAACATCTACCGAAATAGCGGGCTATTCAAAATAACACCTCTTATTGGAAAACCCTGTATAATTGAAATTTAAAATTTTTAATATAAATAATAAATATTATAGGCTATGCTAAAAACCAGCTGCATTCCAGGTCCGTAATTGAATATAGCTGAGCAGTGAGCTGTTTGTTAATATTGTCAAGCGTTCTATTTATTATTATTATTTACAGGTTCATATTGCGGTTAGAATACTTCGATTTCGGACACGGGTAAGAGTACATAGCTTGTGGAATAATGAATCTGCAATTCTCTTTTTAGACCATTCGGCACTGAATGTAAATTTCCACCAGAACATTGTGACATCTCCAGAAAGGCGCGTGAAAAATACAAAAAAATGAACACAGACGTAAACACGTATTGATTGGTAAAAACAAATAAAAGGGTAAGTCGGCAACTTGCCGCTACTGACAGACATTTGGAAAACTTTGACAAATTCAGTAACAATCAAAATGTTGCATAATTTGATAGAAAGTCCATATTTCCTGAAATGCTGTAAGCTGTTTGTATCAGACAACTACTGCCAGGTGCGGTACCACGATCTGCTAATATATCACGTGGCAGAACAGACTTGTTACTTCAGTACAGAATTACACAGAATATGGTGCATATAAACATCACTCTTGATATTTCAAGATTTCAAGAGACGTGCAAATTATGGCTACCCGAAGAGAAGTTGTCATAGTACCGGGTTTTCCAATAAGAGGTGTTATTTTAAATAGCCCGTTATTTCGGTAGATGTTACTTATAAAGCTGTCATTTTTTGACATTTGACAAGTACAAACTACGTCATTGATAAAAATGGAACGATACACGTTTCAACAACGCATTGAAATTATTAAAATTCACTTGAGAGAATCAAATGCAAATCATCTTGATTGATGAGGCCCATTTCAAAAGGCGCTACGTGCCAAACAAGCAACAAAACCATTGATCTTTTACGATTGAATATAAAAAAAAACACCTCTTATTGGAAAACCGCTTCCGGAAACAAAACCAAAGCAATGAATATGTGCCAGGATCTGGATACAGATGTGTTGCATTCAACCATCTTGTACTATCCCCTTTTATGTGAAAACCAAAGAAGAGTCCCAACATCCTGGAGCCAGTGGGACTATATCATCCCAGTTGAGAGTTGAAGAGGGAAGGAGATTGGTTGAAAAGTTCTTATAGGCAGCACTTCATATCTGGTCACTAAAAATGACTAAAATCCTTTGGAGTATTGAAGTGGTCATTTTTGTTAATTGGGTTATAATTATAATCACATAAAAGCACTTGAATCGAAATGAAATTTCAATCATCGTAATCAATCTCTTTGCAGTGTCAAATAGCACAGCGATTTGTATTATCATTTCGGGGATTTTTCTCCAGTAAAGTTGTGCCTGTTGAACGGCCCCCAAGGGTGTGTTATCACGACTGAACTAGATCACTTACTAAAGGAAATCATTAAGAAAGGCTGGTCCCTTGTTACATTCAAATAATTGTTTTCGTGTACGGCCGAACCTTTTTCATTCGTTAACGAGGGTGTCTTATCGTAAGTCAACCGCTAGAGCAGGGTTTTGTACATTTTGTAACATTCTACCGGGCACTTTTATTTGATTGTTGAATTCACAGGTTTTTAATGCTGTCACAAACACGGCGCACAGTGGCTTAAATTTGAGCGCTGGCGCGACATTGACCCCAGATCGGCATGTTCCCTAAATGAATTTTTTTTTTACCAATGTGTTCTCAATTAATCACTGACATTAAAAAAACCATTGAAAATAACATCCGAAGCTTAGTTACTCGGTAATTACGCACAGAACTGAGATGTTCGGGCCCGCAACTATGCTGCTGTATCTAGGCGAGTTTGAAGGCGTGCAAAATCAGGTTGTTTGTGTACTTATTTTACGAAAAAAGTATGTTTACAAATCACTTGAGATATTCTTTAAGATACGTGCTTTATTTAAATAATTGAAAATATTTTTTTTTTTCATAAATTATAACTGTTGCCTTGGTTCAAAGTTTACCTTTTTTTCCATTTTTTTGCCTTTAATAGAGTAGGAATAAAAATCTTCACGAGTCTTCACGCTAATTTTAATAGGATATTATTGCTGTGTGTTTTTTTGTACACGGAAAAAAAATCACCACCAACTTTAGCCAGCCACTCCAGTAATTGCATTTTTAAGAAATGATTGTACCTAATTTTCGCATTAAAATCATTATCAACATTTCAACTAATAAGAATTAACAAAAAATAAGTGGTATTTCTTATTAATACTTTAAAAAAACATCAATGATGCCAAATGGTCGAACGTCGAGAGCGATGTCGCGCCAAATCATCAAAATTGGCCACTGTGCGGCGATGCTATGAAAAATATTTTTGGTTTGTTTTTAACTTTTTCTTCAAAGATTTAATGTTATATGTATTATAATAACACAATATCCAGCGAAAACCAATCTTCAATAATAAACTTTTTTTTCTTTATATTAATATTTTATAAAGAAACACAGACATCAACAAATCGCGAATAGCCTGAATATATTTGAGTTCCTCCTGCTGTCATCACTATATTATGCAGGAAATGTTCACTGTGACTTGTGACACGATCACGGACTTAGCTAGTAGCCGATGTAATACACGGTTTCTGAGTAGGAACCCGACACTTTGGACCTCTTGACAAAATAATTACACCATTATGACGATTTATTTTTGGGACATTATGCCGTGTTGCGCTTCCTTCTTATTAAGCCAATGTTTCGAGCGTTCAAACGCGGTCATCCTTACATATCGGCAAATGCCGAGCACTTGTTTGGAACTGGGCATTCCTTTGGATATTTTCTTGAAGTACTGGGAAGACCCTAAACGTATTGGGCACTTTCGTCTTTTTACGGAGGCTATTGAAATTAAGAAAAATCTCATTAATATTAATAAAGACGACACGACTGGTCTAAGCTTAATAGTTATTGAAATCCAGTACTTGACTGCTACACCAAAACTAAATTAATTTAACTAATTATACTGAAATGCCGGCCCTAAGAGGACGCACGCAAACGTTATCACTTCTAATCTACTCATACATACATTAGCACACATGTTCGGGCATAACGCTAATAAATTATAATTATTATATTACCTGCATCCTATTGTTCCCACCTTGCCATCGGGAGAGAGGGATTTCGTCTGACCGGCACTAGTACAATTTCTACCACCTACCGATACGCGTCTCGGGTCATACCTTTCATGGGCATTTCTTTCGTGGTCGATATCGAGTGACGGAACAAGATAAATACTGTGTGAGTTTGGTGCTACCACGGAGGCTGTTAGAAGATACATGTACAAGGTAGGACTTTTCCTTAATTCTGGTGGCATCCTCAAATACCTATCCCGTTCCCGTATATCGTTCAACTTGCACCCGACAAAGACGCTAAGTTTTCAAGAGCTATCGAAACACAAACTTCGTCATAATCTTTTTCGATGAAATTGGTAGATTCTTCCCTGATTTACAATTCAAAACTGAACAATATTGATTCAAAGTATTCCTGATTATATCTAAAATGCTCAGTTTTTAAACTTTATCTGCTATATTCTTCTATATAATATTATTTTTGCCATATTTAGCTTTTTATAGACTCCCATTGCTTCTGGTTCAGGGTGAACTTGGGTTGTAATTCAAAAATGGAGGGGAAAAAGCATTAACGCTTTAAAATGATAAATTCAAAAGCTTAAATGGCCCACATACGAAATGTGAGTATACGACATCAATAAATTTAATGATCAGAAAACCTTATACATTCCCCGAGTTTCACAAAGATAGGTACGAGAACCCTTTGTACCTTTGCAGCCTATTTCTTATTTTCTGACATATTTTTCAGATATCTTCCTTTAACTTCCTTCCCATTCATTTGTTGAACATTGCTCGAGTAGTGGAATCAACTAAGGATATTTATAAGGTGACCTCCATTATGAATACTCGTGTTCCTCTCCTTGGCTTTATATTATGAGAAGTAAACTTCACAGGAGTAGAGTTGAAAAGAGAGGAGAAGAGGAGAGAAGAGAGAACGAGTGTGCTTATACTCGAGTAGACTTCTTAAATACAGGATTAAGTGCTCATGATATTAGCGGAGGCACAACGAAGCTGAAATAACGGATTCAGTTTCTCGCTCCGCTGGATTTGTGTGGAGATGTTAACATCAAATATTTAAGTACGCATTTCTCGTGTCTTTACAATACAAACTTTTACTTTCACCATGTTTATCTTATTGTTATGCATGTATATATCAACCTTTACAATGACAGAGATTCAGGGGCTCTCAAAATGTGTAGCGGAATTCAATTCAGTAAAACATTTTTTAATACTTAGCCAAACTGAACAAGTTACTGAAAAAAAAAAAAATTCTGAAAATATACAAAACCCTAAACAAAGATTCTATAAAACACGTATTCATCACAATGATAATATTTTAATAGCGATTTTTCGTTAAAAAAGAAATTACCTCAAGCGCGCTGTATCTATCGATAACAACAATAATCTATTGTAACAACATAAACCCATCTTAATTTAAACTTAACGTTTTACTTACTTCTCTTGAACACTTGAAGTTTCTAAGTCAAAAATATATTATGTTATTTCAAAGACAATCACTATACAGATGCCGAATTGAAGATGTAATTAGGTATCTGTAGGAAATTGCTCCGAATACAATCAATATTCAGATGCCGAATTGAAGATGTAATTAGGTATCTGTACGAAATTGCACCGAAGACAATCATTATTCAGATGCCGAGTTGAAGACGTAATTAGGTATCTGTAGGAAATTGCTCCAAATACAATTAATATTCAGATGCTGAATTGAACATGTTTTTAGGTATCTGTAGGAAATTGCTCCAAAAACTATAAAAAAACACACCAGCTTTCCTGAAGGACGAGCTTCTAAAAGTAGTAGAAGAAACAAAATATCTAGGGCACATAATCAACAGTAGGCTGACAGATCACGATGACATCAACCGGAAAAGACGAAAGCTCAGCAAGCATAAAGTCAAATATGCTAAGTAGAAGGTTTCGAATTTGCAGCCCACGTGTAAAAATAATGCTATTCGTTACGTTTTCTACATCCTTTTATACGTGTGAGCTTTGGGCCAACATTAAGAAGAGCAGCATCGAAAGGCTACGCGTGCAGTATAACAACGCCTACCGCATGAAGTTTGGCTTTCCCAGATACTGAAGTGCTTCCAACATGCTTCGGAAGAGCAAGTACCTACCAGGTTTTGTAGCCCTCAACGAGTCCGGTAGCGAGTTTCGCGAAGGGAGAGGAGAACAACTCCATACTCGAGCATCGCAGCACACTAGATATAGCTGTTGGCCCCGTCAATCTAATGTTAAACTTCTTTTTATCGAAGGAAGCAAACACTTTGTGATGTGACATTATATATCAAATTAAAAAATACGCTTTGTAAAACACCACTTTTATTATGAATTAATATTAACAGCCAACCAGGTTTCGCTTAGCTCAAGCTTCGTCAGGGCTAATTATATCAAGTAAAGTTATTTTCACACAGACACATATATATAGAAGAAAATAAAACAATGAGTGAAGGAGATAGAAATAAAATAACAGACACGAGTGAAAGAGATAGAAATAAAAGTGCAGACACCTTATTAGTGCTAGAACGAGAAAGGATGTAGACTGATTACAGGATGGGTAGGTAGGGAGGGGGAAGGGAGGAAACAGTTTTATCAGAGGTTAAAGGAATTAATTAAATATTGGACTCAGTTAAATTGATTTGATTGTTGATTATATTTGATTTATTATTGACGGCTTTTTTAATTTCGAGGGCTTCTAAATTGTTTAACCTAATTCCAATTCCATTTTTATGTAATATTTTAGTCCCAGAGGTTTTATCAAATGAATGGTTACTTTCTAGTAGATGATTCGCGAATTCTGAAAAAACATTATTATTTAAACACCTCAGGTGTTCTTTTATTCTTATGTTTACGTTCCGGGCCGTTTTTCCGATATAAAAAGCAGAACAATCATTACAATTAAGTTTATATATGCCCGAGTGGCTAAGTTTACCATCAATATCTTTAGTGTTAAATAATTATTTACCTAGGTTATTATTAGTATAAAAAGCGGGCTTTATTTCTGGAGGGAATTTTTTTACACTAAGAAGAAAAGTTATTTGTATACAGTACTCTACGCCACTGGAATTGGTGATTAATATTTATATTATTGTTAGATTTATTAAAAAGAAATTTATTTGATGCTATTTGAATATTGTCTACTAGTTTTGTCTCATACCCGTTATTTACAGCAATTTGTTTAATTATAGATAATTCCTTGTTAAAATTATTTTTGTTTCATGGTACGGTAATCAATCGATGTATCATGGAGTGAAAAGCTGAATGTTTGTGGGATATTGGGTGGTTAGATGAATTGTGAATGGTAGTATCAGTATATGTAGGTTTACGGTAGATAACAAAATCAATTCTGTTTTTCAGCTTTCGTCAAAATTAAATTATCATTTTTTAACTTTTTCCGTATATTCTTCACGACGGTAGCTTCCGGATCTGTTTTTAGTTTAAGGTTAAATTTTGGAATTAAATTTCTTAAGATTTTGGCACTTTTATATAAAAATGGTTTTGGTTTATTATATAGAGCAGTTTCGATGTCCACCGCAACATTTTGAATAGCAGTATTGAAGTCATTTCTATTGTATTTTAAGTTGTACTTAAGACCGTAGAGTACTGTATACAAATAAGTTTTCTTCTTTAAGTGTAAAAAAATTCCCTCCAGAAATAAAACCCGCTTTTTATACTAATAATAACTTAGGTAAATACTTAATTAACACTACATATATTGATGGTAAACTTAGCCACTCGGGTATATATAAACTGAATCTGATAGAATTATTATCCTAGCGTCTGGACGATGTAGGCCCTCTGATTGGTCAAATTTAAATTGTGAGATTCGGATAAATTCTGCATAGGGGGTCTGCAGGCAAAAAAATACCACTCTGCCCCTCAATTTTAAGCAACCGTAAGGTTCATTTCGGTTTGCAGGCGACCGGATACAAAAATAAATAAGACATTAAAAATTAAGACACGATTTCATACTGAAATAGAATCGCCACATGTAATACGATATTTTTTCAAAAATATCGTTTCTGCTCATACAATTTTTGGATAATATCAAAGAAAATATGTTTTAGAAAGTTCAAAATCCATTGGAATAATTACATTACAGTGAAAATTATCCACAATTACGTGATTACGTTTGACGTTTGACGAAAAAAGCACGCGTTCCTTCAATATGGCCGATACGCACTGCGGCAATAGATGGCCGACAGAGCGCACCTCTGGCGGTGTAAGAACGAACCAAATGACTGGCGCGAGTATTTAAATATGCAAAATTACTTGACTATCAAGCGTTTAATAAGAAGATTTCTTCTGGAAGTTTATTTAAACTTTGCAATGGCATTTTTCATTATTATTTATAATATTTTTTTGCTTATTAATTATATCTGATTTTATATTGACATGTTTTCGAATTTCTAAAATTTCAAAATTATTTATTTGCGATGCTTTAATCCTCAGTGAAGTATTTTAAGACCTGAATTTTTATCGAAAGTGTGATTCAAAAGATGATTTGCAAACTCAGATTCACTATTTCCATTTAGAGCCCTGAGATTTTTTTTTAGTTCAGACTTCACAGTTTCTATTGGTTCTACCTTTTTAAAAGAAATTACAATCATCCCAATTGAGTTTATAAACTCCTGATTTTTTTGTTTGATTTTCGCCATCTTTATTATTAAGAATATATTTCTTCATTTTGTTATTAGTGTAAGACGCCGGTTGAATAGTACCAGGAATGTTTTTATATATAATTTTAGAAGAATCGTTATCCACAAACAGAATTTTACGCCATTGTTTATTTATATCTTAAGAAATAGGGTAAAAATACCGTTTGAAGAGAATATGTTTAATTTTTTTATTTAGTATTTCAACTATCAATTTATTAGAATAAATGTTATTTGTCTTATGAATATATTGTTTTATGGTTATATGCTATTTTTTTCAGGTCTTAAAATACTTCACACAGGATATAAAGCATCGCAAATAAATAATTTTGAAATTTTAGAAATTAGAGAACATGTTTGTAAAAGCAGATATAATTAACAAGATTTTTTTTTTATAAACTCTCTTTTAAATATTTTCCCACTTAACTGGTCTTTCATATTGTAATTCCTAATTATTATAAACCCAGCCTACTCTTACCCCTCCCCCCTCCTTCCACTTCTTCTTTCCAATTGTAATCTATATTTAATTTTTGACTTCGGTGTATACTTCATTCATGAAACAAGTATTGGTTGTATATAATAAAGTGATGTTAACAAAGTTATTTGTTTTTTAATAAAATAAAGTTTAATCGGATAACATTATTTTATCTATTTCCGTTGTATATCAATTCATACGTACATAATAAAATGTAAACATTATATTTATTTATTAATTGGACAATTTGCATAGCGCCGCTTTTGTGAGATATCACCTCAGGGGCGCTATATTGTAATAATCTACCTTTATATATAGATTTTTACTCTCCTTATGAAGGTGTATATATAATCTAACTTTAAACATTATTAGATACAGTAACAGTTGTAGGTAAAAAATTACCACCAGATGGAGTAAAATTAACACCTTTTAATTAAACCGACCTGCTAATCTCATCGCACAATTACCCTCCTTTTATCCATAAACACGGGTACAATTAATAAATATGTAATAATCTATTATTTCAGTCAACTTTGTTATAACTATCTTTAATTGTTGTGACAAACTATACGATATTGATTCAACTTATAGACATTGACGGTTTATTTATTTATTTTTACATTAGATACATTTAAAGCAGACATAACAGTAATAACATAGCATTATGAGAGCATATATTTAAAATGAGTAGGTACAAGTGTTATTACGTTTTGTTAGGTCGAATTTAGTTCCTAGCTAGGCAGATTGCCTGTTCTAAGGAACCAAATGTTTGTGAAATGCCAAATGTAATTTAATTTTTACTCTTTTTTTTAAATTAAGTATACTTATATTAAGTTTTTACTAAATTTTACATTAATAGGTAAGCATGTATAGTTTTAAGAGACATTATATTATAGTTTTTTTAGTCTCATATGAAGTTTTTACTAAAAGTGACATTAATAGTTAAGCATGTATAGTTTTAAGTGACATTATATAATAGTTTTTCAGTCTTATATTAAGTTTTTACTAAATGTGACATTAATAGGTAAACATGTATAGTTTTAAGTGACATTATATAATAGTTTTTTAGTCTTATATTAAGTTTTTACTAAAAGTGACATTAATAGTTAAACATGTATAGTTTTAAATGACATTATATAATAGTTTTTCAGTCTTATATTAAGATTTTACTAAATATGACATAGGTAAACATGTATAGTTTTAAGTGACATTATATAATAGTTTTTTAGTCTTATATTAAGTTTTTACTAAAAGTGACATTAATAGTTAAACATGTATAGTTTTAAATGACATTATATAATAGTTTTTCAGTCTTATATTAAGATTTTACTAAATATGACATAGGTAAACATGTATAGTTTTAAGTGACTCCTCCCTACCTAAGCCAATCAACCATTTAGTATATTATGCGTTTAGTATATGCGTTTTAGTATATGCGTTTAAAACCATTTTATTTGATATTTATTATGTATCTTAAGATCATTGAGTTCTAGGCATATAGTAAAAATTGCAAAGAGGAAGATTAAGCAATAATAATATGGTAATTTATGTTGTTTGATGGAAGTAGATGGAGATAATGCTTGTGTTTGGTTCATATTGCCCAATGTTAATAATAAGAATAGTGCAATAATTGATTCGTGTGTTCTGTAAATGACAATAATGTGATAAATATATTTATCGAGTTTTATTTCGGTTTGAATAAAGTTAGTGTGTAATATTAACTAACTAACTAACTAACCATCACGCCGTTTCCCCGCAGGGGTAGGCAGAGAGGACGGACCGCCAAACAACTCGGTCTTGGCACACACTCCTTGCCTCATTCACATTCATACATCGTCTCATACATACTCTTCTATTATTCTGACTCTTGACATGGCCCGACTCGAGTATCTGATTCACTTGATCGTGCCATGTCTTCCTCGGGCGTCCCCGACTTCTGCTACCATTTGCAATTGCATCATATATCCTCCTTACACTCCTATCTTCGCTCATTCGCTCTACATGCCCAAACCATCTAAGCGTCCCTTTCTTAATCTTACTCATTACGCTTACATCAGCCTTGCACTCTTTGCGGATCTCCACATTCCTCACACGATCAAACATGGTTTTACCACACATACGCCTCAGGGATCTCATTTCAACAGCATTCAATCTACTTTCATCCTTTCTTTGCCAGTTCCATGCCTCACTTCCATACATCAAAGTAGGTACCAGCACTCCGTTGTGGACTGCTAACTTCGCTTCTTTGGACAATTTTTTGTTAGCTCCAACGGCGTTCAGTCCTCCATTAACGGAATTACCTGCATTTACCCTTCTTTCAATATCTCTGTCAGCCTTCCCATCTCTCGTAAACATACTTCCTAAATACACAAACTCATCCACCTGCTCCAAGTATTTCTCATTTACAATTATATTTCACACTGTTTTCGTACTCTCTCTTTCAAACACCATTACTTTAGACTTACTTACATTCATCATTAACTCATTCTTCATGCATACTTCGTTCATCCTAGACACGAGAGACTGTAGATCTTCTATACTATTAGCAATCAGCACCGCATCATCAGCATACAACAGGCAACATACTTTCAAATTATTCAAATTCGCGCCCAATCCCACCTCTTTCAATTCTTGCATACAATTATCCATGTATAGATTGAATAACCACGGTGACATTACACAGCCTTGTTTAACACCTTTTGTGATATCAAACCACCCCGTAAAATCACCGTTCACCCTAACACATGCAACGCTTCCCTCATACAGAGACGCAATTGCCTGAGTCAGATTTGTATTCACTCCATACTTGGACAACACCTTCCATAGCTTTTTCCTGTCGACTCGGTTGTATGCTTTTTGTAGATCTACAAAGGCACAGAAAAGTTTCTGGTTTTTTGCCAGAAACTTTTCAGTGAGCATACGCAATGAGAAGATCTGGTCCATGCACCCCCTTCCACTCATAAAAGCACCTTGCACATCCCATATTTTATCTTTTGTTTCCTTTCTTACTCTTTCAATCAAAATTCTACCATACAGCTTGCCAACTGAACTTAGCAGGCTAATAGCCCTATGATTCCCACATTCCATACGTGACCCTTTACCTTTGTATAATGGCATGATCACAGCCCTTCTCCAATCTAAAGGCGTATAACCTTCCTTTAAACATTGGTTAAAAAGATTGCACAACCATGTGAGAATTATACGGCTACCTCCTTTAAAATATTCAGCAGCAATATTGTCAAACCCGACAGCCTTACCATCCTTCATACATTTAATCGAACTTTCTATCTCATCCATGCTAATTTCGGTAACATTCACTCCATCGTCATTCATATCTGATTCGCCGCTAGAATCACTGTCACTCACTTCGCTTTCAAAAACTTCCTCGAAATACTTCGTCCATCTCTCTTTTATTTTTTCCTCATTCGTCAACATTTTTCCATCTTTCGATTTTATCACTTTCATGCTTCCGGTTTCAGGGCCACACCGGGATCTTTTGACTTCCTTCCAAAATAACTTAATGTTTTCTTGGAAATGGTTTGTCATTTTCATTCCTTCTTCCTCTTCCAGGCGTTTCTTTCGTTCTTTCACCCCAACTCTTACTTTTTTCTTACATTCCTTATATACTTCTTTCGCTCGATCCTTCTCTTCGCTGGAAGCACTGCCAGCCGCAATCAGACATAACCATGCTTTCTTCTTCTCTGAGACCAGTGCTTTAATCTCATCATCCCACCATGCATCACCATTCTTCCTACCTTGCGTACTTATTCCACAAACCTCTCTAGCAGATTCACAAAGACTCACTTTTATGTGGTTCCATGTTTCGTCTATGCTTAGACCGTCCATTTTCTTCTCATTCAATCTCATCTCTGCACAATTCACATACTTACTTCTCTCATTATCGTTTTGTAGTTTTTCTATTTTGATTCTTGTTGGAGTTAGCACCGTTTTCACTTTAGAGCGCCAACCGCGAAAGAGGTTTACTCTCGACACCACCAAAAAGTGGTCAGTTTCAACCTCTGCCCCTCTGAAAACTCTCGTGTCCTCGGTAACAGCTCTCAACCTAGAGTCAATTACTACAAAATCGATAATTGACCTCTCATTTCCTCTTTCCCACGTATATTGGTGGATACCTTTATGATCGAAAAAAGTATTGGACACAAACAGGTTCCACTCTAAACATACTTCAAGTATTCTGTTCCCGTTGTCATTCGTTCTTTTGTCCCCAAACATACCTAAGGCCGATTCAAATCCATCGCGTCTAATTCCTACCCACCCATTCAAATCGCCTGCCATTATAATCCTTTCATTAATATTTTTCAGTCTCATCACATCATTCACACCAGTCCAAAAATCATCTTTCTCTTCGTCACTCTCAGAATTGACAGGGGCATAACAAACAACAAGAAACACCCTTGTCAAACCGATTTTGAACCTGATCCACATTATTCTCGGACTTACACATTCATACTGTAACATACATTCAATCATTCTGGGAGACAGTAGTGCTGCAACACCTTGACACGCCCTCTCCGTATCTGGTCTCCCAGACCAAACGACGAGCCTATCATTATGCTGCATTGTACCGCTCCCTTTTTTCATACTCTCTGTTACACAAAGTATGTCCAAACATTTGCTAACCATTGTCTCACACAATTCATTCATCTTTCTTTCCATACCTCCTCTAATATTCCACGTACCAATTCGGCATTGTTCGAGTTCCTTCCTCCTCTTTGCGCCACCGAAGGGTTGGCGATGTGATGGATAGCGAGCCTCATCGACACCTGTGTCGGCCATACCCTTCTACGAACTGCTTATCTAGTCTAACATACTGATACTTAGGTATAAATCACTAACATACAAATTAACATAATATTTGACTTAATCCTAACGCCATCAAAACTGTTCCAGATGTCCAAATGAAAAAACTTAATTCTAAAACAAAAAGTATCACTATAACAATAAACTATTCACTGCATAATTGTTTGTAATAGTTCATATTGGCAGAAGACAAAAGACGCGGCTTCATTTCGATTTCGTCCTTCCTAGGGCGTAGGGGCACGGGGCGGTGCAGCGGGGGTGTAGAAATCGCCAGATGATTGTCTTGTACGTTGCATCTTGTAAAGGCGGTTCAGTGACCGAACCACGGACAGGTCCTATGGCCGACAGACGTCTATAACGGCCCCAGTGAAGCTAACGGCGAGCATGGTGGCGGCAGCGGGGGTTGAAATATCGGTATGCGACGGCCGATGAGGTCTCCACATCTGGTAAAAATTATCAAATGCCACACTTGGGCACACTGACACTGCATTTTTTTTGGGCACCGGGGGTTGACATATCGGTACGGGGTGGCGAGAGACACGGGTAGGTTGCTGCGACCGCCGATGAGATGTCTACATCTGGTAAAAAAATCCGGACTCTGGCTCACTAACACTACATTTACACTATCCCTTGGGATAAACAATCTTGCTAATTATTCTTAAAACTCGTCATTCTTCCAAACCTGTCACTGTAAAATTATTATAACTGCACTTACGTAACTGACAGACAATAAGGCACATTTACGTGTACTTTTGACGGCGGAATATATTAAATATCCCTATAAATTAGGGAAGGATAGCGAGACCGACGAAAAACACGTCAGGCTCTCCCGAGAGCCCGACCTACACGTGTAATATTGAGTGAGTGTTCTAAAATCGTAACAATACTGAATTTCCTGTGGACGAATACTAAAATTCCACTATTTTTATTTATATTTATTTTTGTCGGAATGTACCTATGTATAGTTAGGAAGCTGATAAGCTGGTGACTCATCATTTGTGAATGTCTCTGTTGATATTATGCAGTCTGGTTGAAATATTAAGTTATTGATTTTGATAATAATTATAATAAATTTATCAAAATTCCGGAAAATACTTCGAATATTTTGGTGTAGTATGAATATATCGTTAAATTTGTTCGATGTTGTATTTGGTAGATAAATGGTTTGAAGATTTTTTAGTTTTTTTTTGGTTAGAATTCGAGTGCTTTGTACATTCAGGGGGGAACGTACGGTCCAGGGATTTACATTTCCAATATTCAATACATATTCTCAAATATCCGAATCTGTTGTTGAATTATAGTTATTACACATAATAAAAGTATAACAATATAAATAATTATAATATAAGAAGAACCTAAGAAATAAAATTGTTGTTTATGAGATATTTTATCTGTTCGTATTTCGTTTAGTTCAGGATGTGACAGCTGTTTGGTTCGGTTGAAAGTGGTAATATCGTACGAAAGAGTAATAAAAATGACAGATAGTCATATTTTTGATAGAGTCAATTCGGAATCTATTAGGAACGGTCGTGAATTGTCATCCTTCTTAATGAATATTTGACCGGCTTTAGACCAAATGTATTTGAACTTACATTCTGCTGTGAACTGTCGCGCTAGGTACCATAATCGTTTAGCGCGTAAGGTGAGGAGTATAGATTGCCGAACGGGGACCCGATAATCCAATTATAACATTATTTAGTTTATCACTGTTTTGTTCATAAGATCTGTTATATGTTTTGATATCGTTATGTAGTTGTTCTTTTAAAGCCGTTGAGTTACAACGAATTATCACTGTTCTGGGTTTCACTGTTGGAGGTATATTTCTATTTCGCGGAGTGACTCTGTATATATTCTCTATGTTGTTGGTTTTGAGGTCGCATTTCACTAATTTGCTGATGTTGAAGATGATGTCCTTCAGGGATTGTGTTGTTTCCTCATTAAATTCCGGAATTCCTCGGAATTTAAAACATGTTTTATTGGATTCTCTATTTCTTCTTTCTTGGTCTTTTTCTATTTCTGTTATTATTTTTTCTAATTCTTCATTTAGTTTGAATTTGGAATCATCTTGAATTGATTTGATTGTTGATTGCAGGGAGGATACATCTTCTTCCAGTCGATCGATTTTGCTCATCGCCTGTTCCAATGATTCGAATCTTTTTGTAAATTCGTTTAATTTTGTATTGTTATAGTCGACAGATTTTTTTAATTCCGACATATCTTCCTTCACTTGACTGTTGAGAGTTTTGAGAGAGGTGAGTTCAGAGGATATTTTTTTAATTCCAATCATCACGTCTTCTATGGAGTTGTTTGGAGTAGCAGTTGATTGGGGTGAAGTTTTGCAGTTTGGGCAGCGCCAGGTTCGTCTTTTCTCATTATTTGCTTTGCGAAATGTGGTTTCAGTTGTCCCTCCGTATTCGTAGTGGAACTGTTTACTGCAGGAGTGACATGTGACGCCATCGCTAATAGTCAGTTGGCATTAGTAGCAAAGCATATTGAGAAAGGTTGGTCACCTCTGGATTGCACCGATGGGTATAGAGGTAAGTATTTATTATTACAATGTTCGGAGTTGTCGATTTGTTTTTGCCTTTGTTGACACAGTACACGAACATTTTCAATGGAAAACACTATTACGTTAAAAAATATGTGTTTCTTGTTACTTCTTGGTGATACTTATGTGTAATGATTCACTTTAAATAGGTTAAATGTTTAATTTTGTCGGGAGTAGATAAAAACATATTAACACTGTCAAAAGAGTATTGTAGTATGGTTGTAACACATATTTAAGCACTGCAAGTCTTAAATATGTGTTACAAACAATGTAGTCAATAATAGTGTTTCATTTGAAATAATCCATCACAAATACGTAAAATTTAATTTATTCAAACAACTTTCATTCTCATTATGCGTAAATTGAGCATGTTATTATTCATTAACTCCTTCCTGTTCCGTGTTTTAACAATATATACTAACCCTCTCTCTGCGAATGACCTAATATCTATCTATTAAATGTAACTGTTGTTAGTGTCACTTAAACTGGGCGCATCCCAACCAAGTGCCTTAAGCAGGGCCTAGCAGCAAAAACCCGCGGAGCGGGTTTTTAACTGCTAGTTGTAATGATTGTTCTGCTTTATCGGAAAAACGGCCCGGAACGTGTGATGAAATAGTTTTCCTCCAAAAGAAAATGTATTTAATGAGAACTAAACCTCAATTACGTAGAAATCATCACACTAGAGACACCTAGCGGAAATGATTTGACTAACTGCAGGAAACTGTAATTAGAAAAAGAGGCGTTTTGGTGGGGTGTGCCTATCCAGATTTATGACTAAAATTAACCAATCATAGTGGGCTTTTGACAGGACAAAGAAGAAATCTACATTATTTATTAACCTGGGAACGAAAACATCGAGTCGAAGGGTTAATACACTATAAGATAAGCATGTTCACACGGGGAATACATTGGTCGTAAACTTTCGGTGTAAGAAACGAAGAGAGATTGATAAAAATGGAAAAAAAGGATTGATTGTCATTTGAAATCGAATAAGGTATCATAGACTGTTATCTGGGAAGAACAAGAAACTTTTAATAAGTGAAATTAACGCGTGAGGGTAGAGTAGACTCAGGGAAACCTGGAAAAAATTGTGTAGAGAGGTAAAAGCAAAACAAAACTAAGTGATTTAATTATAGTTTGGAATGATGGAGGGAAACTACATCTACAGATCAACAAGAAAAACGCGTAATCGATATGCAAATTTGAAAGGATCGTACTAGGAAATTACCGGCCGAGGAACCAATGTTTTTGGATCGGTGAGATTGAATACAATGGCCTGATTCATAAATACATATATTTATATTGAAATAAACAATACAAGATCCACGATCATTAGACGGACGATTAAACTGAAATTAAGCTATAAAATTAACACAGGATATATGGAACTGTTTATTTAAAACCAAATACATTAAATTGACAGGCAGACACATTAGCTAGAATTGATAGCTGAGGTACGAAGATTTCATAATAATGACTCCATATAAATCAAAAATTAATGACTATTTTTAGAGAACAAGATGCAATACGGGTAACACCTTAATATTTAATTACTTTACAGTGGCGAAACGGTGAAAAGGGGCAAAAATAATGTTCATTTCAGGTCTAATGACATTAAGGTGAATAAAGATTGAGATGGTTAGAAGTACTGCCCTGTACGCTTAAACTGAGATAATGCATAAAGATATAAATGAAAACATTTGAATTCTGTTTTCCAAGCGAAATTTTAATAGAAAGTTTGGCCTTGGAAGAAAGGACGCATACAGACCGACAGATTGGCAAGAACTGGAATATACACGAAAATAGCAGCATTATGAAGTTGATTTCGGCTAGATGCGATAAAAATACAGTGATGGGGGGGTTTCCGCACATCATAGGAGCGTGGAGACGAATTTAAAGTGCCATAATAACCAGAGGAAGGATGAAATAAAGGTAAACACTAATAAACATGATTGGATTGAGGGAATCCAGTGCGAACATGAACTTGCCTGCTAAGACAGGAACAATAGTGACTGAATTATGTAGCGCAATCCCGAAAAGAACAAAAATTAGAGGGAAAATTCTTTATAAAATAAAGAATTAGATAAGGAACGTTGAATGTGAAGTGTGCGTAGGGAGTACTGAAATGGACTGATTATATTCCCAGAAAAATAAACGAAATTAAGCACGGCTAGAAAAACACATTTAACCTTACGACGAACCCTATGAAAACAATGAAAGGATGCTAATCCAGCCCTGCAACTGCAGAGAACAAGACAGGAAATTTGGAGGCGTTACCGAGATATGACTGTGTCGTCCGAATAAGTGATCAGATTTAAATAATCAAAATTAGTGGCAGATATGTTCAAATTTACGAGTTGATTGATGATCTAATTGCCTGAAGGGTGAAATCGACTTAAGTCATTTTGGTATTGAAGACAGTATAAAAGCGAGCGCACAGCAGTATTCAGGACAGTTCTTCGGGAATTTTGTGGAGCTTGAAAGTACTGGAGGTGCGATTACGCGTGTGTGTACGTCGAATCAGGTAATTAATAAGTCCATGGACTTAGAAGATTTTGTGAAAAGTAAAAGTGTTAGATTCAGTTTTAAGTCTCTTTGAAAAAAAATAAATCCCATCAGTGTAATTTTAACAAGTCAGCTTTAATTTAATTAAACAGTGAAAATAAAATAGAGTTTAAATTCAGTGTTTAAGAGTGTAAAGTGAAAAGTGCAAAAAAGTGACTAGTGAATTATTTAAATTCTAAACTAATTATTTCATTCAAAGTGAAAAACATTTAAATTCAATTTAAGTGTTTTATCGGAAAACTAGAGTGAACGTGATCGCGTATTGATATTTAAAAATAGATTATAATTTAGTATCAATTTTGTTAAAAAAAATATAAATAGTAAACACTTACATCTTAGTTTAAAAAGAAACACAATTAAGACAGTTCGAAGAGTAATATCAATGATTAGATTTGATTAAATGTAATCCCTTTGTGATTTTATTGTTCAGTTAAAATAAGTACGAAGAGAATTCGGAAGGATTAAAAAAAAAGTGAAAATGATAAAAATAAATATTGTCTCTTTGTTTAAAAAGTAATAATGAAATAAATTTGAAAATAAAGCATTCATCGGATACTTTAAAGTTAAGTGTAAAAATAAAATAAACATTATCTCTTTGTCTTAAAATAGTGGTTCGAAAAAAATAACAATAATCACTCTCCTTTGTTTCAAAATAAAAGGAGTAGTAATAATATGACTAGTTTAGATTTTGTATAAATAATAATATTAAATATTTTATCATTGTTTGCGATATCTTTTGGAAAATATTAACCTCAGTCCTTACGTCAATCAACACTTACGGAAGCTAAATCAATACCTTAAAGCCGCGGTCGAATGAAAAAAAAAGGTAGTCACGAATAAATTTAATTAGACTACATTCTAAACAGCAAGTAGGTAGGATTTGGAACCCTGATCGCAAATTTCGTTGTAAACCCGAATGGATTTATTTGCAAGAACGATCAGGGTAGGTGAGTCAAAAAGAAATCGAAATATAAAATAAAAATTCAGAAATCAAAAGACAACGTTCCTGAGAACCGAGAGGGGAGAGAAGCCATAAGGGACAACGTTCCTGAAAGCGAGGAGGGAGAAATAAAAAAAAATTGAAATCTTATAATATTTTATATTTTATATATACAGGTTATAATCCGGTCCAGCATCTGGTTGCGATATTTCAGCAACTAGATCCATCCCAAGAATTAGGTACATATGATACCTATAATATGGTATAACTTTTACCATTTCACATATAAAGATGTATATATCACGAATACCTATTATCACACTTGTGTCATGCACAAATACCTACTTCAAATACCTATTACCACATTCGTGTCAAAAACAAATACCTACTTCTAAATATCCTTTCGAAATTAGGTAAGCCTTATTAACCAACATGTACTATGACAATCCAAAACGATAATGTACGGTTGGTCTTCTAAACTATCAGCTGATAGTAGATATTACGTCACTGATAACAGATACAAATATAACCCCTAAAGAATTCATAAGACCTTAAAATAGGTCAAAGTCCTCTTAATTAGACGAACTGCGTCCCAGCTGAACTCTAAAATAAATAAAACATCATGTCCGATAAGGGCAGGTTTTTCAAAGCTCGTTCTCCATGCCAAATCACAGCAAGCATATTCATGTGTGTTTTATACACTGGCTAGAAGTCAAAATAATATCAACAAGAAAACATCCTAAATACCTTAACTACGTACGTCAGAGATGAATAGCTCACTCAAGATACCTATTCGGTTAATTATAGTTCAATTAAGTCGCACATACTATTTATGTGATCATATTCAAAGTGGCCAAATCTTAGTATCATGATAATTTTGTACGTATGAGTACAATCTATTTCCACACAATGTCAAACAACTCAGTCAAATTCAACCAGAAGAGGAGGAGGTGGTCACTCCATCATCAGTCAAGTCCATCAATGAAAACAAGAAAATGTGGTTGTCAGACCGCGATACCAAATTAAACTAAAATTTCAACAAACAATGAAGTGTGTACTACACAAGTACATATTTAGGTTCCCAGTATCAAACAACCATGATATGATAGCTCTCTATAATAAAACTATCAACCGAAACCAAACGTATGTTTATTATGTGTATCGTATATATTAGAATGTATATTAGAATGTATCTAAACAGGGTAAACCGGCTACGGGTGGTGTCAGCCCCGTAGCTTGGCACTCCCTGGTCTGGGATGTGTTATCTAAAGTAATACATTGCAGATTATAAAAAAACGTATGTATACGTATATATCTTTGAATGTATTATCCATTGGGTGATGTGAACCCGCCTACAGCTGGCGTTTTAGGCCTAAAATCGGTCATGTCACATCGCTTCTTGGAGTGGTGGCAGGCCTAGGAAACTTGTCATTACAACAACCGTGAGTATATGATTGTTCAGAAGACGAAACCGGTTCGCTTCAGTAGTCATAAATCCGGAGGTGATGGAATTTGGAGTGTACTGGATCCAGGGGAGGTTCGATTGTAGCGCTAGAGGGTTGCGGATCTGGAGGTGTGGGAAAGCCTTGCAAGTACCTATCACTAGAGGCACCTGACTACGGTGTGAAAGTCTGATTCGACCTTGGTTCACCCGGTTACATTGCAGGAGGAGGCGCCAAATTTTTAACAGCAATATTGCTTTCCGAGTTCGTCTTCGTACAAAATCATAAACACTAACCATACTTACAAAAATTAAATCTACATGTATGTACCCCGCAGGCCGTTGCAGAACTGGAGAGAATTTTGGAGAACATATGATTCATAACTAATATTGTACTAACCTATATTCGATTGATCTAACTATATACGTATGCTATGATACTAAATTAAATGTTATGTATTTTCCACAGGTTTTACGGTTTCTAAGGGAATTAGAATTAGGAGATAGGAATTCTCAGGAAAATTTTAGTTAGGTTAAAAGATACCAGCGTTCGCAATATCTATTCAAGTCAACAGATGTCGCACATTAAAAATAAAAAAATAAGATAGGTTTATCTAAAAAGACGCTGTCTGGATTGCATTTAGTTCGGGTTGAATCTTGCGATCATACATAAAGATAGTTGCCAATAAAAATGTGCGGTGAAAAAATGAAGACAATGTTAGTAGTTCTTATTCGAAGTATGATACAGTTAAAAGTGACCGAGGGGAATAGGGTCCCATTAGCGCAGTTGGTAGAGCACTGTCCCGGAAAGACAAGGATCCTGGGTTCGAGTCCCAGATGTGACCGTTTCCTTTTCTGATTTTTCTGTTTCAGATTTTCGTTTAGAAATCACTAATATTGTCTTCAATATTTAGAATTATATATATTCACACCAAAAAGAGGAAACATTACAAACGTAAACATATAGGTATTTAAATAATAATGCTTTTTTAGAATTCGCGAATCATCTACTAGAATGTAACCATTCATTTGATAAAACCTCTGGGACTAAAATATTTCATAAAAATGGAATTGGAATTAGGTTAAACAATTTAGAAGCCCTCGAAATTAAAAAAGCCGTCAATAATAAATCAAATATAACCAACAATCAAATCAATTTAACTGATAGTCCAATATTTAATTAATTCCGTTAACCTCTGATAAAACTATTTCCTCCCTTCCCCCTCCCTACCTACCCATCCTGTAAACAGTCTACATCCTTTCTCGTTTTAGCACTAATAAGGTGTCTGCACTTTTATTTCTATCTCTTTCACTCGTGTCTGTTATTTTATTTCTATCTCCTTCACTCATTGTTTTATTTTCTTCTATATATATGTCTGTGTTAAAATAACTTTAGTTGATATAATAAGCCCTGACGTAGCTTGAGCTAAGCGAAACCTGGTTGGCTGTTAATATTAATTCATAATAAAAGTGGTGTTTTACAAAGTGTATTTTTTTCATTTAATATTAAACTTCTTTTTTTTTTACTACTGTATTTTATTGAAATATTATATTTTATGGGATGTCTGGGATTGAACCAACCTCCCCACATTCCGGAATACTATCGTTATTACTATTAGAATCATTAGTAGCAGATTATGTAGAAATAACAGGTCTGACAATGGGCGTCTTTTTTGTAAAGTTAACATATTATTTGTAGTTTTGTTGTATTTCTTGAGTAAATGTTTCGAAAATTTATTCTGTCTACTTTCTAATAAATCTATGTATACCTTATTGAGGATTGAGAATTGCATATTGTGGAAGCATACTCCAGTGGACTTCTGACCAATGAACAAAACAACATTTCTAGAGTCTTAGCACTTTTGAAAACTTTGCATATTCTTAATTAGAAACCTAGCATTCTCTAGGATTTTGAAATAATGTGTTCAATGTGTTTGTCAAAAATTAATTTGCTATTTAAGTAAACACCTAGATCTTTACACGTAGACATAGGTTGTAAAGGTTTTTTGTTCAAGTTGTATGGATAGATGATTTTGTTTTTATTTCTAGTAAACGTAATCGAGCGACACTTAGATATGTTTAAGGACAATAAATTTGATTCACAGTATACGCACAAATGATCAAGATCGCTTAGCAATTCCATACAATCGGGTAAACACTGTATAGCTTTATAAATTTTCTTGTCATCTGCGTATAAAACAAAGTAACTATTTTTAAAGCATACGTAAATGTCATTTATATAAATATTAAATAAGAGTGGTCAAATATGCGACCCCTGAGGCACACCTGAGACGATTTCCGTTAAGCAAGATGCAAAACTATTGACAACCGTGATTTGGTGCCGATTATTGACGTATGATGCGATCCATCTATAGAGGTCACCGTTAATTCCTAGACCTTATAATTTCTGTAAAAGAATATAATTATTAACACGGTCAAATGCTTTGGAATAATCCGTATAATTGGCATCTACCTGGCATCGCATATCCATTTGAGCATGAAGAAAATTTGTAAAAAATGCATGATTTGAAGTTGTGGAGCGATTTTTCATGAAGTCGTGTTGATTATTTAAGAGTGAGGGTGAGATAGTAGAATATAATTGATCGCAAACATTTTTTTCCAATACTTTACTTAGTATCGGTGATTTGGATATAGGTCGATAGTTCGAGACATCATTTTTACTGCCATTTTTATACATTGGGGTAGTCAAGGCTGTTTTCCACTTGTCGGGAAATGTTCCTTCAGATAGCGATAGTTTGAAAATAACAAAAATGGGGGGTGTCAATTGTTTACTACAATAATTTATGAACATCCCTGGAAGTTGATCATCTTTTTTTATTTATTTTTTTTAATATTAACTCCACACAGGAGGCCCTGAAGAAAATAATTTCCCTCAGGGCCTATGTCATCTTTGGGGATGCTGTGTGGAGGGTCTTTTTGTGGAGAGGAAGGAGTGAACATGGGTCTTGAAGAGTCCCATGTTGTAGGAGGAAGGAAACACAGAGGCCGGCAGTTCGTTCCACAGCCGAGCTGTTGAACTTAAGAACGAATCGTAGAAGCGACCCGTTCTCATGTGACAAATGTCAACCGTGTACAAATGTTGGGCGGGCGTTTGGCGTGTATCCCGACTACGCACCGGTGCCGAAGGGATCAATGACGCTAGTTCCTCAGAGCATCTTCCATTGTAATACCGATAGAACAAGGACAGCATACCTGCCTGACGCCTGTGCTCTAAAGATTGCAGTCCGTTTGTTAAGATTGGGGAATTGATCAAACGGACCGCCCGTTTCTGCACAGATTCAAGGGTTTTTTTCAGGTATTTAGGGGCTCCGGACCAGAGATGGCTGCCAAATTCGACAGTAGGGCGCACTTGCGATTTGTACAGGGTCAGCAGTTGTGTACTATTAAAGTATCTGCGGGCCCTGTACAGTACGCTCAGCTTCTGAGAGGCCAACTTTATTCTGGCTTCGATGGAGCCCCCGTACCTGAGCTGGTCACTTATAGTAACACCAAGCATATCAATGGAAAGCCTGTTCGGAAGATTGCTTCCGTTGAAGGAGACTAGATTATCATTTGGATCCCTTTTAGACGTAATCAGACAGGATTGGGTCTTTGAAACATTAAATTCGACGAGATTATTTTTACCCCAGGAGGAAATACTCTCGAGATAACCGTCCATTCTCTGCTTCAAAGCCTTCCGAGCCGTTGGAGTTTGTGTGCCCTTTGGGGGCTTGTCAAACAAAAAGCTATCATGAACTGTACTGTCATCCGCGTAACAATGAATCGGTGCACATGTCAAAAGGTCACTGATGTTCAACGAAAACAAAGTCGGAGACAGAACCGATCCCTGTGGGACGCCAGCATTATCTCCTGGTCCCTTTTTGATATCGATGGACTTAAGGTATTTGAATGTGATGTCTTCATTGATCTCGATTGAGTTGATTATGCTATTTGAATTAGAGTAAAGACTGGCATTGCTTGTATGTGCAGGTTGAGCATTCGAAAATACAGATCCAAAATAAGTTGGCTACTTCTCTACTGTCACTAGCAGTTTATTCACCGTAAATCATATGATCGGGGATGGCAGGAGATTTTTTTTGAGAATTGACGTAGGACCATATTTTTTTAACATTTTGCTGTATACCGGATTCTATCGTAGAAATGTAGGTTTTGTAAGCTACTGAAGCGACTGTTTTTTGTCTTTTGCGAAGCAATGAAAATGAGAGATAATCAAGAGGGTTCCGATCGTGCTTCCATTTTCTAAAGAATTTTAATTTTCCATTTGTTATTTTTACTAAGGCTGCCGTGTACCATAGTGGGTATTTTCCAGATTTCACAACTTTCTTGGGTATAAACGCTTCGATAATCTGTTCAATTATAGCAAGTTGACCAGTCAGTTTCTTTCGGTCTCTCATTGATCTCTGCATAATCTGCTTTATGGAATAATTTTATTGTTCGAGGAGTTAAGATGGTTGCAATAGTGGATGGAAATTGTAGTTCTACAATCAATGATTTATGATGAGCATCTTCTTTGACTAATGGGTGGTCGGCAAGCAACACATTAGCTGAAGTGTTACAGAAGACCAGGTCCAAAATTCGACCGTATTTGTTTGGTAAATGGTTAAATTGGGTTAAATTTGCAAAAGATAAGCAGTTAAGTAACGCGAGTGCGCATTGATCTGTGTTACTTGGCGTTTGTTGATTATTCCATTCAATATGACGACCGGTCGGTGGCCGAGTTGACATAGCGTTTGGGTCCCACCCAGGCATAGTGTGTTCGATTCCTCGGCTGGCTAAGTCCTCCATCACAACACAAGCAACATTTTCAGCTTACTGTGGTGGTAGTAGGAGATTTTCAAATATTGTCAGGTTATTCGTAACACGGGAATGTTTGTCTTTCTTTAAAAAAAAAAAAAAATATATATATATATATATATATATATATATATTGGGCATGTTATAGTCGCCAATGCTTAAAAACTTGTCATTGGGAAAACAGATTGTTAGGTCAGAAATAGTATTCCTATGACTAGTAAATAATGCTAAATCTTTCTGATGTTGTTAATTTTGGACCGACGACGCTAGGTAAATACACGCAGCACATATGAATATTATAACAATGACGATTAGATTTTGATGTATTGACACTTATCCAGATATCCTCAACGTCTGATTTCCAAGAGCGAGGGATAACAAAAAAATATTTTTTAATTTCTATGAGTACGCCTCCGCCAGTTGATTTGCTAGTGCGGTGTATATCCCTATCATTTCTGTAAACAGAATAGCGATAATCAAATAATTCCTCATATCGGATACTATCAACCAACCAACTTTCGGTAATGAAGATCAAGTCATAATTATTGAGCAATATATTTTGATGAAATTAAGATGTTTTCGAGCGCAAACCTCTTGAATTTTGATAAAAAAATATTAATGAATCATGCATTGAGAATTTTTGGTAATTACATTATTATGTTCGGTTTCTATAGAATATATTTGAAGAATATTATATTCTAGAGTTATGTTATTAGTCATGAGTCCACTGGGCTTAGCAAAGCACAACATACTATTATTATCAATTAAAGTGAGTGAGTATATTATAGATTATATTAGTGAGCAGTTAGTGTAATTATAGTAGTAATAAGTTAGTGAGTGTGCGAGCCAACATGCTTGCCAGGAGATTCAACAAATGCAGTCCTCCGGTGAAGAAGCAACTTTTCCAAACATATTGTATGAGCTTCTACACTAGCGAGCTATGGACGACATACACACAAGGCGTCATGAACACACTCCGAGTACAGTACAACCACGCATACAGAGCCCTATTTGGCCTCCCCTGGCGATGCAACGCCTCACAGATGTTCACCGAAGGAAGGGTGCATGGGTTCGCTGCTTTGATGCGCCACAGAATAGCCGGGACGAGGCAGCGCTACCAGAGATCGGAAAACACTCTTGTCCAGGCCGTTGCCCAGTGGCAGGGAGCGCCTCTACACCGGAGATGGAGAATTTCCCTCAAGCCACCATAAAGACCTAATGTGCACATCAATGTATTGATTTTTTTATTTTTTATTTTTATTTCTATTTATTTCTTTATTCATTTTATCTTTATGTATTAACTTAAATGTAAACTTTTATGGCAGGCAGAGCATTGCACACACCGCTCTGTCCAGCTGAAATAAACATTATTATTATTATTATTATTATTACCGGGTGGGGTTAATCTAAAAAGGGTGATATTGAACAAATTATGAAAAAAAAAAGAAAAAAAAATTGTAGTTATGAGAGGATAGGTGGTTTAACATAGCAATAGTAGTTAGATGTGGTTTTTTAGCTGAGATTCGCATGAGACGTGTATGGATGGTGATGTTTCGTTTTTCCGTAGTTAGATTTTTGCGCTTCTTATCCATAAAAACTGATAGTTGTGTTCATTTTTAAAGGCTTTAGCGCACCTCAATATAGATTTGTTCTTCCGCGTGAGATGGTCGTTGGCAAATACCCTCTGGTCAGCTCCAACCATCCCGATGACCTTGGTAGTAATTCCTTTTCTTTTCTTGATGGCTGTTACAAATTCGTCCTTTTTCTTGCAGGAGATGAATTTGGCGATTATGTTACCCGGACGGCCATCTGTCGTGTCTTGTGTACGATGGCGCTTACTGATTCTGCTAACGTATTCAATGTCGCTTTGATGGAGAGGGCATCCAAAGACTGTTGCGATATTCGACATCATGGTAGGTAGATTTTCGTAGATGGTCTCAGGCATTCCATGTATTTCTATATTGTTGGATAGAAGTTCCTGGTGCCTTTCATTGTTTCCCCTCTCTAACATGTAAACTGTTTGTTTTAATTCTGACACCTCCATTTCTAGCTTATCTATTTTAGCTAATTTTTCGTTTATAGATTTCATATAACTTGAAAAATCTTCCATGACATTATTATTATAAATGATGACTTTTTCGAATTCTGCCATTTTACTGCTCATTTTTTCTATTTGTAGCGCCATTTTTCTTATCTCAACAGTTAGGAGTACGTTGCTTTGATCAGCGGAGCAGAATTGGGTATCTAAATTGTCCAGGGTTTGGATACAATTATTGCACTCCCATGCATCCTTTTTACCTTGCGACATACGTTTAAAAACACTTACCGGAATATCAGCGCATTTGAAATGGATGGTGCATTTGCAGGTTGAACACTTTATATACTCAGCCACTTTCAGCTGCTTAAAACGCAATATTTGCATGTTGTATCCATCTTGTGTTTGGTGCGTGGCTGCAATAGGTTACAATACACTCCAGACAAGCACTCATTTTCGTATTTTAATAAACTTCTACGAATATTGTCAGTTGGTATAAAAATTGTAGATAAGGGTTGATGTTTTTAGATGAAAATATAAGATAATAGGGAGCGAAATGACAAACGTCAGACTTGATTGTTGATGTATATGATATCTCACGAAAGCGGCGCTATATAAATTGTCCAATATTATTATTATTATTATTAAGTATCTGAATTTTCAAATTTGGTCATTAATATCGCCATTTTAAGCAACGTTTCCATTCTGAAGGGTTGCGTTTCATAATTTTTATTTCACTGAAAATTTCTGTTAAAACGTTCCATTTATATTACCGTTGTTGTAAGCTCTCCTTCTTTCCCATAAACTACCAACCATATAAACAAAATCTCAGCAGCAAGAGATTAAACAAATTAATTATGCATTGGCAGTATTTAAAACAAAAAGTTTTGTTGGTAAAATTGACTTCACTCGTGCTGAAGTTTAAATTTTATATACAGATGGGGCAAAAGTAATCACCCGATGTTCTTTTGCTGTAATTTTTTTTTATGATAAACTTTGGTACTGCTTGTTATTCCGCGTTCTTGCGGAGTAAACCGATTCATGTCTCGTCGATTTGTGTTCTGCGTTTGTTTACTTCACAAATGTCAAAACTGAATTGACAATTGGCGCCATTTGCAAATGGCGCCAAATATATTTGAAAACGCTATAACTTTTGTAAAAAAAAAAAAGTTATAAAAACAAAATAAAAAATATAGGCAGTTATAAAAAAATTAGGTATACGAATACAATTATGAGGTACTGTTGTGTATAATACGTGTATAGGTATACGAATGCATGGGTATACGAATATAATTATGAGGTACGGTTAGTTGTGTATAATACGTGTACCATGTAAATGTTTTATTCTTTCATTTTATTTAATTTAAAAAGCACTTTTCCGATTGCCAATAATTACTTCATAATACCGTGTGAAATAAATGGGAATGAAATATGCATTCAATCGTTTAATTGTGCGAATGAGTATACAGTACAAATCGCAATATATCCGTACCACTGAACCTTTTGTCGTCAGGACAATAATCACTGTGAAAAAAGCTCCCTAATTGCGGAAATGACTACGTGCAAATTAGGTCAATCCGACTCTGTTAGCAGTTCACACCATAATTTATTTTCAATGAATAATCAATGATTTCCATTCATACTCATTAGTTAGTTAAATGCGGACGAAACGCCTGGATAATTGCGAACCTATTTAAATTTATTTAAAAATAAGCAAAGAAGACATGTCGCTACACAACTCTGTCTCGCCACAGAATCCTTGCTTCATTCACATCGGTTTCATCTACGCGTCACCCGCTCAACGTACTGAACCACTAACCATCAAATAATTAACAAGTCAAATGGTGAAAAATGAAAATAAAGTGCGTGAAATCGATTACGACCATAATAGTGTATTATTTGGGCCTTCCAATTACAAGATAAGACGTAAATAAGACGTACCTAAATATCTACCACGTGTACTATATATATTCTGCATACGACTTTGGATTTTGGGTAAAAGAGGTAGTAAAAAAATTGCATATAAAAAGACTCAATTAGTTACAATAAATGTTTATTTATTTATGTAGAAAAGTATCTACGCTATGATAGGCTATAATATTATTTTATATTTTAAACTAGCTGTACCCTGCCAGGCGTTGCTGTGGATAACTCTATCTGTGCAGATAGAGAAATAGTAGCACGTCTTGCTCTTACGTGGAAACAGTTGTCACAGGTGACATCTATATAATATAACTAACACATATTTACAGATGTATTTATATAATTTATTTAGTGCACAATACAGAGAACATAAAAGGGATTTAAGTTTTAGATAGCAAAAAATAACATAAAACCTTCGTGGCATATCTTGCATAACTTTTGGGTTGCATTACCCCGGGATAGAATCTCGTGAGGTCATAATTCCACTGCATTAGAATATATATAACCATAGAATTTTGAGTGTTTCCGTTGTTTTTATGTGAAACTGCACTAGAGTCCAACTACTTCCAACGGGTGTGTTGGGAGGCTGAAGGTAGCGGGAAGGAGAAAGAGAGGAAGAGGAAGGTGGGGAAGTACCTGGCTATTCAGATCTGGTCAAACACGGCCAAAGCCATTTCAAGTAACGTTTCAATTCCGAACGGTGGTCTTTCACCAGAGCGATTGTATCGAACATGAACAATTATTTTATTGCATTTAATTTTAATTGCGACTAAAGTTGAACACCTGCAAGTTATATGACCCTTTTTCCAAATCACAATATTTACCAGTTGAAAAATCTTGTTACCAGGCCGCAAAAAGACTGAATCTAACCTGAAACAGTTCGATAACCCAATTTTCTAAAACGAAATCAAAATATAAAACCAGTCGCTGGGCGAAATTATTATTGGCACTAAAAATACCTGACTTTTTGAAAACGTAAACATGTTTTTACCAGCTGACGTGACACAAACGCTGGTAGGAGACAGATATAAATAGGCTATTTACACAAAATATTGGCAGTCAAATTTCAAAAATTATCACCTCCAGGAATAGGATAACACGGAACACCTCCAGTTAAAACGCGATCTATTAATTATAATTTAAAAATTATAAATTCCTGAGTGTCAACTGATATCTGTAGTCGCTTCTGTTCCTCCATCGCGGCACAATCATTTTAAAGATTAAAACTATTTGCAACGAGCTGTTTACAGCCGGCACTCTATCAGCTGAGCCAGACGCATCTGTCATCATTACAATAATGGGGCGTCTCCGTGTGCCGGCTATTATAATAAAATGATTATGCTGCCGCTGATCACCCAGAGGCTGGCCAATAGCTGCTGCATTGATGCTGACAAAATCTTGAGGCTGATGAATTCTTGACGTAGCCGCTAGGGAACCGGACAACTTGGGGAATTTCTTCAACGCGGCGGTGGTATCAGCCGCTGAAACTTCTTTGGGCAGATCAAACCCAAAGAAGTTAATTAGGACGCCGTGGTGGACACAAGAGCTGACTTTGCTGAAAGGGGCCTACAAAAGAGCCTATAGGAGCCTGGTAGTGGTTAGGCAGAGTATATGCTCGCCTGAAGAAGCGGCTGCACTTCAGGCCCGTTTTAAGGCTTCCTGTGGCGCTTATCGTTCGGGTGTCCTCTCAGAAATACGAGCTGCATGGCATAGTTGGGTAGATGAAGTGGGTAACGCCAACCCGTGGGAAATCCACAGCGCTGTTGAAAACTCGGGAAAAGGATCAGAACGATACTTATCGAGCGTCGTGCTCGGTAATAGCGAAGGGAACGCAGAGAGTGTTGACATAGTCTCCACTTTTGAGACACTTCTGGGCAAGTTAGTTCATCTAGACTCAGTTAATGGGGAAAGTGTTCACCATCAACAGGTAAGAAACCTGTCACCGCTTCCACCTAGAGACCTCGCCCAGGGGGACGGCGTGCCACCATTAAGTCGAGCAGAGGTTGAAATCATAATTAAGGGTTTGGGTCCGAAGAAGGCACCGGGATTTGACAGATTGAACGGCATAATAGCGAAGAATGTTTGGATCCACGCTAAAGAGGAGCTTTATCAAGTGTTGGAAACGTGCTTGCGTAGAAGAGTATTCCCTACAGAATGGAAGAAAGGCGTGCTCCGGATTATACCAAAGAGGAACAACAAGCCGAGAACAGATATCGGAGCCTACAGACCCATCACTTTACTTCCAATCTTAGGTAAAATACTGGAAAAAATCATCAAAAATAGGCTCCGTCTCACCCTGTCTCCGCCCTGCGACCGCCAATTTGGCTTCGTCCCCGGTAAGTCCACCGAGCACGCCATTAAGTATGCGCTTGAATGGGTGAGGGTTTGTACCAAGAAGTATGTAATTGGAATCTTTTTGGACATCTCGGGCGCCTTCGATCATGCGTGGTGGCCGATGATTTTTACTAAGTTGAAAAGTCGTAAATGCCCGCCTTTACTGTTCAATATTGTTAGTGATTATTTACGTAACAGAAAGGTTATTGTGATGTTTGTTGATTTTTTTATCATACGTGACGTTAACATGGGCTGTCCGCAGGGGTCAGTCCTCGGGCTTGACCTGTGGAACATCCTTTTTGATGACTCCTCTAGGTTACCCTTGCCTGAAGGATGCATATCGGTCGACTACACAGATGATAAGTTTCTTTTGGTCTCAGGGGACAGCAGAAAGGAAGTGGAGAGTAAAGCAGAAGAGGGTCTGCGTGAAACTCTTGAATGGGGTAAGAGAAACAGGCTGAACTTCGCTCTCCATAAGACCGTGGGACTCTTGATGAAGGGTATGCTCAGTCGTGCCAGAAACCATTCCATCAGAATGGGAGGCTCCACTATTCGTTTCGTTGAAAGCACCGGGTATTTAGGCGTCACTTTAGATAGATCTTCTTCGTTCCTAGCGCACGTCAAGAGCGATTCTAGCAGGGCCCAGGCCCTATTCTTGAAATTGAGAAAGCTCTCAACGGCTGAGTGGGGATTGCGGACTCCGGCACTTCGCCTCATATATAGAGGTGTTTACGTGACGCATGTCTCGTATGCCGCTTCTGTGTGGGAGCACCGGCTGGATAATACATTAATCCACTTGGCCCTCAAGCGGGGCTAACGGACTCCCCTGTTGGCGCTTTCGGGCGCATATAGGACTGTGGCTAATGATACATTACCGGTTCTGGCTGGTACACTGCTGATTGACTTGGAAATTAGGGAAGTTTTGACAAAAAAGGCATTGACAAGAGGTAGGGCCGCTGTCCACCTGGGAGTCGAACTGACACCCGGTGGAGCGGTGTCCCTTCCTGGCTTATTGAAAGCCATGCGAGATAGAACGCTGCGTGTATGGCAAGAGCGATGGGATATGTCGACGAAGAGTAGATTGACTTTCTCTTTCTTTCGTTCAGTTAAAAGCAGAATTGAAGGGGCGCACATAAAACTGGATCACTATATGACGCAATTGGTGTCCGGTTATGGGGAGCTCAGGGGGCGGCTACATAGTCTTGCTTTGTCTCCTCATCCGAACTGTTCATGTGGTGACACTAACCAGACAGCCGAGCACATTTTGTGGCACTGCGAGTTAATTAAGGATGCCCGAGAGGAAATGTTGGATGGCTTGAGAGGGATTACAAGACCGGCATGGAATGCCGATCTCGTGTTGAACAGAAAGAATTTTGAATGCTTCAAAAAGTTTGTAAAGTCCTGGGTAGAGAGATGGCCTGTGCTTAGAGTTGCTGATTTAGATTAAAATCATCTTTGTTTCAGGTGCCTAGCGTATTGTTCCTGTCACTCCACGGTTAATCCTCTATAACAACGTCAATATTGTTTATGCGCGATTGCTTTGTGTTTTATTTTTATTTTTATATACCTACTCACTGGTTTTACTTTCTTTGTCTTATGGCATGATCGAAATGCATTTATTATTTTATTTGTTTGTTTTATTATTTTTTATTCATTTATTGTGTATATTGGCTTTTTGCACCGTTTTTACCCGTTCTTTACACTGTTTATTTATGCACATTCTTCCTTTTACTTTTGAATTTGGGCCTTATTTATTAGGAACGCGCTGATAATGATAATACTGTTTCTTTTTGCGTTTTTATCTCTTTAATACTATGGTAAACTTTTTTTCCCTTCTTTTTTTTCTATTATGAACGGTCAATTTGTTGTTGATCACAAATTATTTTCTACGTTTGTTATTTGCCTTTTTATTTGTTACTAACACACTGGTTTATGATTAGGTTGTCGAACTGAACTCTATCGTACTGTGTTGTTCATTTCCCCACCATATGGGCGGATAGACCCTGTTCCTGCATCCAGTAAGGTGGCATTGATCCGGTGCGGCTTTTCCACGAACCATGGGTTCCTCCCCCGGCATCATGAGCGGGCCTGGGGAATGTTTGCGCGAGCCCGGTCCCCTTCCGTCCTGCCTCCAGTGACCTGAGGCTCACTTCATTCCCTATGGTCTTTGAGAGTATCTCCCCCCCCCTCCCCCCATTTACATTTCTTCGAGGGTACTCTCGGAAAACTGGCTAAGGGATGAGGGTGCTTGGGATCGTTGTGGTCAGGCCGCTTGCCACGCTCATTCTTGCCGGGACTGCCCCATGATGTGGGGTAAACTGCCCTCGATACGCGGCTTGTATATTTTTATGTTTCAACCATACTTCCACTTGTAAATATTGTTCTCCCTATTTATTATTTAATTTTAGATGCCAAACTACCAGGCAAACAGAATTCAGACGTGTTCTTATTTTGTGTTACTATTAATGTAAGTATGCATACATTATTTCGTACTAAAAATCATGCATGAAGGGACATTGGAGGGTCTAGAATCGTTTTAAAATAAATTTAGCTTCTTTTTACCAAAAAATTAGAGTCCTGACGTGTGCGGCTAAGGAGGTAAAATAATCAGTTTCCTCACACAGTCGTTGGGAAAGGGTGGGTCCCCTCCAATGATGAATTTCTCCTGGCTACCG
This sequence comes from Hesperophylax magnus, assembly GCA_026573805.1. Taxonomy (NCBI): domain Eukaryota; kingdom Metazoa; phylum Arthropoda; class Insecta; order Trichoptera; family Limnephilidae; genus Hesperophylax; species Hesperophylax magnus. Next base: position 1,674,710 of record JAIUSX010000014.1, read on the forward strand.
ACTGAACCAGCGACAGATGCTGACAACCTAAAGGCTGACGAATACCTGCTGGCTACCGACTGAACTGCCCACTGCCGCTGATCACCTAGAGACTGGCCAATCCCTGCTGCATTGATGCTGACAACCTAGAGGCCGATGAAATCCTTCTGGTTACCCACTGAACCAGCCACAGATGCTGATAACCTAAAGGCTGACGAATACCTGCTGGCTACCGACTGACCTGCCCACTGCCGCTGATCACCTAGAGGCTGGCCAATCCCTGCTGCATTGATGCTGACAACCTAGAGGCTGACGAATTCCTTCTGGCTACCGACTGAACCAGCCGCAGATGCTGACAACCTAAAGGCTGACGAATACCTGCTGGCTACCGACTGAACTGCCCACTGCCGCTGAACACCTAGAGGCTGGCCAATCCCTGCTGCATTGATGCTGACAACCTAGAGGCCGATGAAATCCTTCTGGTTTCCCACTGAACCAGCCACAGATGCTGACAACCTAAAGGCTGACGAATACCTGCTGGCTACCGACTGAACTGCCCACTGCCGCTGATCACCTAAAGGCTGGCCAATCCCTGCTGAATTGATGCTGACAACCTAGAGGCTGATGAATTCCTCCTGGCTACCGACTGAACCAGCCACAGATGCTGATAACCTAAAGGCTGACGAATACCTGCTGGCTACTAACTGAACTACCCACTGCCGCTGATCACCTAGACTCTAGGTCCTTGAGGCTAGCTAATACCTGCTGCATTGATGCTGACAACCTAGAGGCCGGCCAATTCTTCTTGGCTACCAACTGAATTGACCATTGATGCTGAAAACCTAGAAGCCGACCAATTCTTCCTGGCTACCAACTGAATTAGCCATTGATGCTGAAAACCTAGAAGCCGGCTAATTCTTCCTGGCTAACGACTGAATTAGCCATTGATACTGAAAACCTAGAAGCCGGCTAATTCTTCCTGGCTACCGACTGAATTAGCCAATGATGCTGAAAACCTAGAAGCCGGCCAATTCTTCCTGGCTACCAACTGAATTAGCCATTGATGCTGAAAACCTAGAGGCTGGCCAATTCTTTCTGGCTACCGACTGAATTAGCCAATGATGCTGAAAACCTAAAAGCCGGCCAATTTTTCCTGGCTACCAACTGAATTAGCCATTGATGCTGAAACCCTAGAGGCTGGCCAATTCTTCCTGGCTACCGACTGAATTAGCCATTGATGCTGACAACCTAGAGGCCGGCCAATTCTCCCTGGCTACCGACTGAATTAGCCATTGATGCTGAAGCCTAGAGGCTGGACGATTTCTGCTGGCTTCCAATTGAACTGGCCACTGCTCCAGCAGTTGCCTACGCCATTTGCTGTATCGTATGGCGCGATGATGCACAATGTGCTCCAATCTGAAATTATCACTGAAAGAATTCCGATTGTCTCAGTTTTCTATCTGTGTTTTAAATCCCAGTTGTATTGAAATACATATAACTATTTCTTGTGAATTGGGATGGCTGTAAAAATAGGAAGTACCTATAAGCTACACCCCTTTGTACGTTCTGTCTACCAGTACAATAATTGTAATTAAAACGTGATTTTTGATTTGAATCGTCTTTTTTTATGATGGTTTGGATAGAAGACTTCACGGTGTTTTACTTAAATCATTACCCAGGTTGAGGACTGATGTGTGCCGGTGCTTATTATTTTCAGTCTTTTCTTGTGCATGCAAACACGTCTCGTATAGCAATACTGAGAGTATCTTCCACTCTGGAACCATCCGCAAATATACTACATATTATTTTTAATGAAACTGAATGAATAAAATTAACTTATGCACGCCGGGATTTGAACCCGTGACCTACAGCTTTCTATTCGAGAGTCTTACTCCCCGACCTCGGAGGTCGTCAAAGTATTTATCTTATGTTACAGATTATAAATTTAAAAAGCAGAAAATTTTGCGAATTCCAGTATTTCGCGCGCAAATTTTACGTCACATTATTCATGACCGTACCGTCGCATGCACCGAGTTCGATTTATGATTTTTTAATGAACTTGCCGCCATTTCGGTTCGGAGCCTTTTTGAAACACACTTCGTTTCGATGGGTTAACATTATCAAGGACCTCTTTCTAGTATTTATGTTCACAAGAAATATAAAAAAATTAAGAAAATTTCTGGCACTCGGACACGCTCAAACACAATTATATCGGTTATATCTCTTCAGTATTACATACCAACCTTCCCCCAATATTCCATTAATCTTATGAAAAAAATATTTTTTGGTTCCACGGTTCCACCAGATTAGATTATTTTTTAACATTATCTCCACCCAGGAGGCCCTGAGGAACATAATTTCTTTCAATGCCCATGACATCTTAGAGAATGATCCTTGATCCCATGATTCTTAAAAAGGAAGGAGGTGAAGTTCAGTTAAAATGTATGAGCGATGCGTATACATCAATGTCTTCAAGAGCAATGGACGTATGAATCCTTTCCTCCAACTGCGGTGTAAGGCGATGAAAAAAGGCCTCCCTCAATCAGTACGTTTGGTAACTTAGCGAACCAGTACCTATGGCAGAGGTGTTGGTTATCCAATAAATGGTTACTGGGGCTGCGTTACTTATACCAGCCTTCCAAATTGTAATGCGAGTTCTTTGCGTTATCCATAAAATAAATTATTCGGCATTCATCAAATCTGCTCATTAAAAGAATTCCATGCGTGATTTATTATTACAATATTTATTCAAGGACTGAGAACGAATTGCATCATTGTTTTTTTCTTTTGAAGAGAGAATAAATATATCTGCGTTTGACTTACATGGTTTGAGTTTGAGCTCCCTAGCCGAGGCAAGAGAGCAAATCCACCGAGACGTGAAGTAATTTCTTAATCTGAAATAATGTATAAATCCGTGAATGGTAAGAATGATTCAAATGAGAGGGTCATGCTCGTGGGAATCGGAAATAGACCCGTATTAATGAAAATGTTGAAGCGAAGAGAAGAATTTATATTTTAAAATTAAGTAATAACTTTGTTTAAATAATTTTATTTTTACACCCACCTGGTTTCGCTAGCATCGAAGCATCTTCAGGGCAGTACCAGGAGTAGTAGGAAGCAGATATATTATAAATTATGAAATCCGGGTATATGGTTTCCGGGCTTTGCACAGAATATTTCAAAATCAGATATAGACAGTAATTTTCCTATCATCAAAATTCTCTCATTTTTCAAAATCTCGTATACTTTCCTTCTGTTTTGAAGGTTAAGTGTTCAGAATTTTATAAATCTTGGAATCAAATTATGGATTTGCAATTTAATAAAATGAGAAATCAAAAACAAACGGAATGAAAATTAATTGATCCTATGTTTGATTTTGCCCGTGATGTAATCCACTAAATAAAATTAAAAATCCTGTCGAATTGAAAACAATGCACACACGCGAAATTTATTCAATAGCCATGCATGACTGATAAAAATACTTGCGCAATCCAGTTTGTGTTTATTTTTTCAACTCTCTTCATCAGAGTGGATTTGGAAGTTGTTGCATCTTTGAATTCGATCTTGATGGACCTAGTTTGGTCAAGTTTCTTGATTCCCACTAGGTAAATCTTGATCCCATTTGAAATTAAGGTGTTTTAAAATCCATCCAGGAAAGATGAAACCTTTTGTAATTCTTCAGCGATTCTCGTTGCAGTCCACTATGAATTGCTCTTGAGAATGTTAAATAGCATAATTTATTTGATCTTGACTTCCTTTCCGGATAGGTTAACATCTCATAGATGTCAGTCACATTATTTACGGGTGAAACCTGCGGCTGAATAATTGCTTGACTCTTGAAGGTGATCAAGGTATACGGTTGAGAAGAGCGGATGTGATTTGACCGCTCCGGTTTGTTCAATCCTTTCAAAAGGTTTCCCTTGCTAAGAGATTGCTGAAAAGTGTTCACTATCCGAGTTTTATATGGTGCTTACCTTCTTATTTCACGAAATGCGCGTAACTTTTGCCGTTAAGCCGGAATTTGCAATTGTTATAACATTTTAAACCGATTAAATTTGGAAAGTGAAGCCAGAACGAAGACTTTCAATGCAGTCGGAGATTTTATACCTGACCCGTCAAGTGTCAAGTAGTGTCATTAGTTCGGGATTTACGGGACCTCTTCAACCGAGGATATCTACCTATAAAACAAATAAGCCATATTTTATTTAACATTTTTGTTTTTCGTTTTTGTTTTTTGTTTCAGATGACAAACATGCATTATCTTCACTTTGATTTTGGTTCAAGATTTTTGTTTATGATAGCCTGCGATACGATAGCTCTCTAAGTCTGAGACAGAGGTATGAAATCGTTGGAAAACGAAACAATGGAATAAATTGCAATTTTTAATTTTTTTGTTGGATTTTTTATTTTATTAAGGTATTTGAGCCGGGAAGAGGCAAAATAGGCTAGAATAAGAAGTCAGCTAGAAGAAAGAGGAATAGACTAGAAGACGAACCTAAAAGGTTCGAGAAGATGCAGTGGTAGCATGATTAAATTATAAGTGACTAGAAGAGACTAAAAGAGACTAGGAGAGATAAGGTGGTTTTGCTCGAGAGCGGCGTTATATGGGTCATCCAAGTGTTATTATTATTATTATCAATAGAGACTAGATATGATGGACTCGCCGAACGTCACAGTGGTGCTGCCAAGGTCTGATATCTATGTGAGGATATTGTGTCAGCGTATCATTAGCAGCAGACACATACTTCGACGGATGACGAACCTCGTGCTGGCACTGTTGGTGGACGCAGTGAACTCTCTCGCTACAGCAGCTGTTCCAGTTTCTTCACCACCTAGGATTCTTAATTCAGAGTCTTACCTATTCCTGTTCTTCATTTTACTTAACTTAACTTATTTCTTTTCGTAATATTTATATTTTTTGTAAAACCTGCATCAACTGTAAAGCGCCCCTCACAATAGCGCCGTTATACAAATTTTCCAATATTATTATTATTATACAATTCCTATAGTAACAGTCATTTCTCAAATGGTACTCAAAAGTCTTTCGTTTTCGATGTAACTTTAGTTATTTGGGTTTTCGTGAAATTGTTAGCTGGCTCACTGAAAGTTGTTAACAGTTCGGTTATCATAATCTTTGCTTTTTTCATGTACTTTTGAAAAATTTTCTTGTTAATCCATAGTGTGACAATCCTTCTGCGTCGCGATCGATTGATGACAATATGTTATTTAGTGGCTTTTCGTGATAAAAGTTAAGTAAAATGAAATGGTACACGCAATAACTGTTTGTTTATTCCTAAAATGGTTCTATATACTGTAGATTCGTTGAAGTAATCAGTATTTAATAATACTTTGCGCGTAAACGAGAATGGTTTTCCATTGAAAATAAATACGTTAACCTGAAACGTGGTATAATGTTGTTAACTTGTTAAAAAACATTAATAGTTATTCAAAAGCAAACCCTTAACTCGACAGCTGTCATTAACGGGTTATTATTGTAAGTATGCTTAAAAATGTATAATATGAAAAAAAGCCACTGCCCAGAATCGATGCCCGATCAACTATTTGGAGGGCAACAACGCTGACCACTAGACCACCAAATATTGTGAGCATGACGGCATACATTGGTTATTATTTCCCGAAAATATAAAAAAACCATGTTGTTTTGAATTTTAGATTTTTAATTATATACAACTAAAATTATATTTTAAAATTAAACAATAACTTTGTAAACATCACTTATAGGTAAATACTTAATGCCGACCGGGTTTCGCTACAACCGGAGCTTCATCAGGACAGTATAATACAGCATTATACTGTCGTTATTGTTTAATTTTAAATTATAATGTCACATCACAAAGTAACCGCTTCATATGAAGAAATAAAATTATATTGCTTAAGGCAATGCACTACGTCGTTTAATATTTTAAATTGAGCCGCTATCAATAACAACCCTTACGTAGATGGCGATAAGGTTTAAATTCCCGCTTAACAACATCTGCCTGTTTTGATTTATGCAAGAAAAAAAGCATGGCCAAAAAGTGCCTTTTATTTTATTTTGTGGATTTTCAGGCATAAATAGTTAATTTGTTTTCGATCATTTAATAAATAACTAAATTTTCCACATTATACAATAAAATCATAACCGAAAATGGGTTCGTAAGTAGAAGATTTTGAACTTTAAAGCAGTTTTCATAGGCCTTATACATTATTTTTTTCTGGGCTTATAGAAAGACTTATCTAAAATGCTCGATTATTTCAAAGACCAAGATGTATTCTACTCGCAGTATTTAATTGAAGCATCTGAAACATTTCTAGGCGACCAAATTTTCAAACCAAAAACACATAATTTTGCATTACTACGTATGGCATCGCCTTAAAATTTGATAAAAGAAAGATTATTAGATTACAGAAGAGTAACACTAGAAGTATTTTAATTCCGTAAACATTTCAGAATCGTTTACCTTGAAACTACATTATAACGATGATATTGTTTTTAAAGGGTGCTTTTTTATATTGCAAATAAAATGTTTTCATCATCACCTTGTCTTCAAAATAATTCTATACAAAAATGTTCTAATGATATCCTTTGAACGTGAGTACCCTGTTAGAATTTTTTATTTGAAAGTGGCCTATTGACATGTTTAATACTGCGAGGGTAGGTACCTCTTGAAAATTTGTTTGCTTTACGCGCTCCAAGTTCCATTTTGAATGTAGACTTCGAGGGTACTCACTGCCACGTTGAAGTGCCAAATACTGAATGATTGTTTTCAACGAGATAAAAGAATTATATGGATGTTAAATTATTACTGTTCTTCTGTGTCTATACACTATGGGAGATACATAGTAGCACTGTTACTATGGGAGACACATAGTAACAGTGCTAATTTGTGTCTCCCATACACTATGGGAGGTATTTCATACTATCCTCACAGTGGGTTGCATAGAATTTAGTTTATTCTAAGGCCAGGCGATAAATTCACGAAGAAGACATGAAGACATGGCACGATTAAATGAATCCGATACTCGAGTCGAGCCATATAAAGAGTCAAAATAATAGAAGTGTATGTGTGAGACGATGTATGAATGTGAATGAGGCATGGAGTGGTGCTAAGACCGATTAGTTTGGCGGTTCGTACTCTCTGCCTACCCCTGCGAAGAAACGGCGTGATGGTTAGTTATTTAGTTGGTTAGTTAGCCCTCAAGCCACATTATTGTGGAATTTTACTTTTGAATGGTTTGGGATAGAATTATCTTCAAAGGACGACATGAGAAAGTAAGTTTTGCTAATTTTTGCATTTTTAACACAAAAAACTCAATTCATGCTCACATTTCGTTATAGGTTATTGTGAAAAACCACACATGAAATTACTCTACTCTTAAAGCTCACACAATTATAAATAGATTTGAAATATTTTACATCAGAATTTTTGAAAAACAAATTACCACTTTTGTGTATACTTCTAGATTTTTTTTTAGTTTTACTTATTTGTAAATATTCGTTTTTATTGTCTCTTGTATAATTTTTATTTTGTGGCTTGAAGGGTTTTACAAAATCATAGTCGAAATTAAATCAATCAATAACTATGTACATTAAGTCCAGCAAATAATGGCTTCAATAATTATCAGACTAGTATTTCAAAAAACATCGTCATAGAAGTTACTGAAAAAAATACCCAACTCAAACATTGAAGTTGAACCATAGAAACCCTCCGCCAAAACTTATTTCGCTCAGCGCAAGATCTCCTAGTGAGGAGGACTGAGAGGATATATGCTGTCTCTGTGTTTTTATTTTATTAATACTTTACATATTATATCATCTTAAAATGTAAAAATTAAACGGTTTTTATACAAAAATATATATATTTAGCTGCCGGCGAAACAATGGTTGCTGTTACAACTATGTCTTACTCCAATATGTTACCGTATTGAACTATAATTGGAACAACTGCCTTACATTGATTTACACTTTAACTTGGTCGTACATGATTTTCACGTACCTGAATCCAAGATCTCGTTTATAATGGGTTGAGTCTGCATAAGAAACTTTCGTCCTTCCTTCACCATTTCTATATTATTATCTTACTGTAATACGCCAAAGTTTATCAGAACTAGTACTACTCGTATTAGTTCCTGCTGTATTCAGTACTGCATTAATTGAATTTCTTGCATAAACACTTCTTTCAATGTCTTATGATAACTCCGCGAGCACACTTCAACTCTTCAACTTTTAAACTTTTTTCAAAGTTTCATCGTATTGCACAGGGATTATTTGAGATACTAAGATACAATTATCATGTGTTACATCATTAAGTAAAAGTATTGTATAATAGAAGTTCGATACATTCTCAGTCCTTCTCGCTAGGGATTTCTGTTGTTGTGGACTGTGGATTTTTGTGTTGTTGTTATATTTGTGCTGTCTTCATATATATAGCTTTAATATTTTCCACTTCTTTATTTTTACTTTGGTTTATTTTGATGTTTTTTTGAACTTGTTTATCTCGGTGGTATTTTTAATTTAATTCTGAAGGGCATCACATATTTTTTTTTAAATTTGTTTTTGGGGTGTTATGCCGTGTTGCGCTAACTCCTTCTTTAGCCAACGTTTCGGACAGCATTGCAGTGTCCATCATCAGGGCAGATGTGTTATTTTTACTGGTGATGGACACTGCAATGCTGTCCGAAACGTTGGCTAAAGAAGGAGTTAGCGCAACACGGCATAACACCCCAAAAACAAATAACAAAAATACTTTTGGCCGTGAAAATCTTAAATCATATTTGGCATCACATATGTTTTTAGCCTGGAAATCATGGTTTTTCTGGTCAAGATGTAGATTTGAGGTTTTGTCCTTGTAGTGTGTACGTGTAGGTGTGTTAGTCAGCAAGATAGGTGGATACTGTTTTTTCCTTTAGAGTTGAGTACAGCATTTTTATAGAGTTTAATAATATATACAGAAAAGAAACATGTAATTTTACACACATGTATAATTATTTACCTACCCACATTGAAAATTATTTTTAGTTGCTTTGTGTGGATGTTTGAAGGAGATCTCCATTCTATTATCCTATATTCTATACATAATGGCAAAGAGCGTAGTATACTTTATACAAATAATGTTTAGTTGCTTCGTTTGGATGTTTAAAGGAGATCCCCATTCAATCATCTCGAGGGCGCTGTAAATTGTGATATATTGAGTATGTTTCCAAAGAAGAACGTGAGCTTGGTGAGTTAGTTAGATACAGTTTTAGGTTTATCAAAGTATAATACGCCCTTGAGATTTTGGGGTTCAGGTGAGGCACGAAATAAAAGGCGTGTCGTGAAGGTCACAGTGTTTATTGAGTCAGTTGCCGTGACGAGAAGACGACGTAGGACAAATGTTGAATACTCCGGTTGCTGCGGTGATGTGGTCCAGGCGGTAGTTGGCGACGGCGCGCTGAGACCGGACTCGATGAATGTCAGGCACTAGAGTGCTGACGAGAAGGCCGAAGGTGCGGCGGACCTTGTAGGCGGTTGAGCGGGAACGGCGTAGACCAGTGAGGATGCTGCGTGTCCTCGTGGTGGTCATGGTGGCGTGAAAGAAGCGCTGGTCAGAGACACTGGAACCAGGGCCCTTGTAATCTGAGTAGCGCTTGCCAGGGACGGCTATCTGGACAAGGCGCTAAGATGATGTCCCGATAGAGTTCATGATGGTACGGGCGAAGCCGGGTATCTTGTCCTTCACGGGGGCGCGGGTGCGCACCGATCCTCACTCGTGAGATTAGTAAATCGTTGGCGGCAGATTGATGACTGACTGACTGCTCGCTGCGTCGGGCTTATTTATACTACACGGCCGACGGCAACAGTAGGTAGATAGATGGCAACTAAAACCTAGCCACTCACAAAGTCTGTATGTTTCAGGAATCTTCGACAGCGCGGCAATTATGCATAGGCGGTAGACTCGAACCTTCTGGCGAGTTCTCGTAATGTGAAAGACGGCCTGTGACGTCACCTGGTAGACAAGTAGGTGCTTGTAGTAAGTAGATTGCTTTGTTTACGATGCGATTTCGACTGCAGATACATAATTCGGGAGTAGGTACTAAGTAGGTCGAGCGGTTTATTATTAATTAGTTAATCTAGATTTTTCTCGACGCCACAAGATGATTGAATGGGGATCTCCTTTAAACATCCAAACGAAAGAACTAAACATTATTTGTATAAAGTATACTCGTTGTAACGGAAGTAGTTAACCACATTATTTAATTTCATAAAATCTGTTTTACATTTATAAAATGTGCCTACCCCACGCCACTGGCGAAATCATCACTCCCCGCCACTGGCCATTTTGTTCCCGGCCGCTTGAAAAACTTTTTCTACGAACGGCATCGATACCGCATCGCCGGCTTACCTGCCGCGTGGATCGATGTCCAGCATTTTTTCTATGTAAAATTTACTAGGAAAAATCAATTTTTAAATATTGCAAATGTTTATATTTTACTTGTTCATCCCCTCGGCGGTAGTCAAATAAACACTATTTTCTATATACTACCGCTGAGGAGATATTAAAAAAGCTGTTTTTCACACATATGTACAACCAATTTTGAACAATATTTTTTACCTTTTTTGCGTGTACAAAAATCCAGGAACCTCGTAGCATAGTGAATCTTATCTCTTTCTGAGCGCTATGTTACGGGGGACCTGGGAAAAATACCAACTTAACAATGTTTTACAAATTTGATCGCTTTAAGATCATTTTTACACATTTATTTACAAACATTTCTTATTTTTTATCGTATCTTGACAAACAAAAAATCTAGTTGTCAAGATACACATTCTTATAACTACTATGCATTTAAACTATGTAATTGTTATTCATGTAAACCTTCAAAATCTTTTCTAACTCGCAAATTCAAGCGACTGCCTTCGACTATGCTACCGGCAAAATGAATATGCAACATTTTGCCGGGGCATATAAACACATATCTGGCGCGGGTACAATCCCCACCACTTTTGGACTCAAAGCCCAATGTCGGGTGCGAGTCATGCTTATTGAATATAAGCAGCCAAATAATAAAATAAAATTAGTTCATCTTTACCACCGAAACCAAGCGTTTTATTTATCTACAAGTGACTCCTGCCCAACATCTGCCTCACCTCGCCAAGTTTTCTGCTCCAAGATTTTCTGGTGTTACCTTTTCAAGACCAGCCGGCCCTCCTCTGGAAAACCGCCAACGCCAGAAGCGAGCAGAGACGACAGCACACCCAGTGCCCAACATTCACCAAGCCTGGGTGCGGGAGGCAGATTTCATCATCAAATATTACTACTATCATCATCATCGGCCGTAAAGGAGCATTCTCATCGGTTGAAGACACGGTTTGGACCCGGCGCCTAAATCTACAGTCTTGTGCGGACTCCCGTCCAGTACACTCGTACTTCGATTGAACCGATTTTTGGTGTTTTTAAATCACTTTTATTTTTGCGGGAACGAGGAAATTACTGATTATAAAAATGTTGACAAATTATTATAAGCAATGATATTAGCGTGCAACACCCATACAAATTTTAAAAAATCACCCGAAAAAAAATTAATACCGTTGACTGGAATTGAACCCGCAACCTTTTGATGGCCTATCAGCTGCTTTACCAATTAAGCCACGTCGGATTATTCTAAACCGGCAAAATAATTCAATGTGTACTATTATTTTTCACATTTTTTCCACGCGAAAACAATTAAATTATTTTTTTTAGGAAAGGCTTTGGTAGTGTTAAATCTCTCACTAGAGAATAAGCCGACGTAGCTTAATAAGTAGGGCAGCTGACCGGCAATCAGAAGGCTTTAGGTTTAATTTTTTTCGGCGACATTTATTTTTCCTCGGGATATTCTTTCAATTTGTATGGGAGTTTCAGGCCAATAATTATTGCTAATCATAATTTGTTATCTTTTGTAATGGCATTAAAACTTGTCTTAACAATAGTTGATGATTTAAAAAAATATATGTATATATTGTTCGCCGTAGTAGTGTGCCAACTACCGCACGCAACGCTTGTGTCCGCCGCGATGTTCGCGATGCCACCGGCACGTTATTGTTACCGCGCGTGCAGGTAGTGCAGTGAGTGAAGCGGATACCAAATTAAGTGGGCCTCCAACTACAAACTATGCCGCTATTTAAGGGGCCGAAGACCGATAGGTCTCCCGGCCAAGAGGAGTCAAAAAATATCGGGGAACAATTAAAAATATTGTCCCTGAATATTGAGGGAACCTCTCGTTCAAAGGTGGATTTCTTATTAAAAATACTCACTGACAGAAATATCGATATTTTGCTACTCCAGGAAACTCATATCGTAGAAACCGACTCACCACGCTTGGATATTCCCGGCTACCTTCTAGCGGCAGTGCGGGGACACCCAAAACATCGGCTTGCAACCTACATCAAGCCGGAGTTGCAGAATATCACCCGAAAAATCACTGATGGATATCACGCGATCGGAATTCAGGTTGGAAAACTCGCTGTATTTAATATCTACAAACCTCCCAATGAACTATGGCAGTCACCAGCTCTTCCTGCATACAATCACCCGGCGGTGTATGTGGGAGATTTCAACAGCCACCACTTCCTATGGGGCTACTCGACGACCGATAAAGCTGGAGAGCAGATCACGGATTGGGCGTCAGCACAGGATTGCCAACTTATTTACGATGCTAAGCAAAAGGGAACATTTTTCTCTGCGCGATGGTGACGTGAATATACGCCAGACTTGTGTTTTGTCTCTACAGCGCCGGACGGAAAACCTATGAGGGCTTCGAGAACTATATTGAACAGTTTCCCACATAGCCAACACAGGCCAGTCATGCTAAGCATAGGCATACAGATTCCGTGTATTTCCAGCAATCCGTTGCCGCGATGGAATCTAAGAAAGGCAGAATGGCGAGACTTTTCGGAATATGTTGACAGGGTTGTGGATAACATACCACCAAAGCCGAATTCCTACGACCGTTTTTCAAACCTTTTATTTATAGCCGCAAAGAAATTTATACCTAGAGGCTACAGAAAAGTGTATATTCAAACATGGAGCTCAGAAAGTGAACAGCTTCTAGCCGAATTCGAGAGGACGAATGACCCAGACACTGCCTCTGACCTTCTCCAGTCTCTGGACGACGGGCGTATGAAACGGTGGAATGAATTAATGGAGGAAATGAATTTCGAGCACTCGAGCAGAAAAGCATGGAAAACACTAAGGCGACTTGGAGCTGCAGATCAGCCAACTAAAACAATGCCCAAAGCGTCACCAAATGCTGTTGCTCAGCAACTACTCCGTAGTTCAAAAACGACAACAAGGTCTAACATAAACCACCAGGTCCAAAAATCTCTGAAGGCGGCGCGGCTAAAATGGCCGGTGAACCCCATCACTGTGGTCGCCGTTACAGCTGACGATGTAGATATCGCCCTCACTTCAACAAAAGCTGGGAAAGCAGCTGGATGTGATGGAGTTCTCCCAGACTTTCTGAAACATGCTGGACCACGGACAAAAATATGGATCGCAAAACTATTTACCGAAATTTTCAAAACTGGAGAAATACCAAATACCTGGAGAAAATCTAAAGTTATTGCGATCCTCAAACCCAACAAGCCAGCAGAGGATCCGAACAGCTACCGGCCAATCTCACTTTTAAGTACCATGTACAAACTTCTAGAGCGAGTTGTGCTCCGCAGACTTACTCCAATTTTGGAGAAAGTGGTCCCACAAGAGCAAGCTGGCTTCAGACCAGGCCGTAACTGCTGCGATCAGGTGTTAGCACTGACAACACACATTGAATCTGGTTTCCAGAAACGGCTGAAGACTGCGGCAGCGTTCATTGATCTCTCTGCGGCCTACGACACGGTGTGGCATAAAGGCCTCCTTGTTAAACTGTATGACACCATAGAGGATGGCAACACAGTACGACTCATTGAGCAACTGCTAACTGGCCGTACCTTCAGGGTTTTTCTAGGAGGGCGAAAAAGTAAAAAAATACCCCTCAATAATGGCCTTGCCCAGGGCTCAGTGCTGGCCCCATCGCTATTTAACATCAACACTCGAGACCTCCCTCACACTGAAGGCAGAAAATTTGCTTACGCAGATGACATCGCCATCACAGCTCAAGCCAAAACCCTTAAAGCAGCAGAAGATATCCTCAATTCTGACCTAAAGGCTTTGGAAGAATATTTCCTCAATTGGCGACTAAAGCCAAATGGGTCGAAAACAGTTGCGACAGCTTTTCATCTTAGCAATTCACAAGCGGATGCCAAACTCTGTGTTCAGTTTGATGGAAAAAAATATTTACCATGACCCCCACCCCCGCTATCTCGGAGTTACTTTGGACAGGAGCTTGAACTACCGGCAACACATGGAAACAGTGGGTAAAAAAACCAGGACAAGGCTTAACTTAGTTAATAAGCTAGCTGGAACTAGCTGGGGATGCGACGCCAACACGCTCAGAACAGCATCCATTGCCCTGGTTTTCTCAACGGCTGAATACTGTGCTCCAGTATGGGCTAGAAGCGCCCACACTTCCATGGTAGACGTTCAGCTTAATGCCACAATGTGAACCATCAGCGGGACTTTAAAATCTACTCCTCTCCCTTGGTTCCCCGTACTTGCAAACATAACCCCGCCAAACATCAGGCGAGAAATTGCAACACTGAGGGAATACAAGAAGGCGCTGCAAAAAAGCGCAATACCTCTACACGAAGATGTCGTCTCCCACCCGGCATGCCGCTTGAAGTCCCGAAAGCCCTTCTGGGCGGAAGGAGAGAGGCTCCTCCGACTACCTCTCACCCCAGAAGATAGGTGGAAACTTGAGTGGCAAACGGCCAACGTGGGAAATGCCCATCTCATACAGGACCCCACCGAGAGACAGCCTGGGTTCTCACTGCCTCGCAAAACCTGGTCCGCCATCAATAGGTTAAGGTGCTCCCATAGCCGCTGTGCCCACATGATGCACAGATGGGGCCTTAAAGAGTCGGCGATGTGTGAATGTGGTGCGGTGCAGACTACCGAACATGTGGTCAACGAATGCCCGCTCCATTCATTCCCCGGCGGGATTGATGAGGTTCACATGGCGACGCCTGAGGCCCTAAAATGGCTCGCAGATCTAGATGTCCCCCTCTGACCCCCCACCATACGAAAGAAGAAGAAGACCGTATATATAATAATATGATATCGTTTCCACTCTTCCGAATAGCGTGCCTATGAATTTTCTAACACATATCAATAAATCTTCCTGCAGATCCTGAATAATGTTAGAAAACGAACTCTGCATCATCGGCATAAAACAGGCAAATTGTTTTTAGATTATTCATTTTGGCGACTAATTAAATTCTTTAGATAAAGCAACTATCAGATATTGCACACAATTAACAAGAAACACATTTTATGAACCGCAGACAGTGTATTACTATGCTAATTATGCTGACTAATTTTATCATTTTCAGAAATCTTATCGCAAAACTACAATTTTACGATTTAGTAGATTCCACGCTGTCGGATTTTGAAGCCTTGAAATAATAAATTGTAATTAGGTATTAATAATGTTTCAGGAAAGGAAACTCCACTTGATGGTCCCTTGTCATTGTAAGAAACACCAACATGTCACCACCATGGAAATATCTTGTAATTTTATTAATTTCTTCGAAAATATATCATATTTGTGTACCTACAGGTTAATTAGTAGTACTTAATAAATAATAATGAAGGTTTGTGAAAACGTTAAATACCTAAATCAAACGCATTTAAAAATATTTTTTAAAGAATACAAAATGAATAAACGGCGTAATATATCTTTACGAGAGGTTTTCTGTACATGTTCAATCGGTATTTCAGTGGAAGGAGCTTCGATGAAAAAGCATAGTAATATACCCCTCCTACACCGACACATAGCCTGGATAGTGGATATAAACCGAATGTACGTCCAACTTTTGTGCACGGAATGTGTTTGCAATTTTAAAATTAAATTTATGACTCATTCGTGTTCAACTCCTCGATTGGCTTCTGTTTTACTTCCCTCCTACAACATACAACACTATCTCTTCAATGCCCAGGTAAACTCCCTCATTTTCTACTAAATACCTCCCATACAGGCGTATCCCCAAAAGGGCACAGACATCCGTTTGGAGTTCATATTTTGCTTAACCCACTAGCGCCTCTAGGCCAGGGAATAACGTAAACTTCGCATATTTGCCTCCGCAAGCAAGTGAGCGGAAGATACAGCGTGACTAAGTGAGGTTATGTTGTTAAACAACATTTTATCTTTATGGTGGCACTTTTTCACCGCCTATGGATGGAAAAAAACCTTCATTTTTACACGCGTCAGCACCCTAATCCTCTAAGCTAATATTACCACAGGTCCTGCCAGAACGGCGTGTTGGCTGTTAAACGTTTGGCACCATTTGTCCTGAGTTCTGACATTGTTCCGTATATTATATTGTATTTTAAATGTAGTTTATAATGTCTGCGTTGGCTTTTTTTGCGATGCACGCGGACGCAAAACAACATTTCCTGGCATTATCTGAAACCATCCTCCAGGCAGGAGGCCATTTTCTAATAATAACATTTACAGAAGAAAAATAAAAATAAATGTCTTCAACCCATTTATAAAATGTTTTCTTCATGCGTTGAGTATTGATACAAGAATAAATAATCACACATATTAGGTCACAAAGCAGATAAGAAAAAAATTGAGAGAATATAATATTATCAATGTCAATGATCATACGACTTTTATTTTACAAACGACAAATGCGAGAGCGAGGATTGAAAAATGCTATTTAGCTGGTGAATATTTCTCATCTAAATGTTTCATATTTTCTTTGTGGTCAGGTTCTTATCATTATATTGAAGAAACATAATCTTAGAAGCAAAAATCTGTGTGGAAGCAAATATCGTGGCCTTAGGAACTGGAAGAAAGCAGCTCGATAGCACATATAAATAAATAATGTGTCGTTTATTTGCAACATTTTCCAGAGTCTTAGATATTTAAAACGTCATTTAATCACATTCTAAAGGTTGCATAAAATGGCAATAGCCGTGTTTAGTGACTAGATCTGAAAAGCCAAGTACTTCTCGACCTTCCCCTTTATTTATTTATTTTATTTTATTAGGTACAATATTAAACTAACCAACCATCACGCCGTTTCCCCGCAGGGGTAGGCAGAGAGGACGGACCGCCAAACAACTCGGTCTTGGCACACACTCCTTGCCTCATTCACATTCATACATCATCTCATACATACTCTTCTATTGTTCTGACTCTTGACATGGCCCGACTCAAGTATCTGATTCACTTGGTCGTGCCATGTCTTCCTCGGGCGTCCCCGACTTCTGCTACCATTCACATTTGCATCGTATATTCTCCTTACACTCCTTTCTTCGCTCATTCGCTCTACATGCCCAAACCATCTAAGCGTCCCTTTCTTGATCTTACTCATTACGCTTACATCAGCCTTGCACTCTTTGCGGATATCCACATTCCTCACACGATCATACATGGTTTTACCACACATACGCCTCAGGGATCTCATTTCAACAGCATTCAATCTACTTTCATCCTTTCTTTGCCAGTTCCATGCCTCACTTCCATACATCAGGGTAGGTACCAGCACTCCATTGTGGACTGCTAACTTCGCTTCTTTTGATAATTTTTTGTTAGCGCCAACTGCGTTCAGTCCTCCATTAATGGAGTTACCTGCATTTACTCTTCTTTCAATATCTCTGTCAGCCTTCCCATCTCTCGTAAACATGCTTCCTAAATACACAAATTCATCCACCTGCTCCAAGTATTCCTCAATATTTTTACAATTCAAGGTTTTCAGTAATGTAGTTCTCACTGGGTGGCTTGCCCGTGCTGAGGCCTTCATTTTGTAATATAAAAAACTACATAATACATTTAATGAGAAAAATTATACATTTAAAATTAAAAATACATAATAATATATTTAAAATTTAAAAAAAAAAATAGAGCATTGAAAATAATCTTGTGTGTTTTATTCTTTCAAGCGGTTGAATGAATAACTACCTATCAATATTATTAAACTTATAATTTTCTTTGGTCTATGTACCCTTTTCGTGTTTTTAAGTTATAATAATTATAAAGTATTTATTTTTGTTGTGTAAATATTTATGGTTTATATAAAAGCATTTTAATATTGATTGTTTATTTTTAAATATTTTCTTTCCGTAAACAGATTTTGAATGGCTTTCCTCAATTCATACTCCCACCCCCACTCCCACAATGTGGTTAGACCACTTTAATAGATACTCGACAAAAGAAAAGGTTCCACTGAAGGTTGAATGTATCCTTAAAATAGCTTTTACTTAACAATAAATAAGAAGTAAGTACTTTTTAGTACTTTTGAATTTGGCTGGTTAGTACTTTATTTTTATTTGGAGACGAGTGGACAATTGGCTCCAAATGCGGATCGAAAAATAAGGAAATGTTTATTGAATTTTTCATTTTTTTATGAGAATTATAAGCACCAACCAGCGTTGAAGTTCTCCATCAAGCGTCAGATGAGATTGGAGTTATTTGAAAATATATACGTTAGTAAATTAACTTACCAAAGGTCTGTTCAAGAAAACTTCAAAGAATGGAAACCCGAATGAAAACGACACTATGTGGGGAGAATTTTATTGTATTGACTTGAGCATAAATAGCATAACGTCTTGTGTATTGAACATGAAAACATGATATTATTGCATTAAATATTATAAAATTTGCGATTTGAAAAATGCATTAAAATATTCGGTTACTAGGCGATTCAAGCCGGAAAAAAATGAATATTGAACACCTGACGCTGACTCATACAAACACCTGCGTTTAGAAAAGTAAACAAGTTTTTTTTGTTTGTTGATGTCACAAGAATGCTTGTTGGCGAAATTATAAATACCCAGTTAAAACAAAATATTGGGTCAGTGAAATTTCAAAAATTAACACGAGTGGATGGAACACCTTCAGTTAAAACGCGATCTGTTAATTATAATTATAAATTCCTGAGTGTCAACTGAAATCTGCAGTCGCTTCTGTTCCTCCATCACGGCACAATCATTTTAAAGATTACAACTATTTATGACGAGCTGTTTACGGTCGGCACTCTATCAGCTGAGCCAGACACATCTGTCATCATTACAATAATGGGGCATCTCCGTGTGCCGGCTCTTATAATCAAATGACCATGCTGCCGCTGATCACCTAGAAGCTGGCCAATCCCTCCTGACTACCTAGAGGCTGATGAATTCCTCCTGGCTACCGACTGAACCAGCCACAGATGCTGACAACCTAAAGGCTGACGAATACTTGCTGGCTACCGACTGAACTGCCCACTGCCGGTGATCACCTAGAGACTGGCCAATCCCTGCTCCATTGATGCTGAAAACCTAGAGGCTGATCAATTCTTCCTGGCTACCAACTGAATTAGCCATTGATGCTGAAAACCTAAAAGCCGGCCAATTCTTCCTGGCTACCAACTGAATTAGCCGTTGATGCTGAAAACCTAGAGGCTGATCAATTCTTCCTGGCTACCGACTGAATTAGCCATTGATGCTGAAGCCTAGAGGCTGGCCGATTCCTGCTGGCTACCAATTGAACTGGCCACTGCTCCAGCAGTGGCCTACGCCATTTGCTGTATCGTATGGCGCGATGATGCACAATGTGCTCCGATCTGAAATTATCGCTGAAGGATTTCCGATTGTCTCTGTTTTCTATCTGTGTATTATAACCCAGTTGTATTGAAATATATATAATTATTTCTTGTGAATTGGGTTGGCTGTAAAAAATAGGGAGTACCTATAAGCTTCACCCCTTTGTACGATCTGTATACCAGTACAATACTTGTAATTAAAATGTGAATTTTGATTCGAATCGTCTTTCTTGTATGATGGTTTGGATAGAACACCTCACGGTGTTTTACTTAAATCATTATCCAGGTTGAGGACTGATGTGTGCCGGTGTAAACATTGTTCATGGCTTGAGTTTACCCCATTCGAGATTAATGGGACAGAAAAAAATATATATTGGTTTTATAAAAAACAAATAATGTTAACAATAATATTTATGAAAACATTAATGTCGCAGGTAAACTTGCAGAATGAAAATGAGTTCTGAGATAATCGCATTTAAATGAAAAAATTCAAAACATTCTTAAATCTGGAATAAATTGTATTTATTTTATAAAAAAATAATGCACTAATTACAAAGAACGGCCTTTCTGCCATGTAAAAAAATGCAATTTAAAATCGATTCGCTGCGAGTTC
The DNA here is from genome assembly GCA_026573805.1 of Hesperophylax magnus. Taxonomy (NCBI): domain Eukaryota; kingdom Metazoa; phylum Arthropoda; class Insecta; order Trichoptera; family Limnephilidae; genus Hesperophylax; species Hesperophylax magnus. Next base: position 1,694,950 of record JAIUSX010000014.1, read on the forward strand.
ATTTATAAAAAAATACCATTTTAATACGACTACTGTCTTAATGCATTCATTAAATGACGCGCAAATGGCCAACGGTGACATCTATTGACAAAATGTGTGCTGTTAGAAAATAGTACCTATAATGGGTAATAAAGTAATAGGTAATAAAATTAGATCACCACTACTTGGACTACTAAGGCATGTTTCCTGCATACAGAAAACAATTATAATAATCATGCCTTCTGAATAAAAAAGAACAATATTACATTACATTTTTTATTCGACAACAAGTATGCTATGACTTTATACGTTATCAGAATGTACAACGTAAAATTTTCTATATTTTAACGTATTGAACGAAAAACTGCCAAATCTGACTTAATGTGTTCTGTCAGCATAACCTCTACATTATATTTTATCATTTATTAACGCACTTTCCACAGTGAAACAAAACAAAAGGTTGCATAAAAGGCTATTGATTTTCAAATGAAACACAATAAACACTTATATATATATATATTCTTATTTTGCATAAAGAGTGAAATTGGAGAGGAAAATTGAACTTCATTTTTAAAATTACATAGTTCCTACATAATTGCGTGCGCTTTTAATGAAACTAACTTTATCTTGAGAGAACCCTGTTAACAAAGCCTCGTCTATCGCATCATTCTAGGATGTATAATTTAAAGCCTCTTTCATTTTATAAAGTTCACTGAACAAATAACATTACTGTTTAGAGATACTTACAAAATGAAAATTAATTTCCAACATCTTTCTTTGAAGTTTGCACAAGCCTTATTAGTGAAAACATTAATCCAGGCAGCAACCAGTAACTTTCAGCGCATGGTAGGGCAGTTAGTCGGTTAATGGGTTGTCTATAAGTAATTACTTTGACGGGTACATTACGTCTGAATTAGCATGTGAATGGGGTTGCCCATCGATTGCAGGTATATTATCTCGGAGGAAAAGCCCACATCACAGTTCCATGGTCGGGAGAATGTCCGACCATGATTTTGCTAGGTCGTATGACTAACGACTCTCAAACTTCTTCTGACCAATTAAAAAATTAATCTAAAATATAATAATAACAAACAATCGGGCTTAAATTAAAAAAAAATACACTGCACAGAAAGGGGTTTTTGTCCTGACCAGGATTTTATCTGCCGGACCTTTTCGCTGACTTTTCTAAGCTTTTCCGGCAAATCTACTATTTTACATACACGCCTTGAGTGTAGGAAGAATAATTACTTGAAACAATTTCAAACCTTCATTTTGGATCCCTAGATACAATTACGTTCATTTTTGCAACTGAAGATGACGTTATTCACATGAAATCAGTGTCAATCGGCGTCATTGTTTTTATCATGTTACCCTACGTCTAAGTTGAAAGATTGAGTGGCTTGATTTGGTAAAGGAGTCTAAAACCATAATACTTTACATAAGTCTGCGGACGAGGTATTCAGTTCCTCATACTGCTGAATTAATACAAATATTTAAACGGCTTAAACCACAGCGATTCCAGGAAAAAAATGTTTAATAGCGCCCTTGGGGTGATTTTTCACAAAACGGTGCTGGACAAGTTATAAAATTATTATTATTATTTTTAAAAACCTCTCGGCAATCTTATAAGCCAGAGCTCGCAAGTTATGGTAGTGAAGTTGTAGAGATAAGTTTCAGTATTTAATTGAAATTCTGGGATTCGTCTATGACCAAACTAACAACTTTCCAGCAACGAGTTGAACGAACGAACTGGGTAACGAAGAGACACAATAACAACACCGCGAAAACTCACCATTTCAAATCCTACGTTATTTATTTTTAATAACTTAATTGCATATTGTTTATAAAGCATAAAACGAACACCAATATTACGATATTTCCAAATTATTTCACCGCGGCGAGACTCGATCAGTCGGTGGCAGATCAGTCGGTGGCAGATGAGTCAGTGGCAGATCAGTCGTTGGCAGATGAGTCAGTGGCAGATCAGTCGTTGGCAGATGAGTCAGTGGCAGATCAGTCGGTGGCAGATGAGTCAGTGGCAGATCAGTCGGTGGCAGATCAGTCAGTGGCAGATCAGTCGGTGGCAGATGAGTCAGTGGCAGATCAGTCGTTGGAAGATGAGTCAGTGGCAGATCAGTCGGTGGCAGATGAGTCAGTGGCAGATCAGTCGTTGGCAGATGAGTCAGTGGCAGATCAGTCGTTGGCAGATGAGTCAGTGGCAGATCAGTCGGTGGCAGATGAGTCAGTGGCAGATCAGTCGTTGGCAGATGAGTCAGTGGCAAATCAGTCGTTGGCAGATGAGTAAGTGGCAGATCAGTCGGTGGCAGATGAGTCAGTGGCAGATCAGTTGGTGGCAGATGAGTCAGTGGCAGTTCAGTCGGTGGCAGATCGGCAGGTGGTTTAAATAATCTGGAGGTATTTTACGCATGAAATAAATCGTTTCGCTACTATTGCTAAACTGCATGATAATTAAAAATGTTAATCGGTTTGCTTGATGTATCGAAGAAGCCGATTATAAGCTTCACAATTCTGGGAATTTAAACATGTATGTAATTATTTGATGAATGTTATAAAATTATGACAGTACATTGTAATAATTTTAATTAATACGATATAATTTGGTTGACAACTAGAGGTGGGTCCTATGAGTATTTCGTTACTGGGTACAATGAGTACAGGTACAGAAAAATACCGGTGATAAAATACTCAAAAGTATTTAATACCGAAATGAGGATTGATTCAGAATACGTAATTCTAATCATAAATTCTGCCCACATATTCCCCACAATTATTCTACGTGAGCTTGATTTCCCCTTTTATTATTTAAATCCATAGGGGGGGGGGGGTTGTTAGAGAATTTCTGTAAAACATAATTCCCCACAAAAAAAAATCAAAATGAGTGCTCCCCACAAAATATTTGAAATCCGTGAGGGGGGGTTGTTACAGAACTTCACTGAAAAAAAATTAAAAATACTAAGAATACCCATCAACAATACCCATCAAAAATACCCATCAAAAATACCTATCAAAAATACCTACTAAAAATACCCATCAAAAATACCTATTAAAAATACCTGGTAAAAGTACCTATTAAAAATATTTAGTCCCGATATAAAATACTCATGAGTATTTTGGAACCAGGTATTTTGGATATCACAAGTGTCACAAGTACAAAGTATCGCATGGAAATACCCGGTACTTTTACTGGGTACGATAAATAAGCCTCACCTCTATTGACAACTCAAGCAGGTCGATTTTCTCAAAAATGAAGAGTTTTTTTAATACAATCCAGAAGTAATAATCACTATGTCCATATGCGTTGTTTTTTAAAATGTCGTACCAAACCTTGTTTCAGTTCGAAAGATATTTTGGTTCTAAATATTTGTGACATGATAAAATGCAGTTTTTAAAATAACATTCATTAACATTACACTTTTTACACTATAATACACAGAAGGCAAGTTTTTACTTAAATAGGTAAAAGCAATATAGAACTATTTGTTTGTGTTTTAGATGGTTAAACGACAATATTATTATTTGTAATAAGCATTTACTTTGTGGCTCGTCATAATTTATATCTTTTATTGTAAAGAATATTATTATAAAGTAGCCGTACCCCGCCATGCGTTTGTGGCTCAGTCTATCTGTGTAGATAGAGAAAAAATCGCGCGTGCTGCGTTTACGTCCAACAAATGCCGCTGTTTTTGTAAAACATTATATTTTTCCAACAGATGGTGCTGTTTTTTTTTTTTTTTTTTTTAATTAAAAAGTCTATTCAACAGATGGCGATGTTTTACAAAAAGCCTTTTTACCTAACACAGGTGACATCTATATGATGTTGGTATATAATAACACAACCGTATTCGAATGCAACGGAGATTTAAAATTTAAAAGCCATCGGTAAAGAACTTTCGGAGAGTTAAGACTTTTAACAAAAGAACATTTACATTTTTATTTATTGAGAAGATAGATTTTAATATTGTTATTTGGTGCAGTTATTAATATCCAGTTAAAATAGTTTTAAAGTTATAGAGTTAATCACAGGTGGCGGTGCTTGCACTATTGGGACTAACGACTAATTCGGATTGGTTCGGACCCGAGAATAGCCGAGGACAGGTCGAGAGCTCATTTGTATTTCTTGTGTCCGCGTCCGCCAGAATAACTTATAGACTCAATCAGAACGGACGTGTGTCCAGTAAGACTTTTATTATTATTATTGATTTATTTAGGAAATAAACAGTCGTATATTTAAGGATAAACAATAAGTAGTATGGGTGTTTTATAAATTCAATAGATCAATTAAAGTTAGATATTGGAGATTCTACGAATAATTATCTATTTGTTATCTATTTATTCGAGACTTCCGTACTCAAGTATGTATATTTAATACAAGTATGTATATTTAACACAGTCAACCCAGACATTACAAATATTGAGCAAAAATCAAAAATAAATTCTAAAATTCTATAATTCCTTAACAACTCCATGCCCTCGACAGTTTCCATCCTTTGTGCTGTCACAAGCCGTCAGAAAAAATAAAATTTCACGCCCAATGTTTACCAGATATTTCGCTGACAGACCTGACAAATTCACTTGCGATATTTACTGCGTACGTAAATCTTTTGTGTATTTTGTCTACGTGTTGCGAATTTCATCACTGTCAAGTTTTTTTTATCAGTCTTTGCGTTGTTGACTAATAAAATTAGAAATTAAATATTTAACATTTGTAATTATCAATTTACTTATAGGTGGTACACATTAGAAAAACAAAAGAAGCAAAGGTAATTCAAGTACATGTATAGTGTCGATTGATAATGATTGCCCTAACCACTGAGCTACAGCGGTAATATTCAAACTCGCCATGACTCAATCAATGCAATTCCGACGTCCCGCTGGGGACATTAAAACTTTACTTACTATTCACGCTCGTTTTATAGTAAGTTTGAATAACTTCTGCGATGAATATTTTTTCTCTAATATGAAAACAGGAAGTTTTTTTAAATCTCTTGCTTGGTAGTTTGAACGTAAAATTCGTTTCAAAGAGAGATAATTTTCACAGAAATGAAGAAGCAGAAAGTTGGAAATGTGGCTGGGAACATAGTTTGGGAAGGATGTATCTGCTCGCCGTGGCTATGTGTTGAGGTATCGAGGGAGGCTGTCAGGATTTAGAGTACAAACAGGAACTACCCACTACTTCACATCAAAGTAGCCATGATACGAGCGCTAAGCAGAGTAGGGTGGAACCCTATTGTTGATTTTAGTAAAGCATGATAATTTTTTGATGGCAATACAATATTTCAGTTCAACACAATATTTCAGTTAAGTACAATATTTCAGTTCAGTGCAATATTTCAGTTCAATACAATATCTCAGTTGAATACAATATTTTAGTACAATACAATATTTCAGTTGGATGCATTATTTCAGTTCAATACAATACTTCAGTTCAATACATTATTTATTTCAACACAACATTTCAGTTAAATACAATATTTCAGTTCAATACAATATTTCAGTTCAATACAATATTTTAGTTCAATACAATATTCCAGTTCAATACAATATTTCAGGTCAATAGAATAGTTTAGAATTCAATATTTAGTGTGAGCTTATGACTAACATAGCAAAAACTTGGAAAGTGCGCGTTAGCATTCAGGGGTATTTTGACAAAATAATAACAAATTTCAACAACGAAAGAAAGCATTTTAACCAACTCTTACCCAGATCAAGCTCAAGCGATCCCATCAACAGGAGATCAGCCTTCACTACCCAACCCTCAGAGTGAAGGAAATCAGAGAAGCAAATAGGTGTGAGTTACGCTGAGGAAATAGAACAGCATGAGAGAGACGAGGGTTGTTTTATGGTTGGTGATTGGCAGATACTTGCATCCCAGTTCAGCTGTTAACTTTAAAAACTAGTAAACAACCCGAAGCACAGTAGGGATTTTTTGCTAAAATATTTTAATGTTGATCGAATACTAAAAATAAAAAAACCATTAAACTTAGTTGTGAAGTTGAAGTTGTTGACCAGAGTTAGAGAACGTATTTTTACTTATGTCTATTATAATCTATTACATATCTACTACAAAAACAGTTGAACCTAAATAATTTTACTTGTAATTAATTATATTCACTATGTATCCCCGTCTTTCCAATGAAATGTCTTTGAATTAGTAATATTATTATTACTATGTATTGCTATCTGTTCAACTGGCGACTTTCTTTAAAATAATTAAATTTAGCAGAAGTTGATGAATATCGAATAGTGAATAAAACGCGACCCATTAATTAAATTATAGTGATTAAAATATATTTTTTTGTATTTTTCCTGAACCGTAAAATGCAATCTCCTTTTGACAAACTTTATGCAAGAACTTCTGTTCCATTAGATCAAGTAATAACGATGATTGTTCTTAGGAAAACAAGACGTATAACTTATTTATGTGATTTGGTGTATCGTTAGTAAATTTCTTCTTTATTTTAGTTATTAATATCATTTTTGTACATCGAAGTTTACTAATATCTAAATTATTCTTAATTACACACATACATTATTTCATTTTATTGCATTTTCAATCCAGCTTGAATCTATCAACTGTTGCAAACTTTGTGGTTTCCGGCAGCGCTTTATAATATTATATTCCATTGCATATAAACTAAGTCGTGTATTGGCTTTGTCCTTTTTTGGAAACCTAATTTCATTGCACGTTCTTGTTTGTGAACGTCCTTGTTGTCCATAATTTTCCTTAAAAAGTATTTTGGTTATCGTTTGTTTTATTATTTTAACATGTTAGTTACAATTTAGCTCCTTTAACATGTTAGTTACCTTTGAAAATCTATTATTAAGTATTATTCTCATTGCTATATTTCGGAGAATTTGCTATTTATTTTGTTCCCTGTCAATCATTGATGTATTATACTAGATTAGCCCTGTCTAGTTAAATTCATTTTAAAAATAACGCCACGTGGCGTACGTCACAAATATGGAGATGAACTTAACAACCCAACTGTGTTTAAACTCCTTGTACAAGCGTTCAAACTCGTAAGTGAAACCACGGAGAATTTGTTGTCAGAGGTGTTGTAATATGGACATAATACAAATATAAATATTTGGAACTTGGTTATTTTTGTGATTGAAAAAATGAACTTGCCCAGCATAGCTGAGAAGCAAAATAGACCAACAAAAGGTAAAACGCAATGCACAGTGCCAATTTCGCATTGCGACATTATGCGTGGGCCTTTTAATAAATGTGCATGTGAACCAAACCAAAATTGTGTTGGGGTTATTTTTAAATGAATATGCCGTGTCTAGTCTAATTTAGTCTATGCTGTCAATACATAAGAAAAAAAATTGTTGAGCAGTAGTTAAAAATTTGGAGCAATAATGGAGTTTTAAATAGTAATTATAGTTTTTTCTGGTTTTTGTAACGATTTCTTCCCAAAAAAAGAAACCTCCTCTCCAATTTTTTTGGCTAATAAGATATTATTGTTTACATAATATCCAAAGAATCGAGTTGACCATAACACAGTGCTTTTTTAACGTGTCCAAAGGGCGCAGATTTATAACGAAGCGTGGATTATTATTGCACAGCCCTTATGACCCGCTCCCGGGTCTGCGGTGGTTGCTTGGTTACTTGGTTGCCTGCTCCAAGCAGAGCATGTATTGTAGTTGGTAGTAGGCGGCGGGGGCCGGCCGTGCGGGTAGCAGAAGCGCAGTGGCCTATGACTCGCAGTAAACCCTTCACTTGCAGTTAGCTGCATCCAAGTGAAACGGCAGATTTATGACGCGGATTTACCGTTGCCGTTATCCTTTCCACTGGGGCTATAATCCTGGTGCCTGCCTGCGAGGGAATTCGGCAAATTTTTAATGGAATAACGCCTCAGATAAAAAATAGGTATATAATTAATTATTATTCTTCATTTGAAATGTATTTTTGGCTTACAAATTAAATTTTGTTTTTCATTTTACTAAAAAAATTCTTTTCAAAAGATAAATTTCGGATCATTTCTAAAATTGACCAATGTTTGTTTTTGAAAGACGGCCTTCGTGGTCGAGGGGTAAGGCATTCGACTAGCAATGAAGGTTGCGGTGTGGAAAACACTCTCACAATCGCCCTGGTGAAATGGTTTGGTGACCAGATCTGAACAGCCAGGTACTCCCCCACCTTTCATTTCTCAATCTCCTTCCCCTCCCTACTACCTTCAGCCTCACAATATACCCCAATTGGGGATGCAATGTCAATGCATAGATTGCATAGTCTCACTTCCTCGGTTGGGACGGTTGGGACGGTTGGGAGCAGTTGGGGGTCTTTTGCGGTATTCACATAAAAACGAAGTGTGCTTATTTTCTGTAGCTGTACGGCTTCATAGAAACCTGTTTTTGTAGTAGTTATGTTATAGATCATAATAAATTATTTTACAGAAGTAAAAATACGTTCACGAACTTTTCTCTATGCATTCAGAATCGAAAAATTGCTTTAAAGGGCCTTACCATGTTTCGTGACCAGATCTGAATAGCTAGATATTTCCCCACCTTCCTCTTCCTCATCTATTTCCCCTTTCCATTACCTCCCAACACACCTAATTGGGGATGACATCGTCTCACTGGCTCCAGACGGTTGGGAGCAGTTGGGACTCTTGTGCGATATTCACATAAACAATAAATCCATCCAAAATTGTATCTATGCTATCAAATGCAACCAAAATATGTTTTTTTATTATTATTTATTTACTTATTTTTATTATTTTTGTCAAAAGAAGTTGCGTTGGTCTAAATGTTCTAGACAAAAAAGCAGTACAATTTGAATATCGCCAGAGCTCACTGGTCGAGGGTCTTTTAAACTGATCTCCTACTTTAAAACTGAATGTAAAAGCTTACATTCCTAAATGTGTTTGTGTTTTTATTGTGTCTCAACATCTAAACATTAAAATATTTCACATTCATTGAGAAACTACGAGCTGTGTACATTGTATTGTATTATACTATTCATTGGGTATTATCTTTCTGGCTAACTTCCCAAACTTCTGAGAGAATGCAAACAAGGGGCTCTCTACCTAGGCTTGTCAACAATTTAAAATGTAATCTACTGTATTATATGAACAGTGGGTGGAATAAACTAACCTAACTTTGTATTTCGGCAATGAGGTTTATGTCAAAAGTTTTGCTTCACTAACATCTGGTAAAATCATAAAACCGTTAAATTATCTTACAAGGCAGCGTAAGTTAGAGTTTTTTCAATTGCTTGTATTCTTTAAGATAGGCTTACACTGAATAATATTTAAAGTGTGATACATTATACAACTCAATTTTTAATTTTACTCGTGAATAGTAATAGAGAACGTACATTGTGCTTCTTATCTCAGTGAAAACAAGTTACGTTTTTTAGTGGCATCCGCTATATTAAGTTTGCATGAAGTATATGAGCAAATAAAAATAATAAACGATTGCAGTTTTCCAAAATATTCATAATATTAAGTGATTTGGTTAAAAACAGTTTTTGAATAGGTTTTGTAATTTACTAGTTCATTCTCTCTAAAGAGGGGCGGTTTACCTGAATGACAATCTCTTGCTTAGACCAATTGCAATCTGTAATGCACAGACGGCAATGAAGGCATGCTGAGTTTTACAGGTAGATGTTGTGATGCAGTTACGTAGAAGTGCTTGATTTACACACTGCTAATCAAGTACTTATTTATTTTTCCTTTCGCGTAGTTGTCTATGGTTTTTTTAGGCGAGCAACACTCTTGATAGCAGAAGCGGATTGCGTCACTCTCACTGGGAAACAGGATGGGCGGTCTTGTTTTCAGAGTACAGTCGTTGTTTTTATAGTGGTGGTAGATTGAAACCTATGTGAGTTAAATTATTGTATTTAACTCGGTTTGGCGGTAACCCGTGGTTGTGTTGGGCAAGTTTCGCGGACCATACAGGTCGTGATGTACGTGCATTTTTAATTACGGAGTTGGAGAGAAGGCAACGCGAACGACCGCCACACGCTTTATAAAGTAATGACAGTTATTGAGTCAATCGTGGGAAAACGGTGCCATAAAACGTACATAATCTAATCCCGCCAGCGGAGCCGGATGGTAAAGATTGTTATTTACACTCTCCGCGTACTATGCATGACATATGCTGTTCTCTTGGGAGAATCCCGTTACTCATCATAACATAACCTCTTCTGTGGGTACGATTATCCCTTGGGCCGGGTATCATATCCCTGGCTGGACCTGGAGCGTTCACCAGCCGAATCTTTCGTCTACGATTGTCCCTTGGGTCGGACATCGTCTGCCGGTTAAACAATGGCCGTTCACCAGTGGAACCGTCTTCTTCAGGATGTTCACAGGCAGTTGGACTACTCATCATCTAGCGGGATTCCATCACGCAGTCCATTGGCTGCTGGACCAGACGCCACTATCCGTGATGTGCTATATATTCAAGCTCTGCATATTCATTAGTCAGGTAGCTTCCTAGGCCGGTCACGCAAAGGGGTGAGTCATGAATTGTATTGCATTGTCTTGTAAAAAGTGTATAATTTTCAAGTTGTACCCAGTCGTACTGAATACATAGAATTGTTGTTTATATAAGAAACTGGCTGGCTTGTTGATTTAATAATAGCACCCAGCTTCCCATCGTAACAAGGAGATAGCAGAATTGATACCCTGTGTACGAAAAACACACTTGATGTTGGCTTTGTGAAAACAGATCTTTTTTAAACTGCTTTTGTGTTAGTCGGCTCACTCTCGTGAGGTGTCACATAAAAATAAATAACTAATATATTAATTATTTACATAAATGATATAATTAAAACCATAATACAATGCGAAATTAGATTATTTGCAGACGATACATTAATCTACATTTCATGTGAAGAGTACAAAGATGCAATCAACAAATTAAATGAAGACCTACAAAATATTGTGAAATGGCTGAAATTAAACAAATTAAAACAAAATGTAAACAAAACAAAATATATGGAAATAGTCAACAAAAAGCATAACACAGAGTTAAAAATGACAGTTAATAATGAAAAAATTGAAAAAGTAAATGAAATTAAGTACCTGGGTGTAATACTCGATTCAAAACTCACTTTTACAGCAAATTTTGAATTTGTGCTAAAGAAGGTATCAAAAAAGTCAATTTTCTTAGAAGATTAAGAAATAAACTAAATGGAAACACTACAGAGCTCATTTATAAAACTATAGTTGCTCCATATTTAGATTATTGCTCTACTATGTTATATTTGACCAATGAAGGAAATTTGAACAAACTAGATGTTATACAGAATAGAGCTTTGAGATGTATACTGGGAAAATGCAAATACGCAAGCATTAATCAAATGAGAGAGCAACTAAATTGGATTCCAATAGATAGAGACTGTTATTTAATGTGTTAATTTTTGTGTATAAAGTCATGAACAACCAAATGCCAAAATATTTTAAGGATGAAATTGTTTTTAATAGAGATGTTCATAATTACGAAACCAGAAATGTAAATAGAATTGGATTGCCACATTTGAAGAAATCAAAATAACAGAACTACCTAATGTACAAAGGACTTAAGATGTATGATGAAATACCTGAAAGTCTGAAGAATGAAGGTATTTAAAAAGAAATGTTATGTTTATTATAAAAATATTTAAAGTTACAAAATGAAATATTATCTTGTTTATATTCAAATGTTGTATAACTCAATAAATAATTTTTTTTTTTTTTAAATCCAAAATATCGCACACCTCCTATGTAAATAATATAATCTATAGTTGAACACCAGCACTGTAAGCTTTGTTACTACGTGCCAGAGCTTATAACTGATTGATTTCACATCGCACTCGTCCCTTTGCAAAACGTTGACGTGCATTAAACGTCACGTTTGATGAATAATATAAAATCACCTTTGAGCTCCAATCAAAATATTTGCTAGGCTTTTTCCATTTCATGCAAACTACAACAGCATACGAAATCGTGGCTCTTCCATTTCATGCAAACTACAACAGCATACGAAATCGTGGCTCTTCCATTTCATGCAAACTACAACAGCATACGAAATCGTGGCTCTTCCATTTCATGCAAACTACAACAGCATACGAAATCGTGGCTCTTCCATTTCATGCAAACTACAACAGCATACGAAATCGTGACGATTTTTCTTCTTTATTTTAGTTTCACAAAGAAAAAAAATAAACAATATTTGGGTGGTTGTAATGCTGAACCTTTAGAATAATAACGACAAATATTTTTTATCATCGAAAAAGATACCTAACTTTACTAATAAATCTAAACGAAACATGAAACAGAACAAAACACAAAAAATAAAACGATAATGATATATACATTGATGGGTACCTTATAACCTTCAAAAGATAAAGAAAAGTTGTTATAATAAAAGTAGAAAGATATGTTTGTAAGAAAAATACTAGGAAAAATCTTTGAATGCCATACACAAACAAAATCTTTTCAGGAGTTGTAGGAGTTTGGAGTTCTTAGAGAAATTGCAAGCCCAAGGCTTCTGCCCTGGAATATTTTCTACGAAAGTTCTGTTTTCGTCTTCCGACTAGTTCATCTTGTACGATTGAGAAATTAATATTTATCTTTTATTAAAACATGTCGATCATGTCGGTGTTACGGGGTGCCGAGATGCATCAAGACGACTAATCTGCTAAATAGTTGGGATGGACGATGGAGGACGATGGAGCATTAGGAAGTTTATTAGTTAGGATGACAGGAAGTTGTGGAGCACAATAACGCATTGTTGGTACAATGAACAGGAGACAACAGGAGGTCAGCAGGAGTAGCGATTTGTTATTCGAATACTGGATACTATTCGAATAGTCGGATATCTTGGCACCTTCAAATCACATTAAACAACTATACATATCTAAGAAATGCATCATGTTGATGATCAGTTGTTATATTGTATTTGTATGCTTTTCTTGCAAGAATTCAGTTTGTATACGGACAAAACTGTTGATTCAAATTCATATTGCACGGGTGCAAACAAATAATTCATCTTAAAATTTTAAAGCATAACTTCCGAAAGGGTTATTTTTTTACCTAAAATAATTAAAATAGCGACATGTATGAAAGAGCAGGGTGTGAGTTATTTTATGTTTAACTTTAAGGTCTTAATATTACTGACAAATATTCACAAACAAAAAAGCTACACTTTTTTAGTGTTTTATTTTATTTATTATTGATAATATAATATGTAGCGAAGCTATGTTAATACCTAGTTACACATATGTTACAATATGTAGTAAAGCTATGGCCACCAATGTGCTATTCTTTCATCTAATCAAAACACGTTTCGTCTTATTCTCTAAGGCATTATCTGATCGCGCCATGATAAAAGAAAACAACATTTCTTTGCTCCGAGTCAGAAATAAAACTAACAACGCCGAGGGTCTTTTTATCAGATCTCCAAATATTTTAATAAGAAATACCCACATTAAAATCATACCGTTCTATAAAAAAAAGGAATGAAACATACAATTATAATTAATATCAATGTTAATCATTCTTATTTATTGTTTTGGTGTTTAATTCGTAGAATTCCATTTATTTTTTTATTAAAATTTATCATTATTAAAATGGCCTCAAAAGCCGAAACAGCTGTCACATTAAAAACTGTAAAAATAACAGAAATACTTGCAGAACTTAATAATTATTATAACATTATTAAATTTGATTTATTTTAAATTTATTCAAAAAATTAATTATTCTTGACGTGAGCCTGGAAAACTATTTTTTTAAATGTGAATACTAATCAGACCCGGTCACCAAACACAGCTAAAGCCATTCGAATAAGTTATTAACACTACAATCAAAGTCCGTGGTGTGAAGTCCGTGTGTGATGATAAAGTGTTTTCATTGCTCGGAAAACATTTACTAGTAAAAGTCAAGGATAAAATTTCATTTGTAAATACGTGCAAAATACTTAATATCGATTATTATAAATAAAACATGTTTTCCGCAAGAAAATGCAAGGCCGACTAGATTGAAGGTCTAGTCGCGCAACAGCCAGACAATGAAGTCAGTGCTGTCGCTGAGTAAACTAGTTAGAAAAAAAAACAGTCAGCAGTAACACGAGGAAAATACGACAAACTATCATTGCTCTATTATGGAACGGCACTGACTTGATCAGTTGACACTTCAAAATACATCATGCCCCCAGGCTTGTACTCTCGTCGGCCTTGAGAAAATCAGACAGCAAAAGTTGCATCACCCAAGTACAATAAGGACAACCTACTAACCGACTAACCTAATAACTCATTCAGCGCCCCGTACTCGTCTTAGGGAAAGCGAGTACGTGTATCTTGTCATCTCAGTCACACCCGTGATGGGGAATGTAGCATTTGACACGACTCATGAATACAAAATAGCCGCCCGGTCCCATACTTTATTTCGTTCATGCATGTCATCTTAATTTTGTGAGACAAGTCTTGATGTATTCTAACGTCATAACTCATAACTATTAGGCCAGCGCCACACTTGACGGAAATTCCGTCGCGGATCTTTCGCGACGGAACGCCAATACATGTAATTGCATATAAATTACAAATAGCGGGCACACTACGCGGAAGATCGGTCGTTCCGTCGCGGACGATCGGCCACTCCGTGCGCGCCGACTCTCGCGCCTGCTCCGTCCTCCGCGCACCGATCTTCCGTCGGCGGAAGATCGGCAACGTCGCATTCCAAGTATTTGTATGTATCGCGCCACATTCGGCGGATAAGACGCGGCGACGACGAACACACAGGATGTTCGACACTGAACGATTTATTATCGAAGTGCAAAATAGAGTTTGCCTTTTGGACTCTAGAGATATAGCCGTTCTAAGTTTTTTATTTTGCTTGGTAATATAGTCCTTCGTTAAATTCAGCAATACATGAAATGATTGTATGGACATTCGATAATATTCGAATTTTTTATCTGGATAATGTCTTAGTTGCATATACAAGGTATGAAATTGCCCAATTTCTAGTCGAAGAGTATTTATGGGATGAACCCAATATTTACGATTTCTTTTTCTTTCTTCTTCTAATGCCTCATAAATAGCTATCACTTCTATCGGATCCATTACGACCACTCCGTATAAGCGTTGGCAGTCGACTGATAATCCGCCACTGAATATTCAGTGTGGCTGCAACGTATGGTAACGGATTGACTCCCGCGGAAGTTACGCGACGGAATTTCCGTCAAGTGTGGCGCTGGCCTTAAAGTGGTGCCCTATTAAAAATAAGAATTAAATCCTAAATATTTCGTGAACTTTCAAATCAAAAATGTAGATTTTATTATTTTCTGTCTGTTGACAGACGTTATATTTATTGTGTCATACATTTATAATAATGATAACTGACTCTCGTGTTTTATGAGAATCGGTTAAAAAATAACAGTTTATTGAGCATTAATATCGGTTGGAGTTTATGGAACATTATCCCCGCGGGAGTGCAGTTTCCTGCAAATATTTAGAATGGGAGGATTTTATAGAGGGTTGGGATATGTCCTGCCAGGAACATAAATATATTTGAAGGTTAATTATACATACATTTTTATGAAGACACATTATCATAGAGGATTTTTTTTCATATTATTCTCGAGGTAAAATGTGACGAACAAGGACTTGGACCTATTATAACCTTTTCGGGTTTTGTTTCAAATTGAGATAATTTAGATTAGGGCTAGTTGAAACTAGACATATAATTTGGTTGATTGAACATTCTTCTTGAAATGCTACGACTTATGCGTGCCTAAAAACTTCAAAGTCTAGACTAGCCGTCACCATGTTTTTTATAAGATTCCACACGACAGAGAAGATGTTCTAGCACAGAATATGTTCTTCCTAGAATTAAAATTAAAAAACTTTTTCACTTTGTTCCACTTATTTATTATTACCAGGACCGGTTTCATCCTACTACGGACATTTTCAGACTGGTAGTTGAAACTCTTATGCTACTGATTTTATACAAACTTAGGCAGGGGTACACAACATTGTTTATATATAATGAATGATTCTATTTTGTTAATTTGAGGTAGGTATTATGAGTTATTTTGTTAATTTAGGGTACATTAGGTAATTATAAAGTTTATTTTTATAAATTATGAATGATGTTACAAAGCAAGTACATATTTATAGATCATATGAATATAAAAGAATTTATATAATTAAAAAGGTTTGTGATTTCTGATATTTTATTTTTGTAATGTTGGGATATTCCCTCCTTGTTGCTTAGGGCTTATTGTCAAATATTGATAGCAATTAAGTCATTGTTATTATTAGGGTTCCCCACATATTTGGGTTATTACATCTTTAAATTACATACTTAAATTATACCACTGCTCTCTGAAGTAAAATTATTCTAAGTGAATTATAATGGGTAAATTAATGGTGATTGAGCATTATGTTCTAACTGTTTATTCATAACATATTTACGATCTATTTTCTTCGTTAAGCGATTGATTTCTAGTGACTCTAATCTGTCTAATTTTTGTCCTTTGTTGCAAACATGAAGGATTTTTACATCTCTATCTTTGTCAAAAGTATGTTGGTTTTCTAGTAGATGCAAGGCAACGTTCGATAAATCTCCTTTTTGATTAACCCAACTAGCGAAATGTTCTTTTATACGGGTTGATACTGCTCTTCCTGTTTGTCCTACGTAATACGCGGGGCAATTCCCCTAAATATGCAATATATGCAATTCCCCAAAATGCAATCAATATATGCAATTCCCCAAAATGCAATCAATATGCAATTCCCCAAATATGCAATTCCCCTAATAATGTACCCTAAATTAACAAAATAACTCATAATACCTACCTCAAATTAACAAAATAGAATCATTCATTATATATAAACAATGTTGTGTACCCCTGCCTAAGTTTGTATAAAATCAGTAGCATAAGAGTTTCAACTACCAGTCTGAAAATGTCCGTAGTAGGATGAAACCGGTCCTGGTAATAATAAATAAGTGGAACAAAGTGAAAAAGTTTTTTAATTTTAATTCTATTACAATGGAATTCCACCACGAATTAACAGTGCAAAAACTAGGCTCATTAAAAGCAGCAAACACAGCAACACTGAAGAGACTATACAAGAAACTCAATCTGAAGCGACGGATGGCGACACAACACCTTTGGTTCAATCGTGAGTGTAAAAAACGAGGACTTTTACCAAAATACATCAACATCAAAACGAACACGAATAGCAGAGCAGCCACACTTGCAGTTGCAGCAGCCCAGAGGACTTGGACCACACAGGAGATGAAGAAGTGGTACAGCATCCGGGATAATGTCAGTACGTACTTATTTTACATACACACTGCTCTCACATCAAAATTACATCCAATAGAATTTGATTGCCTTTTTAACGAAACTACCCTTATGGTAAATAATAAAATACATGCAACATATCAGAAACAAATCGAAAAATTAAAGTATTGGACACAAAAACAATTAAAATCACCGACAAATGTTAATATAGAATTACCTCAAACAACTTTTTACGAAAAAGTAGTAAACACGTCCAAGGTACAGTTTAATGTAGATGAAATAAAAATGCTAGATAAAGGATTAAAACATTGCCCTGACTTACCAATTCACATAAAAGATTACGAGAATTTTGCATTAGACGTAGACATTGCAATTCCATCAGATTACGGTAAAAAATATTTATGTTCAAAAATAATAAAAAACGCTATAACTAATAGTAAGTTTTCAAGCGAAGCTCGTACAATAAAATCAATTAAAAATAAAATTAAAGAAAATAACTTAATTATTTCAAAAGCTGATAAGGGGAATAGCACTGTAATTCTACCAAAAAATATTTATATTGAAAAAGTCCAAAATGTGCTGGACTCTAGTGATGTTATTCTATTAAAAAAGGATCCCACCCCAAAATTTACCGCAGAAATAAATTCAATTCTTAGTACATGCCAAACACTCATTAAAGATAAATTCCAAAAATCCAACCTCACTGTCATGAACCCTCAATGTCCGCGGCTATATGGACAACCTAAAGTTCACAAATTAGATATACCAGTGAGACCAGTCGTAGGATATAACTCAGCACCAGCCTATAAGTTAGCAAAATACGCAAATAGAATCATTAAAAACACTTTAAATTTCAAACCAAAATATGGAATAAAAAATTCTTTGCAATTAATAGACCTCATCAAGGATATACATATACCAAACAACGCCTCTCTGGTGTCATTTGATGTTGTTAGTCTATTTACAAGCGTACCCACAGATGAATTAAAAATAATAATCAATAATTACATGGAGAAAATCAATTTAAATATAATAAAAAAGAGAGAAATTAATCAAGTAATAAATACGTGCATTGAACAAAACTATTTTAGATTCGATAATAAATTCTATTTACAATCAAAAGGGTTGGCCATGGGCAGTCCTATCTCACCAATATTAGCAGAGTTCATGATGGACCACTTGGAAGAAACCATCGAAAAGTTAAAATCATTTAAAAATGTTATTTTCTATCGGAGATATGTAGACGACATTTTGATCATATGGACCGGTACGCAGAGACAACTAGATATCTTCATCAAAGAAATAAATCAAATCAATAAGTCAATTCAATTCACGATGGAGATAGGAGGAGATAAAATCAACTTTTTAGATATAGGAATGAATATAGTTAATAACAGATTAGAATTTTCGATATACAGGAAACCGACATATAGCGATAATATTATTCACAGCTCCTCAAGACACCACATTTCACATAAATTGTCGGTATTCCATTCTTTAATCCATAGACTATTACATGTACCACTAAACGACATAAATTACAATAATGAATTAAAAGTTATCAAAACTATTGCAGAAAATAATGGTTACGATAGCATAATGATTGATAATCTTATAAAGAAGAAGAATAAAAAACTCACCGTAGCTTCAATTACATATGGCCTTACGCCGGATAAGGAAATAGAAACAAAACAATGGACTAAAATACCGTACCTTGGCAAAATATCAAATAAAATATCAAAATTAATAGACAGTGATAAAAAATGTAAGACAGCCTTTTATAATGTAAATTCTTTGGGTAAAATATTTATAAACAATAAAGATAAAAGAGGTAATCTGGAAAACTCTGGAGTCTACCAGGTGAACTGCTCGAATTGCCCCGCGTATTACGTAGGACAAACAGGAAGAGCAGTATCAACCCGTATAAAAGAACATTTCGCTAGTTGGGTTAATCAAAAAGGAGATTTATCGAACGTTGCCTTGCATCTACTAGAAAACCAACATACTTTTGACAAAGATAGAGATGTAAAAATCCTTCATGTTTGCAACAAAGGACAAAAATTAGACAGATTAGAGTCACTAGAAATCAATCGCTTAACGAAGAAAATAGATCGTAAATATGTTATGAATAAACAGTTAGAACATAATGCTCAATCACCATTAATTTACCCATTATAATTCACTTAGAATAATTTTACTTCAGAGAGCAGTGGTATAATTTAAGTATGTAATTTAAAGATGTAATAACCCAAATATGTGGGGAACCCTAATAATAACAATGACTTAATTGCTATCAATATTTGACAATAAGCCCTAAGCAACAAGGAGGGAATATCCCAACATTACAAAAATAAAATATCAGAAATCACAAACCTTTTTAATTATATAAATTCTTTTATATTCATATGATCTATAAATATGTACTTGCTTTGTAACATCATTCATAATTTATAAAAATAAACTTTATAATTACCTAATGTACCCTAAATTAACAAAATAACTCATAATACCTACCTCAAATTAACAAAATAGAATCATTCATTATATATAAACAATGTTGTGTACCCCTGCCTAAGTTTGTATAAAATCAGTAGCATAAGAGTTTCAACTACCAGTCTGAAAATGTCCGTAGTAGGATGAAACCGGTCCTGGTAATAATAAATAAGTGGAACAAAGTGAAAAAGTTTTTTAATTTTAATTCTATTACAATGGAATTCCACCACGAATTAACAGTGCAAAAACTAGACTCATTAAAAGCAGCAAACACAGCAACACTGAAGAGACTATACAAGAAACTCAATCTGAAGCGACGGATGGCGACACAACACCTTTGGTTCAATCGTGAGTGTAAAAAACGAGGACTTTTACCAAAATACATCAACATCAAAACGAACACGAATAGCAGAGCAGCCACACTTGCAGTTGCAGCAGCCCAGAGGACTTGGACCACACAGGAGATGAAGAAGTGGTACAGCATCCGGGATAATGTCAGTACGTACTTATTTTACATACACACTGCTCTCACATCAAAATTACATCCAATAGAATTTGATAGCCTTTTTAACGAAACTACCCTTATGGTAAATAATAAAATACATGCAACATATCAGAAACAAATCGAAAAATTAAAGTATTGGACACAAAAACAATTAAAATCACCGACAAATGTTAATATAGAATTACCTCAAACAACTTTTTACGAAAAAGTAGTAAACACGTCCAAGGTACAGTTTAATGTAGATGAAATAAAAATGCTAGATAAAGGATTAAAACATTGCCCTGACTTACCAATTCACATAAAAGATTACGAGAATTTTGCATTAGACGTAGACATTGCAATTCCATCAGATTACGGTAAAAAATATTTATGTTCAAAAATAATAAAAAACGCTATAACTAATAGTAAGTTTTCAAGCGAAGCTCGTACAATAAAATCAATTAAAAATAAAATTAAAGAAAATAACTTAATTATTTCAAAAGCTGATAAGGGGAATAGCACTGTAATTCTACCAAAAAATATTTATATTGAAAAAGTCCAAAATGTGCTGGACTCTAGTGATGTTATCCTATTAAAAAAGGATCCCACCCCAAAATTTACCGCAGAAATAAATTCAATTCTTAGTACATGCCAAACACTCATTAAAGATAAATTCCAAAAATCCAACCTCACTGTCATGAACCCCCAATGTCCGCGGCTATATGGACAACCTAAAGTTCACAAATTAGATATACCAGTGAGACCAGTCGTAGGATATAACTCAGCACCAGCCTATAAGTTAGCAAAATACGCAAATAGAATCATTAAAAACACTTTAAATTTCAAACCAAAATATGGAATAAAAAATTCTTTGCAATTAATAGACCTCATCAAGGATATACATATACCAAACAACGCCTCTCTGGTGTCATTTGATGTTGTTAGTCTATTTACAAGCGTACCCACAGATGAATTAAAAATAATAATCAATAATTACATGGAGAAAATCAATTTAAATATAATAAAAAAGAGAGAAATTAATCAAGTAATAAATACGTGCATTGAACAAAACTATTTTAGATTCGATAATAAATTCTATTTACAATCAAAAGGGTTGGCCATGGGCAGTCCTATCTCACCAATATTAGCAGAGTTCATGATGGACCACTTGGAAGAAACCATCGAAAAGTTAAAATCATTTAAAAATGTTATTTTCTATCGGAGATATGTAGACGACATTTTGATCATATGGACCGGTACGCAGAGACAACTAGATATCTTCATCAAAGAAATAAATCAAATCAATAAGTCAATTCAATTCACGATGGAGATAGGAGGAGATAAAATCAACTTTTTAGATATAGGAATGAATATAGTTAATAACAGATTAGAATTTTCGATATACAGGAAACCGACATATAGCGATAATATTATTCACAGCTCCTCAAGACACCACATTTCACATAAATTGTCGGTATTCCATTCTTTAATCCATAGACTATTACATGTACCACTAAACGACATAAATTACAATAATGAATTAAAAGTTATCAAAACTATTGCAGAAAATAATGGTTACGATAGCATAATGATTGATAATCTTATAAAGAAGAAGAATAAAAAACTCACCGTAGCTTCAATTACATATGGCCTTACGCCGGACAAGGAAATAGAAACAAAACAATGGACTAAAATACCGTACCTTGGCAAAATATCAAATAAAATATCAAAATTAATAGACAGTGATAAAAAATGTAAGACAGCCTTTTATAATGTAAATTCTTTGGGTAAAATATTTATAAACAATAAAGATAAAAGAGGTAATCTGGAAAACTCTGGAGTCTACCAGGTGAACTGCTCGAATTGCCCCGCGTATTACGTAGGACAAACAGGAAGAGCAGTATCAACCCGTATAAAAGAACATTTCGCTAGTTGGGTTAATCAAAAAGGAGATTTATCGAACGTTGCCTTGCATCTACTAGAAAACCAACATACTTTTGACAAAGATAGAGATGTAAAAATCCTTCATGTTTGCAACAAAGGACAAAAATTAGACAGATTAGAGTCACTAGAAATCAATCGCTTAACGAAGAAAATAGATCGTAAATATGTTATGAATAAACAGTTAGAACATAATGCTCAATCACCATTAATTTACCCATTATAATTCACTTAGAATAATTTTACTTCAGAGAGCAGTGGTATAATTTAAGTATGTAATTTAAAGATGTAATAACCCAAATATGTGGGGAACCCTAATAATAACAATGACTTAATTGCTATCAATATTTGACAATAAGCCCTAAGCAACAAGGAGGGAATATCCCAACATTACAAAAATAAAATATCAGAAATCACAAACCTTTTTAATTATATAAATTCTTTTATATTCATATGATCTATAAATATGTACTTGCTTTGTAACATCATTCATAATTTATAAAAATAAACTTTATAATTACCTAATGTACCCTAAATTAACAAAATAACTCATAATACCTACCTCAAATTAACAAAATAGAATCATTCATTATATATAAACAATGTTGTGTACCCCTGCCTAAGTTTGTATAAAATCAGTAGCATAAGAGTTTCAACTACCAGTCTGAAAATGTCCGTAGTAGGATGAAACCGGTCCTGGTAATAATAAATAAGTGGAACAAAGTGAAAAAGTTTTTTAATTTTAATTCTATTACAATGGAATTCCACCACGAATTAACAGTGCAAAAACTAGACTCATGTTCTTCCTAGTTGAAAATTAAAAATATATGCTGTAATATTTTTGCAACAAACAAATAAATAAATTAACAACATGTCAAGAAGAAAGGCGTCAATGACTCGAATTGTTACAACAGTAGATACATTTTAGTTGGTATTCTTAACCAATAACCTTCATTTTTTTTGTAAACTCATGTCCCAAAAGTTAAAATAAGAAATCTTAACCATACAGAAATTTGAATAATTGAATTTTAAAAAAGGTTTGATAATTTATTTAGGCAGGGTGTCTAAAAGGTAACCTCGCGGTCCTATTTATCTTTAGGGATGCTGTACAGAGGGTTTTTCCATGGAAAAGATAAGGTGCCCATGTAAAATGAGTCATAAGAACAACCCATTTTTTCATACAACAAATTTCAGGCGTGTTCAAAATGTTAGTAACGTGTTCACCATGTCTCAAGACACTCAAAATGTACACTGGGAGTTCGCTGATTTCTCGAAGCAATTTTAATTAACCCTCGACCCGTCACGTGGGGTCTTTAAAAGCCCAGGTTTTACAGAAATGATAATTATGTACATTTTAATTGTTCCCATTGATTCCTTACTTTAGGTAGCTTCCTAAAAGAGACTATACTTGACGCTAGAACCACCGAAAAATTAGTCTGCGCATGTGCGCTGTGAGAAACAGACGTGTGTTTCGGCGTGAGGCTCTGAGGGACCCCGCGCGACGACTGACGTAAGTAAAATTGCACACGCGCTTTTTTATTTCTTGTTAAAGTTTATTTTACAATTCTGTTTTTTAGTTTAGATTTCTTTTTTATAACGCGAGACAAAATCAAGAAATTTTGAGATGGTTAGAAGAAGAAGTTGGTGGTGAAGAGGACGGATGGTATCTGCGGACACACTGTACAGTGTACAGTGTACCACATGCCCAACTTTCGTGAGACTTAACTTGAACCTAACTGGTTTCGATAGAGCTTAAGTTTTATACTGAAGTTACCCAAGTGTGTCAATGCCATTGAAGACTTTTAATGAAGATTGTGATCGGATATGTCTTATTAAACAATGAATATCGACTAGTTTATTCCTCGACTAGACCCCAATACAACATATAAAACCGAAACCCTTATAAGGATTTACTTTTCATGTACTGGGAAATAAACGAATACATATTATATTATTTAAAGAAATGTGTGCTTAAATTTAAGTGAAAAAATGATATAAACAAATGTTTAACTTACTTAAATGCAACACTCCGTTACAGGCTCCTCAGTTCAAGGCTCCGTACGAGTATCTGAAAAATAAAGCAATCGTTTGTAAGAAAATAACATATCTATCCAATTATTAGATCAATAAAGGAGGCCCTGTGGAAAAAATTCCCCCTCACGACCTATGTCATCTCTGGGGATGCTGTGTGGTGGGACTTTTTAGGACAGGAAGGATGGGAAATACTGGGAAGAAAAAGGGTACGAGTGGTGGGTGGGAATCTTTAGGTCAATGAGTCCAGGGGTGACGGACGTATGAATCCATCCGTCCTACTACGATGCAAGGCGATCTTCCGAGAGTGTCCTGTTGGAGAGGTCAAAGGTCTCCCTGAACCAGTCTCTTCTAATCCGGCCTACCGCGCAGTTGGTTGACAGACTCATCCGCCGCCAACACTCAGATAAACCTCACCCCATGAACCCGGGCACCCCTGCTAAATCACCAAACGTATCGAACCACTTGGGGTGACTTATGGCAGATTTGTTGGTTATCCAATAAATGCGTACCTATTCCCGCTACCCAAACTTTAAAAAATCCGTCTCATTTGGGGTGGCTTTATGGTGAAAGGGCTGTAATTGTTATGATTTTTTACTATTTAACCGTCACCCAACTTTTAAAAATAGACGAAACTATTGTTGCTGCGAGTTATTGTTACAAACTGCTCCCAACAGTCCCAACCACCTGTAGTCAGTAAGAAGCAGAGAATGGACGATTTCCTCGAGAGGGTTTCCTATTGGGGTAAGAATAACAAAGTCGAAGTTAATGTTTCAAAGACCCAATCTTGTCTGGTTACGTCTAGAAGGGGTCGAAATAAAAATCTAGTCTCATTCAACGGAAGCAATCTTCCCAACATGCCTTTAATTGATGTGCTTGGTGTAAGTCTAAGTGACTAGCTCAGGCACAGAGGCTTCGTCGAAGCCAGAGACAAGCTAGCCTCACAAAAGCTGGGTGTGCTGTACAAGTGTACAGTACTGCAGATAGTAAACAACTGCTGACCACTGGCACTGTTGAATTTGGCAGCCTCCTATGGCCCGGAGCCCCAAAATACCAGATAAAACCCTTGACTCTGTGCAGAAATGGGCGGTCGGTTTGTTAGATTACCCTATCGCCCTACAGGCAGATTGCAATCTTTGGAGCACAGGCGTCAGTTTTTATTCTTGTTCTACCATTATTACAATGAAAGTTGCTCCGCTAGCCTCATTGATCCCTTCGGCACCAGTGCATAATCGGTAAACACGCCAAACGCGCGTCAAACATTTGAACACAGTTGACATTTGTCACATTTGCCGGCCTCTGTTTTTCCTCCCTCCTACAACATGGGTCTTAAAGAGACCCATGTTCAACAAAAAGACCCTCAACACAGCTTCCCTAAAAATGAAATAAGACCTAATTCTCCCCAGGGCCTCCTCTCAGGAGTTATTGTAAAAAAAAGTGATGACATCCTCAATCAGGGTATGTTGAGAGGCTGAAAGTAGTGAGAAAGGGAAGGAGATGGGTAAGAGGAAAGCGGGAAAGTTCTTAGCTATTCAGATCTGTTCACCAAATCCATTCAATGCAATATTTCTGTACGGGACGTGTTTGCCTGCACAAGAAAATACTGTAAATAATAAGCACCAGCACACATCGGTCCTCGACCTGGGTAATGATTTAAGCAAAACACCGTGAGGTGTTCTATCCAATCCATCATAAAAGAAAGACGATTCGAATCAAAATTCACATTTTAATTACAAGTGTGGCGTCGAGCAAAATCTAGATTAACTAATTAATAATAAACCGCTCGACCTACTTAGTACCTACTCCCGAATTATGTACCTGCAGTCGAAATCGCATCGTAAACAAAGCAATCTACTTACTACAAGCACCTACTTGTCTACCAGGTGACAATACGTCACAGGCTGTCTTTCACATTACGAGAACTCGCCAGAAGGTTCGAGTCTACCGCCTAGGCATAATTTCCGCGCCGTCGAAACTTCGCGAAAGGGCCAGACCGAGCAAGTGTCCTCGATTTAGTTGCCATTTAACTACCTGCTGTTGCCATCGGCCGAACAGTATAAATAAGCCCGACGCAGCCATTCAGTCAGTCAGTCATCAGTCCGCCGTCATTTAACAAGAATCAACGAGTGATAATTCGCAAAGGACAATATTCTCGGTTTCGCCCGTACCATCATGGACTCCATCGGGACATCATCTTAGCGCCTCGGCCCAGATCGCCGTCCCTGGCCAGCGCTACTCGGATTACAAGCGCCCTGGTTCCAGTGTCTCTGACCAGCGCTCGTTCCACTCCACCATGACCACCACGAGAACACGCAGCATTCTCACTGGTCTACGCCGTTCCCGCTCAAATGCCTACAAGGTCCGCCGCACCTTCGGCCTTCCGTCAGCACTGGAGTATTGATTCCCCAGATCGCCAGTGCCTGACAGTCATCGAGTCCGGTCTCAGCGCGCCGTCGCCAACTACCACCTGGACCACATCACCGCAGCAACCGGAGTATTCAACATTTGTCCTACGTCATCTCCTCGTCACGGCAACTGACTCAATAAACACAGTAACCTTCGACACCCGCCTTTTATTTCGTGCCTCACCTAGATCCCCAAACAAGTATTGTACTGGTTTACAGAACGTACAAAGGGGTGTAGCTTATAGGTACTTCATATTTTTTACAGCCAACCCAATTCACAAGAAATAGTTACCTATATGTATTTCAATACAACTGGGATTTAAAACACAGATAGAAAACTGATATAATCGGAATCCTTTCAGTGATAATTTACGATTGGAGCACATTGGGCATCATTGCGCCATACGATACAGAAAATGGCGTAGGCGACTGCTGGAGCAGTGGCCAGTTCAATTGGTGGCCAGCAGGAATCGGCCAGCCTCTAGGCTTCAGCATCAATGGTTAATTCAGTCGGTAGCCAGGAAGAATTGGCCAGCCTCTAGGTTTTCAGCATCAATGGCTAATTCAGTTGGTAGCCAGGAAGAATTGGCCGGCTTCTAGGTTTTCAGCATCAATGGCTAATTCAGTCGGTAGCCAGGAAGAATTGGCCGGCCTCTAGGTTTTCAGCATCAATGGCTAATTCAGTTGGTAGCCAGGAAGAATTGGCCGGCTTCTAGGTTGTCAGCATCAATGCAGCAGGGATTGGCCAGCCTCTAGGTGATCACCGGCAGTGGGCAGTTCAGTCGGTAGCCAGCAGGTATTCGTCAGCCTTAAGGTTGTCAGCATCTGTGGCTGGTTCAGTCGGTAGCCAGGTCATTTGATTATAAGAGCCGGCACACGGAGACGCCCCATTATTGTAATGATGACAGATGTGTCTGGCTCAGCTCATAGAGTGCCGGCCGTAAACAGCTCGTTAGAAATAGTTGTAATCTTTAAAATGATTGTGCCGTGATGTAGGAACAGAAGCGACTGCAGATTTCAGTTGACACTCGGGAATTTATAATTATAATTAACAGATCTCGTTTTATTTGGAGGTGTTCCGTCCACTCGTGTTAATTTTTGAAATTTGACTGACGAATATTGTGGTGTTTTAGCTATTTATAATTTCTCTAGCAAGCCTTCTTGTGACGTCAATATCTTTACCACAACTTGTTTACGTTTCAGATGCGGGTGTTTTTAGGTGAGAATAATAATTTCGGCCAGCGACTGGTTTGTCAATATTTCGATTTTTTTTTCCAGCTTGAATCGCCTAGTAACCGATTATTTTATAATAATATAATATTAATAATATATAATATTAAATTCAATAAATTCGTGTTTTCATGTTCGATAGAATTTCAATTCAGAATTATTTTTATTGTTTTATTAAGTAGACATGTCATTGTGTTTAAACATTTATTATGAAATACGCGGATGTGCTGGCAAACCCTGACCCTTTTCATCATTTCTTTAAGTCTTTTTCTGGATCCATTTCAGCAATCATTATTGCAATTCAAATTCTCAATTAAATAAAAATATACTGTAATTCATTTTGAAATTACGTCCGGCATACCCGATGCCACCCTTAAGAACCACGCTGGATGCGTTCTCTAAAGAACTCAAACTATAATGCCAACAAAACTAATAACTTTGTCAAGCGTCCAAATACTTGACTCATAAATTACACTCTCAAAATCATAGGAGCAACGTAATAATACACTATCAGAGCAATCTAATGGAAAAGTTGGTAACATCAAATAGACGACATTTAAATTGGCAAAAGCATCTTCATTATATTGGACGTTTTTATTGTCATCGTATTCATGCCGGAAATTTGTTTTTCCTTTCGATGTTTTGTTTTCATGATATCATTATTTTATGTTCAGCCGATCAAATAAACTTGGAAAATCTAATGCAAAACATGGATAACTAAAAGAAAATAACTTGATGTTTTTTATGGACCAGATTTTGGGAGGGTAATATAAACTTGTGTACTGTTTGAACGAACTCACATTTACATATAAATATTTTAAATTGGAAAATTGAAAAAAGAAACAAAACAAAAAAAGTATACAAACTTATTTATTTTACATTATTGTATTAATAAAACAATGATTAAATGAGTCGTTGTATTTTTCCATAAAAAAATAATTAAGTAACATATAAATTTTTGCGGAATAGCTTTTTTCCATGTACGACAAAGTTATTACGCGACCGACAAAGCAATGAAAAAGCTTTCCACGTTTTTTTACTAAAGCTTAATTAGCAATTAGTCAGGTACATGGAATGAATTTGTTGAAATAATAATTTTTTGGTTTTCAACAACTAGAAAATAAAAATTCTTCAAAAAACATATTAAATCTTCTCACAAAAGTTTTCAATAAATATATTAAATCTTATTCTCACTAAATGTTTGACATCGTTCTGTGTTTATTTTTATGGACTCCATTTTATTTATTTCTTTTAAAATAGCTACATTTTGGAAGTGTTTTTAAAGCACTTTCGCATTCTGAAAAAAAATACAATTCCTTCGAAATCGCAGAACAGCTATTATGTATAAAAATGTGTAAATCAGGAAGAGCGAATCGTAAGTGATCCCTTAAGAAATAAAGAACCCTTAAAAAAAAGAAAGAAAAATAAAAAATAAAAAAATTTAAAGAACTCTTAACCCTTTCTGACAGTGATGGACATATATAATATAATGGAGATGCCTGTTAGTTCGATCATCTCCAGAAAAGTTCCCACAAAAAAACTCAACACATAAACACGCTACAAGGTTCACAAAAAACTTATTAATCAGAAAAGCAAACAAAACTATATTTCAAAAAGGACCACACTACATGGCCATTAAAGTATATAACAACCTTCCCCACGTAGCATCAAACAAATAACCGACATACTTAAATTTAAATCAACACTAAAAACATTTCTTCTAAACAAATGTTACTATACCTTAAATAAATACCTTACATAAATTAAATACCTCTGTTTTTTTATTTATTATTTACATACATTTGTTAACATGTAATTGTTGGGTTATGTAATATAATGTGTATTTGTTGGGTTAGCTGGAAGAAATAGGATGTAACCTATAAGCTATACCCTTTGTACTCTTTTTGTGCAATAAATATTGTTTTGAATTTCAATTTTTTGAATTTAAGTAATTAGTAAATCGGGAAGAGCGAATCGTAAGTGATTGAAATAACCCATAAGTAATTAGTAAATCGGGAATAACGAATCGTAAGTGATTGAAAGAAGCCTTAAGTAATTAATGTTGTATCATAAAACAAGTTTTTTAGCTTGACATTGAAAATAGGTAGGTATATTACTTGTAAATAAATATAAAACGTGTTATTTACTAACCATTCAGGCAAATATGATGGAATGACAAACAACTCTGAATTGGTACACACGTATTACTTCACATTCACACCCTTCCGTGATTTTTGCAATGACCGGAGTCACGTATTTGATTTATTCGATCGTGCTTTGTTTTCCAATGTCTTCCACAGGCTTCCAAGGATCTGTTTAAGTAATTTCACATGCCACATTAATATTTTAATCAAAATCATGCTTCCTTGAAAAAACATTTCGCATGGACACAGTCGACCGGAAAGTAGCCGTGTGACCTAGCGGTAAATATTTCATAACAATTATAATAGTTATCACGGCTGCGATTTAATTTATTTAACTGTGGCGACACCATAAGCTGCGCGCCCAGCCGGCAGCGCGACGGGCGGCAATCCGCGCGGCTGGGCGGCCGAAATATAACGCTGCATAGTCTGTTGCTAGAATAGATAATACTAGTCAGCGGTCCTTTACCATTTTTAAATTCACTGCTTTTGACCAAAATGCAAATTGTGATGAAAAACGCCAAATGACTACAGGTCGATTATTTCGTACGTTATGAAACATGAGATCAACTAAATTGAGAAAATAGAGAGTTGGGTTTTCAGGGTTCTATTTCCAGTTGCAATCGTTACCTTTCGATATTTATGTGTCTTGTTCTGTCACGTGTTTCGTTCAGATTTATTAGTATTATTCTTCCTCAATGACATATCTTAAAATATTCATTAAAATTCACAGAAAAATATAATTCTAATGATACATAACAACATTCACTCGAGCGATTGCTTGCATTTATAAACATTTACCATAGTATTTAATTAATAACATTTCTCAAAATACTAAAACGAAATATATAAACTGCTTACTGCGGCTTAGGGCGAAATAAGACGCCAAAAAATATCAGTTATTTATTTATTTATTTATAAATTTACGCCCGGCAGGGCTTTTACATGTTATTTTCTTGTTTTTTACAAAGAACACAACAAATCAAAAATAAAACAAAGTCAAAGTAAAATAACAAAACAAAATCAAAAAGGAAATAGAATACATAATAAAACACAACCTCTTACAAAAATAATGTCAAAAACGAAATAAAATGAATCTACTTAGTTTCTGTAATTAAATTATATTGTATTTGATATACTTTTTTCCAAAATAAATTGGGTAATAACTTGTTTATATGTGGTGAATGATGTGTTGAATATATCAACAACATCTTTATAGTCATTACCCAAATTTTGTATACGGCGAACGGGGGTATAGAATTGAGATTCAGTGTTGGAGTTATCACAATAGAACGGTAGATAATGCCTCAATGTTGGTTTACGAGGTATATGTAGGGAAATCAAATATAATAGTTCAGGGCTGTCAATTATTGAATTTATGATTTTATATAAACAATTTAGGTCATTAACTATTCTACGTTCAGATAATTTTAATAAATTAAGCTGACATAGTAGATAATCATAATTGACGCATTCCCTTGTAATACCCATTCTGAAATTAATAAATCTTAAGAATTTTTTTTGAATTCTTTCTATCGTGAGTGAATGACTAGCGTAACTAGGTGCCCACACTGTCGAGTTGTACTCAATTTGACTCCTAACCAATGACACATACAAATGTTTATATGTTTGAATATTTTTAAATTGGCTGCAAATTCTTATAACAAAACCCAACATTTTCAAAGCTTTATTTGAAGTAATTTCAATATGATTTATAAAATTCAGTTTTTGGTCAAAGTTTACACCTAAATCATTCACCTCGGTTACAGCGGTTAGAACTACATCATTGATGGAGTAATCATAAATAATTGGATTTTTTATTCTATGAAATCTCATAATTAGACATTTGTTTATATTTAGTTCTAGGTAATTCTCTTGGCACCAAATAAATAGTTTACGCAAGTTATTTGACAATGTTTGACAGTCGTTCATATTTCTTATAGCTTTGTATATTTTCATATCGTCCGCAAACATGGAAACTTCGACATCGTTGAATATAGTGAGCACATCGTTCACAAATATCAAAAATAAAATTGGTCCCAAATGTGACCCTTGGGGGACACCGCTGGTAGCTTTAAATTTATAAGAAATAAAGCCATCAATTTTAACGGCCAATTGCCTGTTACTTAAATAACTGTTAAACCACATGTATAGATACCCTGCTATTCCCAATTTATGAAGCTTTTTTAACAACAGGTCATGATTAACCTTATCAAATGCTTTGCTGAAATCAGTATAGACTGAATCAACTTGTAACTTCTTAGACATGGATTCTGATATATAGTTTTGGTAAATTAAGAGATTGGACAAAGTAGACTTTCCTGATGTAAAACCATGCTGGTTAGGAGAAATTACTGGCTTGATACAGTGAATGATTTTATTTAAAATAAGTTTTTCAAACATTTTTGGAATAGTTGATAAAAGGCAGATCGGTCTATAATTGCTCACCTCATTTTTATCTCCTTTTTTAAATATCGGGGTGAGGAAGCTGTATTTCCATTTTTCAGGAAAGTGTCCTGTTTGTAGTGACTGGTTAAAAAGAAAATGTAGTGGATATGCAAGAGTAGTGGCGCAATTCTTTAAGAAAACAGGTGGGATATTATCAGGACCTCCGCTCTTTTAGTTATGGGCGTGAACGCGCTTTAAGTGGGCGTAGCCATATACCTAACCATTTCGTATCATGTTTCATTTGATCGCCGCGCCAGACCAAATATTGCACAGTGTGACATGGTTTGATTTCACACGGACAAGTTTTAAAAATATAAATTTCTGTACGATAATAATAATTATTATTATTATTGTTAGCATTACTTAATGAATTGCATAATTTGCATGGTGTTTGGAAATTCATGGTATCTCCGTACAGTTAAAAAATTTGTAAGGGATTCCAAAAAATTATAAATCACAAATCCTTTTTTGGTTAATAAATGTATATTTATTTGGAAGACACTTTGTGATGAATTGAATACTAACATTGAGACAATTGAGACAAACGTACTCCAAAAAAAAATTTGTTTAGAATATGAGAAGATTTATTGACAGGCAGGCCGTAAACACGTTCCCACGGGAAGGGAGCAGAGATCGATGAAGCAGTCGGGTTTTGAACTTGTGTACGTTGACAGCTCCGAGAAATCGATACAAATCAGAAGTGTTGTGTGAAATTACAGTTAATTAGTGATTTCAGATGGTGTTAGAAAGCTTTCCTGAATATTGAATTAAAGTGAAATATTATTGAACCGGTGTTTGTGTGAAGAAAAAGTGATTGGACTCAGTGAGAATACAATTAATAATAATAATAATTGGATAATTTGTAGAGCGCCGTTTTGTGAAAAAATCACCTCAAGGGCGCTAAGAGTTGGGCGATTGCGATTATAATATAAAATGTGTTAAATTATACGTGATTTCGTAAATATGTAGTTCAAACTAAATTACTTGTCTTAAAAACATGAAAATAATAATAATAATGATTGCGTTTTAACACAGAGTGAACGTATTTAGGCAGGAAGTTTTTAATCGGGCTAGGAAGGAATTGATTTGCGAGATGGCATTCTATCCAAGGAGACCGAAAACCAGAGAACCAAACAAATCATGAACTCGGGTTCGAATCCTGACAGTGATTAGGTTAAATTAGGGAGGTACAATTTTATTTACAGAGTTATTTAATTACCCTTTTATAGGCGTAGGGAGGGGACCAAAATTGAACAGATTGCAAGGATTTCGCTAAAATGAGGAAAGAAGCCGATAAGGAGGAGATCGAAAATTAAACTGATTTAGCTATATAGTGTAACCAGGTAAGTTTCACACTAGGATTTGGAGGTGACTAACAGGGTGAGTTTTTTTATATTATTTATTAAATTCTAGAAGACCTTTTAAAGGACGGATACAGGAACCGAGTTGGCAACGCCTGCAACCCAAATAATTTTCCCATAAAAAGGAACACGCTAGACGAATTGTCAATCAGCTGTGAGTGGGAGACAGGCCAATGACCTTTTCATATATAGGCCGAGAGGCGCGGTATACAGTCAGTCAAAGGGGAAGTTTTGCTAGCGTATGACCGCCCGAATAGAAAGCGATCGGATGCAACTAGACAGAACAAAATGAATACTTTTCTTCGGTTATTTGACTTTCTAATTTAATACTTTTCATCTATTGTTTGACTTTCTAAGTTACGAATTGGGATGCACAAAAACAAATCTAGAGTCAAAAGAGGGAGATGGTAATCTCCGAAATAAAACTACCATCCGAACAACTTTTCTCAACAGGTACCTTTCGAGAGGTAGGCAGCCTCTTTAAATTAATTGCAAAAATCAAACCAATTATCCGTTTATACCTACCTGAGAGGATAGGTATTCAGTAGATGTTACCCATACCTAATACACGAGGATGCTAGTAACCTCATGAAATAACTACTGGTACCAAATATTAAAATACAGACAGTACTCATCCTAAATTTGGCATTTCGAGTAAACCTTGCATATATCTCACATGATAATTGGCTGAATGGGTAGGCACACAACCTATCGATAAAAGCGGGCTAAATGTCGACAAGATCGTCGTGTGTTATATATGTTATTGACCTAGAAAGGGATGTAAATTCCCGACGACGAGGAAGTTACAACGTTTTCTAGAGGTGGCACGTAACTTAGGACCTTACGTGTCACATTTTCGCGACTAGATTCGTGACAAGGGATGTCATGGTTTTCCCCTTCTACACTCAGTAAAGTAGATTATCCTGGAGGTGTATGAGGTTGGGGCAATTCTGAAATTGGTGAGGAGACCTGGTTTTCTTTATTCTGGCGTGAAGGTTGCCGATTTGGAACAAGGGGAGACCCGGCCGGTTGTGATATCCAGACACGCAGATATCGATCGCCTTGCTCAAATTATCATCCATCGGTTTTGTTTGGTAAAGAGGAGGAGCCAATCTTAGCTTGAAAAAATTAATTTCTTTTCCTCTCCTTCCCCTCCCAAAATATATACATGGATGGCGCCGACAACTAACACCATAAATTTATCGTATGTTTATCACACATATAAAATCTAACACCTTGTTGTACTCACATTACCCTACTATAGATAGAATCACGTAGTTAGTTGGGGAGCAGGCGACTTAGAAGATAAGGTTTATGAAATGGCTTTAAAACACAGCGGTAATGGATTTAACTCACTCTATCTCAAAAGAACCGAGGGATACCACACATACATATATAACTAGGTTTCTAAACCGAGAAACAAAAAACCAACACAACGTTCGGTGAAGCCTTTTTATACGGAACCGTCACGTGAAATAATTACGTTCAAGGCCGTAAAACACGTAGACAAATTATGATGCACACAGTTGAAGGGGTGTGTAATAAAGAGGATAGAAAAGGCTTGTAAAAGGCAGGGAGGAAATTCCTACCCCGGATATATACATAACCAAAGCCTTATGGAAAAGTTACCTATGGGACTTAAAGAAAATTTATCGTAGAAAGAAGAGAAGGAAAAGTTTGAAAAGGTCAGATCATTACAAATTTTGATAGGAGCCAATGAAAGCTAAAAAAAAGAATCGCATGTTTTTAATTATTAATGATTTTTTTTTATTATTTCTTGCTAAAGCAATCCCAATGAGTTACAATACTCACTGTAGGACGGGAGGAACTTAAAAAAAGGTGCGAGTTAATAGGTTCAATTTTACATAGGTATTTTGATAACAAAATTACAAGTTTCACATACAAAACAGTGCAAAAATAGAAAAATATAATATTTTTACTTATAAAACTTTTACACAAAAATTATTTTTAACATTACAGTCAGATTGTTGCCATAGATATCATGTCTCCGCGATCACTGTACGTGTCGGTTTTGCGTGCGAGCCCACATACAATTTAATATTAAATGTCATTTTTTTTTATCACAATTCATCACAAATCCTTTTTTAGTTAATAAATGTATTTTTATTTTAAAATACAACTTGACAGGATTCACTTTTGATAGGAGCCAATGAAAGTGGGAAACTCACTGTGGGAAGAGTAGAACTTACAATACATAGGTGGAAGTTAATAGGTACAAATTTACATTATTATTTTGATATCAAAATTATAAGTTCCACATACTGAACAGTATAAAAATATAATATTTTTACAAATGAAACGCTTACTTTACTTTCACCAGCAATTCCTTAGCTTACCTATTTGGTGTAAAAAATGCATTTCGGTAAAAATAAAAACATGTCACCGGAAACCAAAATTAATCTACTTCTCATACTCCAAATTCAATTTGCTCAATTCAAGTTTTTCGACTGCGCATATATGTATATACCTACATATATATGTAGATTTATAAAATTATTTAAACTGAAATTGTACAATTATGTTCTGTAGGAAACTTATCCCAAAAATTTAATTTTAAGTGGGTATTTCAGTAGTACCTTCTCCAATCCGTTAAGCATTTTCCTTGGTGCCGTAATTTTGTTCGGGATAAAACTCTTTTTGTGTTCTGCTTTCCCATATTTACTTAAAAAACTTTAGAATATCTAAAATTTTATACCTATCACTTTGTGTAATATCTCATACTAGGGCAGAACCTGTGAATTCTTGAAAAATTAGCTTGCAATTTAAAGTAAGGCATTTTTTTGTTAAAATTTTATATCAGCTATAGATAGGTATTTATGGCATCTGTGAATTCTTCACAATCACTTCCAATTTTTCAGTGCCCAAAAATTGGCATGACTGAAACCCAAATAATATAATTTGTATGTAAAAAGAAAATATGTACATTATTTATAATAATTATATTTGAAATACTTTTTATATGAAAAAAAAGTTCTAATTTAAAATCATTTTTAGGCGTGAAAATAACAAATAACAATCACACATAACAGCGAAATGTTTTAATGAAAACAATATTTAAGGTAATATTTAACTATTGAAATAAAGAAACTTAAGAATTTAAAAAATTCTAAAAAATAAACTGTTTTCATATTTTTTCATCAATGTCCAATTTTCTCTGGAATTTGACCACTGTGCACATTTAAAGTACAAATCATTTCTAAAAAATAATATATTCTTTTGTATTGGTGAAACATACAAAAAACCTTTAATTAATTGTGGAAGAAGTCAAATTATAAAAAACAGAAAAATTCACTAATAGATTTAAAAGTAATCGTTTGATTAAATAACTAAATACGTAAAAGAAATCACCGTACTGTCGGGCCGGGAGAGACCCGACATTTCCGGCTTAAGCTCGACACTGAACTGTAACGGTGTAAGTACTTCAGCACCTGCACACGAATACAGTTACTTGCGTTGCAGTATTACGGCGGTAAGTAAGTACTTACGGCGGTGTTTCCTTTAGGGGTATGGAAATTGGAAATTTCCGAGTGGTATATTTTAATTAATTCTTATGAATACGTTCATAAAATCTCTAATGTTTCTAGAGGGATTAATCGGGAAGTTACTAATTCATCGTCTAGAAAAATAAAATCTGTTGCTTGCCGCTTATCTTACAACATTTTACATTTAATAAAATGTACATACCTTTTAACATAATATATTTAATAATAAGGTCCTGTTTTTATTAATCTTAAATATAAATGACTTGCATCCCTAGAAATCCCTCTAGAAACATTTAAGATTTTAGCAATAAGCTCATCAGGAATAATTAAAATGTGAGCGTCGGGGCAAATCCCGGTTATCAGGGTATTGTGTCACCTTAAAGCCAATGATGCCACTTAGATTTTGCCGCTTATCCCATCTTTGAAGGTTGTATAAATTTGGCACATTATGACAAACGATCGCTCAAAACTTTTTGGAAAACTTACCAAATCACTCGAGCAGAACATATTTTGTCATTTAAAATCATTACCTTGTCGCTTTCTACAGATTTCAGAATTATTATTAGATCTAATATGCTTTCGTAACGCCACGGAACACTTGTGACAAGTTTGCGGACAACTTGGAACAAGTTTGCGGACAACTTGGAACAAGTTTGCGGACAACTTGTAACAAGTTGGCGGAACAATGGTGATTCGTGAAAAACCGGTTATTGACCACTGCTCTGGATATGGGAGAAGCCGCGGAAAATGGGACAATTTCACTATTTTGCGTCATCGGTGGACAATAATTTCAGTCCATTATTGTTATAATGCAATACAGTAAATGCGCAATTTCACAATGCAAATACACTTGCACAAATTAATATGCATCAAAGGGCAGTTGTTTATTTAGTATATCGACGCAGAAACAGAGATTTTGTTTTGAATTATTGCGTTACGAACACATCATTTTTCGTTTTAGAGTTAAATATTGAAAAATCATCACCT
Source organism: Hesperophylax magnus (assembly GCA_026573805.1). Lineage (NCBI taxonomy): Eukaryota > Metazoa > Arthropoda > Insecta > Trichoptera > Limnephilidae > Hesperophylax > Hesperophylax magnus. Next base: position 1,733,212 of record JAIUSX010000014.1, read on the forward strand.
TACACTGGTTTTTAAATTGAAATATTAAACATACCCAATGTACACATAAAACGAAACCAAGATAGAAATAAAAATTGAATAAATGAAATTGTCTACGATCCGGTTATTAATAATAATTATTATCGTTGAATTCTATAAACATTGTCAATGACCTCTGGAACCTTGATTTGATTATATTTTAAAAATTGATATCACAAGCGATATAGTGGATACTAACATTATTTTCTTTCAATTAATTAATTCGTAATTCTATATTTCAAATGTGTACACGTTATTTTTTTACAAGCAATAATTATTCGCCTGAAACACTCATCCACATTGAAAAATCTCCTGATAAAAGATACATGACGCCAACGGGACTCGAACCCTCGAAAAAAAAATCTTGTCTCAAAAACATTAGTTTACCAAAAAAAAATAATAATGTGTACACGTTTTTGACAGATGTCGTAATTTTTCAACTTTACAAGGGTGTGTTTTAAATTTTTTCAACTTCCCTAATAATCCTACAAATTTTAATATTTGGGCTAGTATTATACAATACAGCTAGGACTATGGATGAATGGATGTAAGGATATAATTTACGAAATGATTTTAAATTATACAAATACTTCAAAATATTCACAAAATATCCATAGAAATATGAATAAGGACATTGAAACACAAGAAATAAATAAATATATACCAATAACACAACAATATTAAATTTTTACATTTTACCGGTGTGACGCCTTGGGAAAAAATATCAGAACTTTTTAAATAATTGATTGCAGTAAAGTTTAAATACTTTTGTACAACACAGTATAAGGGATGAAAGATGTTTCAGGCATTTTCGAACAGGTACACTTGTTTAAAAACAAGTAAAAAACAGAATAAAGAATACCACGTGACTTGTGGGAGGTCGTGTTTCGTATTTGTCCAATCAGGGTTTTAATTTCCAAAACAAAACTGTGTTAACGAAATTCAAATAGTGACGATGTCAAGCGAGTGTAAGTGAGACGTAGCGTTGGGCTATTGAAACAAATACAAAAAAAAAATTTGATATGATTTAAGATTTTCACGGCCAAAAGTACTATAGTGATTTATTTGTGCTACTTATATTTATACTTATGCCGCATTGTGCCAAAGAAGGATCTTTAGCCAATATTTCAGAGAGCTTACGGTGTACGATGTGTAGATGGACAGACAGATTTGCCCTGATGATAGACACTATAATGCTGTCCGAAAAGTGTGCTAAAGAAGGAGGTAGCGCAACACGGCATGATACACCAAAATAAGTCTCCATAGAAAGAAGTTTGTTAGTCATTTAAAAATAACGTTGAACATTTAGGATGATTCGAGATTTTTATGGCCAAAAGTGTTAAGGAGATTTATTTTTGGGTTATTATGCCATGTTGCGCTACCCCCTTTTTATCATCATACATTTGCCCTGATGATGGATACTGTAATGTTGTCCGAAACGTTGGATAAAAAAAAGGTAGCACAACACGGCATAAAACCCTTAAAAATAAATCACTTGAAGAGTTAAGTTTAATTTTCAGTTTTCGACGTCATGTACAACTATTGACACATCGCAAAGGCAGTTTGTTTTCCAATTACGATGGCGAGTAGTGACCAGTTCATGTTTCAGTAAGAGTATTGTGTATTGTTTGTCCACTAACGACCAACAACTTCATTTGGCCATTCGTGTCTTTTGGCGTCTCTTTGGCCAGCATGTCCGTTTCATACGTTAACTTCAACAAATGTGCTTTTAGTTATAAACCATTATAACGATGTTGGTACATTTGTTGGGAAACTAATAGCAGGTTGCGGTAGATTGAATATTATTTATATTATTGTGAATGGAATGCAATTTGTTTTAAATATCAACATCGTTGTGTCTACAACAAGATACTGTAACTATGATGTTATCGACATTGTATTAATTAATAATATTCCTCGATAAGACTTTTTTTTACAAAAGCTCCACACACATTAACTTGTGAGACGGATGTGGATACCGCCGCCCCGGGAATCATTATTGGATAACCAACATCTCTGCCATAGGTCGCCCCAAGTGGTTCGCTACGTTTGGTAACTTGGCAGGAATGCCATCAACATGTGAACTCCGCGGAAGCAAGAGGATGTGTCCGCTCACTTACTGCGTGGCGGGATGGATTCATATGTCCGAAATTCCTGGACCCACTAACCCCACATATCCTTCCGTAAACTTCTTCTCCTTTATTTTCATTGAAAATACCCTCCACACAGTACTTCCAAAGATGCCTCTCCTCAGGTCCTCCTTTGCCAAGCTGACACTGAGGAAAATAAATAATTTCACTCGTGATGCTGATAATATTTTTTAAGGAAATGAATGAGATGAAGATCTGGAAAGGAAAACGGTTCAAGGAGTGGGTAGGATTATGGGGTTCAGTGTGTCTAGGAGTGACAGATTAGTAAAACCATCCCTCCCATTGTGATGCAAAGGAATGGGTTAAAAGAGTCCGGCTGGAGAGGTAAAAAGGTCTCCCTCAATCAGCCTCTCCCAATCCGGGCCAATCAAGACCTGGACAAACCTCACCCCATAAACCCGGGCACCTCTTCTAAGTCACCAAACCACTTGTGTGACGTTAGTTTTCCAATGAATGGTTTAATGCTTTGAGGTAACCTAATGTATATAAACCACATTAAAAAAAAACTTCTTCAATTTTCACTTACCTACTTAATGTGGCTACGTATTTGAATAACGATAGATTGGAAAATATGTCTGAAAGTTATAGCGATTAATTTTCGGAATATTATGCCGTGTTACGCTAACTCCTTCTTTAAATTTTACTTCTCTTATCGTAAAAGGAGGTAGCGCATCACTGCGTAATACTTCAAAAATAAATCGAGTGTTTCCGGTCATAAAAAAATTGCATAGGTACCTATCTACATTTATAGAAACCTTATAGGACCTCATTAGGATGGAATGAATCCATACCATAAAGTCCCACTCAACTGCAAGCAAATTTCTTTTTCATGTTTTTCTCCACGAATTCGGCTTCGCTGTTTTCATTTCAACAAACTTTTCCACTACGATGACGATCTCGAGATCAACCGAATATTAATTGACCCATTCATATTTTTAAACTTAACTTCTCTTTGCAACATATCAACAAAGCAACAAAATTCATGTTGATGTAAGTATTATGCTGCGGAAATAGTTCCAGTTTTGACAAAGCTCTTCAAAATGTCCTTGAAGTATGGCACTGTGCCCTCTGGTTGGAAAAAAGCGGTCATTCACCCTATTCCCAAGAGAGGTGATCGCTCTAACCAGGCCAACTACCGCCCCATAGCGATCACATCAGTTCTGTCCAAAGTGATGGAACGTGTGATCAACGACAAACTGCTCACATACCTCGAGAAGAACAAAATTATCAACGACCGTCAATACGGATTCCGGCGAAATCGCTCGTGCGGTGATCTTCTCGCGTATGTGACGCATGTTTGGGGGCGGTGCCTGGAACGTCACGGTGAGACCTAAACGGTCGCACTAGACATATCCAAGGCCTTTGACCGGGTCTGGCACCGGGGACTTGTCAACAAATTGCCTTCTTACGGACTTCCCGCATCCCCGTTTACGTGGATTGCTGACTTTTTAAGGGATAGGTCGATTCAGGCGGTTGCTGACGGTTTCACTTCTTCCTCACACTCCATAAATGCTGGCGTCCCGAAGGGATCGGTTCTGTCTCCGACTTTGTTTTTGTTGCACATCAATGACCTTTTGACATGTGCACCGATTCATTGCTACGCGGATGACAGTACAGTTCATGATTGCTTTTTGTTTGGCAAACCCCCAAAGGGCACACAAACTCCAACGGCTCGGAGGGCTTTGAAGCAGAGAATGGACGGTTATCTCGAGAGTATTTCCTCCTGGGGTAAAAATAATCTCGTCGAATTTAATGTTTCAAAGACCCAATCCTGTCTGATTACGTATAAAAGGGATCCAAATGATAATCTAGTCTCCTTCAACGGAAGCAATCTTCCGAACAGGCCTTCCATTGATATGTTTGGTGTTACTATAAGTGACCAGCTCAGGTACGGGGGCTCCATCGAAGCCAGAGTAAAGTTGGCCTCTCAGAAGCTGGGCGTACTGTACCTACAGGGCCTGCAGATACTTTAATAGTACACAACTGCTGACCCTGTACAAATCGCAAGTGCGCCCTACTGTCAAATTTGGCAGCCATCTCTGGTCCGGAGCCCCTAAATACCTGAAAAAAACCCCTGACTCTATGCAAAAACGGGCGGTCCGTTTGATCAATTCCCCAATCTTAACAAACGGACTGCAATCTTTAGAGCACAGGCGTCAGGTAGGTACGCTGTCCTTGTTCTATTGGTATAACAATGGAAGATGCTCTGAGGAACTAGCGTCATTGATCCCTTCGGCACCGGTGCGTAGTCGGGATGCACGCCAAACGCGCGCCCAACATTTGTACACGGTTGACATTTGTCACATGAGAACGGGTCGCTTCTACGATTCGTTCTTAAGTTCAACAGCTCGGCTGTGGAACGAGCTACCAGCCTCTGTGTTTCCTCCCTCCTACAACATGGGACGCTTCAAGACCCATGTTCACTCCTTCCTCTCCACAAAAAGACCCTCCACACAGCATCCCCAAAGATGACATAGGCCCTGAGGGAAATTATTTTCTTCAGGGCCTCCTGTGTGGAGTTAATATAAAAAAAAAATAAGTAGTTCATTGATATATGACATTCATAGAAAAAATATAACTTGTTAATAAATTAAAGTAAAAAAGCGGGTACATTGGTAAATAGGATCATTATGTTATACGTTTGGTGATATATCGCTCTTTTGGTAAATATTCTGTCACTGTTGCCATTAAGCATTTGCGAAGGAAGAAAAAACTCTAAATTGTATTTGTAAGGATAATAAATCATTGAGTTATGTAAAACCGTGGATGTGATTTAATTTTTCTTGAACACATGAGTTGCTACCGTACATTAACAGTTACAGACAATCTCTGTTCTGAGATGGATTGATTCATGACAAAAAAAAATACAAAACCTTTGTTAAAATTCAAATTCTATGTGACATAATTAAATGGTTAAGAGGGAACCCGGGCGCTGAGAAATTTGAACAATAGGTATTTTAAAAATCACTTGCTATTTCACTCTGCTCAGCGAGTGCGCTATCGATGTGTAGGTACCCACCCAACTAAGAGTGTGTGTGTGCATGTTACGCTCGCCTATTATTGTTACTCCCGCCCGCATCTCCCGTCTTTCGTCCTTCGTCATGTGTCATGTATCTTTCCGACTTATTTCTCCGTTTTTGTCTCGACGCGCCGATTATACGCCGCGGCGTACAATCTCGGCGAAATGGATTTTGATAGGAATTTCACTATCATTTAAAGATTTTTTTTCCGAAAGGTTTACACACATAATTTATAAATATGTATTATATTTATTAAAAGTAGAGGAAAGTCATTGTGTAATCAAGTGATTTAAAATATATTTTCGGTCGCTTAAATTGCTAACGCTGGCTAAACCTTGTGAGATACATCAAAATAATGTACTACTAATTAATTGTATCGCTCTTACTTACTTGACCGGTCAGTGGCTGAGTGGGCATCGCGTTTGGGTCCCACCCGGGTGTCCCATGTTCGATTCCTCGGCTGGCTAAGTTCTCCATCACAACACAAGCAATACCTTCCGCTTAGTGTGGTGGTAGTAGGAGTTTTTCAAATGTTAGGTTATTCGTAACCAGGGAATGTTTGTGTTTCTTTTAAAAATTAAAAAAAAATCTTACTACCCATATAGGTACACCTACTAAAATATGTAGGTGCGTACATTTGAACTGCCTCCGTGGTTGAAGGGTAAGGCTCTTGGCTACGAATCCGCAGGTCGCGGCGTGCGCAAGTAAATTTTATTAAATTAATTTGTGTCGTTTTACTAAATTAATCAATTAAAAATAATATAAAATACTTGTTTGGACAGATAGTTATCTTTTTTTTTTATCAAAACTTAACTAAACCATTCAAGTTGTTTGAGACAGGGAAAAGTATTAAAATAAAATATTTATTTTTTATTTTAGTAAAATTCCTGAAATCAACAGGTTTTAATTCCCTTGCGATGTTTATTTGGCCAAAATGACCAATTTTTACCACATAAACATCGCAAGTGACCAATTTTCGATATAATATTGCAATTTTTTGTTCACTATTTTGTTTAACGAATCTTATTATTGTGTTTTGTTAATAGAGCCAACGCCAATGCCATTCGTTGAAATTTTGAAAATGACATGAAAGCCATAACACCCTTGCCAATCACCACACTGCAAATCGGATGGTGTGGAGGAAACCTCCATTTTTTTCCACTCTACCTCCAGACATGTGGGGGTTCTGAAAATCGGATCATGAGTAAAAATGAACTAGTATTTAAATATCCCTGTAACTCGAAAATAATAGAAAATGTCATGACTAAACGGCGCAACTTTTCCTACTGTGTTTTGTTATAACAGATCACCACGCAATGGCATCTTTTTAAAAATATATATTTAAAAAAAAATTCTTTATTCATTGTAAGTTGAGGATTTTTTGACTTTCATGCTAGGTACATGTCCGTGTTACGACCAAATTCTGTATCGGGTTGCTACAGGGTTTTGTTATAATACTCGTCCAAATAAGTCGCGTCTCAACTTGAGCGCGCACATACAATAGTCAGGTGGCTTCTTGCTGCTAACTCATCTCAGTCGCGTCGCGACTTGAGCATCCGTTTAGACTGGTCTCCCGAACCGGCCTGCCACGCAACTGGCGGACCGATGCATATATAGCCAAGACCCGGACAATCCTCACCCCCATGAACCCGGGCACCCCTGCTCAAGTCACCAAACGTAGCGAATCACTTGGGGTGACCTATGACAGAGGTTATCCAATAAATGGTTCCCGGGGCGGCGGTACCCATAACCACCTCTCAAATTTAAAATTATTATTGTACTTGACGTATACAAATTGAATTTGGTCCAATTTTAGTAAGATCGGCAAGTATGGTATACTCGAAATAAGTCACTAAACCAAAAAAAAACTAATAAAATATATCAATAACTCGGGAAAAGACAACACTAGTGCACCGACACAATTCGATATACTACGCTACATCACTTTGCTGTATATTTATTTGTCGAAATAGAAGTTAAATAACAATATACATTATAGGTTATTGACGAATTATAATATTATGCTAGTTACCCTAAAAGTTATTTTTAAAAAAATTATCCATTTGAGTGTTTTGTATCCATATTGGCAATACGGAACGACATCACCTCGGAGTCGGTCTGGCCGTAACGGATGTTTTTTTTACAGATATTATTTTACGTAAACATATGAAATTTTTTTGGTTTTTTTGTTTTTATGTGACACCTCACAAGAGTGTCCCTTTCTGTGAAGTGTATAGACAGGGGAACAATGTCACCACCCGGTTGGGCGGCGTTGTGAGGCGGAATAAGGTAGGGGCTATAGGAAGGGATTTGTTAATGCGGGCCTTGAAGAGGTTCGGATTATAAAACCGGATTATAGGAGGGAGGAAAAACAGATTCCGGTAGCTCGTTCCACATACGAGCCGACTTACAAAAAAACGAGTCGTAAAAACGGCCCGTTCTCATGAAGCCAACGTCAACCGTGAACGGGTGTTCAGTTCGTGTCCATGTTCGTGCACCGGTGCATCAGGAATCAATGCTGCTAGCTCCTTGGAGCAGGCTCCATTAAAATACCTGTAGAACAGACACAGCATGCCTAAATTGCGTCTATGCATTAGAGAAGGCAATCGGTCTGTTAACAACGGATTGTCAATCAGACGGATCGCTCTCCTTTGCACAGATTCAAGCAGGTTTATTAAGTATTTTGGGGCACCAGCCCAAAGGTGGCTCCCAAATTCAATAGTTGGATGGACTTGAGACTTGTACAGGGTCAGCAGCTGGTCACTGTTGAAGAATCTCCTAGCCATGTACAAGACGCCCAACTTTTTGGAGGCCTGATTTACTCGGGCTTCTATGGATCCCCGATACTTGAGCTGGTCTGATATAGTAACTCCAAGCATTTCAATGTAGTCTTTATTGGGGAGAGTGTTCCCATAAAATTGCACCAGACAGTCATTGATCTCCCTCTTTGCCGAAATCAGACACGCTTGGGTTTTTGAGACGTTGAAACTGACCAAGTTGGCCTTACCCCAGGCACGAACCATCTCGAGGTGGTGGTCAATTAAAGTAAGAATATCGGAATACTTCACCAAACAAACACAAAAGTGACCAAACGGAAAAAATAATAAAAAAACATCGATTACTCGGGACAACACAACACTAGATTATCGAATATCGATTTATGACTACGTGACATCACTTCGCACAAATACATACGTATTTATCTAAACCCTGTCCCCCCGACCATTACCTCCCGAATACTGAGCGAAAGGGACACATGCAGCTCGGGCTACAAATACCTAAATGAAATCTTCAAAATCGAGGTTTTGTGTTCCCCATTTTTCTCCTCCAAAAGTTAACCGATTTTCATTTTTTTTACCTACTACATAAGAAGAAACTATTCTATGTCGTACCGTTTTGCTTTTTTTCAAAAGATATTGTCTAGTTTGTAGACTGAACGTCTTTTGACTGCGTTTAAATTAGGCAATTTTATTGATTTTTGGAAGGTCATAAGTTCTATAAGAAGCAATTTATCAAAAAAAAACAAAACGTACCGACAAGCTAGTCGCCGATGTCTATTTTATGTTAAAAAATATTTGCTCTAGGGTTAATATCCAGAAAGATAAATGGGGACTACGTTTGTATGGAAAAATCAACGCCCGGTTACGTCTTAATAGTGTTCTTGAAATAATAATAACACTTAACAGCGCATAAAAACTTAACTTTACTTAAAATATATATATATATGTATATCGCAGAATCATTTTCCGTAAATATTATGTAAAAACCAAATTTTATTTTATTTTTACACTCCAAAAAGCTTTTCATTTGACAACTTCCGCATTAGAAAATTTAAAAATGAATTTCTTTTGTCATTTCTCACATTGCAACAGAAGCGTCCCCTCCAGGGGCCAACTTATAATGGCCGCACTATCCCAAATAGTTTGAGCCGACGCGACGCAACTCCCCCAGAAACCGTTTTAATTCGTCCAAATGAACGAGAACAGGCGGCAGCCGACGCGCGGCGGCGGACTATTTGCACAAATTAAAGAACATTTAGGCCTCGCTCAGCCTGACTAGATCTGACGATACCAGAGACGATTCACCCGGGGGTCGGACTCCATTGAATGCTCACAAATTAAATACACATCTGCACTAATGGGGCGCTTGTTTCTGGAATACCTGCAAATTGACTGTTGTCAACCAGATTCGCTCGGCTTTATATAAAACTTTATTGTATGTGGTGAACCTTTTTAAATATTTAGGTATTGGTTGTGTTAAGATATACATGAAGCACTTTTTGTGACAATTTTAAGAGTTTATTGGGCAGTTATTGACGTATTTACATTGTACCGGCTCAAATATAAACCCCACTCAACGGACAAACATGATTGTTATTTCTTGGACGTTCTAAGAAAAGAGATAGAGAGAGAATCATGTTCTTACGTTAAATTTGTATACAATTATATTAGACTTATGAGATGGGGGAATTATATCGCTTATACTGACGTCTATGACAGAATAATTATTTATATATTTTTTTTAATTGCCGGCAACCCGGGCGTTTATTGTAATAACATGATCAATATAACTAACATGAAAGTAACCCGCCTCACTAGAAGATTTCTGTTCTGAGGCGGGTACATATATTTGCTTACACATACACATACATTTATACAATAATAATTCTAACCTTTCACACAAGTTCATAGCTACTAGCGGTGTACCCCAAGGGTCACATTTAGGCCCAATACTGTTTCTCCTTTTCATAAACGATATTGTTACTGTATTTGATAAAAATGTAGAAGTGCTACTTTTTGCCGATGACCTTAAACTATTTAAAATTATAAAAACAATAAATGACTGTATTCAAATTCAATTAAATTTAAATAAACTTCAAGATTGGTGCAAAACTAACAAACTTTATCTCAATATTAGTAAATGCCACATTATAAGATTTTTCAGAACAACACAACCCCTTAACTATCAATACAAAATTAATAATGTTTCTCTCGTCTCTGTAAGTGAAATTAACGATCTCGGCATTACTTTCGATTCAAAATTTAACTTTCTTTCACATGTAGAAACAGTCACCAACAAAGGATTAAAAATGCTCGGCTTCATTCTCCGAAATGGCAGAGACTTTAAAAATATTTCAACACTAAAAATCTTATATTCCTCACTTGTTCGAAGTCAAATCGAATATAATTCTCCTATTTGGTGTCCTTACTTTAAAATCCACTCCGACTCTATTGAAAAAATTCAGCATAAATTCCTAAGATACATTAACTATAAACTCGGTCTACCTATAGAATCAATAAATTACAATCATTTGATGAAAGAATTAAACTTACTTAAACTCTCAGATAGAAGACTTATTTCCGATTTGACTTTTATTTTTAAAATTGTCAATGGTATTATAGACAGTCCTGATATATTAAGCCTAATTACCTTCCATATACCCACTAGAACCACTCGATCCAAAATTCTTTTTAATTTCAATAACAATATCAGGACTGAGTCATTTAGAAACTCGCTTATACCTAGATTGCATGCAGTTGGCAATGCTTTCTCAGAAGTAGTAGATGTGTTCAACTGCACGGAATATAGTTATAAGAAGGCTATAATAACAAACCTCTGTCGTAATTATCAATGTTATTAGGCATAATACCATTCTATTCATAAGTTATCACAGAACCTAAACTATGCACTTACATTAGATATCAGACAGAAGAGTGTTATCTAATAATTTTACATACTTAATCAAAACTATAATTTTTCCCAAAATTTTTATGAGATGTCTTACTGACAGCCCTGATTCAATAGAGCTAACTCTTAGTTCTCAGCAAATTCAACCAAATTCAATATTGAAGGTAACAATAACCTCAATACTAAACTACTGTACGGATTGAAAATAAAAATGCTATTGAACCTATGTATACCAGATGTTATTCTTGTTTAACTGTCAACATAATTTCTCAGTAATTATTCTGTTTAACATAATACTGTTTCGCTCCTGTGAACCACTGTAAACATAAATCATGTATATTGTAAAAGCCTTTTACGGCGTCTAAATAAATAAATAAATAAATAAATATATATATATATATATATATATATATACATATATATTGACCTCTTCCCGTAGTATGTTGATCCAGTAAGAAGTTGTTAGACTAAGTTGATCCACCTTTAACACCATATAACTTGGCAAATATGGAATACATCTGAATGAATTGACAACAGTGGTACAATAATTATCAATGTTGCCAGTTTGCCAGAAAAACCATTTGATGTACTGTTCATAAAATTTTCAAAATTTGTATGGAAATCGGATGCATAATTTATGTTGATCTACCCAAATTGGCATACTTATGTTGATCTCATATATATTGATCTATTCCCGTAGTATGTTGATCCAGGTAAGAAGTTATTAGACAAAGTTGATCCATGTTCATATATCTGTACTCTATATATATATACGCAGGGCTGGCCCTGATTAGACAACAACAATAGGAACGCCTTTTGATTTTTACATGGTATAATTTAAATCATAAGACATAAACTATAATATAAGAAATACAAATCGTGTACATAATAAAAGTTTGAATAGAAATGTAGCTTGTAAAACAAGATATTATAAAATAGAAGTTAAGAACATGTATTTAATATTTTTATTTTGGATACTGACAATTCGTTGTGGAATTCCACTATCTCTAAATAGTATTAAATAAAGTGACATCCGCTGTCTGTTTGAGCGCTTAGTTCTTCTAAAATAAGCGTATGATTTTGATAGGGGTTTCACAATCATTTAGAGAATTTCTACCGGAAGGTTTAAATATATAACACATGAATATTATATTGATAGAAAGCAGAGAAAAGTCGATAAAAATCGCAGCTGCCGCCTGGTCCCCAAAATCTCCAAAGGCGTCTTCTTTTTCCTGGCCGTCGACCCAATGTATATATATATATATATATATATATATATATATATATATATATATAATTTAAATAAACTTCAAGATTGGTGCAAAACTAACAAACTTTATCTCAATATTAGTAAATGCCACATTATAAGATTTTTCAGAACAACACAACCCCTTAACTATCAATACAAAATTAATAATGTTTCTCTCGCCTCTGTAAGTGAAATTAACGATCTCGGCATTATATTCGATTCAAAATTTAACTTTCTTTCAGATGTAGAAACAGTCACCAACAAAGGATTAAAAATGCTCGGCTTCATTCTCCGAAATGGCAGAGACTTTAAAAATATTTCAACACTAAAAATCTTATATTCCTCACTTGTTCGAAGTCAAATCGAATATAATTCTCCTATTTGGTGTCCTTACTTTAAAATCCACTCCGACTCTATTGAAAAAATTCAGCATAAATTCCTAAGATACATTAACTATAAACTCGGTCTACCTATAGAATCAATAAATTACTATCACTTGATGAAAGAATTAAACTTACTTAAACTCTCAGATAGAAGACTTATTTCCGATTTGACTTTTATTTTTAAAATTGTCAATGGTATTATAGACAGCCCTGATATATTAAGCCTAATTACCTTCCATATACCCACTAGAACCACTCGATCCAAAATTCTTTTTAATTTCAATAACAATATCAGGACTGAGTCATTTAGAAACTCGCTTATACCTAGATTGCATGCAGTTGGCAATGCTTTCTCAGAAGTAGTAGATGTGTTCAACTGCACGGAATATAGTTATAAGAAGGCTATAATAACATACCTCTGTCGTAATTATCAATGTTATTAGGCATAATACCATTCTATTCATAAGTTATCACAAAACCTAAACTATGCACTTACATCAGATATCAGACAGAAGAGTGTTATATACTTAATCAAAACTATAATTTTTCCCAAAATTGTTATGAGATGTCTTACTGACAGCCCTGATTCAATAGAGCTAACTCTTAGTTCTCAGCAAATTCAACCAAATTCAATATTGAAGGTAACAATAACCTCAATACTAAATTACTGTACGGATTGAAAATAAAAATGCTATTGTACCTATGTATACCAGATGTTATTCTTGTTTAATTTTCAACATAATTACTCAGTAATTATTCTGTTTAACATAATACTGTTTCGTTCCTGTGAACCACTGTAAACATAAATCATGTATATTGTAAAAGCCTTTTACGGCGTCTAAATAAATAAATAAATAAAATATCAATATATACATGGAGCATTCCATGTATAGTTACATACATATATAGTTACATAAAAACAGGAATTTCTTAGGAACTTTAAATTTACAAAATGGTAGCGTCTAAATCTCATAATAATAACATATCAAAAAATAGTTTAAACAACAGTATTAGGTATCGATAAACTAGGCATGCGTAAAACATAAGCAGTTTTAATGAGAAAGAGTAAATCCCTATAAATGTAAATAACACATGTATGTAAAAAAAGGAATGAGAATTAGGCTAAGAAGGGATTGCTAGAAACTTGCTGATACATGCCCTTTTTTGTGTAGCAACCATGTGTTGAAACGTTTAAGTAAACTGTTTGGGTGTTTATGAGTGTTGCAGTAAGTGGTTTCTTTTAGGAAGGTGTTGAAGATGTAAGGTGCTAGGAAGGATTCGTGCTTTTTGGCAATGGTTGAATAAATTTTTGGCACTAGAAGTTGATTTTGTGATTTTGCCCTTGTGTTATGTGGGTGAGTTACGTGACATTGTGAGGATTTGATGCAGTTTATTTGAATGATCTTTTTTATGAATAGTTTCCTAATATCTAGTTTATTATTTGTAATTATGAGATTTTCCGTTGGATGCATATATGGTTTTTTGAACATAATCCTAATTAATGTTTTATGAGTTGTGTTGAGGGGCTTAAAAAACTTGTCAGCGGCTCCCCGCCAGGCTGATAAACCGTACGTTAAAAGGCTTTGACATAGCGCGAAATAAACATTTTTTAATTGTTTTTGGGAGATGATATTTCTTATCGTTTTAAAAATAAATGATAGTTTACGGATTTTCTTTATGAGGGAGTTAATATGAAGTTCCCAGTTTAATTTATGGTCCAGTGTTAAGCCTAGATATTTGATGTTGTCAGTATGTTCTATTTTTTCGCATAGGTGGTATGAGGATTTTGAGGGAGTATATGGGTGTAGGTATAAAGGCGGAAGGGTTTTTGGCTGCCCAGTGATGGTTTTGCTAAAAGTTAGGTATTTTGTTTTGGAGATGTTAAAGGTAAGTAAGTTTTTGTCGAGCGAATTTTTTATTTCTGACATACCGGTTTCCGCATTTTTGAAGGCCTTTTCCCAACTTGGACCTTTGACTAAAATTATCGTATCATCTGCGTAACTGATTATCTTATAGTCGATAGATGCCATTTTAATCTCAGTAAGTTCGATCATGTAAATGAGAAATAGAAGGGGACCAAGGACGCTACCTTGAGGGACACCATACTTGATTTCTTCCGGATCACTGTAGCATTTATTCAGTTCTACTATTTGTTTTCTGTTTTAGTATAGCTAATGAACCAGTCGAGGGGCAGTCCGTTGATACCAATTTTTTTTAGTTTCTCGTACAGAATGTCATGAGAGATAGTATCAAAAGCCTTAGCAAGATATAGAAAGACTCCGATCACCTTGGATCCTTCATCTGTGTTTTTAACAATGTAATTAGTTAATTCAGAGATAGCCTGTTCCGTACTCATTTTAGCTCGAAAACCAAATTGACAATCTGAGAGTAAGTTATGTTTTTTTTTTTTTTTTTAATTTATTTATTTCATCAAAAAATTACAGAATGTATATAATATATCATTAGTAAGTTGTATAATTATATGTCAGTTAGAAACAATGAAATTTTTGAAAGAATAATGTTACAATAATACGACAGTTTCTAATATAAGAAAAAATATATATGAATGTAAGAGTGTTATATAGAAATGGCATAATATACTATATTTTAGGTTGTGCATAACCTGCCTCACTAGGCGAACCTGTATTGAGGCAGAATTTTTAGTTAATTATTTCTCAATTTTGTCTATGGATTGCTAATATGTAAATGTTTAATATGGGTTCCCATACAGCAATCCATTATTTTAGGTTACATTATTGTTTACATATTGAAGATACAGATACAATAAGTTTAAACACAATACATACTATAATAATTCACTGTGACAAGGCATTTGGTTACTTTTCATTATTGTTTGCATTTACACAATACGTATATAGTAAGTTTTAGCACTGTACATACTGCAATAACTGTCAATGACAAGGTGTTTGGGTGAAGGCACCAGTGTAGGCTCGATCATTTGAATAAATCCAAATTTTAACATTTTTTTAAAACTCTTTCCGTGTTTGACTCTCTTTAATATTTTCCGGGAGCATGTTGAAAATCTTTGTGGCAAAGTAGCCAAAGCTACGTTGACCAAAGGTGGAAGAAAGTGCTGGAACTTGCAACATGTTTTTGTTCGAATTACGCGTAAATTTAAAGTTAGTTTTTTTTTCGTAAAGCACGTGTTTGTTTTTAAAGAGATGCATGAGGATAGTTTTTACATAGATCTGTCGAACATCAAATACTCTCATTATGTTGAAAATTAAGTTACTGTTTGCAGTTTGAGGAAGTTTGAGAATAATTTTCATAATTGTTTTCTGCGCCTTTTCAACAGCATCTAGAGCTGATGAAGTACCCCTTCCCCATGCAATGATACCATACTCAATGATAGATTGGGTTAATGGTAATTGTAAGTTAAGGAAGTTCCTTACGGATCTGAAGAAATGTATTGTTTTCCTAATTTTATTCGCAATGATCTGAGTATGTATATTCCATTTGAGGTATGGGTCAATGGTGAGGCCGAGGTACTTCATCTGTGGAGTTCGCTCTATACAGGGGCACTCATTGCATACATTGGAATTCGTACAGTTATGTACTTTTATGGAGTAATCATCATTAGGTTGGCCTGCAGTATTGATGCTTGAAGTGATATATTTTGTTTTTTTCGTGTTAAGGGTAAGCGTGTTTATATCTAACCATTTTTTAACTAAGATAATATTTTTTTCAGCCTTTTAAATACAGCTGACCAATTGTTGCCTTCAAACAGTAAGACAGTATCGTCAGCAAAGCTAACAATGCTTGTGATGTTTTGAATATCCACATAAATAAACGATAAATAATAAACGAACGTGCTCCAAAAAATTTTTTTATGGCAGCTAACAGATAAGATTTATGACAGGCGGGCTTGAAGTGCATATGTCCCACGGGAAGGAAGAAAGAGATCGCATGGCAGTCAGTTCTTGAACGTGGGTACGTTGGCAGCTCCAAGAAATGAATACAAATCAGAAGTGTTGTGTGAAATTACAGTTGATTAGTGAATTCAAATAGTGTTAGAAAGCTTTGTTGTATATTGAATTAAAGTGAAATATTATTGAACCGGTGGTTGTGTAAAGTGAAGGTGGTTGGACTCAGTGAGAAAACAATTAATAATAATGACAATAATAACAATTGGATAATTTGTAGAGCGCCGTTTTGTGAAAAATCACCCCAGGGGCGCTAAGGGTTGGGCGATCGCGATTATAATATAAAATGTGTTAAATTAAACGTGATTTCGTAAATGTGTAGTTCAAACTAAATTACTTGTCTTAAAACATGAAAATAATAATAATAATGATTGCGTCTTAAAACAAAGTGAACGTATATAAAGGCAGCAAGTTTTTAATCGGTCTAGGGAGGAATTGATTTGGCGAGATCTATCCACGGAGACCGAAAACCAGAGGATCAAACAAATTATAAACTCGGGTTCGAATCCCAACAGAGATTAGGGAGGTACAATTGTATTTACAGAATTATTTAATTACCCTTTTATAAGCGTAGGGAGGGGACCAACCTTGAACAAGTTGCAAGGATTTCGCTGAAATGAGGAAAGAAGCCGATAGGGGAGAGATCGAAAATTAAAGTGATTTAGCTATATAGTGTAACCAGGTAAGCTTCACGCTGAGAATGAGAGATGACTAACTGGGTGAGTTTTTATATTATTTATTAAATTTCAGAGGACCTTTTTAAAAGACGGATACAACCGAGGTACAGGAACTAAGTTTACGACACCTGTAGCCCAAATAATGTTTCAGAAAGGGAATGTGTCAATCAGACTATCTATCAGCTGAAAAGGGGAGACGGGCCAATGACCCTTTCATATATAGGACAGGGCGCAGGTACAGTCAGTCAAAGGGGAAGTTTTGCTAGCGTATGACCGCCCGAATAGAAAGCGACCGGATGCAACCTGACAAAACAAAATGAATACTTTTCTTCTGTTATTTGACTTTCTAATTTAATACTTTCCACCTATTGTTTGACTTTCTGAGTTACGAATTGGGGTGCACAAAAACAAATCTAAAGTCAAAAGAGGGAGATGGTAATCTCCGAAATAAAACTACCAACCGAACAACTTTTCTCAACAGGTACCTTTCGAGAGGTAGACAGCCTCTTTAAATAAAATGCAAAAATCAAACCAATTATCCGTTTATACCTACCTGAGAGGATAGGTATTCAGTAGAAGTTACCCATACCTAATACACGAGGGTGCTAGTAACCTCATAAAATAAATACTGGAACCAAATATTAAAATACAGACAGTCCTCATCCTAAATTTGGCATTTCGAGTAGACCTTACATATATCTCACATGATAATTGGCTGAATGGGTAGGCACACAACCTATCGCTAAAAGCAGGCTAAATGTCGACAAGATTGTCGTGTGTTATCTATGTTATTGACCTAGAAAGGGATGTAAATCCCCGACGACGAGGGAGTTACAACGTTTTCTAGAGGTGGCACGTAACTTAGGACCTTACGTGTCACATTTTCGCGACTAGATTCGTGACAAGGGATGTCATGGTTTTCCCCTTCTACACTCAGTAAAGTAGATTTTCCTGGAGGTGCATGAAGTTGGGGCAATTCTGAAATTGGTGATGAGACCTGGCTTTCTTTATTCTGGCGTGACGGTTGCCGATTTGGAACAAGGAGAGACCCGGCCGGTTGTGATATCCAGACACGCAGATATCGATCACCTTGTTCAAATTATCATCCATCGGTTTTGTTTGGTAAAGAGGAGGAGCCAACTTTAATTTAAAAAAAAATCATTCCCGTTCCTCTCCCTTCCCTCCCAAAATATGTACATGGATGGCGCCGACAACTAACACCATAAATTTATCGTATGTTTATCACATATATAAAATCTAACACTTTATTATGTTCACATTACCCTATGACAGGTAGAATCACGTAGCTAGTTTGAAGAGCAGGCGACTTAGAAGATAAGGTTTATGAAATGGCTTTAAAACACAGCGATAATGGATTCAACTCACTCTATCTCAAAAGAACCAAGGGATGCCACACATACATAGATAACTAGGTTTCTAAACCGAGAAACAAAAAACCAACACAACGTTCGGTGAAGCCTTTTTATACTGAACCGTCACGTGAAATGAGTACGTTCAAGGTCGTACGTCACGTGGACAAACTAGGATGTACACACTTGAAGGGGTGTGTAATAAAGAGAGGAGCAAAGGCTTGTAGAGACGGCAGGGGAGGAATTTTCCATCCCTGCGAACACATATGCAAAGCCTTATGGAAAAGCTACCTATGGGACTCTAAGGAAAAATTATCGTAGAAAGAAGAGAAGGAAAAGTTTGAAGGAGAAAGGACGCATAATTACATGCTTCCCTCAATTTCAAGGTTGCAAAAGTTGTTTATATACAGTAACAACAGAGTTGGTCCCAATACGCTTCCTTGTGGAATTCCATAGTCAGTTGAGCGCTGGTTACTGAGGGTATTATGTATTTAAACCTGTTGTTTGCGTCCATTTAGGTAGCTTTTAAAGAAGTTTAGCTCTTTGTCCGTAATGCCGATTTTTTTATTAGTTTAAAGTGTGATATTGTATCAAAAGCCTTAGAGAGGTCTAAAATTAAGGTAGATTAATAATCTTTTTTTCACTGCTTTTTTCAGAACTTCGATAGTGAATTTAAAAGTGAGATAGGTCTGTAGTTAGCAATTAGAGTTTTGTCCCCAGATTTGTGGATTGGCGTTATATGGCAATTTTTAGTTTTTCCGGAACAATCCCTTGTCTGAAACTTTGATTGAATATATGTAGGAGAGGTGTGGTAATATATTCATGCAGATTTATCAATATTTGGTTTGAGATTTTGTCAGGGCCCGGAGCGCAATGTGGTTTGAGAGATAAGATAAGTTCAGAAATTTCTTTTTTGTTAAGTTTATATATATTAAACGAGTGAATTGGTTGTTTGGTAGGGCTGTGATTGGATGATAGTTGTACTGTAGTGTGGTTATTGATAAGGATTTTGTTTGCTAGATTTGGGCCTACGTTGGAAAAATGAGAATTAATATAATTAGCCATTTTGTGTGTATCTTTTTTTGTTTCAAGTATTTCACCATTAATTGATAGTTTATTAATATTATTACTTTTTTTGGATTTAAATAAACTGCTACATTAATGACTTTCCAGGTTTTTTTGGATCCTTTCTGGCATTTTCTATTTCATTCCTGTAAAATTTGAATTGAGCTTGCTTAATTAATTTGTTACAGAGATTTTTATATAAAAATGATTATTTACCTTTAAACAATACCCAAATAAAAATCAATTTGGTTTATATCTTAACTTAATTCTTTGACAAACGTAATGATCGAATTTTGCTATGGTTAAAATCCGAAAACAATGTAAAGTCGATGTACAAGATACAGAATAGGAAGATTCGATGGTTTGGGCAGATAAAGCATATATGTAATTGAAGAATTTAGAGGATGCCACACAAGAGTCACAACTGCTCTAAACAGTCTGAAACCACTGAGACCATAGCAACCCCAATTGGGGTATATTGTGAGGCTGATGAAAGGGGAGAGGAGAAGGTGATGGGGAAGAGCCGCAAAGATAGTACATATTATTATTTTGATTTAATTGCAAATAAATTTAAAATTCGCATGCCAGGATTTGAACTCGCGAGCACAGGTTGCTAGTCGAGGCTTTACCTCTCGACCACGAAGCTCGTCTTAATCCCATAA
This sequence comes from Hesperophylax magnus, assembly GCA_026573805.1. Lineage (NCBI taxonomy): Eukaryota > Metazoa > Arthropoda > Insecta > Trichoptera > Limnephilidae > Hesperophylax > Hesperophylax magnus. Next base: position 1,753,438 of record JAIUSX010000014.1, read on the forward strand.
TATTGAGAAAATGTAATATAATGATATAATATTGGTATTAAACTAATATTATTCTTTTTTAAATTTATATATTTTCTGTTTAGTCAGAGGTTTTCAAAGAAGTATCAGGCACTTTTTTTTAGTTATTAAAAATTCCAAGGAATTGGCAAAACATGGTATATTATAAACAATCTTGGTGTTTATATATCAAATAAATGCATTTGGAACATTTCACAATAAATCTTTATTAATCTAGCGTAATTTTTAGATAGAAGCTTTGAACACAACAACATCTTACCCCCGTAGGATAGAAACACATGTAGATTAAAACTGCTAAAATTATTCTCATAACTGCGAACTTAAACAAGGTTACACGAAAAACGTACGGGGCAAAACTAGGACACGTAGCATACATTTCATACTCTTTTCATATTGTTGAGAACTCTGTAGAACATATTTTTTCATATAAAAACAAGAAAGCATCTGCAGGTAAGGATGTGAAATATATGTACGCAGGTGAAAAAATCTTTATGTTAGTCAGGAGGAGGAAGCGTGTATGTTTTGACGTTTTCCTCTCCTAAGCTGTGTTGTACCTACTACCTATCTACGTTAGGCAAGGTGAGGCGGACCATGTTTTCTCCTTGATGAGAAAATAATTCAGGCTTATCAAAACACGACAAGCATTTTTATAATGCCAGAAACGTTGGCTTTGTCATACGGTGGAAAATATATGAAATTGTTTGAATAACATTTCTATACACTACTTCGTTCTATTCCAGACATTGTTCGTAGTAAGTGTGGTAGCATTATTCTTCTTTTTAAGAACACTGCTAGATGTTTTTTGGGAATGTCTTTATCTAGTATAAAACCCTTTAAAAACTTATTTATTTGAGATTAAGGACACTTTACAATACATCTAAAACTTATTCTTTATAGTATTTAGGCATAACCCACGAAAAGCAGCAAAGCTTTTAGCTTCTTTAACATCTGGCAGTAGTTCATTGAAAATCTTTATCCTTTAAAATAAAGACTATCTTGGGTTCAATAAAAAATTTGCTTTTGGAAGTTTAAAATCTCCATAGTTTCTCGTAGGGTAGCCATGTATTACGAAATTAAAATGTACATACTTGAACATATATTTCGGAAGCATCTTATAATACGGTATTGTAAATTATTCGCTGTCTCACACTTTTTTCTTCATAATAATAATCTTAGATAATAATAATACCTCCTGCAATTTAATACTGCTCGCATGCCTCTATTTTGAATTATTTGCAATTTCTTTTTCTGTGTTTGATTGAACAAGGAAATGACACTAGAGCAGTAATTTAAATGAGATTCTACTTTACTATTATAATCTAATTTACTTGTATTTACATATAATTAATGCCCTATTCTTCTTTAAAAAATATATTTTTGCCATTTTCTTAGCTAATAATTCATAGTTAAATTTGAGTCGATTTTTTATTATAATGCCCAAGTATTTGATTTCTTCTATTTCTTCGTTGTGTACGATAGTTTTTTAGTCCGTTGAATGTTTTTACCTATCATGTACTTACTTTTGGTATTGTTTAGTTTTAATTTTTTTATCTTTAACCACATATATATTTGGTCGTACTTTATTCAAAGCATAACAAAATTATTTTTTGTTATACATAAAAGAGTATCATCTGCAAACAGTTTGATTAAACAGTATTTTAAGCACTGCACTATATCGCTGACAAATAATTTATAAATATTTTTTTTTTCATAAATTCACAAATTATTTAATTTTATAATTTTCCTGACCATAATCCTATATTTATTTGTATTATTATAACATTTTTTTTATTTATTTAGTTAATAGAAGATACAATATAATAAAATAATACGTAACAATCTAAATCAACTAATTACAATTCCCGGTTAGTGGAGAATTATTCTCGAGTGTAACAGGGTAGTTAATAATAATTGGAAAATTGTAGAGCGCCATTTTTGTGAAAAATCACCTCAAGGGCGCTGTACTCCTAGGATCTACATTTACATTTACGTTTTAATCAATTTACTAATTTATTTATATTTTTATTATTATTAATTATTTTTTTAATGTTCTTCCATAATAAGCAAATTGCTTGCATGTATGGGATGAGGTATTATTTGTTTAGTTTTTGAGATTTTTAATTTATAATTAATATAAATAGTATATGAACTTTTAATACCCCAGAAGAAATATTTCACTTAACCACTCGAGGGATTAGTGTCATACATATCTACATTTACTACATTATTTAATTAATACCCCAGAAGAAATATTTCACTTAACCACTCGAGCGATTAGTGTCATACATATCTACATTTACTACATTATTTAATTAATACCATTCCTCAAAATATTATTTATATTATTTTGATCTCATTTTTATATACTTAAATTTAAATTTAAATTTTTAGTATATTTTACTTTGACATATTAATTGCATTCATCTCTTTCTAGCATGATTACTTATCTCGTTCCTATCTAATTATCATATTCACCTATTATCTTTATAAATGCATTTTTTTGCTCAATGTAATCCAGCTTGTTAGGTACTTATCTAACGTCTAACAAGCATTTTGGTAGATTGTTAGACGTTAGATAAGTACCTAACAAGCATGTTGGTAGATTGGTAGACGTTAGATAAGTACCTAACAAGCATGTTGGTAGATTGGTAGACGTTAGATAAGTACCTAACAAGCATGTTGGTAGATTGGTAGACGTTAGATAAGTACCTAACAAGCATGTTGGTAGATTAGTAGTCATTAGATTGAAATACCTTTTTAGAATATTGAATTAATGAAAAGAAGTTCAACATCATTATCAACGTATTCGCATTAAAGCAGACAGGAGAAGGTCTACAAAAAATACAAACGGTAAATAGGTAATTACGATTACAACAAAGAACGGTTTTTTATGACTAATATATACTAACTGTGTTCCATAAAGAGCATTATTATTTTGAAAAAAGGAAAAACTGAGGGGGTTGTTTATCTGCTTTAAAAACTTACATTTATCATCGACTTTCGGAATATTTCAAGTAAAAACCAATACCATTTTAAGAAAAGGGTCAAAATTTATTTTTCTGGATTTTTGTATTTGAAATATACTTTCATATTTATAAATTAGAATATTTTAATTTCAATATTGAAAAAAAAACCGGTTTTATTTTTACTCCAAACGTCAACTAATTTATATTTAATAAAACGTTTATTTTATTAAAAAATCATAACTTTTATAGAGTTCAGTCAGGTAAAAAATATTATGTCTGACATAACAAAAATGTCAGAAATAAATATTTTTCAAGAAGGGAATTTCACATGTCAGTCTGCTGAAATGCAACTTTGCCGATTCTTTCGGAGCCAGATAAAAATATTTTTTTTTAGTACCAACTCAAATCTATACTTTTACAGTGTTTATACAATATTTAACAAAAACACCGTCTAACGGTTGTGAAGTGATTTTTTTAGTAAGGCTGTAAATTTGTAAACAGTGATGTTACCGTTCAATACCGAAGTGATATATAAAAAACACACTTGTAAACACAATAAATTTACTACAATATATAAATTAAATATTCCGTTAGCACAACTGATCTTCCGACATTTTTTAATTCCACCTAACTTAAATAAAATACTGAAAAAGCGTTTTCAATTCATAAGTCCAAAGCGTTCTACACTTTCTTGCCATTAGTGGCTAATGAAGAGCGTATCCACCGCGCGTTCATTAGCAAAACATTGTTTGAAATTCGTATTTAGAGCGGCGTTTGTTGTTTAAAGGAAGGTGTATTAGTTCCCTGAAATATTACCTTTGTACCCCGCTGATTAGCCCATACAAGCCGCCACCAGCTGCAGCAGGCCGAAAGCGCCGCGGACCAGGATTGTCGAAAAGTGGGCTTGAAACAATTCTGTATTAGTACACTGTTGAACTGTTGTTGATTTCCATGCCATCTTCCAGAAGATGTTATATGGGTTTTTGTTGTTCATTTTGTGGAATTTTGTCATAATTCACACAGATACCCACAACCTTGTTGGATTTCATTTAAGGTTACCGTAGAGAGGGAAGTTCCTAAGAAATAAATGGAAAATTGTTTCAGTATTCAAAATCATAATAGACATTTAGTGGTAGATGGAAATTTCATGAGATCTCCAAACTTAACGTGTCCATGTGAGTGTCGATAGCGATTTTCATTATTTACTAGCTGACGTTTACCCGGCGTTGCTCGGAGTTATTAATGGTTAAGAGTTCCCAAAGTGGTCTATATGGACCCCTAGGGTTCGATATTGGCATGCTGGGGGTCTATGTCAGCGAGAAAAAAATTTGGGGGTCCACGAAATTCAAATGGGGGTACATACGAGCGGACCCCCATTTATAGACCTAACACAAATGGAGAAATTACTTATTTGATATTTGTATTTTTATGTTTCGTAAAGTTGTTAATTGAGGTATATAAATAGAGTCTACGTTACTTTTCTCGTCAGAATTAATATATTCAAGCAAAAAATTGCACATTGGAAGCAGCGAATTTTCCTAGTTCCCCAACTTGTTTTTGAAAAACGTCAAGGTTAATAATGACGTTCAACATTTAAATGCACTTCACACAGACTTCAAAACAAAGTTTGAGGACATTTTGACTATGGAAATGCAACGTTGAAGAATTGGATATCATGTGACAAGAAGAACTGACCGGAATAAGCACTGACAAAGAAGTTAAGGGTCAGTTCTGTAGGGCTAGATACAGAAAGAAATTCCCGTTGCTAATCCTGCTTCATTTTCATTTGGTATAATACCTCATAAGGGTGCCCCAGTCTGCACAATGTAAAGACAGAGCAACTATACCGCCACCCAGTTTTTGGGCAGGCAAGTATCACATGGGATGTTAATACTTTTGGGAAAATTCAATATTCGACAGGCAGGGGGTCTACAGAAAAATATACATTTGGCAAGTGGTCTACGGGGCGAAAGAAGTTTGGGAACCTCCGGTTTAGAGTAAAGTTTTGAGGTTTTGAATTGTAGTGTACCTTAATATGGAAATAATTGCATTCTCCGTTGCATACTCAATTCAGTGCAGAGATAAAGCGTTGAGTCTTCCTCGGACGTTCCCAACCTTTTCCACAAATCACTATTGTATGCCGAATTGTTCCCATTAAAAAAACATTATATCGATTTTAATTCGACTACGTTTCCCATTCCAGTGCAGATTTAATGTGTTTCGGCGAGTTAAGTTCCTCGGACGTTCCCAACTTTTTCTACCATTCAAACCACTCTCTAAACATTTCTGTCACTAACAAGAACAAACACTAGCTTTTGAGTCTCTAGGGGAGAAACAAAGAAACATTCATGTTCATTTAAATAGGTGGATTGGTAAAGCTCACATCTGATTTATTCGTAGAACGAACCGTTTGAAAATGGAAAACAATAAATTGTCACGCGTTCACACTTGCTCTTTTGCAATTCTATTTTTTTATTTCATATAACCATAGACACTGTACTGTGCCGCGTTTGCTTGGCAACCTGCCGTTCAGATGGTTCTATTTTTTGATAAATAATGCAGAATAAAATGAGAATTGAAGTTGATTAAACATTTCTTTTCTATCAGGCGTTCTACGACGTAAAAAACCTGTTCAACAGACATTTCATAAATTCTGTACAATAGTTAAGATGGGAACTCGCCATTAGTTATATTACGAGCAAATAATGGTGTCACGATTGTATCATCATATTATGTTTCGTGTTTTGACGTGATGCCAGGGCATCATGTACGGTGTAGTGTAGGTGAGTATACATTTTTGAGGATTTAAAAAGATATATTTTATGCTGTTAACCGTCTAAAGCAAGTAAGATAACGGAATGGCAGTGAGACAAGGAAATGAGACGGTGAAGAAGTGAGGAAGTTATTCAGACCTGGTCACCAAATACGACCAAAGCCATTTCAAGCAACGTTTTAATTAGGAATGGTTGATTTACATCGGGGCGACACTGAGAGTATCTTCGACTGTGGAAAGTGCTGAACCTAGTTATTCAGACCTGGTCACCAAATACGACCAAAGCCATTTCAAGCAACGTTTTAATTAGGAATGGTTGATTTACATCGGGGCGACACTGAGAGTATCTTCGACTGTGGAAAGTGCTGCAAATATACTGTTTATTATTTTAAATGATTAATTTGTGAAATAACATAATAAATGAAATCAAATTTAGGGGATTAGAACCCGCGACCTCCAGCTTGCTACATGGAGAAAACTGATATGAAATCCTGTTAAATCAAATTTATTAATAATCTGGTTAAATTACTCGTTGTCCTGTTAAAAATGGGAGTTAACAAATTATCAGTCAAAATCATCACGTGTTTATACAAATACTGATATTGATACTGACATACTCGTACTTCAATAGTACCACTCCGTCATGACATATTTTAGGAAAAAAAAGTGTTCTCGATATTATTCTGAATTACTATTTATCAGGAATTTTGCTGTCACATTTTGTAAAGGATCATTTTTAGTAGTATTTAGTTGTATGTAGTCAAGTACCCTTTCCCACGACCATAGAGGTCGTCAAATAATAATATTGTAATCTCAATTTAGCTGAAAGTAAGAAGGTGGCTATCTATCGCACTCGCTAATTACAAACTGTCAAATAATAATATTGTAATCTCAATTTAGCTGAAAGTAAGAAGGTGGCTACCGAACTCGCGCATTACAAACTTTCAAATAATAATATTTTAATCTCAATTCAGCTGAAAGTAAGAAGGTGGCTATCTATCGCACTCGCTCATTACAAACTGTCAAATAATAATATTTCAATCTCAATTTAGCTGAAAGTAAGAAGGTGGCTATCTATCGCACTCGCTAATTACAAACTGTCAAATAATAATATTGTAATCTCAATTCAGCTGAAAGTAAGAAGGTGGCTATCTATCGCACTCGCTCATTACAAACTGTCAAATAATAATATTTCAATCTCAATTTAGCTGAAAGTAAGAAGGTGGCTATCTATCGCACTCGCTAATTACAAACTGTCAAATAATAATATTGTAATCTCAATTTAGCTGAAAGTAAGAAGGTGGCTATCTATCGCACTCGCTCATTACAAACTGTCAAATAATAATATTGCAATCTCAATTTAGCTGAAAGTAAGAAGGTGGCTATCTATCGCACTCGCTCATTACAAACTGTCAAATAATAATATTGCAATCTCAATTTAGCTGAAAGTAAGAAGGTGGCTATCTATCGCACTCACTCATTACAAACTGTCAAATAATAATATTGCAATCTCAATTTAGCTGAAAGTAAGAAGGTGGCTACCTATCGCACTCGCTCATTACAAACTGTCAAATAATAATATTGTAATCTCAATTCAGCTGAAAGTAAGAAGGTGGCTATCTATCGCACTCGCTCATTACAAACTGTCAAATAATAATATTGTAATCTCAATTTAGCTGAAAGTAAGAAGGTGGCTATCGCAATCGCTCATTATCTCTCGCCAAATTTTCTGCAAAAGTCAGTGATCTTTCACTCGTCGTGAATTTCCAGCTTCTTCGGAGTAGTTTCAGGAAGCTGCCGACCCCTCTCCACCCTCCACCCTCCCCCTCCACCTTCACCACCCCGCGAAATACTGCGAAAATTTGAATGGTGGGTTTTATCACACTTTGAAATAAAAGTAATTTTATGGAGCTTCCAAAATACGCTATAATTCAGCACCATTATTCTGAGATTGCCAAATGCGATAGGCAAACGTGTTGCAAACAGATGTCACGTAATAATTATTTATTGGAGGTGGAATTATCAAACTTCTAGAATATTTTATGTCTTTGGATGCGAGCGGGTTAAATATATTCCTCCTTTTACTAACGACGTTTTACGAGAACTTGTGGATTTGTTATGTTATTAATTGAGGGTACTTTTAACTTGGGTTACCTCTTTTTAGTTAATAAAAAAAAACCGGAAAGTACTAGAAACAAATAAACATTACAATTAACCTTTATAAGATTTTCTACGATTATACTTTTATGTAAATCGTATTGAAATTGTATTATTATTTTTATAGATACCCGTTAAGCATTCATGTATGTAGTAGCGTTTAAAAAGCTGAAATGTGAGAATAAACAAGTTGAGACATGTTAAGAGTTGGATTAAAAGTAACAATGCAGCAAGATATCTTTACCAAGACAGTCATGTGGCGATATTTGGAATAACAGGTAGGTTCTTCTTCGTCTTCTGTCGTTTGGTGGGGGGTCAGAGGGGAACATCTAGGTTAGGGAGCCAGTATAGGACTTCAGGCGTTATTAGTAACTGAGCACCGAGGTAAAGCTTTTATAAACATTACCTTTTGGTAAACACGGGTTTTTAAGGCATTGTTTATCACAATCAACCAGTCGCGAGTAGATAAGCTTTATTTGACTTTTGGCAATAGGAATGTTTTGTGATTGGAAAATTCATTTTCATATCTCAGCCGTGTTATATTTGTAAATATTTCAGAGAGTAAATGTATATTATTTGTTACGTAGTCGTATTGTCAAAGGAGATGTGATGTAATATGACTTCTTAATACCTCGCTTACAAAAATATATGACACTGTAAGTATAAAAATTAAAAATGAATTTTCACGCAAAATCTATCATACGCACGAGAAGAGATATGATTTACCTTTTTTCTGAACAAAAAGTATGATCAAATGATGCTTGGACACTTTTCTTCAAAATTAGTTTCCGTTTGGTTTGGAAGTCACTTGTTAATTTAGGGGAAGAATATTTAAAAAAAAAAACTGCACACTGATGCTAAGAATATATTCCAACTCGCATACTCAGTATTGTACATAGATTTTCATAATTAATTTTGGTAATTACTGCGTTTTTAGTTACGACGACAGTATACATGTAAAGCGACTCAACCTTGAAATAAAGTTATTATTTTCCATTTTCAACGACTGTTGTTTATTTTAGCGTAAACATATCATACATCTATCGGTACATCTCAATAACACATTTAATGAAAAACATATTACTTGATACAATAGACTAAAAAAATGATTACATAATATTACCAAAATTTCATAGCATAAAATAAAAATAAAACCTACACGTAACACACAAAACCAATATGAACACATATCACTCACAAACACACAAGATTATTTTCAATGTATTATTTTTTAATTTTAAATATATTATTATGTATTATGTATTTTTAATTTTAAAAGTATTATTTTCTCTTTAAATGTATTATGTAGATTATATTTTCATATTATAAAATGAAGGCCTCAGCACGGGAAAGCCACCCAGTGAGGCCTACATTACTGGAAAACTTAAAATGTAAAAAATATTGTACCAAATAAATAAGTAACAAGATTTTATTCTTCTTTAAAAATAATTTAATCATTCCCTAAATTAATTTTACTAAACTCATTGGGAATAATGCAATAAGGCAAGCCACCCAGTGAGGCCTACATTACGGGAAAACTTAAAATGTTAAAAATATTGTACCAAATAAATAAATAATAATAAATAAGTAACATGATTTTATTCTTCTTTGAAAATAATTTAATCTTTCCCTAAATTAATTTTACTAAACTCATTGGGAATAATGCAATAAGGCAAGCCACCCAGTGAGGCCTACATTACTGGAAAACTTAAAATGTAAAAAATATTTTACCTAATAAATAAGTAACATGATTTTATTCTTCTTTGAAAATAATTTAATCTTTCCCTAAATTAATTTTACTAAACTCATTGGGAATAATGCAATAAGGCAAGCCACCCAGTGAGGCCTACATTACTGGAAAACTTAAAATGTTTAAAATATTGAACCAAATAAATAAATAATAATAAATAAGTAACATGATTTTATTCTTCTTTGAAAATAATTTAATCTTTCCCTAAATTAATTTTACTAAACTCATTGTGAATAATGCAATAAGGCAAGCCACCCAGTTTGGCCTACATTACTGGAAAACTTAAAATGTAAAAAATATTTTACCAAATAAATAAATAATAATAAATAAGTAACATGATTTTATTCTTCTTTGAAAATAATTTAATCTTTCCCTAAATTAATTTTACTAAACTCATTGGGAATAATGTATTGTTAATAAATTGTTATGATTTATGTATAATTTTTTTAATATAATATCATTTGAATAAATATTAAAAATAATCTACTCAGTGACAATGTCTATAAAGAACACAAAATATATATATATATATATTATAGTCAGTAGGATGAAATCTAACATTTCAAGAATAAAATTATATCGATTTTGTTTTTCTTTCATAACCAATTCATTAGAATAAATTTGAATCAGATAGATATTTGGAAATCAACATGGTATACCGATTACATCCACTACTTTGCATTATAATGAATGTAATTATTTATTTTTGACGAATTGCCTTATATATAATATATACTTTTACTGTCTGTTTTCTTATGAAAATCGTAGATATACAGTAGCGAAACGCGGCTTTGACTGTTAAATTAATAAATAAGTCTTACAGGCATTTAAAGCCCATGTCTCTTGCTTAAATTCCGAGCCGAATATTTGACGAATTTAAAATATTCAAATGGGATAAATAAATTTGAATGTCATTTAGTCTAGCAGGTTTAGAATAAATTTCGAATGCCTTTCTGTAGGAGTTATCGGTTACACTCGAATTAGCATTATTTCATGCTTTTTAATTTGCGTCAAAGAAGTTATATTACTCGAAGGCCAGGAATGGTGCGCAAATATTCCGGCAATCCCTTAGGGCTAAAAACTGGCTGCTGGATTATCAAAATATTCAGGAAAACGCCGAAATGAAGCTCTCAACAGCTCTCCTGAAAGCAAACGAGAGTAATTGAGATAGTGGTAATCATCATTGCTTTTGTATTTTCTTACATTGGCGCGGGCGGCCGATTGTACAGCCGCGAAGGCTTCGGAAGGTTTGGGATTGAGCAGCTAAAAGTAACCAAATAAGTACCTAGTCGGTTCTCCCTTGAGGTTTGAGTAATGTTCAAAGTTCCTAAATAATAATTCTCTTCAGTCAGATATCAACCTATATCTCAGGTAGGTAGGTATTTGACTACCACCCACCCTTGTTTTAGACAGATATATCGCTTTTTATAAACATTTTTAAATCTCTGTAGGTAATTAGCAATACATTTAAATAAATTATATGTTTAATTTTATTTGGTTTTGTTGGGAATCTTTCAGTTTCGAGTCGAAGTTTCATGCTCGCTCATGCATTCTATTTTCGTTTCGAGAATTCTCACCGACTCGAGCTGAAGCGATGTTGATCGGGTGCCCAACCTCAACTCTTTGATATTTAGTTTATTAGAATAAGCACTACCTATCCACCCCAAGCGAGCATTATTATTACTGAACGATTTTTTCTACAAAATAATCCCAAAAAGACGTGTCAGTTATTTAAGAAGTTTTAAAGGCTGTCTCAGTAACTCAATGGTTGAGATTTGAGGTCCCAGACCTCTATATAATTTCTATAACAATAAAAAACATGAGAATAATATAGTAAAGTTTTCCACCATACAGGCTAATAGGTTAACAGTGATGACTCAAACGCTTTAAAACAGACATGGCAGAGTAAGTGTGGATGATAAACTCGACAAGTCAAGCGTACCTCCCCCGAGGTGAGGAGGGGTGGAAGGGAGATTGGGACGAAGGGATGAATGGATGATTTATAATTAACAGCCTAAACCCCCCATTGATCTTCCAAGTTGAACTAATTCCGAGCAGACTCTGGCGTTTGAAAGCTTATTTTTCGCTCAGTGACTGTAACCAAATCAAACATTTAAGGAATCATTTTAACTAATCATCGGAAACATGTGACGTTTGTGTCGGCGTGCTTCTGTAACTAAAATCAGTAGTAATTTAATGCTTTATATAACATCATTAATATTTCACAGTCAAATATATTTAGAAAATATAATTTGTGATTTTTAGCGCTTGATTCAGAGTAAAGTGACAAAAAAGCGTTGAAGTAATAATATTAATTCAAAAGTGATTAGCCCTGTGTCGCTGTGGCGAGGCAAGAGATAACAGTTTATGGAACACTCTCAGCGTCGCTGTGGCGAGGCAAGAGATAACAGTTTATGGAACACTCTCAGCGTCGCTGTGGCCTGGCAAGAGATAACAATTTTCAGATTGTATGCGACACGTGAAATAGTTATAGTATCTATAACTAAGCAACTAGATATTAATAGCCGAGTACCAAAAAGTCAACCACCCTCTCCCCCTTTCCTTCCCTTGTCCTCGTTTTTATTTATTTTTTACATTAACTAAATATTAAGAGAATAATTTCCCAAATAGTAGATGTCATCTATTGAGATGCTGTGCATCGGATCTTTTTTAGAAAAGGTATGGGGGATGACTATTAATCTACGCTGTGTGTGTCCAGAAGTGACGACGTATTAATTTTTCTCTCCCACTATGGTGCAAGGCGTGCAATGGGTCGAGAGAGTCCTGCTAGAGAGGTCCAAAGATCTCTGTCCCGCCACGCATTTGGTGGACAGCACAAAACCTAGATTTATTTTTTTTTTTTTTTACCTCACAAGAGTCCCAACTGCTCCCGTCTGGAGCCAGTGAGACTATGGCATCCCCAATTGGGGGATGTTGTGAGGCTGAAGGTAAGTGGGGAAGGGAAAGAGGAAGGTGGGGAAGTACCTGGCTATTCAGATCTAGTCACTAAACACGGCTAAAGCCATTTGGAGCAACGTTTCAATTCTGAATGGTGGTCTTACACCAGGGCGATACTGGTAGTATCTTCCACTCTGGAACGTGCCGCAAATATACTATATATTATTTTAATTAATTAATTGTGAAATAACACAAATTAATCAAATAAAATTTATTTGCGCACGCCGGGTTCGAACCCGCGACCTTCGGAATGGCAGTCCAATGCGTTACCACTGGACTATGCCGGCCGTCAACCCACGATCAGATAAACCTCAACCCACGATCCTGGGCACCTCAGTCACTAAAACTTAACCACTTGGGAAGACCAAGTATTGCAGATATTTTAATAATCCAGTTAATGATTTATTTGTTTATTTATTGGATAATTTGGGTAGCACCGCTTTTGTGAGACATCATTTCAGGGGTGCTTTGCAGTTGATGCAAGTATTACAAAATATATAAATATTACAAAAAGAAAGCGAAGTTAGGTAAAATGAAGTACAGCAACAGATGACACGAAGATAGAAGATGGAGACTCTGCAACAAGAATCCTATGTGGTGAAGAAACTTGCGGTGGAACTCATACCGCCTGACAAATTAATAAATCTTCTTCCAATTTCAAAACATCTTCAAAACAGTGCATCCTAGTTACATTATCCGAGTAAAATATCCTCACTGCAAAGATCCAAAGGTTTATACTTCCGTCCTTGTGAAAGAAAGTGGCATCATACATTTTTCGCAAAATGAGTTATATCCATTTTGTATACCGCCAGTACAATATCTAACGTCAATTTTTTTAAAGTATTTTGGGAAATAACAACCTAAGAAGTGTGGCTGCACATTTTACCATTAACTGATAAATAAAAAGTGCCATCTACACAAAATTACACTAAAACATGACATATCCCTTTTAGTTGCTACATTTCTAAATATGTAACGGATTTGCCGCCGTTACTTCCACGGTATAAACACTCACTCAAATTTCAAGCTTTGCTCCAGCTTATCGTGATTTAATAAATTGGTGTTTCTTGTTCATTATGAAACGCGTGATCTCTACAACACAAAAAACTAATACATAGTTTAAACATAATAACTTTACTAAAAAAAATTTGATTGTAAAAATTAAAACTATTTAGTTTCCCCAATGATAATATTTGTACATACCTATATTGTAATCTTTCTATAATAATATTAACAATGATTAATTCTCAATCAAATGTATTTTATTTCTTTAATCATAAGTATTTATTACATCCTTGTAAAGTCAAATAATCTTGCATTAAAAGTCCTCAAATGCCACCTTTTGGTTATGTACGTTATGAATTTATAATCTTTTTTTTAAAAGAAAAAAATGGCAAATCCTCAAATACCGCTTTTCAACTATAGATGGAACATATTTTTAAAAAAATCGTCATTTCTCTTAGATTTTGGTTCCAATATATTTTCTTATATAATCTCATAAATGGTAATATTCAGCATAAATTTATAAAAAAAATATATGTATTTTACAAGGTGGCAAAGAGCATTTTAAGTTTTATTTATTTTGCAAAACATTTCCATTTTTGGAGGAGCCACTGTATTCTTATGAACGGCAGTACAGAAATGAAATGACGGCAGTATAGAGAGAGGTAAAGGCTTCTGAATTCTAAATGCAATACTCCATCTTAACAAAAAGCTACAAGCAGAAGACCCACAGGATCCGGGCATTTGGAAAATGATCAATTAACAGTTAAGTAATTGCTTTACCGACCCAACGATCAATGATATTCCTTCATCGGAATTTCTTTAATTTGAAATTATTTCTTTAATATCACCCTAACGGCATATCTTGATGAAATTACACAGAAATAAGCTTAAAAGTTCCTAGGTTTTACAAATCCACTTTATCACCGCCTCCACACAGCATCCCCAAAGATGACATAGGCCCTGAGGGAAATTATTTTCTTCAGGGCCTCCTGTGTGGAGTAAATATAAAAAAAAAAAAAAAAAAAAAGTAAATGCGAGATTCCTTATCATGTTCCACAGACAAAAGTTAAATCAAAAAGGTTCTACCATTTGAGTTCTGCGTCGAGAGCGTGTTAACATTTGTATTATTAAGTTGAATCCTAAAGTTTATTCCAAGTTGCACGCAATACAGAATCCCGAGAAGGAAGATTATTCCCTGCGATAAAACAGTGCATGTTTTTCGTTAAGAATTAAGCCCTAGACTATTTTTCTTTTTTCTATAAAATTAATGAAGATCATGCTTAAATGCGCTCTTTATTTTACTCTGACCAACATCGTCATCGTTTCAACAACTTTTGTAGTGTTTTGGTCATCTCTAGAAAAAGCCTCCAGACCAGTATTTTTACATTCCCTTATGCCCCAGACGGTTCTCAAACTAACCGTAAATTGACGTTTTCTATCGCACTATCAACCTGCAGGATTAATATTATAAAAAATCTTCTTTGTTGATTAGGTATCTTACATCCCCGCTACATGTCTTGCCCAGTGGAGCCTGGGTATCTAGAGGTAACAGTTTTATAAATTTACAAATCGTGTTATTGACAGTTCTTCAAATTAGTGCACCTTGATCGTTGTTCACTATTTTCCAGAAAGGATATAAATTTTCTTCTTGAGATTTTCGCGTTACATATACACAATGGAAAATCTCAGAGAAAGCAATTCGCCGTCGCGTTCCTCGCCGCTCGTTAAATAATATAAGCGGGAAATCTTGATTTACACCATGTTCAGCGGATTTACAAAACAATGTGCATTTTCAGCACCTACAATAAATTTAAATTGACTATTGAATGAAAGTAATCTTTGGTTGAATTCTGATTTCCTTTTGTAATTCTACCCAGAAGCACAGAAAACAGTATTTTCTTGGAAATGATTCGGGGACTTTAGAATTATATCCTATTGCTCCCTCTTAACGCTCGCTCGAGTTTCAAACATTAAAGTGATAAATTCAGAAAAGTTGTGAAGAATTTGCATGAACACGACACCTTTCAGGCATAAACCTCTCAAAAGGCAACAGTGGAAAGCACTCAAAAACAAATTGCGCCAGGCGACGTATACATGTGTGTCAGGGAAAACTATTCATGAACCGTCGCTACCTACATATGAAAAGATCAATCAGTCAATATCGGCAAGGGGTAAATATGTTACAATGCGTCTTGAAATTCATTTCAAACTACTCGTACTATAATACGGGCATGGGCCGAGTTTGCTAACTAATATAAAAAATCATTTTTGTGAATAAAGAAAAAAAAATAACTAAAAAATGAATTTGTAAAGGAAATGTAACTTAATTAGGCACCGCGTTGCGAAAAAAGCATTAATTAAATGGTTAACTAAAAGACCAACCGCCTCGTCGTTTCTGGAGAGTTTCGTAGAGTAAAACATTTAGCTCCAACCATAGACCGATCAGAAGCTGAGTTTGCTTCCCGTCTGCGTCCTACCCAGGCATCGTGAGTTCGATTCCTCGACTGACATAAGCAAAAATAGAGGTAAGCAACAACAGGCAGATAAGGTGGTGGGGAGAAGGCTAGAGTAAGGATTAAATTAATATGGTCAGTAAGGTTCTGGCGCGTTCTATTTTTAATTATGCAGATTTTAAAAGCGTATAATAAATGCATTTATTTAGTTATGCACCTACATAAATGTTGCAGTAATTTGCGGGTAAAATATAACGTGATTACCGACTTGTTAGGGTGGTTCACGTATTTCCACACCTATTGAATAGTTAATTTGCACGCCATGCCAACATGCTCGTGTTTTTTTACTTGGCAATGTTTAATATGAAAAATAAGAAGCGAGGTGTTAAAAATAAAATCGCATCGATGATATAATTTTTATGTTTTGTTTCGTACTTCATATGAGATTTCCGATACAGACGCTCTTCTCACTTATTTTTCTTCATTTCACGCATCTATTCGTCTTAATTTAATTTCTTTTCTTCATTGTAATCAAGTTTATTTTGTAGAACTCCCTTTAATTTTATAGTATAGTTGCTATGTATAATAGCAAGCCAAAATATAAGTCAGTAAAACTATGTATGAAAAAAAAACCACTTTTCTCAAATGATTAATTAGGAACAACCAATGACCCCAATAAAAATTTAGAGGGGAAACTTCTTAGGGCAATAACCATTAATAATTTATGATAACTTACTCCGAATTCAATAAGGGCATTGGTTATAAAAATACAACTAATTTGTCAAAAGATTTTCATTATAAGCCTGTGTAGAAATAATATAAATAGATTCAATACAGTTTGATAATGCCTTCGGAAGGCGAAATAGCTGTCACGAGGAAAAAACTATTACACCGCAGATCCCGCTCTTAAATAAACCTTTTTGTGAAATAATAAAGTTTTTCAATATTAAAATATTTTATAAAATAAAAACCGTTCTAATTATTTTTTAAAACTCGTCTTAAATTCTTGCAAAAAACCTCTTTTTTTTATAGTGAATACCTCACAAGAGTCCCAACTGCTCCCGTCTGGAGCCAGTGAGACTATGGCATCCCCAATTGGGGGATGTTGTGAGGCTGAAGGTAAGTGGGGAAGGGAAAGAGGAAGGTGGGGAAGTACCTGGCTATTCAGATCTAGTCACTAAACACGGCTAAAGCCATTTGGAGCAACGTTTCAATTCTGAATGGTGGTCTTACACCAGGGCGATACTGGTAGTATCTTCCACTCTGGAACGTGCCGCAAATATACTATATATTATTTTAATTAATTAATTGTGAAATAACACAAATTAATCAAATAAAATTTATTTGCGCACGCCGGGTTCGAACCCGCGACCTTCAGAATGGCAGTCCAATGCGTTACCACTGGACTATGCCGGCCGTCAAAACTTGTTTTAGGAACTTCCTGTGAAAGCTAAGCAGTAGATAGGCCCATTATATATCATCAATACAATCTTATTCAACTCAACACCGGTTGAGTTAGGATACTCATCAGTTTTCTGTGAATATTTTGACTTATCAAAATAACAAACTGTAGATTTTCTTTCATACTAACGTTAACATCTATGATGATAAATTAATTAACAAACAAAAAAATGAAACACGCACATTTGGATTTTTCACCCTGAAGAAATCTTTTCCCATTACTAAGATCAGTTTTATAAAAAACATGTACTAGTATTATTTATAGATTTCTCAAAAGCTTTCGATACACTCAGCCATACACAATTAATCAAGGTACTCAAAATCATAGGAATCCGTGGTAAACTCGTATCATTTTTCAAAAACTATTTAACAAATAGAAAAATGTATGTAAAGATTTTGAATGTAATGAGTAATTTTAGATTTATTAAATCAGGAGTGCCACAAGGGTCAATTTTAGGACCAAAATTATATATTATATATGTAATTGCCATGTCTAAACTTTTTAAAATAGCCCGTAGATTCATTTTTGCTGATAATACTGCATTAGTTGTCTCTAATGAAAACCCTGAAATAGCTATTCACGAATTACAAATAGACTTTAACGAGCTACTTAAATGGTCTCATGATGTAGGATTAATTATTAATGTAAAAAAAACTTAATGCATATATAAGATCACCGAGCTTGAAAATGTGGAACTTACCTAAAATAACTGCACATAATTTTGAATGTATACATAATAAAATGGATTAAAATTGCTGCTGTGAAAAAATTGATTTTACAAACGAATATACTTACCTTGGCATAATCGTAGACAATAACTTTAAATGGGACAAAAGTGTGACAAAAATTTGTAACCAGCCCCGATGTTTGGCGAGTAATTTTTATAAATTAAAATTTGTATTGCCTCGATGCACTCTCAAACTTGTATATCTTTCTATGGTCGAATCAATACTTAGATATGGAATTCGAACTTGGGGACACTCGAGTAATATTAATATTAAATACATTCAAAATTTACAAACTACTATAATTTAAAAAATTGTTAAACCTAGCATTTACAAACAAAGAAACAACTTAAAATTACTGTATGGCTCTGAGGGCCTACTTCCAATTAAAGGGCTTCTCTCTTTTATTATAATTATGGATAATGAGGGAGAAAATGCGTGCAAAAAGTTATTGGTGCATAGTCACAAAACAAGATTTACTGAAAAAAAAGGCCTAAAAATTCCACTAATATCAAATAAGTATGGTAGCAGAACACTTGACTATTTGATACCTGTGATTTACAACAAATTTAAAGAAAACTTTAACTTAAAAAATAATGTGGAACCCTGCCCTAAACTGACAAAAAAGTGGTTAATAAATGAACAAAACGTTTATCTATCCTAAACATTATATTTGGTATTAAAATTTAAACTTAAGCTAATGTGTATTATGTTATAACATTAAATGGTAGAACCTACAGACAAGCTGATTGTCACAGCTTTGTGGTACTACCCATATCTTATATTGTATTAAATGTAATTATATTCAATTTAATAAATAAATAAAAAAATAAAAAATATATGTAACCTACTAGGTTTCTAGGAAAAGTTGAGAGCGGAGAAAGTAGAGCATAGAGTGCGTTGGGGGAGGGGGGCGGGGGGGGGACTGAGCCTTAGGGAAATTCTTATTACATTTAACAAATTGATTTGAAATTTTTAAGGCGAAGAAAGGTTAGGTAGAGTCACATTGCCGGGTCCAGCGGCACAGCGAAACAATTATTTTAGAAATAGTGGGAAGGTTGAAAGATAAAGAGTGTAGTATATTAATAGAGTATAACTCAACTATTTGGTCACTGCATTATAAGGTTCACATATAAATATAAATTATAAACTTAATACTCCCTTCGAAAACTATTACTGTCTAATTAAAAATCTAAAATTAATGAAATAATTCCGTCAGAAGATTGGTGTCTAGTGTAATTTTTTCCCTTCAAAATCAATAATTCCCCAATTGGCAGCCCTGCATTATTGCAATTGTTTTCATTTCATCTTCGTAATAGAGTCACGCGAACGAAAACTATATTTTACTGTAACAATAATGTCAATATCAATTCGTTCATAAACTCCCTTGTACCAGCATACACGGTTTAGGTAACAAATATGCAGAAGTAGTAGATATTTTACTAACACAAAAATAACTTAGTTATTATAATAGTATAATTATATACTTAGTTATTATAACAGTATTATTATAACCCTATATAATTGTTTTTAAACCCATTTATGTTTTATTCTGTTTTAAAGTACCGTAAATAAATAAATGTATCTCCATAAGAAGTGACAAAAATCGTCCGGCCATTTAGATGTAATTATTGCGAAATCTATTTAAAAGCAACCCCCAAAATTTCGAATCTGAATGGTCTTTTCTCAAAAGGAATTAAGGATTTTTGCAAAAACGTTTTGAGCGATTGCTTGTCATAATACGCCATATTTATGGAACCTAAAAATATGGGATAAACGGTAAAATCTATGTGGATTCGTTGGCTTTAAGCCGCAGTAAGCACTTTTATACAGGGTGTCCGGAAACTCGTAGTACAAGCGGGAAACTGGTGAATCTACATCACATTTGGAGTCGATTTTGTAGTATGCTTATTTTTTTTTTGAGCTTTCGTTATCGAGTAAATCGAGTTTGAAGTTGATTTTTTTTTTTTTTTTTTTTTTTTTTTTAATCAAATTCTTATAAATTATTACTGAAAATCAAAGTACCCAACTAATTAAAACTATTTGAAAGTAAAACAAATGAAGAAACTCGGATTTGAAGCATTATTTTGAAATCACCCTTCATTTAACCCGGTGTAATCATAAAATATTTCTGCTCTGCAGGGTTAAAACATCTGTTATTCAACCCTAAGCACCAGAAAAAACTTTAACCCTAAAATAGCCGAAAAATATTTTTTTTTGGTTTTTTTTTTTTTTTTTTTGAAAATGCTCAAATCAAAAAACTTTATGTTTTTTTGGGTTCCCCATGTGGTGTAGATTCTCCAGTTTCCCGCTTGTACTACGAGTTTCCGGACACCGTGTATATTTCCTTATAAACATTTTAAGGGATGGTATTAATTATTATATAATAAACATATATGACACCAATCGCTTAAGTGGTTCTAAGAGACGTACCTGACTTACTTTAACTAGTCATTACTGAGGTTAATTGGAGTACAAATTGATCTAGATGACATTTTGGCCCACAGAGACGTTTTTTTTCAACTAAAAACGTAGATAATAAATAGGTATTGGATAATTAGGGTCAGGCGGGGGTTGGGCTAGTATTTAGTCCAGTGACCAGTGACGACATATTATGTGAAATATGTTTTTATGAAAGTAAAAAAAAAACAACATGAAATGTCGCCGGAGACCAAAATTTTATCTCTGGTTAAAGTAATTCAGATTACGGTGGGGAGGGAAATATGTAGGTCAGTGAGCCACTATACGGCCTCAGGCGTCGCCCTGTAGACCTCATCAATCCCGCCGGGAAATAAATGCAGTGGGTATTCTTTGACCGGTGGTCTGCACCGCTCTGCATTCACACATCGCTGACATTTTAAGGCCCCACCTGTGCATTATGTGGGCACAGCAGCTGCGGGAGGACCTTATCCTATTGATGCCGAACCTGAGTGTACGAGGCAGTGCAAAGCCCGGCTGTCTCTCAGCGGGTTCATGCAAAAGATGGGCAAGTCTCACGCGGCCGAGTGCCATTCAAGTTTCCATCTATCTTCTGGAGGACCTTATCCCATTCATGAGGAACCAGAGTGTACGAGGCAGTGAGATGACAAGCTGTCTCTCAGCGGGGTTGTGCACAATATGGGCATTTATCACGCAGTCGAGTGCCACTCAAGTTTTCACCTATTCTCTGGAGAACCTTATCCTATTGATGACGGACCAGAGTGTACGAAGCAGTGAGATGACAAGCTGTCTCTCAGTGGGGTTATGCACAATATGGACATTTCTCCCACGGTCGAGTGCCACCCAAGTTTTCACCTATTATTCTCTGGAGAACCTTATCCTATTGATGACGGACCAGAGTGTACGAGGCAGTGAGATTCCAAGCTGTCTCTCAGTAGGGTTGTGCACAATATGGACATTTCTCACACAGTCGAGTGCCACTCAAGTTTTCACCTATTCTCTGGAGAACCTTATCCTATTGATGACGGACCAGAGTGTACGAGGCAGTGAGATTCCTAGCTGTCTCTCAGTGGGGTTATGCACAATATGGGCATTTCTCCCACGGTCGAGTGCCACCCAAGTTTTCACCTATTATTCTCTGGAGAACCTTATCCTATTGATGACGGATCAGAGTGTACGAGGCAGTGAGATTCCAAGCTGTCTCTCAGTGGGGTTATGCACAATATGGGCATTTCTCCCACGGTCGAGTGCCACCCAAGTTTTCACCTATTCTCTGGAGAACCTTATCCTATTGATGACGGACCAGAGTGTACGAAGCAGTGAGATGACAAGCTGTCTCTCAGTAGGGTTGTGCACAATATGGAGATTTCTCACGCAGTCGAGTGCCACTCAAGTTTTCACCTATTCTCTGGAGAACCTTATCCTATTGATGACGGACCAGAGTGTACGAGGCAGTGAGATTCCAAGCTGTCTCTCAGTGGGGTTATGCACAATATGGGCATTTCTCCCACGGTCGAGTGCCACCCAAGTTTTCACCTATTATTCTCTGGAGAACCTTATCCTATTGATGACGGACCAGAGTGTACAAGGCAGTGGAAAGCCAAGCTGTCTCTCAGTGGGGTTGTTAACAATATGGGCATTTCTCAAGCAGTCGAGTGCCACTCAAGTTTTCACCTATTCTCTGGAGAACCTTATCCTATTGATGACGGACCAGAGTGTACAAGGCAGTGAAAAGCCAAGCTGTCTCTTAGTGGGGTTGTTAACAATATGGGCATTTCTCAAGCAGTCGAGTGCCACTCAAGTTTTCACCTATTCTCTGGAGAACCTTATCCTATTGATGACGGACCAGAGTGTACAAGGCAGTGAAAAGCCAAGCTGTCTCTCAGTGGGGTTGTTAACAATATGGGCATTTCTCAAGTAGTCGAGTGCCACTCAAGTTTTCACCTATTCTCTGGAGAATCTTATCCTATTGATGACGGATCAGAGTGTACGAGGCAGTGAGAAGCTAGGCTGTCTCTCAGTGGGGTCGAGTGCCACTCAAGTTGCCACCTATCTTCTGGAGTTACCAAAATAGTAATGTATTGTTTAAAGCTTCCATACCCTTACTTTTGTGTTCCGTAGCATTGGCCAAGATCCAAGTGATCTGTCAATATTGTTTTTAAGAAGGTGGAAAGGGAATACATACATGAAATATGTAAGTTTAAATTATATTTTATTTTTCTGAGGGTGCTTTCTGCAATAATTGGTCAGTTTTTTGTCAATTTTCGGTCAATTTTTGTCTTCAGATGGGGTTGATAAATTCTACGATAGTTAAGTGAATGCTCGTTTATTTTAATCGATAAATGATAGTCAATATGCAGAAAAAAACGTCTTCTCACGTTAAATTAAATTATTTCATGTTTTTATTCTAATTAAGTAATTCTTTTAGCAAAGTAGAGAAACAGAATGAGTGTGTCGATAGAGCTGTGTTCTGGGAACTAGCGCAGGCCAGTGTAGTGGTGTGATGGATCACTGATTGCGACTTTAATTGAATGTTTCATCTGAGAGAACAATGAATTGAATTGTACAAATCATCTTATTCAGACACAACATTAGCAGAGCTTTTCATTTGGCTAGTAAAAATAATAACCTTTCAAATCTTTCTTACGTTCTTCAATACTGTTAAATTAGATTATATTTCTTTTATTTTCTCGCCTAGCACCGCAGTGGACGGGCTGGAACCAAACGCTCATCACTCCTGGACAGCCTGAACCCCAGATTCCTAGCCACCCCTCATACCTTTCCTTTCCAGACCTTTCCTATCACCTCCTACCCTTACAAAAAAAAAAAAAAAAACTTAAAATTCATGAACATACAACACAACAATTTTAACATCGTTACAGCGGCGAGTAGCAGGCGTCCCCGGTGCGGGCCAAAACTATTGGTAAATTTTGCCAACATTCGCGGCCTGCACACAAATTTAAATTCCGTCCATCACCATCTTTTGTCCCAACGTCCCAACCTTCTTTTCCTATCCGAAACTCAGATAGCCAAGCCGCCAGACTCCTCCTATCTGGACTGCCCGGGCTTTACCCTCGCAAGCAAATTCCGACTCAAAGGAGGAGTCTGCCTCTATAGTCGAGCTGACGTCAACTGTGTACGATTATTGAGTCTGGAAAACTCCAGATTCGACGTAATGTGGGTGCGCGTCAATCTTGCCAGTACGGCAAGATTCTACGCATGTCTATACCGCTCACCGAACCATAGCGAATCAGACACTTCCGAACTCTTCAAACATTTGAGCGATATTATTGATGATCTCTTGCCCCGCTACCCTTCCGCCGAGTTTGTTGTTCTGGGGGACTTCAATGTTCATAACAAACCATGGTTGAAGTTCTCAGGCCCAACGGACTCGGCTGGCCGACAGGCGGAATCCTTTGCCATTTGCTACGGATTAGAGCAATTGGTTCAGGAGCCTACAAGGGTTCCTGATGTCCAGACTCACCGCTCCAATCTGTTAGACCTATTCTTAACTACTGTGCCACACGGTTATAAGATTGACGTCACAGCGCCTCTGGGATCATCTGACCACTGCCTAGTGACGACATCAATCCCCGTTAGCCTCAGACCAACCAATGAGAGGCTGAGGAGAAAAGTGTGGCACTATAAGTCAGCAGATTGGTTCGGTATGCGGGCCCATTTCAACGCTTTTCCGTGGTCAGCTGTTTGTTTTCGGACTTCGGACCCTTCAAGATGTGCCCAGGAGATTGGTGAAGTCATCAAATCGGCGATGGATGGCTTCATACAATCGACTACTAAAGAAACTGGTGTGGGCTCAAAGCCTTGGTTCAGTCGACAATGCTCCGAAGCAGTTCGACGAAAAAACGCGGCTTACCGAGCCTACAACACATCTCGAACGCCCGAAAGCAGATCAGCCTACAACAAATCGGCAAAGAAATGCAAGAGAATCATTAATAGGTCAAAATTCGAACACGACCTGCAGATCAGCAAAAAGCTGGCTGCCTGCCCGCATGGCAGCAGAGCATTCTGGTCGCTTGCGGGCTCAATAGGTCGGAATTTTTGCAAACCCAGTTTGCCACCTCTTACCAGACCTGACGGCTCACTAGCAAACACCGCCACCGAAAAGGCTAACCTATTAGGGAAAATGTTTGCGGAAAACTCGACCCTCGACGACGGAGATGCTGTTCGGCGGTCGGTTCCTCACTGCGGCTTCTATATGAAAAAGCTGAGGATCCGGCATCGGAATGTACTCCACGTCATACGGGGGCTCGATTTTAACAAAGCTAGTGGACATGATGGAATACCTGCCCTGGTATTGCAGAGGTGTGCTGCGGAAATAGTTCCAGTTTTGACAAAGCTCTTCAAAATGTCCCTGAAGTGTGGCACTGTGCCCTCTGGTTGGAAAAAAGTGGTCATTCACCCTATTCCCAAGAAAGGTGACCGCTCCAACCCGGCCAACTACCGCCCCAATGCGATCACATCAGTTCTGTCCAAAGTGATGGAACGTGTGATCAACGACAAACTGCTCACATACCTCGAGAAGAACAAAATTATCAACGACCGTCAATACGGATTCCGGCGGAACCGCTCGTGCGGTGATCATCTCGCGTATGTGACGCATGTTTGAGGGCGGTGCCTGGAACGTCACGGTGAGACCCAAACGGTCGCACTAGACATATCCAAGGCCTTTGACCGGGTCTGGCACCGAGGACTTGTCAACAAATTGCATTTTTACGGACTTCCCGCATCCCTGTGTACTTGGATTGCTGATTTTTTGAGGGATAGGTCGATTCAGGCGGTTGCTGATGGTTTCACCTCTTCCTCGCACTCCATAAATGCTGGCGTCCCACAGGGATCGGTTCTGTCTCCGACTTTGTTTTTGTTGCACATCAATGACCTTTTGACATGTGCACCGATTCATTGTTACGCGGATGACAGTACAGTTCATGATTGCTTTTTGTTTGACAAGCCCCCAAAGGGCACACAAACTCCAACGGCTCGGAGGGCTTTGAAGCAGAGAATGGACGGTTATCTCGAGAGTATTTCCTCCTGGGGTAAAAATAATCTCGTCGAATTTAATGTTTCAAAGACCCAATCCTGTCTGATTACGTCTAAAAGGGATCCAAATGATAATCTAGTCTCCTTCAAAGGAAGCAATCTTCCGAACAGGCCTTCGATTGATATGCTTGGTGTTACTATAAGTGACCAGCTCAGGTACGGGGGCTCCATCGAAGCCAGAGTAAATTGCCCTCTCAGAAGGTGGGCGTACTGTACAGGGCCCGCAGATACTTTAATAATACACAACTGCTGACCCTGTACAAATTGCAAGTGCGCCCTACTGTCGAATTTGGCAGCCATCTCTGGTCCGGAGCCCCTAAATACCTGAAAAAAACCCTAGACTCTGTGCAAAAACGGGCGGTCCGTTTGATAAATTCCCCAATCTTAACAAACGGACTGCAATCTTTAGAGCACAGGCGTCAGGTAGGTATTTATTTATTTATTTTATTTTATTTTTTGTTAATTGCAGAAACAAACAGTACATAATTACATAGATGACAATAGTTACAAAGTTATAAAAGTTAGTACAATAATTGGTACCAATGACATGTCGCTGACATATATACATATGAGGTATATTATACATTTTACGGTTAAGTTACATTTTTAAGTTTTTTTTTTTATTTTTATTTTTTTATTTTTTTTTTATTTTATTCAAAATAATATACAAAAATCAAAAAGTCCCAATAAACTACTTTAAAGTAGTTTGTCATTGGGTGCTTTTAAATTAAACAGATTATATCAAATGTATACATTCATATCATGAGAGGTGTAATACAATAAAAATAAAAACAAAAAACAATTAAAGCGTATGCAGTTAGAAATAGTTTGTATTAGAGTCTAGTACAAACTATTTCTTTCAGCTAGCCAATTTTTCAACAAAAAATTTCTTTTTATATTTGTACATTTTTTGATTTCTGCAGGTAACATATTTAAACAATTTGGTATCATGTAGTCTAGCGTTCTTTGTCCATATTTGTTTACATGCTTTGGTACGATTAGTCCTTCATTTAATGTAAAACGAGTATTGTAAGTGTGTTCCAGTCTATTTATGTACATAGGGCTATTTATGTGCTGAAAAGTTAAGTTAATTAGTGTGCTGGGGAAGGAGAGAGGTGTGTGAGAGTGTTTGTGTGTGTGTACGTGTGCATGTGTGTCTGTGTGTGGTTGTATGTGTTATGTGGGCGAATTCAGTGTGCTAAAAAAGTTTTTCTTAAATAGAGGGAGAGAATCAAAAAATATGTCGGTATTTGTGCTTGTTTGAATTGAGTTGAATGTTTGAAGGATGCGAGAAATAGGGGAATTGGCTGCAGCGTTTGTATTATTACTAGTTGTGTAAAAAAGGTTGGTGTGTCGAGTTCTTTTAGATGGGGTGTTAAAATTTATTTGGGATAGAAGTTCTGAGCAGTCTATTTCGTTGTGTATTATTTTATAGAGAAATGTCATGTCAGCTACCGTTCGCCTGGATTTCAGGGATTGGAGAGTGCAGATATAATTATTGTTGTATTTATAACCTAGGTACTTAATAAATTTATTTTGTATGCGCTCTATATTATTGACATAGTGAGTGTATTTCGGATTCCAGACAGGCGATGCATATTCCAGTGTACTTCTGACTAGTGAGGAATAAAGCATTACTAGCGTACGTGGATTTTTAAATAGTTTGCTCAGACGCAGTATGAAACCTAACATTTTGTAAGATCTAGCAGTGATTGAAGAAATGTGCGTATTAAATATAAGTTTACTATCTACGTAGACTCCAAGGTCCTTACATTCGCTTTTTGAGATCACGGGTTCATCGCGGAGTGAATAGGGAAAGTTAATTATATGCTTATTTCTGGTGAAGGACATGGTGTGGCATTTTGAAACATTGAGGTCCAAATAATTAGCTGTGCAATAGTTGCAGAGCCTATCTAAGTCACTTTGTAGCTCTTTACAGTCCGATAGAGAGATGACCGTTTTATAAATTTTCATATCATCTGCAAACATTAAAAATTTTGAGTGTTGGAAACATGAGCCTATGTCGTTTAAGTATATATTAAAGAAGAGCGGACCAAGGTGAGAACCCTGAGGAACGCCTGAGGTTGCGTTGATTATTTTGGATAAGACACCATTTATTGAGATAATTTGACTACGATTACTAATATATGACTTAATCCATCTAAATAAGTCACCGTGTATTCCAAGACGAGTAAGTTTATTTAAAAGAATTGAGTGAATAACGCGGTCGAAGGCCTTTGAAAAATCGGTGTACCTAGCATCGACCTGTACCCTTTCGTCCATATTGCTATGTAAATAGTTGACAAATAGGACCAGGTTAGATGTAGTAGACCGGTTTTTCATGAATCCGTGTTGGTTGTGTGTAATTGCTGTAGCGATAGTCGTGTAAAGTTGGTCGTAAACGATTTTTTCAAGAATTTTACTTAAGATAGGAAGTTGAGAGATAGGTCTATAGTTTGTAACGTCGTGTTTATCGCCTTTTTTATAAATGGGAGTTATTACGGCAGATTTCCACTTATGAGGAAACGTTCCTTCACTTAATGATTTTTTGAAAATTGCGCTGACCGGAATAGTGATATATTTACTACAATTACGTATGAAGATACCAGGCAAACTATCTAAACCAGGTCCTTTGTTAATGTCAATGGATGAAAGATATTTGTAGGTGATGTCTTCATTGATTTTAATTGAGCTTATGGCTATATTATTTAGCGGATCAGGTTCATTAACATCAGGTGCTAAATTTGGGGTATGATCAGTGAAGACGGTAGAGAAATAGTCAGCAAACAGGTCAGTGATCTCCTTACTGTTGTGTGCGATTTTCGAGCCGTATGTTAGGTGTTCCGGCATGTAGGGAGATTTTTTTTGCGTTTTGACAAAGCTCCATATTTTTTTTGTATTATTTTGTATAGCATGTTCCAAGTGTGAAATATAATTGTGGTATGTGAGAGTAGTAATTTTCTTTTGTCTTTTTCGGAGCAGTGAAAAGGTTTGGTAATCTAGTGGGTTCTTGTGGCGTTTCCAGGCTCGAAAGAACTTCAGCTTTTCTTTGGTAATGTTAATAAGAGCCGATGAGTACCACGTTGGGAAATTGGTTGGTTTTACAACTTTCTTTGGAACAAAGTCATCTATTAAGGCATCGATAATTAGGTAAAAGCTGTTAACCGCCGTGTTAACGTCCTGTGCGTTTAAAACAGAAGACCAGTCAGTTTTTGCCAGAGCGTCATTGACTAGGTCATAGTTGACTTTATTGAATAACTTGATCGTCTGGGGCGAGGAAGTGGTTGTGGTGGCGTAAATATTGAGTTCGACTATTAGGGATGTATGATGTGCGTCCTCCGGAACCAGTGGAAAGTCAGCGGGAGAGACGCAGACTGTAGTGTTACAGAGCACTAGGTCAAGTGTTCTACCGTACCTGTTTGGAATGTGGTTGTATTGTTTTAAATCCGAAGATAGGCAGTTAAGGAGGGTGGTGGAGCAGATGTCAGTACTACGGGGATGATATGCGGTGTTCCAGCTGATGTTAGGCATGTTGTAATCGCCAATTAATAGGAAGATATCGTTTGGATA
Organism: Hesperophylax magnus; assembly: GCA_026573805.1. Lineage (NCBI taxonomy): Eukaryota > Metazoa > Arthropoda > Insecta > Trichoptera > Limnephilidae > Hesperophylax > Hesperophylax magnus. Next base: position 1,782,772 of record JAIUSX010000014.1, read on the forward strand.
GTTTGTTGTTAAATCGGAAATTCTGGATGTATGACTGTTGAGAAGGGATGAACGCTGAGTATTTGATAGCTTTGGACCGACTCCGGGTAAGTATGAACAACAGATGTGAATATTGGATTTACGGCGTTTTGGGTCTTTCAATGCTAGTGAAATCCAAATGTCTTCAGCTTCCGAGCTCCACGACTCGCGTGAGTGAACAGTAAGTTCTTTTTTTATAGCAATTGCGACACCACCTCCTTTGGTTTTACCCGTTAGGGGCACGTCTCTATCTTTTCTGTAAATATTATACCTGGGGTCGAAGAGCTCGTTGTCAGATATGCTGTCTACTAACCATGTTTCAGTAATTAAAATTATATCGAATTCATTTGACAAAACATTATGATAAAATTCTTTCGTTTTAGTGCAAAGGCCACGCGCGTTTTGATAAAAAATTAATAATTTTTCGGACATAAGAGAGCGAAGTAAATTACCGATTTATTGTTATCTGTCAAAAGTCCACTGGGATATGCATTAGGCGAGTGTAACGCTTGATAATATATTGAATGTGCAAGTGTGTAGGTATGATTGTTAAACATTTTAGCGGCTGTTATGGATAAAGTGAGTGTGTTGTAGTGTGTGTTGTGAGCGTGTGAGTAAAGGATGGGTAGTTATGATTTAATGATTTATAAAAGAAGTGACAAGTAGACAAGGTAGAGGGTTTTGTAGTTATAGCAAGTTTGATAATTGAGCCAGGCCAGATATTAGGATTGCGGGAGATGTATCGTTCTTCCTTAAGTATATCTTGGAGTTTCGCACCCATAAAAAATTGAAATTGTTAGCGATTTTAAACTCTTTCGCGGAACGTAATATATATTTGTTTTTTCTTGTGAGTTGGTCGTTAATAAATATTTTCCCTCCGGCTAAACCTATGCTACTGCAGTCGAGTCCTTTCTTCTTCTTGATGGCGGCAATCAGTTCGTCCTTCAGTTTCTTGGTAACAAGTTTGGCCACAATGTTTCGGGGGCGGGTATCCCGAGGGGTAGCAAGTCCGGACCCATCGGATAGAGGATGTTCTCTGTTTATCTTTTGTCCCACTTTGGTTGCAATTTTAATAATCGTGTCGGCAATGTCTTCGTTGGTGTTTTCTGAGATGCCGAAGATTTCGATGTTGTTTTCGAGCAGCTGTTGGTCGTGGTTATTGTTCCTTTTTTCGAGGTGGTTAACTATTTTCGTAAGCTCCGCAATCTCGCCTTCGAGCCTAATTGATTTTGTTTTTTCTTCTTTTAGGTCCAGGTCCATTGTTTTTAGTTTTCCTTCATAATCATCGATTTTTTTTGACATGTAGTCTATTGTTTTTATGAGGTCCCTTATTTCGGATTTAAAAGACATTTGAAAGCTGTCAAATTTTAAGTCGATATTCTTCAGTATTTCGGAGTCCTCAGATTGCAGCTCCTTAGGAGGCATTGCAAGTTATTCAAATCTTTTGGAATTTGTTTACCTCAGTCACGGCCAATAGGAGTGAGCAGCAACAGCAGTAAGCCAATGACAAGGCAACAGAAGAAATGGCGGCGATTACACCCAATCACAGCTGTCAAAACAAGAGTGACAGTTGGTTTTACACGGATCACTGATATTAGGTTATAAATGCCGAGTTTAAATTTGAATTAGAAGCAATATTTTCTGCACAGAGTCCGTGGATTACAGTCACACTTATGGATTGCACTTAGATCTATTCGTTTTACTGGAACTAGGTTCCGATGGTGTAGAAATGAACAATTATAACGGTTAACACAACAGGTGTAACTTGAGCCGGTAAATGTATCTATGGTTTTTTTTTAATATATGATGGTTTTTTTAATATTTAACGGTATGCTGTCCTTGTTCTATCGGTATTACAATGGAAGATGCTCTGAGGAACTAGCGTCATTGATCCCTTCGGCACCGGTGCGTAGTCGGGATACACGCCAAACGCGTGCCCAACATTTGTACACAGTTGACACTTGTCACATGAGAACGGGTCGCTTCTACGATTCGTTCTTAAGTTCAACAGCTCGGCTGTGGAACGAACTGCCGGCCTCTGTGTTTCCTCCCTCCTACAACATGGGACTCTTCAAGACCCATGTTCACTCCTTCCTCTCCACAAAAAGGCCCTCCACACAGCATCCCCAAAGATGACATAGGCCCTGAGGGAAATTATTTTCTTCAGGGCCTCCTGTGTGGAGATAATATAAAAAAAAAATAATAATAAAAAAAAATATTTATCATGAAGCATTAAACAGGTTTTGTGCTTTTAATTCATTAATTCTTTAAGATTCTTTAAATTCATAAATTTACTAACAATTCATTGCGGTTGTACTCATTGATAGGTAACTGTCAATCCTTCGGAATATTTGATTAATACACAATTGAGGCGAATTCTCAAAGATTCCGAATGACCGCTAAAACAAGCTAAGAGATTTTAAAGTCTTTTTTTACATACCTGGAGAGTTCATAAATATTTATGTATAAGAGCCATGCTTTTAATTTTAGTAAATAAACATACCTAAAGAATTATTTAATATTCGACCATCTCCATTGTTGGTATGAAATATATTTTACATTACATTGGGTTGTCTAACTTATTTGGTGGGTGGGTAAATTACATGATTTATTTTACTATTATAAAAATAATATTAATTTTTATTTCAGGATGTGGGAAATGTGAATATACTAAGCTATTTATTATTTTGCTGGTTAATATAGAAGGCTGTTTAATTGATACTAAATAATTTTATGAACCTTTCAAATGTACTTGGCTGTATCTTTTTCAGCTCAAAATGTTTTCTTCGTCAAAATTCATAACTTGATATTCGTACAATATTCAGGAGTTTATTTTTCAAATTAACATATTGGATGTTTTGCATGTTAATTTAAGAAATTGTTGGGAGCGTATAGATATTTTAATAATTAGCAAAACAAATATACAAGCTGACCAAATTAATATGTATGAGATTCCGGGCTATTCGAATTACAACTATTGTCGTAATAATAAACCAGGTGGGGGCATATCGCTATATATAAGAAACAGTATGGTATTAAAAAAATCACCACTAGAATCAAATTATTTTTAAAATGTCTTTGGTGTAATAACTCTTCCAAATAAACAAAGTTTGAGTATATTAGCGATATATCGACCACCGAATCTTAACAAACTATCTTTTATTAGGGAAATTGAATCTATTCTGACGGATATCATAGGCCTTCGAGACAATGTTTTGTTCTTTGGGGACACTAATATAAACTTGATGAATTTTCATGATCCTGTAGTAAACTCATATGAAAATATTCTTGCAAGCAATTATTTGATCAAATGCATAGACGGTGTGACGCGGGAAGCAATTGTTAGTGGGCGCATAACACAATCATGCATAGATCATATATACGTTAGGTACAGTAACGGGCTTAAACAAGTGGACTCGCTATCAGCGTGTGTATGCGAGATTTCCATAGCAGATCACTTTATGACAGCCGTTAATATTAAATATGATGATGTGCAAAAAGAACCATTAAAAAACATGAAAAAGATAACAATTTTGTCCCAAAAACATATTGATAATCACATCCGAGAAATACACTGGAATTCTTTACTTAATGAACAAGAAAGTACCTTTTTGTATCATCAAATTAAAAATAATTTCATTAATTTATATGAAAAAAGCACTGTGTCATTTTTTGAAAAACCAACCAAAAGACCACATGCGATCAAAAAATCGATAGCTACAGATATTTTAGAGTTAATAAAAAAATAGATTTATTGTTTCGAAGATGGAAAAATTCTCCTAGTAATAAAACTTTTGAAAATGAATACAGGTACATGCGAAATAATGTCAACAAATTAATTACTAAAAGAAAAAAATGTTATTTTAAAGATAAATTCAAACGTAGTTTCAATAATACTAAGCAAACATGGGATGAAATAAATAAAATGTTGGGAAGAAAAACTAAAAGTAATTGTGATGAAGTCATCTCACGATATGTGTTAAAGGAACAGACGGTGGAAAGTGTAACAAACCAATATGTAAATTATTTCTCAGATAGTATAAGCCAAATGTTGCACATATGTGATTTTAAGGCATCCAATGTTAATCAAATAGAATTACCTCACAGTATGTATTTACCAAAGGCAACTCTCAGAGATAAAAAATATTGTTAAAAAAATGAAAAATTCAAAATCCTTGGGAATGGACAACATAAGAATGTACGACATAAAAAGACATATAGATATTTTAGGACCCATTATAACGCACTTAGTTAATAGACTTATTATAGAAGCTGAATTGCCAAATGATCTCAAATGTGCTATTATTTGACCTATATACAAAGGAGGAAAGCACTCAGAAATAGGAAACTATCGACCTATCAGTATCTTGCCTGCACTTGAAAAAATTTTTGAAAAATATATTTCCTTAAAATTAAATAAATACTTAGAAAAATTTGGAATTATAGACCAAAAACAATATGGCTTTCAAAAGAAAAAAAGCACAGAGAATTTATTACAGGATTTTTCAAATTATATTAATAATGAATTAAACCATAAAAGATATGTTTTAGTACTATTTATAGATAACTCCAAAGCGTTTGATACAATTGACCCACAGAAATTGTTAAAAATCTTAGAAGCAATTGGAATTAGAGGTAACCTACTTAATTTGTTTAAAAATTATTTATTTAATAGACATATCTGTGTAAAAATATTAGAAAAAATGAGTGGGAGGAAAAAAATCTGTGCTGGAGTCCCACAGGGATCGATTTTGGGTCCAACCCTTTAGATTATATTTGTATCAATAATGAAAAAATTATTTAAATTATTTATTGTCATTTCAAATGGGATAGGTACACAAATAAACAAAACTTGCAAGCGGCTGAGAGCGATAGTGGGTAGGATATACAAACTGAAATGTTTCGTTCCGGTGAATATTTTAAAAATTATTTACCTATCACTCGCAGAATCAACTTACGGTATTTTTTAACTACTTGGGGTCACTCTTGTAAAACTAATTTAAACCACCTGCATTCAGTACAAAATTCTATGGTTAAGTTATTAGCTCAAAAACATATTTTTTCACAGAGACGAAACATATCATTGTTGTATAGGAATTTAACAATATTACCTGTGCAGGCCTTATTTTGGTGCAAAATATTGATTCAACATATATCTGAGTCTGATTATAAAAGGAAAGTGGAACATGAATATAATACAAGGAATGAAGAAATGCTTGTTCCAAAATATAATAATAAATACGGACGGCGAACCCTAGAATTTAACGTGCCAAAAATGCTTAACATGTTACCCATTAATATAAAAAAATGCGATTCTACAAATAGATTGAGATATATGCTGAAACAATGGTTACTAAATAGAAATAGTTTATATTAATTTATAGTTATAGTAATAATATTATGTGTGTATGTATATAATTGATCATTAACATCCTGTTGACAAACTGCTTTATTGCAGTTTAACGGGATTGTAGCTTGAGAACCAATAAAAAAAATAAAAAAAAAACTTTTGAAAAGATTGTCCTAGATGATTTGAAACATTGGCTTAAATTTCTTTAGCACCAATCAAAACAGTCACCAGAGCCCCACTTAAAAAGCTTGATGGTATGCAATGAAGCCGTTTGGTGCGTATCGCTGAAATAAAATCCCTGATTTTGATACGGGTGATTTTTTTTCGCCACGCCCGAACCCCGCCAAATGATCTGTGAAATAACCAATTTCCGGTGTTAGTATTCCCGGCGGCATTATTGCCGGAAGTATGTCAGCAATTAGGCGTTGTTTATCGAAAATTATTTTTATGGCGTTTTTTTTCTTGTGACTGACAATTTAACATTCGAAACTTGATCATTAATTTTGTTACGTAATCACCATCTGAACACTTTTCAATGTATACATAATACATATATCCACGGCAAAAACTGAGTTTCTCGTATTGGATTTCCATAGGTTCATATATTTCAAATTTCACATTTCGAAAACTGAGATCAGACTTAAAACCCCAAAAAACTTGTGAAAATGCAATTTATATGCAAAAATTGTATGAAAAATCATACAATTTTAAATTTTACAATTTAATAAAAAGCGACTAAGTATGAAAAATATTTAGAAATATGAAAAATATAATAACTAGAGAATAACGAAAACAATGTATGAACATAATATAATACATTATTGAACATATCGTGATTTTAACTTAATACATAGATATATTGGGAAACAGGTTTTGGAATTAGAACGGGTAAAGGAAAGAGAAGGACCAGGAGATGTTGCCGCGCAAGTGAAATAATTATAATAATGGATATTTTCTGAACAAATAAATTAATGACAAATTATTATAAGCAATAACTATTAGCCTGAAACACCAATATAAATAAAAAAAACTTTCGAGAAAAAATAAATGCCGCCGACGGGAAATGAACCAGTACCTTCTGATTGCCGGCCAGGTGCACGGGGCCCCTGTGCTACGTAGTTATTACTTTATTTTTTTTTATCCTTTGTGCTTTGAATAAAAACCTTGTCTTGTAAACTTAACTACAAAACATGAAATAAAATCAATCATCATGAAATTGTGTTTTTGCATCTAGAATTTAACACAATTAATTTCTATAACAAAAGAAACTACCCGTGGAAATGTCATCATGTACATCTACATTTGCAATTTTATTGTTGTTGCAGTTAAAGATGATTTTTATAAATTCATCTTGATTGCAATTGGTGTTGCATCTATCAATGTAGAAAATAAAGAAAAATAGTTTAATTTTTTTTTTCACACCGGGGTAAGCTTAAACATAAGGTTATAACTAGTAGTTAGTAATTACGGTAGTAGTTGGCTCAATCTTTGCGAAAATGTACCGATTTATTTGGCATAAAAGTTGAACGTGAAAATAAATCAATGCCATCAGTGACGTCCATCGCGAAAAGTCCTAAACCCGTACAACATACAAGGCTGTTTAATTCTTTACATGCAAAATCAATAATAGCAATGATGACAAATACACACAATTTGTTAAAAGTTCGTTCAAAGCGCTCCAATTGTACCACCCAATAATAACACTATCAGTCGATAATATCTGAATAGTCCACGGGTTAAAATTCGAATGTAATCAAAACTCCCCATACAAAAGTCGCTAACAAGCATCCCCCTTTATTGATCAAATAATCATAACCCGCGAAGCCTGCCGTAAAAAAGAACGGTAAATGTTTTATAGGCTCGGCTAAAAATCCGTTCCTACGGAGACTAGCGTTAACAAACAAAATAAAAACATATACTTTCCAAAGTGTCGGCTTTATTGAGGGCTATAACGAACACTGAACTAGGCTCGGGGAAGGATTTACGACTCTTAAAGAGGCCAAAAGTCTGAAGCTTAAAAATTAGATGGGTGGCCTATTAGGTCCGAAGCATTTGGCTGAAGTGGGGAACCGACATATTTCAGAGCCAATAAAGTAGCAAATATTTATTACGGCAGCCTCGTGTATCGGCGGAGGCCACACAAAAGAGATAATATGAGTTATTGAGAGCAACCACTTCCGCAGGGAATCGAATTAATGGAGGTGGAACGTTTACTTGTCGAGGAATGATATATTAATACAACATACTTTACTGCGGAATAAACTTATGCTCAGCCGAAAATTGTATTAGTTTTTACCTTACAATAAATATGTTATAATGGGAAACTTGAGAGCATGCTAAGTGTTACATGTTCTTATGTCGTACCGATAGCGGCCATTACTGCTCTGGGACGGACTGTCTTATTGATGCGATTTATTTCCGACCTCTAGAAAAAAGCAAGGCAATGTTAAACGATGAAATATAAAATAGAACAATTTTGTAATGTTGGCAAAAATTTGATACGCTACATTAAAAAAATAAATATATGTATTAAACGACATCTGGTACCCCGGTCGTATCATGAGGGGCGATAAACGAGACGTGATTGCGGAAGATGCCTCATATCATAGCTGCGTATCTTACGATACTGGTGCGAGCGCAGTTCCACAAGAGTTTAATCATGCTGAAATCTGCTTACTAATGAATACTGCCCTGATGCTCGGTGTTCTTAAAAAGGTGGATTCTATCAATATAACATATTATTAACTATTTTTCAACCAGTGTCTAAGGCTGTAATTTTATAATTAAAAATATTAATGTTTTTGGAAAATTTAAGTTTGAGATTAGAATGAAGTTTGCCACTGTACCACATCAATAATCAATAAAAATCCTATTTATTTCACTTTATATTGAAGTGTCATTTTCAAAATTGCAACAGATTATTTTATTTTTATTTTATATAAATATAAATTAGAACAATACAAAATAAAATGATCCTTTGTCTGTCCAACTGGGAAGGATTCCCGTTTCAGGACAGCCAAATTGTGTATTTAGTACATAATATTCCTACAATGAAATGGCGATACTTTCAAAACAAATTTTGAGAACATTGTTGATTGCATTCGAAGTGACAGGATGGTTTCTTTATCCTTGAAAGAATCGCAAAGATGTAATTTATTACTAGGGTCAATTTGGATAACATTGGTAATTGCATTCAGAACAGACGAATGGTTTCTTTCGGGACATCACAAGTCTGAGATTCTTTCCAGGGCACTTTGGAGAACATTTACAATTGTATAGTTATTATGTGAGCCAGCCCAAGTGGGACCCAAGCGCGATGTCAACTCGGTCACCGTTCGGTCAAAACTGTGTATGTAGGTTTGGTACCATTTTGACTGTAACCAACAGCGTGTTAATTGCATTCAGAACAGACGAATGGTTTCTTTCGGGACATCACAAGTCTGAAATTCTTTCCAGGGCACTTTGGAGAACATTTACAATTGTATAGTTATTATGTGAGCCAGCCCAAGTGGGACCCAAGCGCGATGTCAACTCGGTCACCGTTCGGTCAAAACTGTGTATGTAGGTTTGGTACCATTTGGACTGTAACCAACAGCGTGTTAATTGCATTCAGAACAGACGAATGGTTTCTTTCGGGACATCACAAGTCTGAAATTCTTTCCAGGGCACTTTGGAGAACATTTACAATTGTATAGTTATTATGTGAGCCAGCCCAAGTGGGACCCAAGCGCGATGTTAACTCGGTCACCGTTCGGTCAAAACTGTGTATGTAGGTTTGGTACCATTTTGACTGTAACCAATAGCGTGTTAAGCCAATGAAGGCCTCCTTAGTCGAGAGGTAAGGCTCTCGACTAGCAAGCTGGAGGTCACGGGCACAAGTAAATCTTATTTGATTAACCTGTGTACGACCACCATTCAGTATTGAAACATTGCTTGAAATAGTTTCGACCGTGTTTGGTGACCAGATCTGAATAGCCAGGTACTTCCCCACCATCCTCTTCCCCAACTCCTTCCCACCCTGCTACCTTCAGTCTTACAACATACCTCAATTGGGGATGCCATAGTCTCACTAGCCTTAGACAGTTAGGACTCTTGTGCAGTTTCACATAAAATTAAAAATAAACGAAAATTATTTAAAAAATTACAATATTTTTACTGAAATACATAAGACTGTTGGGTATGGAATTTTGAAATAATAATTCATTCTTCACAACACAAAAATTTTTTTGAACTTTGTTTCAGCCTTAAGAATCTTATAATCAGGAACGAGTGTGTGGGACGGCCTAAAGGCCAAAGTCCTCTTCATCATACCTTTAAAATCTGTAAAACCTAGAAACTTCACGGCCCCCTACATATTGGTACCCACCACGGAGGGACGACAGTGATAATATGATCTCTATGATCTATTTACAGCTAGATCTATAGCCTCGTTGCTCGAACTACCATATATACCAACTAACTCTGTAGGGGTGTATGGGTGTAATGGATCGCCACACCTCTACATGTTTTATACTGTCGTGACGTGATCTGACTCAAGTATTTGATTAATTTGATGGTGGCTTTTCTTCCTTGGGTATATACAACTTATTATTTAAACAACTTACCTCTCAATATTATGTTCTCGTGAAACTCTCTGAAGTTGATCTCAAAATACCCCGTCCCTTTATTATCGTCCCTTTTACAACATTGATCATTAGTTATATGTTTGTTAAACATTCTTTTAGAATTTTCACATACGTAATAAGGTCGTTTATCTTTTTACCCATTTACGCCTTTGGGTTCTTATTATTCGGGTTTTTGTATTTCGTTCGTAAAACTTTATTTGATTAATTAATTTTAAATATATATGTACATATACATATATATAACAATGAGACGAATTATTTTTATATGATTTTATTTATTCTACCCTATTTTTATTTGTTATCTATTAACCATCAAAATGTGATTTATTCATACTGCCGATAAAAACCAATCTATTCGAACGCCGAAAAAGCTGTCACCTAATAAAAACTAGCGGAACATAATAATAACAATACTAAATTTTTCCTTTCGTCTTTTCTCGGCCGTTTTATGTTTTACTGCCATTAGATTTGGTATCACAACTCCATTGTGGACTAATTTATCTTAAAGTAGAGTAGGATAATTTTCTCAAAAATATACCATTCAACCTTGTGTGTTTTCAGTACATAAAAGATTTCATTGTTTTGCCTTGTTTACATTCAGTGAGATTTTATCGCAAGAACTAAGAGTAGTGACTATTATACGCAGTGGCCCAATAAAAACCCCGAAGCTTTTGAGATTAACCAAACAAATTAAGTTTGTACGGGGGCGTTTCGAATGTCAAAACTTTTCGATGTACGAAATTTACCTAATATATTATTATTGTTGACAAAGAAATACATGAAACTAACCTTGAGTATTTTCCAAGAAAACCAAAATCTTCACACAATGAGAGAGTTTCACATCGAAGGAAAAATATTAAAAGCTTTAAGAAAAATCACTTCACAACCGTTAAACGGTGTTTTTGTAACACATCGTGTGAAGACTGTGCACTTACTTACGAATTATTACCAATAAAAACGTCTCGCTATATTTCAATTTTCAAACCACACCGTACAGGCGTTCCTTTCACCCACGTCATGTACGTCAGTTTCTCCGAGAATGACTGTGTCGGTTTGTAATTGTGTGATTAAAATCATGTATCTAATAAAAAATCTATTCTAATGACCAATTCATTATCATATTATTAGAAATCAATATATTTAAAATTATTTGTGTTATTTTTGTCAGTTTTAATACATTTATAAAATTGTGAATAATATAGTTTTATCTTATCGGAAAAAGCGAGATTAATTAGTATTATTTATTTTTTTAAATAATGTTGTTTATATCATAAATGGCTTATGCATGTATAGGTAAATACAATGATTAAAAATATCAATATTTCTATTGATGACAAAATGGATCCAAAATGCCTGTTTTTTGGATATTCTCTGAGAATTTTTAATATTTAATCATTTTTTTATTGTTTAAATAAGATAAAAAATGAAGTGACAGTTTTCTTGAAAAATCTTTAAATAAAAGGACTGTATTCTTCGAATTTTTAAATCTCTGAAATTTTTCGATGTTTTGATAAACAATGTTTGTGTTAATTTTTTTTAAACTTTTTCATGTTTGAAAGTAAAACAATGCAGTTTTTAAACATTTTATTATATTTTATGAAAAAAAAATCAAAGGTAATTTTATCTAGTTTCTAAAATTGTATTCATGTTTACGGTATCTTAAAAATGAAGAAAAATATAGAACATTTTATATACCTTTGTAAACTTCGTAAACCGAGATTCGATGAGAAAATATTATTATTTTAAGTTTATACAACCGATGAACAACCCCCTGTGTCTGGATAAGCAATGTGTGTTTATTTTTTATGTGTATTTTCATCAAATATTTTATGTCAGTTATAATTTACTTTTCAATAAGTAAGGTTTTCACGGTCATTTATCAATTGAATAAAATATTCACAACGGTTTTTTAGTAAGGTCGTCAATATCGAATAATTCAGTTTGTAGTTTCTAGTAATTATTCTAGTACGAGTATTTACTCCAATATATTATTTCAACACCTTATTAATTAGAATACTGCAATAAATAGTTTAAACAAAATATGATAGCTTACAAATAATAAGTCATTATTTTGCTGGCAAGATCAACTTCCAACTGGAGAGTGGAAAGTTCGTATTAATGAAGAGTGTATACTGTGTACCGGGTCAGGAATGAGACTAAAACAGTCTTTGTAGTACATAGAAACCAAACACAGAATCCTCTACGTTCTAGCCAAAGGGACGCAGTTAAAACAGGTCGACCAGTTTAAGTACTCCGGTGTTGATTCGTTAGAGAGATCGCCCGTTGCGGAAAATGGAACGCCTGCTATGTCATTTGAACAGTACGGTGTTTAGAACAGCTGGGTAATAAGGACAGCAATACAAAGTGTCAAAACCAGCAGAGTAAACAGTCGATATATTGTTAAACTCTTACTTACGGTCATCAAAGCAGGAGTGCGCTTTTGGGTGCAGACAGTCGAAATGAGTTTAGAACTTTATGACTTTACTTGAAATAACATTAGTGACTGTCTGCACCCAAAACCAGCAGAGTAAACAGTCGATATATCGTTAAACCCTTACTTACGGTCATCAAAGCAGGAGTGCGCTTTTGGGTGCAGACAGTCGAAATGAGTTTAGAACTTTACTTGAAATAACATTAGTGACTGTCTGCACCCAAAATCAGCAGAGTAAACAGTCGATATATCGTTAAGCCCTTACTTACGGTCATCAAAGCAGGAGTGCGCTTTTGGGTGCAGACAGTCGAAATGAGTTTAGAACTTTATGACTTTACTTGAAATAACATTAGTGACTGTCTGCACCCAAAACCAGCAGAGTAAACAGTCGATATATCGTTAAACCCTTACTTACGGTCATCAAAGCAGGAGTGCGCTTTTGGGTGCAGACAGTCGAAATGAGTTTAGAACTTTATGACTTTACTTGAAATAACATTAGTGACTGTCTGCACCCAAAACCAGCAGAGTAAACAGTCGATATATCGTTAAACCCTTACTTACGGTCATCAAAGCAGGAGTGCGCTTTTGGGTGCAGACAGTCGAAATGAGTTTAGAACTTTATGACTTTACTTGAAATAACATTAGTGACTGTCTGCACCCAAAATCAGCAGAGTAAACAGTCGATATATCGTTAAACCCTTACTTACGGTCATCAAAGCAGGAGTGCGCTTTTGGGTGCAGACAGTCGAAATGAGTTTAGAACTTTATGACTTTACTTGAAATAACATTAGTGACTGGATTTGAATTTTCAGGTACTTGCCAACCTTATCCTGATCCATCTCATTTCCCTCTTCGCTTCCGTCTGCCTCACAACATTCCCTAGAGTGTGGATGCCATCTGACTAGACATAGATTGTGCAGGAAGTAGGTACATAATTTAATATTAAAAAATATATAAATTTGGTTCTTGAATGTGGTGGTGAGAATCACAGATACGCTACATACTCTCAACCCTTTCATCTCCGCACTTTTTTTTCTCTACAAACGGAGTATATTATTTTTTTTGCTTAGTTATAACACCTTAGATGAATATTTGAAAATTTTAGGCTAATATTTTTGATTTTGCTTAAATTTGTATTATTTTTAGGCCCCAAGGAGTTATTGTTTTATTTACAAGGAAAAAAACCTAAAACAGAAACAAATTACTGTTAAAAAAATAATTTTTATTTTAACACGAACAAATAAAAAGATTACCAAAAAACAAAGTTTAAAAAAAATGGATCCCATACATTACCTGTCGCTATATTTGCGGTAGTAATTGTCACGGGAATAAGGATTGCAATGTATCTGAAATAAATAGACGCCGTAGAGAATATGTGCGCCTATTAAAAAACAAAAACTTAATTATTATTTTTCTTTCATTTACGGGAAAAAAATCACCCCGTTCGTATTAATTTCAATTAACCCTGAAGGTTAAAAGATTAACGGAATTATCCCAGATGAGTAGACTTCGGCTTTTACTCAGAAAACAAACAACAAAAATTGTCGATAAAATAAAACTTTATCGGCAATTTTAGTTCGGCCCCCTAAATATAATATTATATGGGTAGGGAAATGCAGAAACTATTCGAGGAGTGTGAGAAAATGAAGCAAGGCTACTAAAATGGTGGTAAATAGGATGCCTAGAGGCGTCTTGTCCTTCTTGGAATTAGGGATGAGAGTTATTATAATAATGTTATAATTTTAATGAGGTTAAGACTTTCCATGTAGAAATGATAATAAATGTAGAGCTCATGTGAAAGTAATAATGAAATAGATGAAAATGTTTAACTTAATATTCCATACTTAATAACTGAATTCGTTTCTGGCCCACAAACAGTATATAACCTGTGGGCTCTGAACCAACTGCTGCAGAATAATGATAACACTCTCTGTTATGGATTTAACGACATTCAGTTAGTATACAAGATTAGTTTGCGGTACGTTCCTGACTGGTACATACTTTCAGTATCGCCAAAATGAAAGACCTTTATTCGGAATCAATTCGTTGCTAGAAATGGCTTTAACCGTGATTGATGACAAGATCTAAATAGCCGTGTCCTTGTCCACCTTCCTCCTCCTCATATCCTTCTCCTCCCCACTACCTTTAACTTCGCAATATTCGCCCCAATTTGGGATTCCATAGTCTCTTTGGCCACAGACGGTTGGGACTACTAATTAACTAACTATCATGCCGTTTCCCCGAAGGGGAAGGCAAAGAGGACGTACCGCCAAACAACTCGGTCTTGGCACGCACTTCTTGCCTCATTCACAATCATACATCCTATCATATCATACTCTTCTGTTATTCCGTCTTTTGACAAGGGCCGACACTAGTATCTGGTTCATTTGATCGAGCCATGTCTTCCTCGGGTGTCCATGACTTCTTCTACCATTTACATTCGCGTCATATATTTTCCTTAGACACCTATCTTCGTTCATTCGCTCTACTTGACCAAACCATCTATGCTTCCCTATCTTAATCTTTCTAATTACCTTTACATCAGCCTTGCATTCTTTGCGGATCTACACATTTCTCACACGATCATACATGGTTTTACTACACATTCTCACGGCTCAGGGATCTCATTTCTACAGCATACATTTCTAATTACGTTTACATCAGCCTTGCATTCTATACGGATCTACACATTTCTCATACGATCATACATGGTTTTACTACACATTCTCACGGCTCAGGGATCTCATTTCTACAGCATACATTTCTAATTACGTTTACATCAGCCTTGCATTCTTTGCGGATCTACACATTTCTCATACGATCATACATGGTTTTACTACACATTCTCACGGCTCAGGGATCTCATTTCTAGAGCATACATTTCTAATTACGTTTACATCAGCCTTGCATTCTTTGCGGATCTACACATTTCTCACACGATCATACATGGTTTTACTACACATTCTCACGGCTCAGGGATCTCATTTCTACAGCATACATTTCTAATTACGTTTACATCAACCTTGCATTCTTTGCGGATCTACACATTTCTCACACGATCATACATGGTTTTACTACACATTCTCACGGCTCAGGGATCTCATTTCTACAGCATACATTTCTAATTACGTTTACATCAGCCTTGCATTCTTTGCGGATCTACACATTTCTCACACGATCATACATGGTTTTACTACACATTCTCACGGCTCAGGGATCTCATTTCTACAGCATACATTTCTAATTACGTTTACATCAGCCTTGCATTCTTTGCGGATCTACACATTTCTCACACGATCATACATGGTTTTACTACACATTCTCACGGCTCAGGGATCTCATTTCTACAGCATACATTTCTAATTACGTTTACATCAGCCTTGCATTCTTTGCGGATCTACACATTTCTCACACGATCATACATGGTTTTACTACACATTCTCACGGCTCAGGGATCTCATTTCTACAGCATACATTTCTAATTACGTTTACATCAGCCTTGCATTCTTTGCGGATCTACACATTTCTCACACGATCATACATGGTTTTACTACACATTCTCACGGCTCAGGGATCTCATTTCTACAGCATACATTTCTAATTACGTTTACATCAGCCTTGCATTCTTTGCGGATCTACACATTTCTCATACGATCATACATGGTTTTACTACACATTCTCACGGCTCAGGGATCTCATTTCTACAGCATACATTTCTAATTACGTTTACATCAGCCTTGCATTCTTTGCGGATCTACACATTTCTCACACGATCATACATGGTTTTACTACACATTCTCACGGCTCAGGGATCTCATTTTAACAGCATACATTTCTAATTACGTTTACATCAGCCTTGCATTCTTTGCGGATCTACACATTTCTCACACGATCATACATGGTTTTACTACATATTCTCACGGCTCAGGGATCTCATTTCTACAGCATGCATTTTTAATTACGTTTACATCAGCCTTGCATTCTTTGCGGATCTACACATTTCTCATACGATCATACATGGTTTTACTACACATTCTCACGGCTCAGGGATCTCATTTCTACAGCATACATTTCTAATTACGTTTACATCAGCCTTGCATTCTTTGCGGATCTACACATTTCTCACACGATCATACATGGTTTTACTACACATTCTCACGGCTCAGGGATCTCATTTCTACAGCATACATTTCTAATTACGTTTAGATCAGCCTTGCATTCTTTGCGGATCTACACATTTCTCACACGATCATACATGGTTTTACTATACATTCTCACGGCTCAGGGATCTCATTTCTACAGCATACATTTCTAATTACGTTTACATCAGCCTTGCATTCTTTGCGGATCTACACATTTCTCACACGATCATACATGGTTTTACTACACATTCTCACGGCTCAGGGATCTCATTTCTACAGCATACATTTCTAATTACGTTTACATCAACCTTGCATTCTTTGCGGATCTACACATTTCTCACACGATCATACATGGTTTTACTACACATTCTCACGGCTCAGGGATCTCATTTCTACAGCATACATTTCTAATTACGTTTACATCAGCCTTGCATTCTTTGCGGATCTACACATTTCTCACACGATCATACATGGTTTTACTACACATAATCACGGCTCAGGGATCTCATTTCTACAGCATACATTTCTAATTACGTTTAGATCAGCCTTGCATTCTTTGCGGATCTACACATTTCTCACACGATCATACATGGTTTTACTACACATTCTCACGGCTCAGGGATCTCATTTCTACAGCATACATTTCTAATTACGTTTACATCAGCCTTGCATTCTTCGCGGATCTACACATTTCTCACACGATCATACATGGTTTTACTACACATTCTCACGGCTCAGGGATCTCATTTCTACAGCATACATTTCTAATTACGTTTACATCAACCTTGCATTCTTTGCGGATCTACACATTTCTCACACGATCATACATGGTTTTACTACACATTCTCACGGCTCAGGGATCTCATTTCTACAGCATACATTTCTAATTACGTTTACATCAGCCTTGCATTCTTTGCGGATCTACACATTTCTCACACGATCATACATGGTTTTACTACACATTCTCACGGCTCAGGGATCTCATTTCTACAGCATACATTTCTAATTACGTTTACATCAGCCTTGCATTCTTTGCGGATCTACACATTTCTCACACGATCATACATGGTTTTACTACACATTCTCACGGCTCAGGGATCTCATTTCTACAGCATATATTTCTAATTACGTTTACATCAGCCTTGCATTCTTTGCGGATCTACACATTTCTCATACGATCATACATGGTTTTACTACACATTCTCACGGCTCAGGGATCTCATTTCTACAGCATACATTTCTAATTACGTTTACATCAGCCTTGCATTCTTTGCGGATCTACACATTTCTCACACGATCATACATGGTTTTACTACATATTCTCACGGCTCAGGGATCTCATTTCTACAGCATACATTTCTAATTACGTTTAGATCAGCCTTGCATTCTTTGCGGATCTACACATTTCTCACACGATCATACATGGTTTTACTACACATTCTCACGGCTCAGGGATCTCATTTCTACAGCATACATTTCTAATTACGTTTACATCAGCCTTGCATTCTTTGCGGATCTACACATTTCTCATACGATCATACATGGTTTTACTACACATTCTCACGGCTCAGGGATTTTATTTCTACAGCATACATTTCGGCTTTCAAGGCCATTTTCAAATTGTGGTCATACAACGTTTAGAAGTCTTATTTATATGATTCTATGTTAGTATGTTAACAAAACCAAATACCCCACAGAATAAGAAATCTACTGTCACAATTATTTTATCAGTAAATCAGTTTCACCGCTAATTAATCAGTTTAGACACCATAAAATTTAAATTGGGAGGGAGTAACAGAGAATTATATGAATTAGTAGTCTAAACATGACCACAGTTTTAAAATGGCCTTGAAAGCCGAAACAGCCATAACAATAATAAAAACCAAAATACTTGCAGAACTTTTTAATAATATTATCAAATTTGATTTATATTAAATCGTTGAGTTTTTTACTAAGTTAGTTCTTCTAGTACTATGGTGGAAAACTTAGGGAGATGAGCAATTTAAAATCCTTTACTGTTATATAATTATATAACAGTAAAGGATGAGGCTCAGTAGAAACAAAACGTTAATTAGTTATTTGGTTATACCAGTTTTCCATCTCAACATCTCAACTGCCCGGAGCCAGGCGAACTATGACTAGGCTTAAATACGCTGGTGACTAGAATACAATGGAAAGTATATATAATAATAATTTCGGTTTTGTCAATGGGACAATACCGTGATAATCGTCGATTCTAAATTAAAAACAACTACTTCTGTATTCTGGATCATTTTATTATGATCGAACACGAAAAATAACCCGCATTTCGTAATTAATATTTTTTTCTCCAAATATATATATTTCTTTCAATTCAATTGTTTACCTCACGAGGACTAAGTCAGTATAAGCATTAACTTTATTTTATCTTATTTTCAGCCTTTTTATGAAAAACGGTTTAATGAAGTTCCCACCTGTATGAAGTATTAGTTTGTTAGAGTAGATTATAAATTCCTTCCCAGAATTTGTATACACCGGTGAGTAGGTAGTATATTTAAGGGTATGCTAACAGCTCCGATATCCCGCTTAAGATGAGAATCGATTTAAAGCGTTTTATAACGAGGTTCAGCGCCAGGCGTTAATTTCTTGCTGAAAATTGCCAGGGGCAATATTTCAGGAGAGACGACATCCGTCTTCCCGTATATTAGACTTTTCCCGAAGCTGACTCAATGTACACGTTTTTTAAATAAAACTCAGCTTATTTAAAAAGATAAACACAAAATTTAAGAAATTACTTCTCTTCAATTTTTTATTAACTGTTTTCGTGATTATTTTGTGGAATAAATGAAACCCGGATATTTTCTGTCAGTGAATGGGAACGTGATTAATACATATGTTTAATATTATGAACACGTTTTAATCCAAGCATTACTAACATTAAATTTTCTCTAATGAATCAAGTTATTAAAATAATTGACAAATCGACTGCAAAGTGTTCAGTTGGCTTGAAAAATTGGGTTTTTTAATCATTTTTCCACAGAAATCTATCAAGGGTAATATATGAACTAGATTTCTCCGGTAACAGTCTTTGCGTTTTTTAAATGTCATTGGTTATTTTAAAAGAGAATTGTTTAAATTAGCGTTCTTAAACTTTGGTTGAGCGCCATACTTTGAAATTGTTTTAGATTTTATATAGTAATAATGGGTATGTGGTAATAATTAAATATTAACTGAATGAAGTATATAAATATGTGTGTACACATCAAAAAAGAACATATATGTAAGTCGGACTGCACATATAAACATATTACACTGTAATACGTTGCTAAGTGACCGCACATATTATTTACATCTTATAAATAGAAATTATTTATTCATATGAAGCGGTTACTTTGTGATGTGACATTATAATTTAAAATTAAACAATAACTTTGTAAACATCACTTATATAGGTAAATACTTAATGCCGACCGGGTTTCGCTACAACCGTAGCTTCATCAGGGCAGTAAAATACTAAACATCTAAAATCTAAATTAACATGTGTTGATATCACGGTGAGTGGACAGTCTGAGCTACAGTGGAAGAGGTAGGGGTAGGTGGGAGATTGAGAGGCGAGTGCTCTTTGTCAATAGGGAACAATCTGAGTATTGATGAGATTGTTCCCTATTGACAAAGAGCACCCGCCTCTCAATCTCCCACCTACCCCTACCTCTTCCACTGTAGCTCAGACTGTCCACTCACCGTGATATCAACACATGTTAATTTAGATTTTAGATGTTTAGTATTATACTGCCCTGATGAAGCTACGGTTGTAGCGAAACCCGGTCGGCATTAAGTATTTACCTATAAGTGATGTTTACAAAGTTATTGTTTAATTTTAAAAGAAATTATTTATTTGACGGTCATTACAAAGGCCCTCGTCGATCGAGGATCAGTACCGGCGCAATTGAATATTAATGGAATAAATATTTGTGTTTATTCTTTTTTCAGAAGGTTGCCTGATTTTTTTTCATAAATAGTGGGTTAGGAGGTGGCTTCTCGTTGAACGAAATTTCATGAACGGATAAGTATGTTCGTACCACTTTATTTAAGCGCTGCTACACGATGTGAAAATAATTTATCAGCCAAGAGAACGGTATAAGAATCCTTAAAAATGTTAATTCTTTATAATGTAGTTAGAGCTTTCGAACACGGCTTCATACGAGTTTTGGTTCCGAGCTACATATATTGTTTCCATCAATAACTTTTCCGTTGCTTTAAAAAGTATACCCACCTGCTTGTGATATCGTTCCCCTGGTTGTACTCAATACGAACAAGAAAGCTTTTGTTAACATGTTCTTAAAAAAATATAGCATTCTGAATCTTGAAAGGTACTACCGGTGACACTTTGAACAATTTGTTCAGGCATCTTATTATAAGTGTGGTTAACTCAAATTCCTCGTGTTTATCAGACACAACAACCTCCTTCTATAACCGCAATACTTAAAAGTAGTTACCCAATACACATTGTGAATTCCTGATCACTCTGTTTTGTCGCTCATATCATCTTACCTTAGGTACTCACCCTTATGGCGTATAGCCTACAAAGCTTCCTAAGCCTCTTTAATGGATGCCCAAATAGCCTTTCAATAGCTTAGATTTTCCCCCCACCGTTTTTTCCCTTCCGAAGGATCGTTATGGGATCTACAGGGGTTGTTATTATGTCTTATATATTAGGAGACCATATTGGCTGGTAAAGAAGCGGTTAAGGGAAAAAAATGAGAAAGAATTATCCAGAGGTTAACTAACTGGTTCGGAGAATATGGGCCAATAAGGGAGATAACAGAATCTGATATGAAGCCTATTGCGCTCCCAAAAGGCCTAAGTGAGCTTTCGACGTTTGCAATAATCATCGCCATGGAAACTCGAGAGGGTAATCTCGATTGGATCTGGCACAAGTATTGGCATTTGGGATTTTCATATTGGGAGCGTGAATCACTGAAATTTTGAGCTGGTACCATAATGTTAATTGAGCACTCCTGTAAAGTTATCAAAAATCACTTCAACCCCTTTAAGGTGCATTCCTTTGAATTTGTTCTCTTTTGAGCATGTTATGTACATAATTTATTGTCAAAAGGAATACATTTTTAATACAATGTGTAGTTTTTTTTCAACCGGAACGTCTATATATGTAATAACATATAAACAGTTCAGAACGTGTGCAAATGAGGAATAAAAAGTTTATTGAATATTAAAAACAAACTTATTTATTTAAATATTTTTACATCTTAGCCACTCATATTTGAATATTTTCTATTACCGGCTTTGTCAAAGAGATGGGTTAAAAAATATTGAACAAAAAACATGGCGACTTTTCTGACTTTAATAACAATTCACAGCTATTGATGGTTATGACATTGCTAACTAAATACAGTTCAGTGTCAAAAAACAAAAGAGGAAAAGGTTCGCTAATGTTCGCTTTGTCTCCTATTTGAGAGCTTTGACTGCTATAGATATACTTCAAACAGATTTTCCGTTTCATACATACAATATGGACTGAGTTTTCAGATGGAAAACTCAAGGAAAATAGCATCCCAAAAAACCCCAGTTGAGATATCATAAACCTTGCTCTGGATACATATTTTTAATTTCATTCATTACCCAATAAAACAAAGTTTTCTAAGGAATCAGTAAAAATAAAATCAATTTTATGTATCTTACCTAAGAAGATACTTCTATTCTTAGTCTAGTGAAACCAAAAATAGAAGAATCTCCAATTACGTGAGGCTTTTAACTAAGCCTACATTTATAGGGGATAAAACACTGTGTGTTCCGAGATTTTTAGGCTTTTAAGGTTAATGTGAGTACATCCTTATCCGGCAAATAAAGGAAAGTTATCAAGGTATAATAACCCTAAAGAGGAAATGAAAAGAATCTTATATAGTGCTTTGTATACAAACAGTTCTTCTACTTGCGTTATTCGTATCTTAGTTTAGTGGTATAGTAGTTACTAATAATGTTGTTGTGGGTAATATAATAATAATATGTGAATGTGTTCGACAATAAACACGTTTCGAACATTAAATCTAAGGACTAGTTTTATACCAGCTTAGGATTGGGATGTGTTTGGTTTTTTCACGAAGGCTTTTGTTTGGTGACGTACTTTCTAGCTCATATTAAACACCTGTATTAAAATACTTTTTTATGTGCAAAGCAACTTGATTACAAAGCTTGTTTTATAGAAACATTCGTTAAATCCCGTCAATGCCATCTGAATCATCATTACCCAGTGGTCATTAAATTAAGGATTGCGGTGGTAATCAGCTGTCCAATCCCACTAATTATATTTAAATTATATGGTAAATCATAAGGTTATTATTTTAATAAATTCAGAAACGTGCATAATTGCTGCAAGTATTTTTTTAACCTAGAACAAAAACATTTTCAAAATGAACAGGTAAAAGGATTAGATTATTAATGCGGCGTTTTAAATGGCCTTTAAAAATATGAATAGAAAATTACTTGTTTTTAAGAAGGAAAGGACTTAGAAATGTCCCAATAAGTATAAATAACAGGCAACTATGGATGTACTCGTATATTGCAGCCAGACATAAATAATAATGTATATATATATATATATATATATATATATATATATGTAGAATAATGTTCTCGGTTTACCCGCGTAAAGTAGTCCTTAAAAGGACTTTTTAATTTCTGACGTTTCGGACAGATCTCACTGTCCATCTTCAGAGGCCTTATGTCCTGAATTTCGTCTCAAACTGAACGCTTTCGCGTGTCTGTTCGGTCCGGAAGTCAAGATACAAGTGGGTGCTTATCAATTCTTATGTCTAGGACGAAGTATGCGTGTTGATAGTGATTTGACGGTAGAAGGGGTGGGGGCGGGGTTGGCAATATCAAGCAGTATGCGTGTGGCGACCTGATTGGGTTGCAAACCGAGAACATTATTCTACATCTTACACCCGTGAAAACCTTAACCATAACATATATATATATATATATATATATATATATATCTTGTCAAATGCATAATAGGTATAGCTTTCCAATACCCTTTTATACGCTAAGGCGATATTTAAAATGAGTTAGGCAGTGGAAAAGTGTGGGTCAATAATATTGTGCATCAGTTTGAAAACAAAATCATCCGAATAACTAGCACATCCATAGTGGGAATATTCACCAATAATGGACGACACTACCGACCTAAAGTATAAATATACAATTGGTTGGGGAACCTTCGGCTCACATCATGATAAATTACGATAAATAATATTATGCTTTCGCCTATACCCATTACATTAATGATCATAATTATTGTCCCAAAGTGTATTTAGGAACTTATAACCTCTTTATTCTAGTATTTAAATTGAAGAAAACATAAAGTTTAATAGTAGCCTTTGTATTTATATTACAATAACGTTATTGAATGCGATCTCTACTGAAGTTTGCTTTCGCGTAGAATAGACCCTGAAAGCGCTCGATAGAATACAAACTTACCTTCCCTGCTCCCGACTAAATGTGTCTAACCGCTAATGACACACCAACGGGAGTATTCCTGGCTAGGTGTGTTGGGTAACATCTATGTACAATCTAGGGGAGAATTAGTTACAATTCGATCCTATCCAAATTAATCGTGAGCACCGCTGAGTTTGGGAATACCTTATATTCTGTAATGTTGGCGGCGCTTAAATTCACTCTAGAATTTCAGGGCTGGCAACCTCGCATTTTAATAAATTCAATTATGAACGATAAACACGTATTACAGAACCGCGGAATAGTTGGGAATTATGAGATAGCTTGGCTACGATGATTATAAGGTTGTTGTAATGCAACGGAATTGAACGGGATAGCAAATAAGTGCCCTTACCCGCACAGGAAATCTAACTTGAAAGATGTTTAGTTGTATCATAACTAACTAACTAACCGAAATTACGTTTCCGTAGGGGTAGGCAGAGAGGACCAACCGCCGAGCAACTCAATCTTATCACACAGTCTCACTTCTCTATTATTCTGTGACATGGCCCTACTCAAGTATCTGATTCACTTGATCGTGCCATGTCTTCCCCGGGCGTTATTAACTTTTTCTACCATTCAAAGTCGCGTCATATATTCTCCTTGCACTCCTGTCTTCTTTCATTCGCTCTACATTCCCAAACCATCTGAGCGTCCCATTCTTAACCTTACTCATTATGCTTACATCAGTTTGCATTGTCTACTTAGATCCCCCCTCTGCCAGTTCCATTGTTCACTGCACTCCATTGTAGACCGCTAGCTTCGCTTCTTTGGACAGTTTACCCTTCTTTCAGTATTTCTTTCAGCCTTCGCATCTAAGGTAAACATTGCAATAGATCTCTGTTGTCGAAAGGTATCAACCCACGACTATTAAAATTAACGAGGTCGGACAAATGCTTAGCTTAACTTAGCCTTAAAATTAGAAAAATGGAGCTAATATGGAAACTTCTATAAACAGTGAATTCATGACAAATATCAGTTCCAATTTTGATGAACATTTTTTTTTGTTAAAAATGTTACATTATCGGTAGGTACTTATCGCTTTTCTGATTTCTTAAAATAATCAGTTTTAAATTTTGAAAATGTCACTTATTCAAAGCAAATTTTATTTCTCTGAACTAGAGTTACGCAGGACGCATAGGCAACTGAAATTAGTATTTTGATAATAGTTACAAATAGTTAAAAACACAAAAACCTACTCAAAACAAAAATCATTTACATTTACGAATGAATGTTCCTTCAAATATAAAAGTTTTTTTTATTGAGAGTTACGGGGACGGTATGGGGACACCAAAAAATTAATTTTAAAATTACGCGAAAAAGTAGATATGAATTTCGAGCATGAGTTGTGGAGAATAAGTATGGGGAAGAAATGGAGAGGGGGTGGGAGAGGGTGAAAAAATATTTTAAAGTTCGTAATAGTGGCAAACCAGCGGGTAATAGCTTTATTCAAAAATATTCAAATATGAAACACAAAAGTAGATTGGCCTTTAAAACCGTGAAAGTTAAAACAAGTTTCGCAAAGTTGAATATTTCATCAAAAAATACAGTGGTTTCCATCAACTTTGCGAACCCATTTACAGTGGTTTCCATCAACTTTGCGAACCCATTTACAAGCTGAATTTTATCTTTAAAAAAATCTCGATTCAATTACTCGAAAGCGCCCGAAAAAAATTCCAATCTCGCGCAAACTGGGTTAACCGCCTGAAATTTTGTTTTGGTCTTCGAAAATGATCCCTGGAGAAAATTCAATATTTATTATACTCCACATGAATCGTCAGCAGTACTTCGAACAAAATTGATGTCGCGATAAACGTATGAAATATTGATTCCCTAATCCCTCCTATCCTTGCCACTTGCTATCTCTCACCGGGTCCCATCCCACCCCCCTCTACCCATCTCATTATTGTAAATCCGACCAACTTTTCGGTAGCATTCCAGTAAACATATTTACCCAGATATTCAGGACGGGGGCGGGGGTAGGCTGCATTCCGCCTAAACCGATTTGTATGTCGATTCAACAATTTTAGGCCGATTAAAATAAAATGCTTTCTACATATCTGATTTTTTTTATATTTTAGGAGGCTTTGAAAATGTTGACCTTTTGGATAATGTGAAAAGAGTGACTAACGAACAAATTATTACTGAACTTTCCAGGTTCTTTTTAAAAATTTAATACCGTACAAAAGCCCCAAGTGCTCCCTACTAACAGGGTCCAGTGAGAGTATGACATCCCGAATTGGGGTAGATTGTGAGGCTGAATGTGGTGGGGTTTGAGAGGATACGAGAGAGAGGAAGGTGAGTAATTGCCTAGCCATTCAAGTCTGGTCACCAAATACGGATAAAGCTATTTCCAGTCATTCACCGGGGCGATCATGTTGTACCTACCACTTCCGAACGTGCCTCTGGAAGGATGAAAGGGAACTTTTTTTAGAATAAAAAAGGGGTAAACTGCACGCTGGGTATGGTGCATATCTTTAGAAAATTAGTAGCAGCTCCTTCAACGGAGAATGGAAAATGTCGTGGTTGAGGAAATTGAACAATTGTTTTGGGATAAATGGCCAATTTTTCATTTATGCCACGAATGACAGAAATAAAAAATGAAGTAATTCAATTTAGAATCAGTTAAAGTTAAATAATTTTAAAAGAAAAAGAACTAGATTAAACTAATTCATCCCTTCTTCTGCAACCAATTTCTGGCATTGTATGTGGTGTTTTGAAAGAAAGATTTTATTTTTATTACAAACGGGCAACGCAATGTTTCACTTCATAATTGTGGTTTCTCCCAAATGCGCCACAAAGGGCCAGTTGTTTCACAAAATTTGAACGTTTCATCAATTTTCAAGGTTCATTTTGAATTTCTTTGAAAGTTCTAATCAAGTTCTGTTATTATTTCAAGTCTGTGAATCAACTGACCTGTAACGATTTGGTTTTACAAAACTTGAATAGATCTTTCACGGAATTTGAAAATTAACTTTTAACTAATTAATTAGTCTTAAGAGCCATGTATCGAACATGAAAACATGATTTTATTGCATGTAATATTATAATATATACCAGTTGAAAAATGCATCATAATAATCAGTTACTAGGCGATTCAAGCCGGAAAAAAATGAATATTGAACTCCTGACGCTGACTCATACAAACACCTGTGTGTGGAACGGTAAACAAGTTGTTTTGATGATATTGACGTCAGAAGAACGCTTGTAGGAGAAATTATAAATAGCCAGTTAAAACAAAATATTCGGGCATTCAAGAATTACCACGAGTGGACGGAACACCTCCAATTACAACGCGCTCTGTTATAGTTTACTACTGAAAGCAGTATTCGCTTCTGTTTCTCCATCACGGTACAATCATTTGAAAATATTACAAATATGTGCAACAAGCTGTTTACTGCGGGCACTCTATCAGCTGAGCCAGACGCATCTGTCATCATTACAATAATGGGGCGTCTCCATGTGTCAGGCCTTATAATCAAGTGACCATGCCGCCGCTGAATTCCTGCTGGCTACTGACTGAACTGCCACCTGCGACTGAACCTAGAGGATGGCCAATTTTTCCTGGCTACCGACTGAATAAGAAGTGGATGCTGACAACCTAGAGGCTGGCCAATTCCTCCTGGCTACCGACTGATTTAGCCATTGATGCTGACAACCTAGAGGCTCTCCAATACCTCCTGGCTACCGACTGAACCAGCACTCATGCTGAAAATCTACAGGCTGGCCAATTTCTCCTAGCTACCAACTGAACCAGCGCTGATGCTGACAACTTGTAAAGATAACTTTACTGTTTTTATATGTGTAGTAAACTTCTGCTGCACAGATGGCAGCGAAAATAGACGTATTTCCTATGAAAATTTAGACAATAAAGCCAATATATTATTAAATAAGAATATAATAATTTTGGGTGATTTCAACTTTAATAATAAACCCGAAGACGTCTTAACTGATTTTTCATATTTCACAAACTCGAATGGACTGACTCAGTACAATAAAGTGAAGAACAGTAGCGACAACATTCTCAATCTTATCCTTAGCAACATAAATGTGTGTGACGTGATGAGAAGCGAGGAACCACTGGTGAATGAAGACCAGCATCACCCGATGCTGGACATTTCCGCGCGACTATCAAGAGCGGTTTGGTGCAGACGGCGACCCCGCCAAAACGTTCACTGCGCCCCCCGCGGGCCTCCGCCTATGCTCCACAATTATAATTTACACAAATTTAATTATAAGCGAGTAAACATAGAACTGTGCAATAATATTCTATCGCATTTTGATTGAACATTTTTGTATACCATACAATCTGTAGACGAAGTAGTGAAATATTCAAACAATGTACTGTTCAGTATTTTTGAATTATGTATACCCATTAACAAACCCAACATCACAAACGATGCATATCCGATATGGTTAAATAAGAGCATTGTAAATAAACTGAAAAGAAAGGAATCGCTCCGTAAAAGATATCTATTGCACAAAAAGCAATCCGATTATCTAATATTTTGAGCGAGTAGATCCGAGCTAAAATCTTAAATCAATTTTGCTAAAAAACAATACATGTTAAATGTTCAGAATGGGATCAAAGACGACATAAAGTTTTTCTGGAACTATATTAGGTCACAAAAAGTTAATCCAACCTCACCAACATGCTTGATTGAGGAAGGAGTAACTTTTACTAACCCTGACACAATTGTTAATAATTTTGCTGACTATTTTCATTCCGTCTATAGTCAAGTAACCCCGAAACTTGAAACCAATTTCCCAACAGCATCACCCTGGAACGTTGGAGATATCTCATTCGGATTGACCAACATCCAGAAAATAGATGCTTGTGTCCGGAATCTCCGACCTGATAAAGCTACTGGTCCGGACGGTATTCCTCCTTCAATAATTATAAAAATCTCTCCAAATATCTGTGTATCCCTTGCGTACATATTTAATCTCTGCAACATGTCTTCCACATTTTCACAGTATTGGAAACTAACGAGGGTCAGCCCCATTCACAAAGACGATGAAAAGACTGACGTCAGAAATTATAGACCAGTTGGAGTACTGTCAATAATTCCAAAAATTTTTAAAATGATTATCTGTGATAAAATCAGTCCACAAATCACGCCTTTCTTAAGAAGTAATCAACATGGCTTCTTACCGAAGAAATCAACGGTAATCAACTTACTTTCTTTTTCTCGACGGGTAGCACAAGGCCTAGACTGTAGGCATCAGACGGACGTAATCTACACGGACTTCGCAAAGGCATTTGACCGAGTAGATCACGATATTCTAATAAGAAAGATGCATAAAATAGGTTTTAATCATCCCTTACTGACATTTTTTGCGTCATATTTAAAAGATAGAAATCAGTATGTAAATGTAAATCGATACGACTCCCATAAGTTCGCAGCTCTGTCAGGAATTCCTCAAGGATCGAATTTCGGTCCCATGTTATTCCTTATTCTGATAGATGACATTCAGGAGTGCATACGTTACAGCTCATGTCTACTATTCGCGGATGACATGAAACTGATGAAGGAAATCGAATCAGATGATGATTATTCAAAACTGCAGGCCGACTTCGATTCAATCATGATATGGTTGGTAGAAAATAAACTAAATTTCAATATAAAAAAATGCGTTGTTATTACTTATAGTCGTTCACAATATCCGCTATTCTGCCAGTATAGAATGAATGGTGAAGTACCAACACGCGTAAACATCATCGAGGACCTTGGGGTGATCTTTGATCCCAAGCTGACATTTTCAAACCACATAGTGCAGCTTACCTCGGCTTGCTTCAAAACTCTCGGTTTTGTAATTAGAATTTGCAAACAATTCAATAACATAGAAGCAATGACCGCCATGTTCAACGGAGTGGTCAGAAGCAAGCTGGAGTACGCCAGTACTGTCTTGATACCTTATCAACTTAAATACATAAATATGATTGAACAAATTCAAAAACAAAATTCCTAAGTTATGTTTACATGCGATCATACGGAATATATCCGAAATTCATGCGTCACGTGGAATTTAGAAGCTAACAAATTACCAAAGCCTGGAGAACAGGCGGAATGCCGGACTCATGGTAATTGAATTAAAGTTACTAAAAAACCTTAACGATTGACCATATCTCCTATCATGCTGTGGCTTATTCGTTCCTGATAAATACTGTCAAAATCGTAGCCACGACCTATTCTGCATACCGCAGGGTCGGACAGATATCATTGCGCAACATAGCATGACAAGAGGTATAACCTTGCTAAATGCCCTACCAGCGGATATAGATGTGTTTAATATCACTATACCATGTTTAAAAAAAATTATGTACATGTATTGTTAGTTATAATAAAATTGTAGCATAATTGGACTTACCTGTCTGTCGTACAATAAATAAAAATAAATAATAATAAATAAATAAATAAATAAAAACCTAGATGCTGGCCAATTCTTCCTGGCTACCAACTGAATAAACCACGGATGTTGACCAATTCCTGATGGCTACAGACTGAATAAGCCAATGATGATATCACCTAAAAGCTGGCCAATTTCTGCTGGCTACCAATTGAACTGGCCACTGCTTCAACAGCCGCCTATGCCATTTGCTGTATCGTATGGCGCGATGATGCACAATGTGCTCCAATCTGAAATTATCGCTGAAAAAATTCCAATTGTCTCAGATTCTATCATTGTATTAAAATCTAGTTGTATTGAAATACATATAACTATTTCTTGTGAATTGGGTTGGCTGTAAGAAATAGGAAATACCTATAAGCTACACCCCTTTGTACGTTCCGTATACCAGTATAATACTTGTAATTAAAATGTGAATTTTTATTTGAATTGTCTTTCTTTTATGATGGTTTGGATAAAACACCTCGCGGTCTTTTACTTATATCATTACCCAGCTGAGGGCTGATGTGTGCCGGTGATTATTATTTACAGTCTTCTCTTGTGCAGGCAAACACGTTCCGTACAGGCCAGTTATTTCTCAGAACTTGAACAATAAGTTAATATTCAAGTTCTGTGGAAGGTCTATTAAAGTTCTTCTTTAATTAATGTTTAATATTAAAACAGCTTTGGGACTTATTCCCTGTCCCGAGGTTCTGTCTAGAATACTGTGGTCTCACTTATCATCGCGTTTCCTCGACGGAGTCTTACCTGCTTCAAGCAAGAAGTATACTTCGAAATATACCACCTTCTAAGCTGGCAGATGGCAAAATATTTCAACAAATTGTACATTCATAATATTGTCATCGTCGGTCTTGAATCGTATTTTTGTCATTGCTCCTGAAATTCGGTTACCTACAAATTTGGATAGTCTTTTTCATTCGAAAATTGGCCATTGAATTCTTATCATTCGGGTTGAATCGTGTATCTCCTAGTTTGGTGTCGTGTCGTCAAATTATTTCTCAAAAGAACTTAAAATTATTCAAGTAGCGTGAACTTCATGACAGACAATCAGACAGATGGCTTCACCAATTGTTTGCGATTTACGGCCCATATATGTATACACCAAAGATATTAGAAGAACGAGATATGCTATGTTGGCCGCCGGAACGTAGGCGGAGTACTACCTAATTAGGGTACTTTGAACGGTATCGGGACGTGTACGCACAGAAATCTGTTCTATGTATTAGTGCGGATACCTTAGCGTAAGCGAAGGTGTGCAGTAGTATTGGTGAACAAAACCGGCGACACTCGGCAAAACAATTCCACACAGTATGAACTGCTCATAGCACATCTCGTTCTTCTAATATCTTTGGTATACACTCACTTTGAAACGCCATTTCGTCTCAACAATTGTAAAATAATTGAACTTGAATAGAACATTCAAAAATCTTGAATTTTCACTTTGAAATTCGGTGAATTATTCAAATTCTGAACAAAGCGTCCTAAGAACCAATTATTCTCCAGAACTTCAACAATTCATCAAATTTTAAAGATAATATTCAAGTTCCATGAAATTTCTATTCAACTTTTGTGAAACAGCTCGCCCATAATGAAATAATTTCAGAACTTTTACCGAACTTTATTTTCAATTTGAAACATGAAGAATAATTTTTCAAGTCCTGTGAAATAACTGGCCCATAGTTTAACACAATCCACCTCCTTTTAATTATGTATATGTAGGTATTAAACCCTACGAAATAATTACTTCATACTTCCATTTAAAGACATTGTCACAAACTGTCATCCCGCTTTAATGTGATAATTAAATGCATTAAAAATATAGGACATTATTGAGACACTTCTAGAAACTTCTTTTTGCAAAAAATCAAATAATTCCGAAGCGGATCTGCTCCTTGGTATCGGGAGTGTGTAGGGGTGTTAGTTAGGGTGGCAGGGTGGAGGGTGGGAGTGGGGGCCAGAAGGAAATGGGGTGTTACGGTGAGATTTCAATCATTATTACTGAATGCGTAAAGTACGAGAAAGGTGCTTATATGAGTTAGTTCGAGCGTGGAGTCAATATTTGAACTCCGCGCCGAATGACAATAATATTTAATATTGCCAACCGGGATTGCTTCATATTCGTTCCTGCCTGTCAGAATCTGTCAATACAACATCTAGGTATTATTTATTAATGTGAAATTATCAGATATTTTTCATTAATTGCGTGCATTTATATGTAAAAAGTAGTTTTTAAGGAAAAAATAGTTTTAAGGCATTAAGTTTTTTTTATTAATATTATGTTAGTGTTTTAGATCACTAACTTTGCACCCTTAAACGGGAACACTAGTTGAATAGTATGAAACGTTTTGTCCAAAATATCCATAAAAATGTTATCTGTGCTAAATAACTTTTTTAAAAATCTATGCTCATTTGATTAATTTCTGGTTGAATATCATTATAAAATTGCATGACAAGTTAATAAGTGATTTTGCGTGCTTGAATTTTTCCTGGACGGGTAATATAATGCAAAATGCATCTCTTGTCTTGTGTTCGTGCAAAACATAATTATAGTTGAATAGAATTTATTCCTCGGCTTCACCAGAGTTTCAGCGCACATTTTCGAACCCATTTAAAAAAAATCGAAACCACAATATGATGTCCAGCCTTGGATATTTCAAAGCTTCATAGCGCACGATGGAAATGTTGTTGATAATTATAATTTGAAAATAGTTGACGTGAAAATTTCAGATAATATGATCGCATTTTTACAGATTTTTTACTTGGAATTAAGAATTTCCATCATATAATTACATATCATAAGAGAGCGAAGTGGTGTGCGGTTGGAACAGCACGCGTCTAGATGCTCCTGGCTCCTTTTTGAAGTAACTAATTATTTACTAAAGCTATACATCTGAAATCCACACATGCGCGTAATAACGTCTGCATTTCGGAAATCTGTCGCATTTAGCCAATTATTTTAATTTCTCTGGGAAAATAAGTTTTATTCGATTTAATGCAAATGCTTTAAAAAGAAATCAAATCTCTTTGATTAAATTATTCATAACACATAAATGAAAGCAAGGACACGTTACTACAACTCAAGTGGTGCAAAGTGTAATATTGAGTGCGTTTCGGGTGTGAGAATGGAAATATAACAAAAAAAGCAAAAAGAGGGTTGAAAAGCTTAGAGGAATCTAGAAGAGACAAGAAGAGCCTAGAAGAGATGAGATTATCCAAGAATATATGAGAAGTTGCAGGAAGTTGCATGAAGAGGCAAGAAGAGACAATAATAGACAATAAGAGACAGGAAAAGACAAGAATAGACAAGAAGAGACAGGAAGAAACGGGACGAGCCTAGAAGGGTCGAGAAGAGGCGATGAGAGGCATAAAGAGCCAAGAAGAATATAGAAGAGACAGGACGAGCTAAGAAAGTTTGATAAGTTGCAATTAAAGGCTTGACGAGACTAGAAGAGAAGAAAAGTGGCGGTCAGAAATAAAAATAAGTAAAGAAATTAGTAAGAAGAGCCACGCAGGGAGAAGATGCCAACATATGGAAGAAGACCCAAGGGATTTTTTTTTAAATTATTTATTTAGTTACTTTATTTGAATATAAACAAAATAATATTTCATTTTGTAACTTTAAATATTTTTACAATAAACATAACATTTCTTTTTCAATACATTCATTCTTCAGACTTTCAGGCATTTCATCATACATCTTTAGTCTTTTTACATTAGGCAGTTCTGTGATTGTGATTTCTTCATATTTGGCAATCTAATTCTATTTACATTTCTGGTTTCGTAATTATGAACATCTCTATTAAAAACAATTTTATCCTTAAAATATGTTGGCATTTGGTTGTTCATGACTTTATGCACAAAAAATTAAACAAATTAAATAACAGTCTCTTTTTTATTGGAATCCAATTTAGCTGCTCTCTCATTTGATCAATGCTTGCGTATTTGCCTCTTCCCAGTACATTTCTGATAGCTCTATTCTGTATAAATTTAGTTTCTTAAAATTTCCTTCGTTGGCCAAATATAACATAGTAATTTAGCAATAATCTAAATGTGGAGCAACTATAGTTGATAATTAGAACTAATTAGAAGAAACAAGAAGAGACAATAAGAGTCAAGAATATACCAGATGAACCAGGAAGAGCCAAAAAGAGTCAAGAAAATGTAATAAGAGGCAAGAAGAAGAAAGAATAAAAAAGAAGAAAAAAAAACCCTCAGTCAATTCCTTAATTCAATATTGGCTTATTGGGTTGCCTGTGTACCAGTCGATTAAACTCCAACCTCCTTTCAAAGACGTAACAAATTAGTGCGCCCTGGCGTACCGGTCGCACCGGGATTGGAGTGCTCATGAACTGCGAAAATTAACGTTGAAATTTGATGAATTGTTCAAATTCTCCGAAACAATCAGTCCTAAATGTATTTAACAGTAATTACTTACCAAGGTAAACAAAATGTATTCAACTAATTTAGTTAATTATAGGTACCTACTTAATTCCCTATTTCGCAGGGTTTATTAAATAACAATACTTAAACGGATATAACCACTAAATATTCTCAATCCTGGCTCACATCCCCGAAATGTATTTCTAAAAGCAAACAGCAAATAATTATATTTATTATCTACGTAATTGTATCTTTCTACCGTTTGGTGGAACTAGGACCAGGCTAGGTGGTACCGAAAGATAGGGATTTGCAATTTCTTATGTAATCTTTATATCTTCTGCCTTTTGCAAGCGAAAATTTATTTAACATATTTACGAGTAATCGGCTCCTTGTAAACTAATACATTTTATGTTTAAAAATTAATTGAGTTTTTTTCCTTAAAAACGTTCAATTTAACGGAAAAACCATTTTATGGAAAAACCCAGTTCGGATAAAAAAAAAATTTTGATGGAGAAGTGAAGTAATCATAAAACTTTGTTAGAACATAGATTACCATTAATTTGAGGATCATTTAGTATTAGTCATAAATGGTAAGGATCATGACAAATAATTTTAAACTTATTTTTAGTTCTCACGTACAACCGAGTTTTTGAGATAGGTCGCAAAACTCGTTTCTTTCATAATAAGTTTATATCGGTATACAACATTATTCCAGACAAGGGCTCAATTATGGCTTGCGTGTGACCTGAAAGAGGATTGTGGATTTTTATAAAGAGTTTGCTTTACGTATAACGATTTGGCAGGATATTTACGGAAAACTCCACATCAACATTATGATCGCCCGAAAAAGGATTTAGTATGAAAAAGCGAGGCCTTGGTATGTTTAAACATTTAACGCGCCTCTCCCGGGTGTGAAACGTTTTAATATACAGAGATTTATATATTCCACTGACAGAAAGAAGTGTGTTTTTATTCAACAACAAACTGGGCCTGGCTAATATTAAAAACAAATTTAGCTGAAAAACGCGTTCAAATCTCACATTCGTGATTTGGAGGGAGGCGTTTTATGTTCCGAGTTGGCAATAAAAATGATTTACACCTTACTGCTGATGATAAGCAAACAAGTTGAGAAATCGCCCTTTCTCGGAAGCCGAGCTCCTTAACGGAACACTGTACACAGTATACACCCTCAAGTTCCTGGAATTAATAGACCGCGATAAAACTAAAATTAACACCAAAATACATTCAACGAGAAAATAAGTTTGATTTACGATTTAAACTTATGTAATAATATCAAAGCGAGCCTATTATAAAACCAGAACCTCTACACCTAACCATCTCCATCTCACTGCCCTTTTCATAACAGACTGCGAAAATATAATATTAAGGAAAACATCCTACATTTTAGCCAAAAATATATTTTTAGTAATGATTCATTATTTCTTGTCAAATGCATAATATCTGAGAAGTCGGAGGGTTTATCAAAATAAATAATGAGGCGGAAATTCGTATTCAGCTAAATAATAGAGATAATACTTAACGTTAAAAGTGAGAGGAAAATTAGAAAAAAACTGTTTGTAAAGCCCGGGCAACGCCGGGAACTTCAGCAAGTGTAATATAAAGATAAGCACATTATTATGATGAAAAGTAACAGTAACAATTACAAAGGAGAAAATATATTTAATTCACGACGCATGGAACCTACGTTGCGAAATTGTTTGTAATTCACATAGGTACAAAATGAAAAATAAACAGAACCTCTCCAGATCCAGAACCAGAGATCCAGGTTGTCATTTCTTACACGGTACCATTTAAAAATATTTATTAGAAATAAGTAGATTTCCCAAAAACCGCTTTGTAAGGAACGAATAATTCAACAATGTCATTACTTCCTTCCTTACACGCGTACCACGGTTACTGGGTACTGAGTCCTTTGTATTGGGTACTGAGTACTGGGGACTGGGTATTATGTACTGGGTACTGGAGACTGGGTACTGAGTACTGGGGACTGGGTACTGTGTACTGAGTACTGGGTACTGGGTAGTTTTTCATTGGTGTATAGTAAAATAAGTAAGCTCCGAGTGAGAATTTTACTGTCCATAATATATTATATTGGCATATCTATGGTTTTTTAGTTCCGATTTGTTTCTCACAAAGAAACCGAAGATATCAATCTAGTTAGTGATTTATTTATGCTCATTGCCATGAGAGTATTGATAAAATTGTGATCACTCGTTTTTCACCAAATTAAAAATATGTTTACCATTCCCTTTTGACATTCGATAACATATTAATACATTTTTATTATTTGCCTTGATGGTGGGGTTACTGCCATTTATTGAAAAATGGGATAAATAAGAGAAATGGGATGGTTCAATCAAATCACACCGCGGCGGAGTCACATGTCTTTATGACAGGTGATGACATGAAGGTTGGAAATACTTAGAATATGCTACATTGCTTTTCTTTGATTGACGTCAATATAAATATCACATTATTTTATTCCGTTTCTGGAAGCAAAATTGATTGAAAGCATAAAAAAATAATGACAACCTCCGTCGTACCTTTGAGCTGTTTTGAGTATTTGTTAGATTTATTAAAAAAAACGTATCTTGATTTTCGTATAATCACTTTGTGGTTTGATATTATTAATGAAAGCGCATCTACGTAGTTGGAATCGTGACATCTGAAATTATTAATTACATTTTGCAAAAAAATCAAATATTAATAGATTCTTATAACATGGACTCTCCCAATCAAGGAATTGTTTTTTTTAACTGTATTTCATGGAATGACAAGGATGATTAATACCAGAAATATTATCTAACAGCACATTTTTGTCATGTATTAAATACATATAACATAGTGAAGGAATAGAAATTAAATTAAAACAGAATCAACTTTTCTGTTTGCTGGTTATTATAATCTTCCAAATGTGAACTGGGTGAACAGTGTCAATAATCACGGTGTTAGTGTGTCCGAATGAATTATTATAGACATGGCATAATTATAGACATGGGTCTTAATCAGACAAATATTATACCGAATATAAATAATCGCATTCATTGGTCACCATTGATGCTTTTCATCCTCCTCTAGAAGTTATTATTTCTAATGTACCCACATGTTAATACTTGTAAATTATTTTTCAGTTAGCAATTTGTTTTCAGAGCTGATTATGAGAAAATTTGTAATTATCTTCACTCATATGATTGGTCATATATGTAACATGTTGATATCAATACAGTTACTAATAATTTATATGTTGTTTTGGAAAAGGCTATTGGCATGTTTTGTAAGTTATATTAACCATGAAGTGTAAGTCTAACGCGTACCCGAAATGGTAATCCAAAGAACTTATAAATCTCCTAATCACCAAAAAACTTAAATATAAAACATATAAATTATGTCGAAAAACATTAAAAATTTTTAAAAGATTTAAGAAACTGTTGTAAAAAATGTCCATGACCTGCCATCGTAACTATACAAATAAAATTCAGAGCGCCATAATAAATAATGTTAGTTATATTTGAAAATACTGTAAATCACATAAAGATCATGATTATGATGGAAAACATTGCAATAATGCTGATGGAATTGTAAACTTGTTAGCAAAAATTTTCAAAAGTATTTATTCAGCTGACTCAAATAAGGCTCCTATACCAATAGCAACTCTGGATGAAACTCTTGATTTTTCTCATACCATAAGTCTCTCTGATGTAAAAACTTGAATTAAATCTCTAGATAGCTTCAAATTTGAGGGACTAGATAATATCCCCACAATATGTATCAAATAATGTATCAAAGTATTTGCTCTCACACTAACCAAACTTCTTAAACTCTCTCAAGACTCCAATTTGCAAAAAGGATGACAAAAGTTATGTTTGTAATTACAGACCGATTTGTATTCAATCCACC
This sequence comes from Hesperophylax magnus, assembly GCA_026573805.1. Lineage (NCBI taxonomy): Eukaryota > Metazoa > Arthropoda > Insecta > Trichoptera > Limnephilidae > Hesperophylax > Hesperophylax magnus. Next base: position 1,821,538 of record JAIUSX010000014.1, read on the forward strand.
ATACGTGGATACAAGAAAGCCTTTGATATAGATTCTCATGAAATTCTCATTTGGAAATTAGAAAAGCTTGGTATACGGGGCAACATATTAGCCATGTTTAAGAGATATCTAAATTGTAGACGACAATTTTTGAAGTGAAACTTCTTTACGCGCGTTATGCAATTTCGAGGACCGGAGTAAAACCAACTCATGACCGTCATGAAAAACCGTGATCATTTCGCTATAGGAGCCTAGCCAATATTATATACCTACTTTAGGTCACTCTCCAAACTCAGCTTCGCGGTCTAGAGGCAGAGGGCCCGATTGTCGTCGTGAAGAACCGAGGTTCGATCCCCGCTTTAACTATTTTTTTTTTCTTTTTGTGATTTTTTTAATAATATTTTTTTTTAAAGTGATAAAATGCTCTCGTGCTGCGACTTTTAGATATTTTTGGTCGAATACGTAATAACCGCGGTCTAGAGGCAGAGCGTTCGACACTCGTTATGCAGGACCCGGGTTCGAATCCCATATTTTTATAACTTTTAATTTTTTTTTATCATATGCTACTTATAAATATGTCATAGACAGGAAAAAAGAGAGAATGAAATGAAAAGAGAGAGAGAAGAATAATAAAAGTTTCACTTCCGTCGTGCGTAGGCTTGCCACACACTGTTTTTTTTTTTAAATCCTCCTAGACAGTAAAAAATGATGCAACAAGTGTAGTCCCCTAGGGTTCACAGTTTGTTCCAATATTGTTATATCTTGTTTATAAATGATATAACAAAAATATTTCATGATTATCAAAAATATTTTATGTAGGTATTTATCTTACTTTTTGCTGATGACCTCAAATTTTTTAGAATTGTTCAAAATATTCATCATTGTAATATTCTTGAATATGTTATCAACAAGTTATTTATTTGATGCAATGAAAACAGACTTTAATTAAATATCTCAAAATGTCAAATAGTCAGATTTTTTCTAATATAAAATTTATTGATCCTTAATTACAACATTTTTTAACAATACTCTTGAGATATTAACATAAATTAAAGACTTAGGCATTACTTTTCAATCCAACTATTTTTTTAACCACATGACAGAAATCTCTAACAAGGGTTTAAAAATGTTGGAATTTATAACTAGGTTAACTAGAAATTTCAACAATATTAAATGTATTAAACTGTAATATTTTGGATTTGTTGGGAGTCAACTTCAAGTTCAACTCAATACAATTCTCTCGTCTTAAACCCACATTAAAATATTCATGTACAAGATAATGAAAGAATACAAAATAAATTCTTAAATTTTTCAAGTTTTAATAATAATAATGATAATATTATTTGGCTAATTTATATAGCAAGGTTTTCTTATAAAATCTCCTCAAGGGCGCTAGACGTATGATATGTACAGGATTTTCCAATAAGAGGTGTTATTTTGATATTCAATCGTAAAAGATCAATGGTTTCGTTGCTTGTGTGGCACGTAGCACCGTCTTGTTGAAAGTAAACGTTATCAAGATCAATACTATCTAATTCCGGCCATAAAAAATCATGAATCATCTCTCGATAGCGCAATCCATTCACCGTAACTGTTGCTCCAGCCTCATTTTCAAAAAAGTAAGGTCCAAGGACTCCGCCGGACCATAAACCGCACCAAACAGTCACACGTTAAGGATAGAGAGGCTTTTCAACAATAACTCTTGGGTTTTCCGAGCCCCAAATGCGACAATTTTGCTTGTTGACAAAGCCACCGAGGTGGAAATGGGCCTCATCACTCAAGATGATTTGCATCTGGTTCACTCAAGTGAATTTTAATAATTTCAATGCTTTGTTGAAGCATGTATCGTTCCATTTTTATTAATGGCGTAGTTTTTACTTGTCAAATGTAAAAAAATAACAGCCTTAAAAGTAATATCTACTGAAATAGCGGGCTATTCAAAATAACACCTCTTATTGGAAAACCCTGTATTAAATAGTTGGTCTCAAATAATGATCGGTCGGATGAACCGAGGAATGGTAACTAGGATCAACGAGTAAAACTTTATTAAAATTGTATTAAATACCATTTGTACTCATCATTTCCCAGAAAACTTATGGAGGGATATAATTATACCGAGTGTATTATACGTATCCAGACCTCCAGAATTTTGCAAGAGAATTCATATTTACGCCAAAACCACAAAAACACTCAAACCCCGAAACCGCTTGATACCGTGTCGCCGACACAATTGGAAATCTTTACATCACGATCATTAAATCAAATGATATGCTATATGTGATTAATCGAGATAATTACATAGCAATATAACAGCAGAACCTGAAACATATCGAAAAATAACCATCTACCACCTCACTCGGACACACCAACCCACGAAATGACCACAGCTAGGAAGGCGACTCAGTATTTACGTAGGACCCCCTCCACTACTCCCCGGATGGAATTCCATGATGGCCGCCGAGCTTTCAACCAATCACAGCCCAGCATGTCACCTTGGATTTCTTATCAAACACTGATAACAGATTCAAAGGTGATTAAACGTGATATCATCAGACTGGATTACGGGAAAATGATGCAAGATATAACTACGAAATAAACGTCAACATCAAGAAATGATTATATACTAATATAATAACATGAAAAATTATATCCAAATATATTTGTTACTCTTTGGGAAATGTTCAAACCAAAGATATTTAACTTCAAACCCAATATGAAAATTTGTATAATTATTTATAAAATAAATAAACGGGACTGGGGGAGATGGTTTTGGTAAATTGAACTGACTTGGTTAAAGGTATCATATTAAAATATAACTTTCCTCTCAACAAGATAATTGTAGAGAGGAAAAATACCTAACCATTTTACTCCTCACGAAAGAGGATAAAACTCCTCCGAGAGGGCTCGATTTAAAAACGTTCTATAAATAGAGAATCGAATCCCATACAAAGTCAGTTCAACAAATACCTCTGAAAGAGAATCCTCTCTCCTGAAAAACCATCTCCAAGTCTCCAAAGTCTCAAGAAATATTTTCAAGTGTTTTATTCAGTAGTAAATTCAGTTTTTGCCAGTAATAAATTCTTTTCGTCAGTTCAGATCTGGAATAAATTCCTCTCTGATCGTGACATTAAACTCCACTACAAAAGCTCTACAACATCTACCAAGACTGAAAACGCTGAAAAGTGTACCCAGCTACCTTCGTATCTACAGTTATTGTACGGACAGTATATTGTTTCGTACACCGAGTCAGTGGACATCTTTAATTAATCACTGAACAAATACAAAAAATTGTAACTGAGGCAGTTTAGATATGTATAATCAAAATGTAAAATGGGCAAAATAAAGTAATAAATAAATAAATATTATCAAACACCCCACATCTTCATTCCTTCTTCACAGAAAACTTTACATGGCCATTTAAAACCCAGTTACCTGCTAAAAATGCAAACGGAGAAAACTTATTGGTATGAAATACTGTTCATTTCAATTTGATTCTGCTCAAATTATTCGTTTTCGTGTTCCAAAGGGACTGCGGGCCAATAACGCATGAATTGACAGAGTTCCTAACAAAGTATCAGTCAAAAGCAAATGTTTTATGAGGAAGACGGAACACGTGTTCATACAAGTACTGATATTGATACTGGCATACATATATAGAAACATTTCGTCATTATATCTATTAGGAAAAAAACACGTGTTCTGAATGACTAATATTTTAGCAGGAAGTTAGCATGCTGTCACTTTTTTAACAGGATCTTTTTTCTCCATGTAGGTAGATACTTGTTATTTTGGCTAAATATTGTCACATAAATATTATGTGACTAGTGCAGTTCTTGCCTATTTGGATATTTGGTCAATGGTGTTTTTTTTTTGGAGATTGGCAATTTTTTTGGGGAAGACAAATTGGTTTTTGTTTATGGTCACTTCCTCCCGAACAGCGATGGGCTGGCTGTTCGTGAATTGGTCACTCACCATGGAGGTGTTTTAATCACGATATCGAATCACGATTACGATATGTGAATCCAAGTTGTTTATATCTTTAAAAAGGGCGCGGGGTATTTTTTCGTAACACGAATAGTTCGTGTATGGTTTTATTTTTAGTGGATGTTATGTGAATCCCACTTTTTTCTGGTGTTGGTAGTTGGCAATTTTGTGGAAATTGTTTTTTGGACATGAAATTGTAAAGTGATTGGTCCTGGTTGGGGCTAGAAGAATATGCCTTTTTGACCCCGCGTCGCAAAGTCACGGATTGCTGATGGTTCTCCCGAATTCCGTGAGTCTTGGAGACTGGTTGGGCCACGTGCTTTTCGGATGGAGATTGTGGAGACAGACTGAGGCTGGAGACGCTCCTTGGAGGTGTAACGCCCTTCTTCCCAAAGAGAAGGAAGACCTAGGCTCTCTGGATTCCGCGCCGTCCCCGGTTTATGAGGTCGGAAGTCCCGTCCCAGGTCCGTTCCTCTATACCAGAACCAAGTTTTCGTTCGTCATCCGGTGTTTTCCTACAATATTCGGCTTCGTTTAGTTAGCTTAGTGTGTTCAGGAGTCCATCTGGTATGTTTATGTTTTGTATTATTAATATTACATTGGTATAAATTTAATCCTAACCTTTCATTGGTATAAATTTGCACTCCCATGTTTTGTTTTTTTGATGGTTACAATATAGTTTTATAAAGTTCATCTTCTTTTATTTACTGATTTTCTACCTACTAGACAGAAAACTAGTCCCATAACCCTGAGCTGTGGTCTCTGCTCTGCCGTATAAATTCCACTACACTGAATTATGATTATGTTACCTTTGCAATATTCTTAACTCACATACTTCAATAACGGAAAATTATTTAAGTAATATAGGTATAGAGTTAAAAGAGTTTTTTTAATTATATTTTGTTTGTATGTGAATTAATTATTTTATTTTTTAATCATAAAATATATATGTTACAAATGTACACGGAGAAAAATTAATAATAAAAAATATTGCTCATTTATTAGAATCTCCTCATATTTCTCAGTGTACAAAACAAATTTTGGACAGCATTAATAATTTCAGCAGACAGTTGTTCGGTTCTGGTTTGTTCTCGTAAAATGCAACCAGGAAATTCTCCTCATCTCGCCGGTAAACATTTTTCAAGTTGGGTAAATTTATGTTAATTCCTCTAAGAGCCACAGGAATTTGTCTCCTGCAACGATCAACTTAAAAGAACAAGAGTAAAGTAAAAGGTTGTTCTTAGTCCTTTGTCAGGGGTCCGGAAACATTGAGACGCGAACCAACTTTTGCAAACTTCCCACTAACTACTCGTTATTAGCAAAAAGCCGTAGAATTAATGAATTCCAAGAACACCCCTGGTGAAAAACCGCTATTAAAAATTTAAACGTTTCTGTAAATATGTTTAACTGTGTCGGTAAATTTTCATAGGTTATCATTAAAAACACTTTACGTAGTTGTGTAGCAGTCTATCCTCTCTGACTCACACTGCGGAGTAACGGCATGATGGTTAATTAGTGACGTGCATTACTAAAATGAAATGAAGTTAGTTGTGGTTTTTTCATGTAACAGTAGGTACCTAGCAAAAATCATTCGGCATAAGTACACCTATCCGTACATCAAATATAAGACAACTCACTCAGACTACAAAGTAATGGTGGTAACTTTCGAAAAATTTCAGGTCACCTTTAGCCATGCATTAAGTTCATTCAACAAATAAATTAAACACCCATTAAAGCACGGATTTTATACGAAGAAAGTAGTTCAGAAAGCCCTTATCTTCGCTTAGCTTCTGTTAGTGAATATTATGTTTATTTATGTATATACTGTAAGTTGAGAAAATTTATAGAACCGCTCAATTTATGGAAACCTGAAATCATAATATTCAGCAAATTTATGAGTTAATTAAATTGTCTAAAGTCTAATGCAATACAACTCTTAGGTTGTGAACTGTGAAAGATATGACAGGAATAGATAGATGTCATTTATTTAATACAGAACATAAACGGAAGATAAATAATAAATTGTTAAAAGTTTGTATAGCCCTTGAGTGGATCGTTGGTGAACAAAGCTGAACACAGCGCAACTCTTGTAGAAAGAAATGACCACTATCAATCTCTGCACACTACAGCCCTAATGGGCGTATCGCTAGCGCCACCTGAATGGCGTAAAGTAGAGCAAAAAGTAGCGCAGAATGGCGCAGGTAACATGCCAAGATAGGAAACATGTGATAAGCTCCTTTAAATCGGTATTTTTATACGTGTAGGCGTGCCACGTCTCTACAAGGGTGCCGGAGTCCCTTCAAACTTAAACAGATTTCTCAAAGACCGTTTCTGCTCGTCTGGACTCTGCCGCCAGGTGGAAGGACTTGTTTTGATGTTTTTTCAATGGGGAAAACACACTTCCACGAACTAACGTACCCCACTTCACATATTCCGAAAATGTTCGATTTTCTTATGTTACATCAGGGTGCCAAGTGCTAACATATATATTATAAGTACATAATACTCCTCGATGTGACACACATTCGTAGCAAAAAATATACAGCCATATGAAACCATGTGAAGCCTCCGTGGAGTTATCATCTCTTTATGTTGTTATAACGTTACTGTTTTTCTAGTTGTTGCTGTTCTAGTTGTCGGTGTTGTTGTCATGGTTTTTGTAGTTGATGTAGTTTTTGTCGTTGTTTTGTTGTTTTTGTTGTTTTTGTTGTTGTTGGGTGCAACGGGAAAAACGCTAGATATACATATTAAAACACAACTAAACCATAAAAATTAAGTATCGTTAACTACATCTTGGAGAGACTATTATTGTAGGAGGGAGAAAACCCAAAATCCAGAAAATCTTTCCACGGTTGAACTTAGGATACAAAAACGAGTGAAAAAGCTAATCCAACCCATTGGCTGAATATATGCCACAATCTGTCATTTCAAAATTTTATTTTTATTTTATGCTAGGCCGTTACGGCTTCCTCCCTTTTTTGATATCGTCTCTTTATTTCTATGGTGGTCTCCCCGTCGTCGGTCTTTTATCTTCTGGCGTTGAGTTGAGTTGGGTAATTTATTAACCATTCTAGGAAAAAAATCATAATTCTTGAATGATGAGACAAAAAAACGTTAAAAATCTTAGAGTAAAAAAGGGATCTAAATGCAAATCGATTGGTTGGTTTTGAATTCACATCTGATAGTATTATTACGCCAGCGTCTGGACGGTTTCGGTCCTCTGATTGGTCAAATTCAAAAATCTTTTGTTTTGGTTAAATTCCGCATAGCCTGCCCTGATGGCCGACAGAGGCGTAAGAACGAACCAAATAACTGGCGCGAATATTTAAATATGCAGCTAACAATACACATAATTAATGCAAAATTACTTGACCATTAAAAAGCGTTTAATAAGAAAATTTCTTCTGGAAGCTTATCACTTTGTGATGGCATTATTTATTTTATTAAAACACAAATAACTTTGTTTATATCACTTTATTATATACAACATCTACATGTTTCATGAACGTAGTTCACCTCATCAGGAGGAAGTATACACTGAAGTCAAAAATTAAATATAGATTACAATTGGAAAGAAGAAGTGGACGGAGAGGGTAGGGGTAAGAGTAGGTGGAGTTTATCACAATTAGGAATTACAATATCGTTAGACGGGAAAGACCAGTTGAGTGGGAAAATATTTAAAAGAGGGTTAAATTGAACATGCTATTATTCATTAACTCCTTTCTGTTCCGTGTTTTAACAATATATACTCACCCTATCTCTGTGAATGACCTAATATCTACCTATTAAATGTACCTGTTGTTAGTATCAATTAAACAGGGCGAAGCCCAACCAAGTGCCGCCCGCAGGGCCCAGCAACAAAAAACCCGCGCAGCGGGTTTTTAACTGCTAGTAGCTATAATTGGCTGCAATAATTTATTTTTATTTTCAGTTTACTTAAAGAGTGCAAAATTTTATAAATAATTATCAACCAAAGAAATTAAACCTACCGAATAGCAATCTCATCGCGTAATAATTTATTGAAACCTGGCCTTTTGAATATGCAAGTAATTTAAATTCTTCCTTCTCTCATTTACTCTATTTGAATAAGTGCGTACTTGAATTTTTAATAACTCCTGGATAAATTTATAATGAAACTATAAATTATGTAATAACACTCGAATGAGAAAATTATCGCTTTGTTGAAACAAAGCCAAAAAAAACACTTTATAAAAAAGCTAGATATAAATCCTTTGAATAATTTAGTGTAAGAATCGCTCAATAAAAGTTTAAAATCTTTTCTCTACCCTTTCAAAATCTCATTTCATTGTTTTTGTCTTCTTCGGCACATTTCGGCAGTTCTTCCCTTCGCTGAGTGATTCTCTGTTCGCCTGACGGAATATTTCTTGGATCTCAAAGCAAACTGTTAAGGTAATGAGAAGGCATTTGTCATCGTTTCTTTCCGCCCCCTTTCCCCTTTCCTCCCGCTTCTTGGAAATAACCCCTTTCACAATCACCTGCTTTATCACACGTTTTTATTTGTTGACATGAGATGTTTCCATATTAGGTTTGATTGAATTACATTATACCTGCCATTTCCACGGTCTAGTAGGTGATACTTAGTGAGTTTAGTAAAAAAGGTATTTCACGTCTTGCTATTTACTGCCTATGCAGTAGAGATACTATTTTATTTTAATGTAGGTACCTCTTCAACTTAACCTGACTATTTTGAAAACAAGCTGAATTTATAAACTTTTAATTGACTGCAAAAATAAGCCATCCGTTTGATAGATTATCCTTTCATAACGAACTAACTACTAACCGTTGAACCATTTAGCCGTTAGAATAGGGGAATTTAAACTACTTTTATTTTAACTTAGGAAATGTTCTACACCACACATTCTGTCTTCGGTCACATTTATTACTTTTCGGTATTTGACTAGACTCACGTTTTTGACTCTCTCGATCGCGTAATGTTTTCTTGCGACGCCCACTATTCTAACAGACGAATTGAAATGTTAGTAGAATTAAAGATGACACCCGAGAACGTTTTGTTCGATCTACCAGTGATTCTATTGAACGTGTTTCGGAGTACTTGTTTCATTGACCCTTTTATTAGAGAGATACAATTAACACTTGTCCTACGTTCGCATACGATGAATTATTCTGCGTCAGAGTAGACCTTTAGTGCCTACTCTTCTCATAATATATGGATTATTACTTCCCCCTACAATATGAAAGTCTTTAAGACTCTGTTGACTATGTCCCTGAAAAGGTTTCCAAACGGCATTTCCAAATATGAAAAAGGTGGAATAAGACCTCCTTATCGAATTTATAAGATAAATACTTGATGAAATAAATAATGCACCTACAAGCTCTTTTTAAAAATAATTGATGACACGAAATAACGTATTCGTGGAAAAATCTTTCAGGTATTAATGAAATAAAATTATTATTTCTATGGAGTTTTTATAAAATATTTAGAGAATCCTTACAAATGTTCTCATCACATTTAATAGTTCAAAGTGGTTTCCCAAATTAATCATTTTGAAAACCGCGTAACTCCGAAATGGTTTCGGGATCGTTCCACGGAGCCCTTCTAATACGAAATGAGAGCTTAATTGCTCCTCTGGTGCTTCAATATAACAGAAAGCTGAATCAGCTATGTGCTACCATTTATATCCGCCGAGTATATGTAGCTTACCTATGACTTGTAATCTCACATGTGGCTTAAACCCTGTCTCAAGACTCGAGCAGCCACCGACCCGTCCTAACCACATACATCATCAAAAGAACACAACCTTCGGATGGGGATTCAATGAACGTAAACTCTACTCTCTGTTCCTTTTTAGTGTGAGGTCTACATTTATTGGTTTATTATCGAAGTTTGGAAACTTTATAAAGCCACCGAGAGATATTAAACATACGACTTGTCAGATTATATTACGCTTCTATAGTTTTCCAAAGTGGCATGATATATTTTAATCAATCTTCGAGTATGGTAGCGTAGTTTTCAAATCAATGAATTAAGAATTAAACGTATTTTGAGAATACGTTTAAAAGTTTAGTTAACCAGTTTAACAACGCAATATAATATTCCATTTTTATTTCGACTTGAACACTAAGTGCACAATGCAATATAGTGAGATGGATAAAAGCTTCATTTAACTGCGTTTTGTACGGAAATGAATCCATCGGCGATTAGAAAAGAATTCTTTTGTCATTAGCAGGCGATCATTTCTAATTGCTCGAAATTGATCGTTATCAAATTTTATCGTGTTCAAAATAAAAGAAAATTAAAATGTTACATAAATAACGATTTGTGATTCAATGTGATTTGTTTTACTAGGGCATGAACTCAGAAAACATTTAACATCAAGCGGAGTCATAAAACGCTTTTGATTTAGCCAAAGGTGACACATTACCCTGATAACGGGGATTTGCCCCGACGCTCACATTTTAATTATTTCTGATGAGCTTATTACTAAAATCTTAAATGTTTCTAGAGGGATTCCTTGGGATGCAAGTTATTTATATTTAAGATTAATAAAATCAGGACTTTATGATTAAATATATTATGTAAAAAGGTATGTACATTTTATTAATTGTAAAATGTTGTAAGATAAGCGGCAAGCACCAGATTTTATTTTTCTAGACGATGAATTAGTAACTTCCCGACGAATCCCTCTAGAAACATTTGAGATTTTATTGATGTATTCATAAGAGTTAATTAAAATATAACACTCTGAAATTTCCGATTTCTATAGCGCTAAAGGAAACACTGCCGTAAGTACTTTAATACTGTAACGCAAGTAACTGTATTTGTGTGCAGGTGCTGAAGTACTTAGACCGTTCCAGTTCAGTGTAGACCAGAGCTTAAGCCTGAAAGGTCGCGTCTGTTCCGGCTCGACTGTACGGTGATTTCTTTTACGTATTTATTTATTTAATCAAACGATTACTTTTAAATCTATTAGTGAATTTTTCTGTTTTTTATAATTTGACTTCTTCCACAATTAATTAAAGGTTTTTTGTATGTTTCGCCAATACAAAATAATACATTATTTTTGAGAAATGATTTGAACCTAAAGTGTGCACAGTGTTCAAGTTCTAGAGAAAATTGGACATTGTTAAAAAAATACGAAAACAGTTTATTTTGTAGAAATTTTGTTTCTTTATTTCAATAGTTAAATATTACCTTAAATATTATTTTCAATAAAAAGTTTCGCTGTTATGTGTGATGTTAATGGTAATTTTCACGCCTAAAAATTATTATAAAATAGAACTTTTTTTTTAATACCAAAAGTATTTCAAATATAATCATTATAAATAATGTTCATATTTTGTTTTTACATACAAATTATATTATTTAGCTTTCAGTCATGCCAATTTTTGGGCACTGAAAAATTGGAAGTGATTGTGAAGAATTCACAGATGCCATAAATACCTGTCTATAGCTGATATAATTGACCGGTCGGTGGCCGAGTTGACATCGCGCTTGGGTCTCACTCGGGCATAGTGTGTTCAATTCCTCGGCTGGCTAAGTCCTCCATCACAACACAAGCAACATTTTCAGCTTACTGTGGTGGTAGTAGGAGATTTTCAAATATTGTCAGGTTATTCGTAACCCGGAAATGTTTGTCTTTCTTTTAAAATAAATTAAAAAAAATTAAAATAAATAATATTTTAACAAAAAAATGCCTTACTTTAAATTGCAAGCTGATTTTTCAAGAATTCACAGGTTCTGCCCTAGTATAAGATATTACACAAAGTGATAGGTTTCAAATTTTAGATATTCGTTAGTTTTTTAAGTAAATATGGGAAAACAGAAGACAAAATGAGTTTTATCCCGAACAAAATGACTGCACCGAGGAAAATGCTTAACGGATTGGAGAAGGTACTACTGAAATAGACACATAAAATTAGATTTTTGGGATAAGTTTCCTACAGAACATAATTGTACAATGTCAGTTTAAATAATTTTATATATCTACATATGGTAACCGGATAAATCATCAAAATGATAATTCATCACATTTTTAAAAAGTTATATAAAGTCATAGAAAGTGATGAAACAAAAACTCTATTAACTGGGTTATGTAAAATTCAAAATTAAAAAAAATATTTATTGCACAAAAAGAGTATTAGGTTAGAGTGTAGGTTAGGTTAGGTTATGTTAAAAAAAATCATCGTTTCTAATGACTTTATATCACTTTTTAAAAGTGTGTTGAATTGTCACTGTGTTGAGTTATCATGGAACCATCTACAAAGTAGGTATATACATATATGCGCAGTCGAAAAACTTGAAATGAGCTAATTGAATTTGGAGTATAAGAAGTAGATTAATGTTGGTTTCCGGTGACATATTTTTATTTTTACCGAAATGCGTTTTTTACACCAAATAGGTAAGCTAAGGAATTGCTGGTGAAAGTAAAGTAAGCGTTTCAATTGTAAAAATATTATATTTTTATACTGTTCCGTATGTGAAACTTATAATTTTTATATCAAAATAACAATGTAAATTTGTACCTATTAACTCCCACCTATATATTGTAAGTTCCTCCCGTCCTACAGTGAGTATTGTAACTCATCGGGATTGCTTTAGCAAGAAATAATAAAAAAAATCATTAATAATTAAAAACATGCGATTATTTTTTTTAGCTTTCATTGGCCCCTATCAAAAGTGTCTACCAAATCAATATACATTTATTAACCAAAAAATGATTTGTGATTTATAATTTTTTGGGATCCCTTACAATTTTTTTCACTTTACGTAGATACCATGAATTTCCAAACACCATGCAAATTATGCAATTCATTAACTAATGCTAACAATAATAATTATTATTATCGTTCAGAAATTTATATTTATAAAACTTGTCTGTGTGAAATCAAACCATGTCACACTGGGCAGTATTTGGTCTGGCGCGGAGAGCAAATGAAACATGATACGAAATGGTTAGGTATATGGCTACGCCTACTTAAAGCGCGTTCACGCCCATAACTGATATTTTTTTGGCGTCTTATTTCGCCCCAAGCCGCAGTAAGCAGTTTATATATTTCGTTTTAGTATTTTGTGAAATGTTATTAATTAAATACTATGGTAAATGTTTATAAATGCAAGCAATCGAGTGAATGTTGTTAAGTATAATTAGAATTATATTTTTCTGTGAATTTTAATGAATATTTTAAGATATGTCATTGAGGAAGAATAATACTAATAAATCTGATACGAAATGGTTACGTATATGGCTACGCCCACTTAAAGCGCGTTCACGCCCATAAATGATATTTTTTTGGAGTCTTATTTCGACTTAACTGCGCCATTTCATCAGATATATAAGTGAAGATTACAAGTAAGCAAGTATCAAAGTAAGGAATACAAGTTAGCAAGTAGGTATTAAAGTAAGGAATACAAGTTAGCCAGTATTAAAGCGAGGAATACAAATTAGCAAGTATAAAAGGGAGGAGTACAAGTTAGCAAGTATTTAAGTAAGGAATACAAGTTAGCAAGTATTAAAGTGAGGAATACAAGTTAGCAAGTATTAAAGTGAGGAATACAAGTTAGCAAGTATAAAAGGGAGGAGTACAAGTTAGCAAGTATTTATGTAAGGAATACAAGTTAGCAAGTATTAAAGGGAGGAGTACAAGTTAGCAATTATTAAAGCGTGGAGTACAAGTTAGCAAGTATTAAAGTGAGGAATACAAGTTAGCAAGTATTAAAGTGAGGAATACAAGTTAGCAAGTATTAAAGTAAGGAATACGAGTTAGCAAGTCTCGGTGCACATGACTATTTACACCGAATTCAAAAAACCCTTTTTATTGAAAGATTTAATAAATATATTCACAATGAACAATAATTATCATAAAATTACAATGTAGTGTGTAGCAAAAAATTCCACAAAGCCAAAGCATGTCCGTGGGCATTATAGTAATTAATATGAAATTTTATATGATTTTCAGATTTTTCACGGCCAAAAGTAAAATAGTGATTTATTTTTGGGGTTTTATGCCGTGTTGCGCTACCTCCTTCCTTATCCAATTTTCGGATAGCATTGATGATGGACACTGTAATGTTGTCCGAAACGCTTCCTAAGGAAGGAAGTAGTCTTAAACGGCATAATACCCCAAAATAAATCACTAAAATATGAAATTAAGTTATAAAAAGAGAAACAATAAATTAAATGAAAACCAAAAATAAAATAATATAAGTTTTATACCAGAAATAAAAATAAGGTACTGATGATAGACACTGTAATGATGGCTAAAGAAGGAGGCAACGCATAATACCCCAAAAATAAATCACTACGATATATGAAGAATTTAAATAATTCGGAAAACACGTTGTTATATTAAGAGCGATTAGGATTGCTCTACTAAAGTATAAATTATCCATTAGTGAAAATCGTTTCCTGTTAGTCTGTCCTATTGTCTAAAATAAAAATAGGTTAGTTTTAAAATGATACCTACTTAAGTACCTACAAAATAAATCTCAATTTTCACTAGTACAAAAAAAACTTGTTAAAACTCGTCGTAAATAGATTGCATTACGATGATCTTAAACTACTAACGGCGAATAATGGTAAATAAAATACTATTTTTATTAAAAAATCGGTTTACGAATGTGAACAAAGCAAGGAGTGTGAGCCAAGACCGAGTTGTTTGGCGGTCCGTCATCTTTGCCTACCCCTGCGGGGAAATGGCGTTATAGTTGGTTAGTTATAAATATGTTCACATGCTGTTTTAATTTAAATTAATCTTTGATTGTTAACGCTGTACGAGTATGTACGCTGAGTTGTAATATAATTAATCTTTAGTTGTTAACGCTGTACGAGTATGTACGCTGAGTTGTTATATAATTAATCTTTAGTTGTTAACGCTGTACGAGTATGTACGCTGAGTTGTAATATAATTAATCTTTAGTTGTTAACGCTGTACGAGTATGTACGCTGAGTTGTAATATAATTAATCTTTAGTTGTTAACGCTGTACGAGTATGTACGCTGAGTTGTAGTATAATTAATCTTTAGTTGTTAACGCTGTACGAGTATGTACGCTGAGTTGTAATATAATTAATCTTTAGTTGTTGACGCTGTACGAGTATGTACGCTGAGTTGTAATATAATTAATCTTTAGTTGTTGACGCTGTACGAGTATGTACGCTGAGTTGTAATATAAATAATCTTTAGTTGTTAACGCTGTACGAGTATGTACGCTGAGTCGTAATATAAATAATCTTTAGTTGTTAACGCTGTACGAGTATGTACGCTGAGTTGTAATATAAATAAATAGATAAACGCGCTCGAATTTGTGTTTAATAATAAATTCGTTAAAACATTTCCTAGACAAATCACTTCAAGTTTAACTATAGTGAATTCATGAATTGTTTCAGATTTTAGGGAAATATTTTTTACAGAAGATTAAACTAAAATATATAAGTACCTCAAATCAAATAAGCCTAAATTTTCAATAGTGGTAAATATTGCTTCATGTTTATTGGTATAAATGTAATTATAATTTATAGTAAGAACGTGTCTCTTGCAATCACATGCTTTGAATAATGAGAGTGATTTTCCCCGCTCTGTGAGAAATCATTGGAAATATGCGGTTCCTATTTACGGACGAATTCCATTTTCCAAATGCGTAGACCTCACTTTAATTATGAACTAACCCATTAGTGAAGGAAATCCGTTTCTAGAAACAGACGATCCTACATAATTTAAGTGCTAATAAGTAACGTTATGGTGGAACAAATTAATAAATTAATGAAGTGTGGAAAATATGAGAAATAAAACCTTATTCAATAATTTTTAACTTTAAGGTTAATTTATTTATGCCCGCATGTGTATTTAAACAGTTAATGTAATTAGTTTGAAAGTAAACGTTATTCTTTTTAAAGATCTAAACGAGTGGGTTAGAGGCGTTGTTCCGGTAACAGAGATGTTCAGTTCGATTCCCAGTTGAGACCATTTTATTTTTCTCTCTTCGTTCTGTTTAATGTTGCATTTAGATTTTTTAGTATTATCTTATTCTTTAATGAATACTTAAACATTCAGATGCAAATAACTGACTTAACCACTATTATTAACTTTGTTTAAACCACGAAGTGAATTAACAATTATTATTATTGAAGAAACCTAAATATTTATTTTGATCCTTTGGTCCTTTCAAAGGTCTAATTATTTCGTAAAGTTACATAGATAATAAAATAATAGATACCTGGAAATCTAAAGACCAAAAAACAATTCGAGTGAAATCATTAGGCCTCCAATTTCTGTCTTAGTTGATATAAAAATATCCCCAGGGGGTAAACATCTTATTAAGTAATTAATAGATATTATCGTTATTTATTTATTACTATTATGACGACTTATGTCATGCTTATCGTTTTCTTGGTAGGAATTTCATGGATATAAATATGGCACATAGTGGGATAAGCACGGACAAACAATGTAATATTTATTATTTGTGACTTGGGACAAAAGCCATCATTGATGCTAGACAAATAAGAAAGCGTGTGCGAGTTTTAGAGTTACTCTTCACTGTGGTTAAGCTTTAATTACATCATTAATTGCTGAAATTCATTTTGAAAATAATGATTTCAATGCATTCATTTTTTTTCACGAGGTAACCAGATAAATTCATCAACCGTAGTATGTACGATATGTGAACAACAGATCCAGTGAAGGCAAGACATAGATATAATCTTTATATATACCAAATTCAGCCTGCGTATGTTTGCGCTCATAAAACTCGAGTCAAATAGTCTGCCGATATCGCTGAAGAGTTTAAAGTTTATTTTATTAGTGCCAGGGTTAAGGGTGGATTGAATGATATAACAAGTCCGCGACGTCCGAGGAATACTCAACACAATATCTCTGCACCGGAATCAGATGAGAGAATGTAGTTTTTTAACAACAATATTGTGGTATGGAGTAGTGAATGGTGGAAGAAGCTGGAGACTGGAGCCCGAGAAAGATATTAGCAGTCGCGAAGCATTGCGGGGTCCACTAGTCAATGCGACTTTTTCTAATGCGAGATTCGTGTATCATGTTAAAATAATACCACGATAGTGACGCTTAAAACACGAACTGTAGCTGGATGAAGAAATGACTATCAATAATAATATTATGAGGCTTAAGCGGATGGATTATAAATATACATATTCTATCCCAGAAAAACATGCAATATCTAGTGAATTTAATGGTTTTATGGTTAGAAAGTTAGTTTGTTTTGTGTTATATAAAAAATGTAAAGCCTTTGAAAGTCTTGCAAATTATTTCACGCAGAAGAAGCTCGGTTAAAGTTATTGCAAAATTGAAAAACTTTTTATTTTGTCAATATAACAGTTATTTTAGACACTTGCCTCAGCATCTAAGCTCTTTTCATCGCTGGTGAAGAAAGTTTTTCGCCGTATTTTGCTTTTAAGACTAGGCAAAAAGTTTCTGCTGCCAATCACAGGGCACAGAATATTATAAAAGGATTAACAAAAACTTCCGATTCGTCGAATTAAACTTATTTTGAACATATTTCAAATCCTTTCTATTTCCCTGGATCTTATTTATAAAACGATTTAATGTGTCTAATGCCTAACGCCTAATCCCCAATGCCAAATGCTTAATGCCTAATACCGACTGAGAATGTTAAGAGACAGAGTTTGATCACTCATTTTTTGTTGAATTACATTGTTGCGAAGGTTGTTGATGTATTCGGTGTTGAAAGTAAACCATGTACTATTTTATAATAGATTTATTACAGCAAGGATTATTTAAGTAATCGCGGGGCGAAAGAAGTAAGTTATTTTGATTAGCGCGTTAAAAACGTAGCGCGTAGTAGACTGACTGAGTACCTTTCTGCTGTCGCTTATATAAGGTGCCAATACGATTCATGTTGCACCTAAGAACGTTCTCGAAAATTCCAGTTGCTATGGCTACAAACATTGCCACCCGTAACGCTGAGCAACGGCCGAAATTTTCAGTATGTTCTATGACGGCCTAGGTACCTTAGCGCTTGGCACTTTCTACTTAATAGTACTTGATACCGTCACTACAACATTAAGTTATTTATAAAATATACCATGCGTAATTTAATTTAGGAAAAGGCCGATGTACAGGTTCTGGCGCGCGAAAGATTACGAAGTTTCATTTGATTAATTCAGTGTCATCTAGAAACGGCAGTTTGCAAATGGCTGCAATTGTTGTTGATACTTATTATTACTGCTGATTTGTGTGTTGTTTTAACGCATGCATATTATATTACAGAGTGATTTAACTATTTTGAACACCGAAGTTTACTTCACGACACCAATGATTTCGTAATTTGACATCGCGCTCCCAGGCTTGTACTCTAGTTAGCCTAGATGAAGGAGTATACAGAGGGGATGGAATTGTGCACAATTCCATCCTGCATGTACTTGCTTAAACCTATATTCAAGCACAATGGTTCGCTATTCGACTCTCTCAAAAATTTGTTTTACTCGAGAGTGCGATAGGGTATTTCAACGTTTTCCCAATCCTCTTGACATATCTTTTCTCATCCATCTAATATACATGTAACATTATATTTACATTAACTTTTCTTGAATTTTGTCTCCACCATTTTAGTATTATGGCTTTGAATATTTTCTTTATTTATATTAAAATTTATTTATTTATTACAAGACAAGGGTCCTGGGTTCGAGTCCTAGATGAGACCGTATCTTTTTCTGATTTTTCTGTTTCAGATTTTCGTTTAGGAATCGCTAATATTGTCTTCAATAATTAAATATTGATTATTTTGCTTCATGTACCAACAATACTTTGTATAAACAAATAAGTGTTTTATAAATAACTCAGATGTCAACAATACATTTTTGATCTAATCTTAAAGTCACAGAAAAAAAGATGAAAATAATATTATGGGCTCAGAAAAAAAATAATATAAAATTAATTCACACCAAGAAAGAAAATAATGAAATTAAACCTACACGGAGAAAAAATAGTTTTTCTTATTTATTAAATCTCTTCAAATTATTGATAATTTTGGTTAAAAACGGGATTGCAGGCCTAACGAATTAATTTACAGGTTTCCTCATAAACTTTTAGTAAATTACTTTTTTTTAAGAAAGACAAACGATCCGGTTTACGAATAACATGAAAGTATTTGAAAATCTCCTACTACCACCACATTAAGCGGAAAATATTGCTTGTGATGTGATGGACGACTTAGCCAGCCGAGGAATCGAACGTGGGACGCCTGGGTGGGACCCAGGGACCCAGTATTGACCGGTCTGATGACGCCTGGGTGGGACCCAGGGACCCAGTATTGACCGGTCTGATGACGACTGGGTGGGACCCAGTATTGACCGGTCTGATGACGCCTGGGTAGTACCCAGGGACCCAGTATTGACCGGTCTGATGACGCCTGGGTGGGACCCAGTATTGACCGGTCTGATGACGCCTGGGTAGTACCCAGGGACCCAGTATTGACCGGTCTGATGACGCCTGGGTGGGACCCAGTATTGACCGGTCTGATGACATATTATCACGATGTCGCAAAACGTGTTCAAGAAATATTTCATCTCGAAATGCGAAAATATTCACACTTTCGTGAACACGTGTTCTGACATCGTGATAATATATTCGTGATTTACTGAAAGTTTATCAGGAAACCTGATAATTCGTTAGGCCTGCAATTTCATTTTAATCGGATGACCAATAATATTAAGAGATTCCTAATATGAAATTGTTAGAAGCAATAATTATTAGCCTGAAACACCCGTTCATATTGAAAAAATATTCTTAATAAATTAGCAATACAAATTTTTCTCCGCTTAATATTATTCTTATTCCTTAGTCCTGTTCTTATCTTTATTCCTATTGGTTATTAGATTATGATAAACAAAGTTCATTATTCCAACACAGACAAACACCAATTTGACAAAATCCATCTGCAGCAAACAAAGTTCCATGTGCATAATAAAGTGGCAGCATCCCATACATCACCGGAGATAAACCCATAAGATGAATGCGTCTGAATAAAAAATTCCAACAATATATTCTGCGACCACCGCCCTAATGTATTGAGAAAAGAGATGGAATGGGAAGTGATATAAGTACGTTAAGGCTCCTAGAATGTTGAATACATCTTCCCTTAGAACTAAACGTATTGGCGACAGGTGCAAATATTACCCATTTACCTTATTCGTTAAAATTGCAATTTAAAAAAATACAAATACCTATAATTGCAAAATTATTTTGTAGCTTTGTTTTTACCACCATATTTAAAAACAGTGGTGTAAACAAATTTGATTATATTTTTTCATATATATATAAATACTTATTTAAATAAATCTAAATGATAGAAAAAGACACAGCAAATAAAAAAGGTAACGCTCGCAACTGGGGTTCGAACCCAGGATCTGTGTGGATCAGTGATTAAAGACGCCTGTCCCGGTAAGACAAGATAGATCCTGGGTTCGATTCCTACTTTTGGCTCTAATTTTTTTTATTTTTCAGTGTTTTTCTATTTTATGTTTCGTTTAGATTAATGAGTATTATCGTCTTCTTCGATGAGATATTACATTGATGGGTATAACTTTCAAAATATGTAAAAAGAAAAAGTTGTTCCTTATTAAGAGTGCACTTTCCCTATCAGAATTTGAGAATTGCCTCTACGGCAACTTTTAAACCTTTGTAAGATTGCCTATAGGGTCTCTGTCGTCACTTCAAGAAAAATAATTATATTATTATTATGTCCTGAATTTGAGACATCTATTAACACGACTCCAAACTAAATCTACTTTTACAAATGTGAAATAATATCAACACGTGTCAGCTGCCAACAGCAGAGCTGTGCTGGCACAATACAAAGGAAGTCAAACTGTGGGGTATTTCAGAATCCATAAATTATTTATTTTTTTAATTTTATAATAATATGTAATTTGTAAAAAAATATGATTTTATAAAATCAATATATATAAGTTTATCTATACAGGGTGTCCGGGGGTAAAGTTCAAAAACTTCAGGAGGTTTCAAGGAGGAGAAATTTCATTTTTTTTTTCCTTAAAAAAACATTTTTTCATAGACCAATATACTTTTTTCTGTACAATCAATTAATTTTTTTTATCCGAAAACTAGCTTAAAACGTTAAAATTTCAAAAAATCGTCTTTTTTAATTGTACTATCATGTAGAATCACCTTCCTTGCACATTTAACCCCCGGACATATTGTATAAAAAATATATATGTATTATCTACTTTTGTACATTTATATAAATTATATAGATGTATACGTTTTTTATACTTATCATATTTTGTATTATGAAGATAATTTATACATTTTTAAGCTTTTTTATCAGGGTGTGGGCCATTAGTGTCTCAAGGATTTAAATATAAATCAGAAGACAGTTTTGTAATGATTTATTTATTCATTTAAACAATTCAATAATTATGAGAGTAATATAACATGTATGAATCATAAAATTACATTCCAACATATATTTTTAATGATGTACCTACTCTCACAAAAAAGCTTCTGTATTTTTGTTTGGAGGGTGCTTTATTTATTCACAAAGGTAAGAAATTTTTGTAACTACTATTTTTAATAGTTTAAGTTCATGTGAACTTACAATTTAATTTTGAACTTTATTGGTTATAACATACGATATACTTTTAAATACTCTAAATCTTGTTTGTTTAAATTGTCAAATGTAATTTAATCACAAACATAATACAATGAAGAATTGGTGGTTCTGAGATATACCAATAAATACGGTGAAAGAACCTTAAACTATGTTGTACCCAAAAAATACAATAAACTAAAAACAATCAAAAATAATACCATTTGTATTGCAAGTCAAATATAATAAAAGGAAATTACTATAAGATACAGATATTTATATTGATGCCCTATTGAAGCACTTGTATTTGTAATTAGAATTGACATTGTTAGGAAAAGGAATATCATTATGATATGTTTGTAATACTTCATATACCTACCTATATAATATATGAAACTATTGATGTGACCATTCATTTGTACTTGTTTAGTGTATATCAACAACAATTGCTGCCGCACCGGAGAGGGCTGTATAATTTGTTCTATATGATCGTTTCGACCAACACCCATCCGCGATCACGTCAATCACCGCCACTCCGTCCTGTAGACAACCTTCTTCGATAGCTGCTTGACGCTCTCGTTTCGCTGCGACTTCCATGGCGACTAACGCGCATTTCTCCCATTCTCTTGACACTAATACATTTGTCTTGTGGAAAAATTTTACGGACATCGGGGGTATGTTGACAGCCGTCAAAAACTCGGACAGTTGAGCAAGCCCAATTCCTGCAGGAGTCATCCCCGATACTGCTGCTACATTGACGTCCATGGTATGTTTAGGTTTTGGGTCGCATGTGTTGACTGTAAATTTGGCGCAACACATGTTACATTCAAATAGTATTTTGGACATTAGACCAACTCTTTGCTCAGATTTAAGAATAAGATTTCGAAATCCGCATCCAAAAGGAGAATGGTCCGATATGGATTGCAGCTGGTTAATAAAAAAGAAAATGTCGACGATGCGTCTTTCTTCTCCTCCTTCGACTGCATCATTTTTATCCAACCTAGAAAAGCAAAATTGATTTATGAAAAACTACAAATAAAAGTGGATATTGATAATGATTTGGATACCAATAAAAGTATTATAAATTTTTGAATGTTTGTATTACTGAAGATTAATTTTTTCGAATGAAGCGGATGTTCTTTCACATAAAGCAGATAGTTTGTATATTAATAATTCATCTCTTTAGAACTTATGTTTTACCGTTAGTAAAATAAAATACATAAATGTTAGTAAAGTAAATCACTATAACATACCAATTGTCAATGCTTTGAGAAAGACCTCTCCGGCCGATGGGTTTCTTGTTTACAATTTTACGTTTTTTGTTGTAGTACACACGTACATCAGATTTACTGTAATAAAAAAAAAAGTTAACGGTATATATTTTTTTCACAACACGATAGTTTAATCGAAATTCTGAAATCCATTTTACCTTCCTCCATTATCTATATTCTCCTTAGGTATGTCGTTATATGTATTCTCAACAGGTATGCTTTCCCGTTGTTCGTGGAAGCTGGAACAAAATAAAAACATTGATTATAACTACATTTCAAGAACTTTCTAAATAAATGTGAAGGGCGTAAATGATTTTATTGTTACCTCAGTGCTTCAACATCTTTACAAGATGTGGACAAAACGTTCTTCAGTTGAGTATAGTCACATCTGAAATATAATTAAAGAACAAAATGAAATAAATATTTTGTTTTAACTACTTTATTTTAATTTATATTCGTCGACCGGTTTCGGTTGAACTCAACCTTCTTCAGGACAATAAACATTTATATATATCGACGAATATAAATTAAAGTTAAGTGGTTTTTGTATGAGACGATGTATGAATGTGAGTAAGGCAAAGAGTGCGTGCCAAGACCGAGTTGTTTGGCGGTCCGTCCTCTCTGACTACCTCTGCGGGGAAACGGCCTGATGGTTAGTTAGTTAGTTATTTAAAACAGATCGCCTAAAAAATTAGACTATTTTCAAATGGACGAATTCTGGAATAAATAAGTACGTAACTATAAAATAATAGAAAACCTAATTTTTATTGGAAGAAAAACAAAATAATTATTTATTATATATCCAATCAATAATTAACTTCCTCAAATTAAATTCCCTAAAGTTTGAGAACTAGTATGAAGATCTTTATGTTCTTGGATACATTATCGAAAATGCCGGTAGTTTGCCCCACCGTAAAAGTGTCTTATTATTGTACGAAATCATTGGCAGAGATGCAAATCTGACCGGGTCGCTTTCTACATATTCCAGGTACCTACAGTGTTATTATACATATTACTTGCCTCGATCCAGAAAGCTTAGAATTTGTATCAAGCCTTAGTTGGAACGCGTTCTAACATCAGATATACAGTTCTATGATATGAGATGTCAAAGTTTGCAAAGACGATTTATATATTTACCAATTTCTGATTTGAGTTTTTTGTAAAGTTTTTAAGTTTAATATTTTTAAAATGAAAAATATTTAAATAGGACATATAATTACCATTTTAGAACATACCTAAATATGCATATGGAATATTATGCAATTAGCTAGGGCATAATTATTCATTGTACAAGATTCTAACGAATGCAATTCTGTGCTCTGGCAACGTACTTTATAAATATTTTCCATTAAAATATGACGAACTAAAATAATTTGCACAAGATTGAACCTCAAATTCAAAAATTGTTAAATGGATTACGAAAACTTGTCTTTGCAAACTTTCTCTCCTCAGAACATGGAAAAGCGAAGTTAAAACTATATCCAATCAAAATGAACAACTACAAAACGCCTCAGAAACAGACAAATACAATAGGACAAAAAAAAAACAAACGTAATGCTGTTAGAACGTTGTAAATTAAGTGCGGCTTGATTTTAGAATTTCTTCGCGCAATATATACAGTAGCCATACTACGTGACCCGTTCAGAGAGGGGGAGGGGATCTTCAACATACCACGCGTTTGGTCACAATGGGTTAGGTTTATATACTACACGTGGTCACTGAGGGGGGAGGAGTGGGTCACGTAGTATGGGTACATTCCCTACCTACTAACTAAAATATATAGTTTTACATTCAAGGGTCATTTTTGAAGAAAAAATGTAAATTTAAAAAAAACTTACCCGGCAATTTCAGTTTCAGAGGCCTTGGCAATAGATTTATCTCCCAAAGTACGCATTCTGAAAAATAAAACAATACCTGTCACCTTTGTTACACAATATATACATAATTTATTTTTATAATAAATATTACCTACGTAATAGTAAATAATAATATATTCATCAAATCAAAATTTATATTTTTCTTCTTACCTTACAATGTCCACCATGCGTTTTTGTTTCGAACGAAATAGTCTTTTCTTAGAAATACGAGCACTTTTTCGTTTATTTCCCATTTTCGGAATACAATATTATTATTTACGATAAATATTATTTAGTAGAAATCACGAAACGGAGAACAACACGATCGTCCGCGAAGCTCTCTAAGCAGTGACTGAAAGGCAGATAGCGTACGCGCGTGAGGAAGTGAGAGGGGCTGCAATAATCATGCTTAGAATCATAAGACGTAAGCGACTGTTGTGAAAATGTTTAATAAATCACGGCGTATTTCAAAAATAGCAAAAATCACTTTTGGGGTCTATTGAGTAGCATTAAAAGAAGCATTGTGATTTTTTTCATACACATAACTTGTAAAATAACAGAAATAAACGTGTTAATAATATTTTTCGGAGCATACTTTGCGATTTATTTCTATCGAGGGAATTTCAAATAATTACCGTTTCGGCTTTTGGAACAAATAGATACTATCTTAAAGAATAACATATATTTTTTTAAGAGCTTAAAAACTTCAAACTTTTAAGGAAAATATGTCGGAAATTGGATGAAATTCGAATAGTGGGCCCTTAATTGTAAATTTTAATTTTTAAATTTAAATAAAATATATATTTATGTACACCACTATTTAATAATAAAAGTATCGACATGTTTCTAAACCAATGGTTTCTTTGTCGGGATATTAATGAAAATTGACAAATTTAATTTTAATTTTTAAATTAAAATGAAGTCACAAAGTGAATTTCCAATATTTGAAGAAGCTTTGTTATCGCTTCAAAACATATATTTGTTTCATAACGTTATTTAAGTATCGCCGTTTATGTTAGAAGAACTGAATAACGGAATATACTGTTAGGAGATACAGCGGGCAGTTGTCCACAAATCTAAATAATAAAATAATAACGGAATATACTGTTAGGAGATACAGCGGGCAGTTGTCCACAAATCTAAATAATAAAATAATAACGGAATATACTGTTAGGAGATACAGCGGGCAGTTGTCCACAAATCTAAATAATAAAATAATAACGGAATATACTGTTAGGAGATACAGCGGGCAGTTGTCCACAAATCTAAATAATAAAATAATAACGGAATATACTGTTAGGAGATACAGCGGGCAGTTGTCCACAAATCTAAATAATAAAATAATAACGGAATACACTGTTAGGAGATACAGCGGGCAGTTGTCCACAAATCTAAATAATAAAATAAATTCATATTTCGCACCTTTTTCCAGATAGGGAGGTCATTTAAATTTGGTGAAAGATTATCTATCTCACTTTCTTTTATCACGTTACATTAAATTTTATCGAAATGTTGTCGTAGTTTGAAATTAGCTACACGCCACGGAAGTGACAAATTTAATCGAAATGTCAATGTGATAATTAAACGTCAATCAAATATATCACACAATATTCTAATATTTGTTTTTGTGGTAAAAATCGGATTATCAAATATTTTTTCTTCTTGAAGTTATTTTGAAATCAAACGTAGTTCTAAGTACGTAGAAAATGTATTTAACAATTCTTTTTCTACTAAATAAAATGTACTCGCGCAAGCCGGGATTTGAACCCACGACCTTCGGATTGCTAATCGATCGGTGATACTTTTTTACTAACAAAACGTCGTGATATGTTAAATATTTCACGTACCACTGTTTTCTGTAACACCACATTCGGAATTTATGTTTTGTTCAATGGGTTATAGGCAAAAGGAAACCAAGCCATAAAATTGTCGTTGTAAACATTGGATCATATTAACAGTTGGCAATGAAATAGTTTAATGGCTGCTCTACGACAAATACAAAACATTGAAGCTCTAATAACTAAATTAAAGATTTTCCTATAAATTAGTCAAACCTTCTACTATTGAATTCATGATTATTATAGAAATTCCTGTTTTGAATTACAATCAACCAATAAAAGAAAATTATTAACCGCAATTTATAGCGTTAATATTCCGTGCAATAAATGTTACATTATATAATATCTTGTGCGTTTAGTGAGGCGAGATTGACGAAAATAAAATTGTAAGCGGAATACATTAGAATATGACGTGTGACAACATAAATATGCGCTTTTTGCATAATGTGTTTGAAGGTAACATTATATTACATCCCATCATGAATACAGCAATGTCATATATTTAAGCAGAAACCTTGATAATATAAATCCAAGGAAATAATTAGTTCAAAGCTTAAGATCCTATTATACAAAAAACCAAAAAAATAATCGTGCCTTGGGTTTTTCACAATTGTACTAAGTGGTTGCAAATACCCCGACGATAGCCAGCCTCCGATATGAGAGGCTACAAGAAGAATAAGAACATGAAGATATCCTTAAATAATCTTGATCATTTCAATCCTTACAAATTTTTCGTAAACAAAGATGTAGGTTTTCTGCCGCCATACATCCTTTCCCTCTCCCGCCCATTTCACTCCAGGCAGATATTGGATAAGAATTTAACTAGCAGTAGCAGTAGTAGCTAAATTCTTACCCTGGGGAGGTAAGTATACCGCGCGTCTGCTCTGTCACGTGGAAGACATTTGTCAAACACGTGTTACCTGGAGATGACAACGCATTTCAATGACAAGAACAAGGAATACCAAATTTCGCGTGGGATTTGTTCCATGTTTTAAAGCCAGCTTTTTTTGCTTTCCTTTTCATGATACGCCTCTTTGTGTCGTTTTTTTTAAAATATTTTACAACATAATAATAATATTTGGCTGATTTATATAGCACCGTTTTCGTGAGAAATCACCTCAAGGGCGCTGGCACATATTATTATCATTAGTAATTATCTTTTTAAATGTTATTAAATATGATTTTTTTTGCTTGAAAGTTAAACCAATGCAAAAATACTATTGTATGTATCCAATGGCATGCTATAAATTAAAGTAAATGATTATTATATATTTCCAATAGCATGCTCAACATGGAAGTAAATAACTGTTTTTAATATTATGATAATGATAAGCACTCACCCAAAATGATGAACAAAGTGATCTTGCAGTCAAATCTGAAAAAAAAAATTGGTATGCAGCCATTGATTTTATTTGAATAATTTGTGTTATTCAACATATTTGAGCATTTAAAATAATGTACAGTATTTTTGCTCCACTTTACAGAGTGGAAAATCTCTCAGTATCGCCCTGGTGTATGACCATCATTCAGAATTGAAACGTTGCTTCAAATGGCCTTGGCCGTGTTAGGTGACCAGATCTGAATAGCCAGATACTCCCTCACCTTTATCTTTCCCATTTCCTTCCCTCCCCCCCCCACTGCCTTCAGCCTCACAACATACCTGTACATTTTAGAGTACTATATAGCAGACTGACGACACTTAGAGAGATAACAGAGTCGAAACGGGATACCATTATACATTTTGCTAAACGAGAACAGTGTATTTCAGATAACAATGATATGATTTTATTTTAGAACCAACCATAACCTAATTTCCAAAAGGATATGCAGAAAGACTGAAATGTCACATAAATATTTTTTGATACTCGCTCCTGACTTCATTCCCATGCATACTCATTACAAACTCTCATTAATTTATTTTTGATACTCGCTCCTGGCTTCATTCCCATGCATACTCATTATATACTCTCATTAATTTCTTTTTGATACTCGCTCCTGGCTTCATTCCCATGCATACTCATTATATACTCTCAATAATTTCTTTTTGATACTCGCTCCTGGCTTCATTCCCATGCATACTCATTATATACTCTCATTAATTTCTTTTTGATACTCGCTCCTGGCTTCATTCCCATGCATACTCATTATATACTCTCAATAATTTCTTTTTGATACTCGCTCCTGGCTTCATTCCCATGCATACTCATTATATACTCTCATTAATTTCTTTTTGATACTCGCTCCTGGCTTCATTCCCATGCATACTCATTACATACTCTCATTAATTTCTTTTTGATGCTCGCTCCTGGCTTCATTCCCATGCATACTCATTACATACTCTCATTAATTTATTTTTGATACTCGCTCCTGGCTTCATTCCCATGCATATTGCATACTCATTACATACTCTCAATAATTTCTTTTTGATACTCGCTCCTGGCTTCATTCTCATGCATACTCATTACATACTCTCATTAATTTCTTTCTGATAGAGGTAGGTTTTTACTTTGTGTCGACATAATTAATTAATTAAATTCAAATTACTTTAGTTATTTTTTGAGATTTTCACCTCCAAAAGTATGATAATGATTTATTTGATAGGGTGTTATGCCGTGTTGCGCTACATCCTGCTTTAGCCAACTTTACAGTGTCCATCATTGACACGGTATAACATAAACGTACATAACCACATAAGCATTAATGCTGTCCGAACGTTGCTACCTCCTTCAAACGAAGGAGGTAGCCCACCACGGCAAAGTACCCCAAAAATAAATCACTATAATCAAATTAGTTTGTTTACATCAATTAGTAATATAATATAGTTAAATAGAATATGTAGATAAACAATGGGATAAGGATTTGAAAGCTGGTTGGGGGGAAAGGCAACCCCAAATCCAGATTTGATGAAGGAGTAGAAGGGGTAGGAAGAGTTAATTATTATTGTTTTGTTTTTCTGATTTTTGACGAAATCTGACTCAAGAATTTGATCACTTGATATTATCAATCTACACGTCATAATTAATATTCTTCCGACACTCCTGTCATTCGAGAGTCCAAAGAATTACTTCAATAATTTGAAAAGTAATGACAATATCTTCTAGGCTGATCAAATTTGCACAGTTAAATAACATAAATCCATTTTGTTTGAATTATTGTTTCACAGAGCAAACAACAAGCGGGTTTATATTGAAATATTCCCTTTCCATAAGGAAACGTTTTCGGGTCCTAAGTGGGCTGTATCAGGTATTAGGACAACAGAAGATCCTGTTGACTAAGGACTTACGTACATAAATAAGCTCCACATAATACGTTAACAAACAATTAGAGGCCAGGTATTTAGGTAGACAAGGCCGATTATTTATTCACGAACTGGGTATTGTTAAGCGATCCCTAACTACCCCTAAGAGTCTAAGATGTATTAGGAGTCTGTCCTAATTTCTTGGTCAGCTATTTGCTTCGTGCCGTTCTGGAAAATTGTTTTTTTCATTTATTAAACGACATAAAAACAAAGAACACTTCTATCGGAATGTTTCAAATACTTTGTTGAATTTACAAGGCGTAGCTATTCTGGAAAAAATAATACTGCTGGTAAAGTTTGCTTTAATAAAAAGAGACGTAACCTTTCCGTAAGGGCGTGGTATTATAATGATTACCGCGAAATATTTGAAGTAAATTGATTAACATTTCTTTATGGATATTTTTTATCAGGTTTCGTTTTACCCCATACTTAAATAATTTGGGATTACCATAAAGAATTAAAATAACTAAGGAAATGTGAAGTGAGTGTGTTTCGTGATTCAAAAGTCTGACCATTCTCTGCATAAACTTCATATGCAGAACTGTACATCAATAAAACATTTTCATTTCAATCAAATGGGATGGCGCTTTATGACGTCAGACAAGTTTAGAAAGACAGAATGCGTGCTTAGTGGGATAGAACCAAGAGGCACTAAGTTAGTGCCAACATTGGTTTCCATTCAAATCTTTATGAAAGGAATTTCTAGTTTGTATTTTCTATTCAGTGGCTGTATAATATACAGTAAAGACACAAAAAATACACAAAAAGGCGGAAAGTACACAAATCAATATAGAACACCTGAATATGGGATTAGTAAGTGTAATGAACGTATGTCTAAATGTATGAAAGAGACATTCGTGTTTAAAATAAATGGGCATGATTATACCGACTCATATAAATGTTTGATTTTGTTTCGGGTATTTTTACCAGTAACCTTCCTTGAAGTAACATTTACCAGTGCGACAAAAAGTGTTAATAGTGTACCTGCACTCAATTACTATTATTCAAAGTCTACCCATCCTGACTAGTAAAGATCACTAACTAATCTCTACCAGAAGAACACTCTAAAGTTAACCTTTTTGGCTGGCGACCCAAGGTACGAATATATTTGAAGTACGCGACCCTAATCTAATTTTTTATTTTTTTTCCATTGACAGGTTATGTAATTTTATACTATAAAATTTATACGATGTATTGGTAAAATTAGAAATAAACAAATTTATTTAAATGTTCTGTATTAAAATCAGACCAGCATTAAAACAGTTAAAAAAATTACAGCAAAATAATCAGTGACTACCCTGGTGTTGTATTTTTGAACAATGATCATGTATACGTGGAGTTATGTTTATAGAAAGTGCACACCGCATGTCATGCTGAGGATCCAACCTATTCCTGTACTTATTCTTCATAACAGCAAGGCATGAAAATCCTGCTTCACATAAATAAGTAGTTGGGAAAGGTAGCAGGGCTTTTTCAGCTTCATTGCTCAGAACAGGCTTCCCAGATAATTGTGCCCAAAATTTTGTGAGACTCGTTCTGGCAAATCTCTCTTTTAAAAGTGCATCACCTTGCATTTCGAGCAATTCTTCTTGTAATCCAGCTGAATCGTTTTCAACGCCCATTACATCTACTTCAAATGGATTTCTTACCCAACTGTATTTCACGATATGGACATTTTGAGGAATATATCTTTCCATTTCATTTTCAAGTCTTCTCAAATGTTCTAAAAAAATAGGCATGGTCTCCACGAAAATACGGTTGCCATTAAGATTAAGATCTTCCAAAAACAAGTTTAATGTTGGAAACGCTGCCAATTGACATTGAGCAATTTTATTTTGCCAAAGTTTTGTTTTGTTTTTAAAAACAGTAATTTTTTCATAAATGTCTACTACAGTGCGATTTTGACCTTGCATTTCTGTGTTCAACTGATTCAAGTGGTGGAAAATATCACCCAAATATGCCAATTTAGCCATCCATTTGTTGTCACTGAAGCGATCAGCACATTCGTGTCTTTTATCTGTCAAAAATATTTCTATTTCTGTTTTAAGA
The DNA here is from genome assembly GCA_026573805.1 of Hesperophylax magnus. Classification (NCBI taxonomy): domain Eukaryota; kingdom Metazoa; phylum Arthropoda; class Insecta; order Trichoptera; family Limnephilidae; genus Hesperophylax; species Hesperophylax magnus. The sequence goes on from JAIUSX010000014.1 coordinate 1,853,386, forward strand.
GAAAGAACTCTAGCTAGAATCTTTCCGCGGGATGGCCAGCGAATATCCGAATGGTATAATAAATTCTGGTGTTCTGAACCCATTTCTTCGCACATCAGTCGAAATATCCGAGAGTTCATAGCGCGTGCCTTTATGAAATTTATAATTTGTATTACGTCCTGTAACACCTGATGTAGATCTGGCTGCATATCACGTGTAGCCAAGTTTTCTCGATGTAAAAAGCAGTGTATTAAAACAACCTCTGGATTTCGTTCCTTGACTTTGGCACAAAACCCGATGCGACTCCCTATCATTGCCGGTGCTCCATCTGTACAGACTGCGAGACAATTGTCCCACAGTAATTGGTGTTCCACAAAGAACTTGTCTATTAAAAGAAATATATCAGCCCCAGTTGTAGTTTCAGAGAGCTTTTCACAAAGCAGGAACTCTTCATTGAAATTTTGTGGAGTTCTGTATCTTACGTACACCAACAGCTGTGGGAAATCTTCAATATCAACTGATTCGTCGATTTGAATTGAAAATTTGATGGCTTTTTTGAGATCCGTTATTAATTGTTCTAAAATATCTGATGACAATAAATCTATTCTCTTTTTCACAGTATCGTTTGAAATTGGCACCATTTCCAGCTTCTTCGCAATTTCATCTCCACAGACAGTTCTTGCCATGGCTATTGCAGCTGGTTTAATCAACTGCTCAGCAATACTATGGGGTTTTTTACATTGAGCTACTTTTAAAGCTACTTCGAAAGAAGCGTAGGTAGTTTTTTCTAACGAAACTGTTGCTGAACTTGATGGTGCATCAAGTCTCATGCGCTTTGTTTGTGTTTCTTTTTCTTTCCAAAAAGCAAGCGGTTTATTTGCGTACGTTGGATGGACTTTTTCGAGATGTCTCTTCAATTTGTTTATTTTTAGCGATTCATTTGAAAGAAGTTGCGTACAAACCACGCATTGTGGACGTGGCACACCAGAGCGATCTTTTATTTCAATAAATCCTAAGGCTAAAAATTCTTGCTTGTATGTTAACATCCGTTTCGCCATGACTGTCCACAATTCGAAAGACTTACTGAAACAAAACGACAAATTATAGAAATATACTATTCTATTCGTTCATCGGCGAATTGTAGGCTAACAATGTCATTTATTGGAAAAAAATATTTTACCTTCTTTCGATAACAGCAATCGCGAGTTGCACTTTTAATCTTCCACAATTGATTATCACAATTTTGTAGCACTTCGTAGTTGTCAACAAAAAGTGTATTGTAGTCAAGTATAAACGTTATTCACGTAAAACAGTATGAGAACGAGCGTGCAATCGTAAACAAACTCGCTAGCAAACTGACCGAGATGAGACGAGACCGACCGACCAGCGCGGTGCGGCGGGCGGCGCGGGTGGTGACCGAGCCGAACCGAGCGATGCCGACTGCGTGAGCCGAGCGGTGGCGATGGCGCGCACTCCTCGCTTTGCGCCCCGCGCCCTTCCGCCCATTAAAACAGAACTAACATGTCGCGATTGTGAACAATAGATGTCCTTGTTCTGAGAGTAGTAATAATTGTGACTATACTAGTTTAGTGACATCGATCGGGATATCAATACGCGATTTCCGCGACCCAACCCAAAACCTCTCGCGACCCAAATTTGGGTCGCGACCCGAGGTTAAGAATCGCTGCTCTAAAGTATCAGAAGACGAATTAGTCCACCACAAGTTGGTGCAGTTAAGATCACAACAGTGTTCAAGATGTAAAACATTTCTGGAAACACGTAAAGTCTATGAAAAAAAATGAAGTCGGGATTCCAGGAAATATGAATCATAAACAAAGGAGTTCTAGCAACATAAAAAAAATGTTGACATGTTTGCCGATTTCTTTAAAGATGTGTTTGAACCTGACTTTTTGGATGAACAAATTCCGGAATTTAATTCTGATATTAATTTGCAATTGTCTAATTTTAATATTAACATCACCGACATTGCAAATTACCTTAAAACACTTGAACCCAAAATTAAGTTCCGGGCCGGATCAAATTCCACCCATTTTGATTAAAAACTGTTTAGACAGCTTATCCATTCCGTTGTTCATATTATGTAATAAGTCTCTATCAACCGGAAATTTCCCAAAACTGTGGAAAAAAGTTATTTAACTCCAATATTTAAATGCGGGGATAAATCTACAATTGATAATTATCGTCCAATTTGTATCCAATCATCCATACCCAAGCTTTTTGAAAAATTGATTCTTCTAAAGATAAACCTCAGCGTGAAATCCACCATTACAACTTGCCAACATGGTTTTGTTTCAAGCAGATCAACCTTAACCAATCTATCCCTGTACGAAAATTATATAACAAATGCACTTGATAATGGACAACAAGTCGATTCTATATATACTGATTTCAGCAAATTGTTTGATCTGCTTTGCCATAAAATTGCGAAGTGGCGAACATTAGCATAACCGGTAACGTACTATCCTGGTTTAAGAATTATTTACAATAAAAGATATAAATTTGTTTTAGACCTATTTAATTTTAATTGTACTCTACCGGTTTCGGAATCTCACTATTGCAAGTCATGGCCTTGCCACATTAAAAGAAAGAAGAATATGTTCTGATCTATTTTTTCTTTATAAAATTGTTAGTAACATGTTTGACTCCCCTGAACTCCTTAGGCTGATTGTCTTTCATGTGCCTAGTAGAACGGTTCGTCAAAAGGTAACTTACCATTGTAACATTGCAGGTACCAAAGCAGAAATAAATTTAGTAATGAACCGACTGCACACTCACAGTGCAGGGAATAATATCACATGAACACCAACGGTACTGAATGTCTATCAGCCTATAAAAACATTGTTATTAAATCTGTATGTGCTTGATAGCTTTGTAATGTTTATAAATTTTCAATATTGACTATAATTAACAATATTTATTTATTTTACAAATAAATAAATAAAATAAATAATTAAGTAACCGGTAAGGAATGCAGTGGACATTGGAAGCCAAATATTATACTTTTAATAAAATAAAATACTTTTTTGTTTTAAAACCACGATATTTATTAATTTAAGAACCGACCGGTTTCGCTTTACTTAAGCATCATCAGGGTACAAATTAATACTAAACAAGAAGTACATAATGTGTGCATATATATAACAAAATATAGAGGGAGACAACATGATACAAATATAAGCAACACAAAGACGGTCATAAAATACATTAACATAAGTGCACAAGTAATGGAAAAAACCGCCAGATAATTATGTAGACTAATGGGTTATACCAATAAATCGGGAGAAACAAAGCATCAACTGGCATGGTGGTAAGGAGGTAAGGAGAACTGGGAATTTTTTATGGGTTTATTGGAAACAGACTTAATATTGGACTACTTGATATGTCTAATTGATTATTAAGTATCTGACTTTTGGTTTTTACAGCTTTTTTAATTTCTAGTGCCTCTAGGTTGTTTAGTCTTTTACCATGCCCGTTTTTATGTAAGATGTTAGCACCGGTGCTATGACAGAATGTATGATCTTTATCGATCAAATGATTTGCGAATTCAGAAAAACCGTTATTATTGAGGCAACGAAGATGCTCCTTTATCCTAATATTAACATTACGTGATGTCTTACCGATATAAAAAGCCGAACAATTATTGCAATTAAATTTATAAATCCCCGAATGACTTAATTTATCGTCCTTATCTTTAGAATTAATTAGAAATTTACCTATATTGTTATTGGTATAAAAGGCCGGTTTGACTTCAGAAGGAAGGTTTTTTACACTTAAGGTAGAAAAGTGATTGATGAATAAAATTCGCCGCCATTGATAATTAATATTACTATCATTGATTTGAGGACAAGGACTAGCGAAGAGGAAGCGATTAATGGCTATTTGTTTTAGCTTTTTATTTAAAATTAAATCTATAAAATTTGATTCATAGCCATTATTTACTGCTATGTTTTTAATTAGTTTTAGTTCACTATCAAAATTACTATCGGACATTGGAATTGTGTGTAATATTTTATTTTATTAAATATGTCACACCACAAAGTGATTGCTTTCTACAATAATATTATACTTTTAATTAAATTGATATTAATACAATACATATCAGTCTAATATCAAAGACTTTTTTGATTGGACTAATAATATGTCCACTGGCATTGATCTAGCGGTCAATGAAAAAAGTTTATTGAATTAATCTTTTGCTGAGGGCAATTTACGAGTATTTACTTAACAAACATAGAGATGCACGGAGAAAATTTACTGATATAAAATTTCTTCAAATTATAAGTATTCTCGTTAAAAACCGGACTGCAGTCCCTTACCGAATGAATTGATAGGTTTCATGTTAAACGTTAAATAAAAAAAGGATTTAATTAACGCGACCTCGGAACACGTGTTTATAAAAAAATATTATGTTTTCGCATTTCGCCATAATATATTATTAACAGATATGCTGTCCCGTTTTGAACAGTATTTTATCACTCCGTGTATGATTGGTGAAAGCGGCCGTCGATGTGGATATGGTATTTGAGTCAAATCAATAAAACCTAAGGGTTTATTTTTCAAACATACGTAGATGGTTCAATTAAAGTCTGAGAAAAGGTTGAACCAACACGCTCATAAATGATATAGGGCTCCTTCCTCGAGCGTATGCTAAAAATAAAGATTTCCTCTGGGACCCTAACTTCCCATATTTATAGGGTCTAAAGAAAATATCATTTTATAAGAGACTTATGGCAAATCGTGACAAGACTATGGTAGTACAGGGAAGAAATATGTTTTTAAACAAACACCCTCTTCTTATTGGGGAGAGGCCGGTGTGTTGTGCTTTGGTAAAATACCAAGAACTACGATTATGTCTTCGTAATATTATTTATTTTTGATAGAAAAAATACACTTAATATGCTTTAGCATTAATTTTTATTAAAATTGAATAGCTGACCACGATTCGCTTTTATTCAACAATTTTCCGACAACATTAGAGTGTCCATCATCAAGGCAGATGTGTAAACGATTGTGGTCAAGTATAAAACATTGGCTAAAGGGGGAAGAAGAGCAACACGGCGTAATACCCCTTTTGGCCGTGAAAATGTTTTATCGTATCTAACAGTTTCAGGTAGCTAGTTTTGATATCTTAAATGTTACGCTTTAATGATATGTTATTTAAATATTTCATAATTTGGCGGTAATATAAACCATCAGAGAATCCGTTTATTTATATCATAACCAATGCTTTACTAATTTTCGTTGCTGAAACTGTATGCAAATTCATGACGAAATAACCATAGTAAAATAAATTATGAATAGAACTTGAATAATAAAAAAAAACATTAACTAAATTAAAGTTTAATTGTTTCAGGGAAGGTTACCTATTATTAAAAGGAACTTAAATAAAATGATATTTTAAATATTCAATGTAGAAATTCTTAATAATGCTAATATTGAGTGAAGATTTGACTCCCACTGGCCCAAGCCTCGTCTAGAGCCTAATGTGGAATAATGATCTCACTTAAATTTAATATTCTCGGGCTTAACAGTAAAGATTTGTTCCTAATTGCTTTAATTAATTCAAAACAACACTAATGAGAATTTGACGAGCAAAGCCAGAATGAAAGGAAAGCCATTTTGTTACTTGTATTGTTTAATCCTTGATTAATTAACAACCCATTCTGGAGAAAAACTGTGTACAAAGAATATTAGCTTTAAAGTTGAATTAATATTTCTGAGATTCATCATTTACAAACATCAGCAAATATTGCGTGATTGTTGTTTGAGTTAAACTAATCACTTTGAAGACAGTTCTAATTTATTGGCTTCTTTATCACCCACCAGTCACTTTTTAGCTTAGTTTTACAAGGAAGCAGAATGTTTTCATTTCCCACTAAATTAATCACAGATATTGAACTACATAAATATAATTAATATGTACATACTTAAATTAAATCTCAAAGTATATAAGAGACATACAGAAGGTCTTGACTTTGGTCCAACCAGCGCACAAAGTATTATATTTTAAGTGTATTGTAAGTAGTTATTGGTAACCTCACGTGAATTTATTTAAATTTTAATTTAATTATTTTAATTGTTTTTTATCATTTAAATTTAAAAAAACGCCTTATTTCAATAAAATAGTTATTGTACATTTTTAAATTTAAGTTTGGTGCTCCACATAACTATGTCACGTTGTTTGTATATTTCAATACTTGAGCTTCTACAGAATAATTGCTTTCATGAACCATTAACTTCATTTCGGTGCCTGTCTGAGATTAGACTGTCAGTTTTTATTTTTGTAAATTATTTTACATTTCATATAACAATCCAGTAATGTTGGCCTCACTGGGTGGCTGACCCGTACTGAGGCCTCCATTTTATAATACAAAAATACACATAATACATTCAAAGAAAATATATATAATGTTGGTGAGGAAAAGAACATAAGATTAAGATAAATTTAAACTAAAAATGTAGATTTAAAATTAAAGTTAAATAAAAATTAAATAAGAAGAAATAAACTTAAAATCGGTATACTTATATTATATGTTGTGTGTTTGTGAGTGATGTGTGTTTTATATTGGTTTTGTGTGTTACGTGTAGGTATTATTATTGTATGTTATGAAATTTCGGGAATATGTTCTTTAATCCATTTTGTAATTTTGTGTTCGAATTTATTTTTGTTTTCCTCAATTTTATTTTTAAGTGTTAGCCTGTTGAAAGCTTTTATAACATGGTATTGATAGTGTATTTGTCCAAAGCTTGTATTTACCGTCATATTAAGTTTTGAAATCAATTCTAATCACTGATGTCAGATCCTCTGTGATGCTGGACTTACTGTGATGCTGGACTTATAATCATTGTGTCTTAGTTTAGATACACTTCCTGATGTCGTTGATACTAGACTTTAGATTAAAAATAACACCGGCATTATGAAATTTGATGCAAAAGGTGTAAATCCCCGGAAAACCGTCTTTCGAAACTTGCATAATATTATCAACCCTTGAATAAAACAGAACATTTCTTGAAATATCGTTCTTCAGTTCTCAATTGAAAAAAATGGTTGAGTTTTACCGATACAGTGAAACATTTATTTTAAATAATAAATAGGTCTAAGGTTTTTAAAGACTTGCTATATTTGAAAGTTAGATACCCTTATCAAAAATAGTTAAAACAAAAAAGATGTCGACCTATGCTCCTATTTGACGTGTCATCCATGCAAACACATAAAATGTTGTCGAAAATAACAGATTTGTGAAGTAGGGAGTAAATTGTTGTGGCTTAAAAAATCAAATAAGTACCTACACTGCCAATGAGAGCAAGCAAACAAAAGGTTTTTAAAAGAAAATTTTCCCGAATTAAAAAAGGTCTTGAGTGATTATAAAACTCTCGCTTTGATTTTAAGTACCAAGTTTAGTCGCTACCAACATGATTTTATAAGTTAAAAAGATAAAAAGGATTTCCTTCCCATAAAATTTTACAAGAGTTAAGAAAAAATATTACCCTGTGACTTCATAACGATCATGACACATTCAGCAGAAGTAAAATTGCAACACTTGCTAGATCAAATGTTTCCCTGTGACTTCATAACGATCATGACACATTCAGCAGAAGTAAAATTGCAACACTTGCTAGATCAAATGTTTCCCTGTGACTTCATAACGATCATGACACATTCAGCAAAAGTAAAATTGCAATACTTGCTAGCTCAAATGTTACCCTGTGACTTCATAACGATCACGACATCTTCAGCAGAAATAAAATTGTAACACTCGCCAGATCGCGCAGCGTAGCGCTTAACCCTTTCAAGCCGGTATTAAAACTGGCAATGATAAAACAATATATAACATTGAAATTGAAGCACAAATCAATCGGGAACGTTCACACAACCAATTATATTGTCGAGCGAGACGCACAAATTAATCTCTGAATTCAATTTATTTGTAACGGAATGGAACACTCGGTGACGTTGCCACAACACATTGGCCGTTGTGGCCATTGAAATGGCCGTTAAAATATTACTAATTGTATAACTATCTTGTACGCAAATAAGTTATATTTAATGAACAATTGAATTTATTTGTAACGGAATGGAACACTCAGTGACGTTGCCACAACACATTGGCCGTTGTGGCCATTGAAATGGCCGTTAAAATATTACTAATTGTCTAACTATCTTGTACGCAAATAAGTTATATTTAATGAACAATTGAATTTATTTGTAACGGAATGGAACACTCGGTGACGTTGCCACAACACATTGGCCGTTGTGGCCATTGAAATGGCCGTTAAAATATTTTACTAATTGTCTAACTATCTTGTACGCAAATAAGTTATATTTAATGAACAATTGATGGAAATTATCTGGTACCAGTAGTTTTTATTGTGAACTTCTTTTTCAAATGCTTTTATTTTATCATTTTCCTTTTTACCTAGAACACTATCCTCCGTACTTGTTTTAACGATGTGAAATTGTTGTTTGTTTCCATGGAAGTTCCCATTTATGAAAAAGTAAATGAATATTTTTATCTGTAAAAATTGCCGTCGCTTATCCATACAATAATTTTCAGCTGAATTTAAGTCTGACCTACTAAAAACTCTTAAATAGAAAACAGTGTCGTGATTTTTTTTACCGACCGTTGTTCTACGAATCTTAATAATAAATATTGACGTTGTATCCATCCCATGATATGATTTCTCGAAGCTTATAATAAAAAAATAACAACTGGAGACAACCAAACAAATATTTAAACGTAGTTTCACTTTTAGTGTCAGTAAAATAAAAACGGAAAACTTCTGAATAAATCAATCTGAATACTACTCAGTTTTGTTAGACACTGTGAAGTAAAAATGTAATAAACAACTGAATAACAAAATCATTGAAACAATTTTTTTTTAAAAGGTTCAAAGTTGTGAGGTGCTAAGTTGAAAAAATCGAATTCGATGTTTGAAATGTTAAAAAATATATGAAGTGCGGTTAATGAATGTGTTTTGTTTTAAGTTAGTGTTACATTAGAACTGCTTACATACGCGAAGCACAGTGCTTTTAACTTACATGTACTTTGCTGGTTCTGAGTACAAAGTCAAGTTTCTTGGAATCTTAGTTAGTATTCAGTAACATAGAGACTGACATTATTACGGCCTCAAAAATGATAAAGTTTACGAAACGACCCGCTTCTCAGTTTCAGGGAGTGAAATCCGAGCACAAGTAATGTAGCTACTTAGTAAAATGAACAAGTCTCTGAGACAATCACTCCGTGTCACAGGGAAGACTTTCTTTTGGTTCATTTTATATCGCAATGTCACAAACTAAGCATCCACGACACCAATTTGTGCTGGAATATTTTCCAAAAAATGAACAGTAAATATACTATCGTGGATGCTTAAGTTTTGAAGGAAAGATATAACTGTTAACAAAATACTGACGAAGCCGGATATAACGTACGGGCCTTCACACCAGTTGTCAAGTATTTATTAACTTATTTTCTAATTGTAGGCGACTCTTTCGGCGTCGTGTGGACGAAACAGTCGATGATGAAGTTTGATCAAAGTTTACGTGAATTACAGTATCCCCCAACATCTCATTTATTAAAATGGTATCAATGGAATGCAAACACAGTGCATATAATAAATCTATTTAAATAAATAAATAGTGCTAAGAATCCTTTCTTCGTAACGTGGCAGCATTAAAGATAAACTTAATCAACAAAGGAAATCAGTGTTCGATTGGGGAATAATACCAAAGGAAAAGATGCGTAATCGGTTTGTGGCTGAATAAATAGAAACCGGTTGTCTATTTAAACAAATAAATAATGTTTTTCCATAAAATAGAATAAAAAAATTTCTTTTACACATTATGTAGATACTATTTTAATATTTCAGAAAACAGCAATTTTGATTTTTTTTTCCTTTATTTTCTAAAAACAATTTGTTAATTTTTTTTACAGATATTGTGCGATTTATTTCATTTTTCGATGCAACAAAAAAAAATTCCCGATAAATTAAAGTCAAAAATATATTTTTTTTGTAAGGGTTTTTTAATTTAGTTAGAATGCAGGCGAATTCCGGTAAATGTTTGTTGTCTTATTATGTAATTACTTTCTGAATCTGTTATCTTCTTAATTTTAAAATGTGGCTTTATTTGATTAAACCTGTGACAAACTACACTGGAGTTGGTTTGAAGAACACGTACATAAATAAGCAGCAAACTGAAGATTGAGATACCTTCAAAAAGTACCTTTTCAGAAGCTTGTCAGCAAAATTACATGGTTGTGAAATATGTCCGGTAAAAATGGTCGGAAACTATTGAAAGCAGGTGCTTCATTACATAAAACTGAAGGAAACTGGGCCAAAGCAGGGAAATTATGAAAGTAATATTTCATTCAGGGCCTTATTATTTTGTGATAAGCATGTAGCCTGTGTAAGCGGGTTAGCAGGTGCCATGGTCGAGTCGCAAAAATGGGTCAGGTATTACAAATTAGGAAAGTTGGTCGCTTTTGGAAACGAAGAAGAAATTGCGATGAAATGTTTTATCAGATTGTTTAGAATATGCACTTCATTATTCCATTACTTTATATCAAACGTGAATTCTTATTGTTGATCAGTGGTGCACCTACGAGGGAGTGAGAGGCTCCAAGAAAAAGGGCAGCATTTAATGCGTTAATACTTGCAGCTTGCAATGGTTTTTTATTATTTCAAATCTGGTAAGATTCTAGCTCAAGCCCTGCATTATGGGAGTTTTAGAGTCTTATATCAAACGTGAATTCTTATTGTTGATCAGTGGTGCACCTACGAGGGAGTGAGAGGCTCCAAGAAGAAGGGCAGCATTTTATGCGTTAATACTTGCAGCTAGCAATGGTTTATTATTATTTTAAATCTGGTAAGATTCTAGCTCAAGCCCTGCATTATGGGAGTTTTAGAGTCTTATTCACGAGCAGTCTTTTTCTCACAATTATTACAGAAACGGCAGCGCCTTGCGAGCATCAAAAGAATTATATTTGCTTTTGTGGGTCTTCTGCCATTGGATTGCACCTCACGGTGATAAATTGAAAAAAAAATGTTTGCTTAAATATTTTTAGTAGCAATTTAAAAGTTGGGACCTTTCGCAAAAAAAACGCGAAATATCAATCACTAATTATTTATCCTAACATTTTGAAATTGGCTTGTTCACTTTTACGTGAGAACTTCTGTAAAACCATATTATTGCTTCAGAGTAAAACTTATGTTTTACATTTATGACTTTTGTTGGATTAAAAAAAATATTATTTATGAATACCATATTTTCACTGTTGTTCATTGAAGAGTCGGTAGTTCAATTAAGTAAGACTTTAGTCTTTATTTTGACAAAGATTTTCAATTTCAAGTAGAGACAAGATAATATATAGTAGAGTTCATATTATTGAATTTGAAGCACATTTACTATTATACTATTTTATTTTCTTAACGTAACTATTTTAATAGTTGGGATTCATTTAAAAGTATATATATTATTTCAATTTTTAAAAGATCTGTAGATCATAAAAGAATAGGCGATACCAGCTCATAGTAGATTGTAACCATCACAGAGTATAAAACAGTAAATTTCACGTGCGCAAAACTACAAAGTTAGGTTTGTTTGTAAATGTTAGTTTTTTATGTTTTCTATTTTATAATAGCATGTCTTATTCTTCCTTATTCTTTTTTTATTTTAGTTTTTCTATTTTATATTTCCGTTATAAATTTTCTACTGTAATCCTTCCTATTTTCAACACGTTTATATATTTAGTTCAAAAGTTCACACTAGAACTCACATAACTATATTCTATTGGTCACCATAAAACAGGCAGTCGCCTAGTATGGTGATTTAATGTATCACACTCGTATATAAATGAATTTTTTAATGTATTTTCACGAATTTTATAAATAAATAAAATAAATATAATAAATGCAAAAAGTTGATTGCACTCTGAAATATAAAATAATTTTTACTAAACACTCGTCATTAAAAGCACTTCAAAATGTGCTCGAGATAAGTTTAATGTAAAAAAGTTCTAAGTTTAAGAAGGGAACCTTTACATAAATGTTTTAACTATTTATGGAGTGTAAAAAGATCCCCGTATAAAATGGGATTTCTTTCAATACCATTTCATAAGAAATTGTTGAAATCTTCTCCCCACGATAGTAAAACTTAAGCTTAATATGATGAAATGAGAGCTTCATTATTACACTCGGAGTGGGTAAACTTCACCGAGAAAGCTCCTTGAATACATCTAGAGCACGAGAAACTTTGAATAAGAAGGCTTTTCATTAAAATAATGCGATGACTAGGCGAATAGACAATACATTTTTCATCCGAATTTTAATTTGTGAAATGAATAAGTTTATTTAAATTTTAAGAACTGGAGTCCCTGGCACTTTTATCCGGACGCAAAATGGAACAACATGGATGGTTTTGTTTTGCTAGTTTTTAAATTGGATGCTTATTATTGGTTCTGTTATACCTACTCTCGAATTTTTACTCTATTTTGATTGGGTAGCCGCTACAAGAAAGAAAAAATATTATTGAGCTAAACAGTAGAATTAGACTGGTCGGCGGCTGAGGTGACATCGCGTTTGGGTGTGTTCAATTCCTCGGCAGACTAAGTCCTCCATCGCAACACAAGCCACATTTTCCGATCACTGTGGTGGTACATTTTCAAATATTGTCAGGTTCGTAACCCGGGAATGTTTGTCTTTCTTTTTTTTAAATAAAAAAAATATTAGTGTTAATTTGTACCCTGATGATGCTCGAGCAAAGCGAAACCGGTCGGCGAATAAATTATTTTTAAGACTTTACACAAAATAATTGTTTTATTTATTTTTCGGAATAACTTTATTGAGTAAAACCTCAAATTGTAATATTTAAATATTGAAGACAATATTAGTGATTTCTAAACGAAAATCTGAAACAGAAAAATCAGAAAAGGAAACGGTCACATCTGGGACTCGAACCTAGGACCCTTGTCTTTCCGGGACAGTGCTCTACCAGCTGAGCTAATGGGACCCTATTCCCCTCGGTCACTTTTAACTGTATCATACTTCGAATAAGAACTACTAACATTGTCTTCATTTTTTCACCGCACATTTTTACTGGCAACTATCTTTATGTATGATCGCAAGATTCAACCCGAACTAAATGCAATCTAGACAGCGTCTTTTTAGATAAACCTATCTTATTTTTTTATTTTTAATGTGCGACATCTGTTGACTTTTCTGCAAGTCTAGAATAAATATTTATTTTTCGGAATAACTTTATTCAGTAAAACCTCAAATTGTAATATTTAAATATTGAAGACAATATTAGTGATTTCTAAACGAAAATTTGAAACAGAAAAATCAGAAAAGGAAACGGTCACATCTGGGACTCGAACCTAGGACCCTTGTCTTTCCGGGACAGTGCTCTACCAACTGAGCTAATGGGACCCTATTCCCCTCGGTCACTTTTAACTGTATCATACTTCGAATAAGAACTACTAACATTGTCTTCATTTTTTTTACCGCACATTTTTATTTGCAACTATCTTTATGTATGATCGCAAGATTCAACCCGAACTAAATGCAATCCAGACAGCGTCTTTTTAGATAATTCTATCTTATTTTTTTTATTTTTAATGTGCGACATCTGTTGACTTTTCTGCAAGTCTAGAATGAATATTTATTTTTCGGAATAAGTTTATTGAGTAAAACCTCAAATTGTAATATTTAAATATTGAAGACAATATTAGTGATTTCTAAACGAAAATCTGAAACAGAAAAATCAGAAAAAGAAACGGTCACATCTGGGACTCGAACCCAGATGATTTCTTTCTACAATAATAATAAGAGTTATACAACTTTCATAACATTCATTTCTAAATCTGTAATCTCTGGATCTAAGGGAGCTTTTTACTCTACAGATATTAATATCTGTGCAGATTTATTAAGGAAATACTTGGTATAATCAGATGTGTTCAAAGCTCTGCATTAACTAAATTCCACTGCTAGTCATCTGAGGAATCCATTCAGAGAAAATAGCATACATTCAGTTATAGTCCATACAGAGGCCGTAACGTAGTAAATCGAAGTATTCCAATTTAGATTACGGATTCTCTCCCGGTAGTCGGTAGATATAATACATTATATCAAACTAATTTTAATGCATCGATTTCATCGGACAAGGACACTTTTAGGTCAATCAAAATTTTTAAATAAATTAAACGTAGCTTAGAAACATATTTTCACTGAATTTTGTTTTAATACATGTGCACATAATCTTAAAGTTAAATTACATATAATATATTAATTATTGTTATATCTGTATTACTTAGCAGATTTAAGGGTTGGGAACTCTTTGTTAAAAAAATAAAAGGTTCTACTTATAATTGTGTTTATTTACGTTACAATAAATAGGTCTGGAATTAGCTACACTGTTCATTACCCGAGTGTTGGTAATTCTCCGGTTCGAGAAGCTTGCTCCCTGTCAATCTCATCTCACAAGTAATTGTTACACTCTAGCGACATCTGTCGGAATCTGGAGTAAGCTTTATGACTAGCGCCGTCTATCGCTTAAATGCTCAACTTAATTACCATACATCACAATTGTGTTGTTAAAATGCCCCGAAATCTACAATAGAAAGATCGTTGACTTTTCTTCAATCGTCGAAACATAAACAAAAGCGACATCGCACCAATCAAGGTATGGCGATTGCTTTGAGTGTTGATTAGTTAAACCGTTATATTGTAATGATCGTTTATGAACCGGATATCGTTAATGAAATGCGAACAAATGCAAATCAAATTATAATGGAACAACTTTTTAAGGTGAAGAGGATAATACTAAGGACGGGTTGTTTCGGAGAATTTTAACAATTCATAAAATTTCAACGTTTATTTTCGGGTCCTGTGAAAGTCTTATTCAAGTTCTGCGACTATATCATTATAGGCTAGTTGCTTGACAAAACTGAAATAATAACAGAACTTGAAAAAATCTTTCACAGAACTTGAAAATTAACTTTGAAATTTGAAAAATTGTTCAAATTTTCCGAAACAACCCATCCTAAGAAATCCAAACGAAACATTAAACAGAACACGACACATAAAATAAAAACATAACGGTCTCAACTGGGAATCGAACCCAGGACCTCCGTTTTACCGGGACAACGTCTTTATTCGCTCGACCATTAAGACTTAATTTTAATAGTCAGATTTCAAATATAGAATTAACAATATTATCTTGCAACTATTTTTCCCATATTTTTGGCAGCTATCACAACATTCTAAAGATTTGGTTTGTAATCTAGACATAACGTTATCCCGGTAAAACAGAGATCCTGGGTTCGATTCCCAGTTAAGGCCGGTATTTTTTTTCTGTGTCTGGTTCTGTTTCATGTTTTGTTTAGATGTATTGGTATTGTCTTCTTTTTCAATGAAAATTAACTGGCGGAATAAGTAAGAACGCACACTCCGATGTGTAATAAATCTATTCATTCATCCAAATGTGTTTTGTTCCAATTTCTGTGGAAATACTGTTAATTGTGTTTTTGTGTATATTGTAGGCATCCTGCAGCCTAACCACTGTGCAGGGACATTGGAGGTCTGGATTATTGTAGGCATCCTGCAGCCTAACCACTATGCAGGGACATTGGAGGTCTGGATTATTGTAGGCATCCTGCAGCCTAACCACTATGCAGGGACATTGGAGGTCTTGATTATTTTTATAATAAATGTATAGTCGTTTAACCAAAGAGTCCTTGTGAGAGCACTGAAGGAGTTACCATATGTTACTTATACCAGGGCGGGTAAGCGGTGAATAACCTTTAGTTCCCAACATTAATAAAATAACCGTCACAACCATTATAAAATCACGCAGTATCAAATATTTTATACACGATAATTGACAAGCTGTTTAAGAAAAGATTTAAGATACCAGGTTTACGAATATATTTCATATAATTTCGGTCTCTCTGTCCTGCTTTTTGTATCATTCGGGTTTACTTTGCAAAATCTACTCACTGTAAAACATCCCTGCTATGTTAGAACTAATGCAAACATCACCAGTGTGTAGGTTAGTAGTAGGTCTAAATGCACCATTGGATACACAAATCTACATAGGATGAAAGTTAGGTTTGCCCACAGCCTACAGGAAATTAAAAACTCTTATTTTTTGATGCCTTAAAAAGCCTTTTGGTATAAAATATAGGGTAGGTAACTAATTTAGAAATTTAACTAATTGCGAAATAATAGTTTAAATGAAAACTTATGATGATGATTCATTTTAATGCTTAAATGCTTTACATATGAGTATGCTTTGTCTAATTTACAATATTTTATTTACACTGCAAGCCTAAAAGCATTTAAGCATTAAAATGAATCATCAACATTAAAAAGTGTTTTTTTCAACTTTGAGGGTTTAAAAAAAAAATCGCAAGTTGCGCCACAATACGTAGTATGTCAAAAAAATACAAATAAATAGTAGTATATCTGTGTGTAAGGATAGAATGGCCAACCTTATGATTCCAGAGATAGCCTCATTTTTAATGTCAGTGCCATACAATTTTTTCTTTAAAAAATGATAACTCCTTCATTTGTACACGCAATTGCTTCGTACTTCGTATTTTATAGCATAGATCAACAGAATCCATTTCTAGCCAAAAAAAAATACCCTTGAAAATTCAAGTCTCTATGTCTATGAAAGGCGATTTTCAGCCCACTGTGCGGCGTTTTGCCTTGACTTGACCGGTGAGTTCGCTCGGCTAACGATATTACGACAATATTTCCGGGCCAAATCATCTTGCTTCTCGGTTTACTACGTATGTGCGTCTCTGTTCGCCACCTACCCGCTACCAAAACTGACATAATTTCGAACGCAATTTGCGATTTGACTTCTAATATATCTAGCTCGTTTACCTGCACCTTTGGGAGAACTAACTTAACTTTAAGACACTAGAACACATGTGTACCCATTTACACTGTAGACACATTTATTTAAAACAATACGTCATATTAATTGCCAATGACCCCTAATCTAGGATACCAACTTGGTTGAGGAGTACATATTTTATGAGATCATATCACATTTAAGCAGCAGGAATTAAGCAAAGATGTCAGCAAAATAACGAGACTTGAAGGAATTATTCAAACAAACACAGTAGTCAACAAAATATAAGGGGTGTTTGAATTATGAAGTATTTTGGTAATAGTAGTCGCATGCCCAGTTCTCCGGCTACAGGGTGTCCTTAACAAATTGGCTTAATTTAATTAACATGTCTGGGAAGATTGATGGTCGCTTTTGTGATTCCCCTCCGTGACCGCCATTTATAATAAAATACGTATCTTTGTTTCTGGCGGCGTGAAATATATCCTAGGTGTGGGGAGGGAATGTCAACTAGGGGTCGCGGCACAAAGGGAAACTATGAAGTGGGGAATACTTGGTAGATATTGAAAAAATAAAAATGTGTCACAATTGAGATATTATATCATCAACTATAAGACCAACCCAGAAGCACATAACCAAACAACCTCATTTCTCGGTGAGTGATTGAAACTCTGGTTTAATGAACTCGTTTATTAAAAAAATATTTTTAATTTAAACGTTATTTTTGAAATTGGAACTGGCAAGAATTGAGACAAGTATAAAGTATCTCAACATATATCCCATACACACAAGCAATTGCTTATGGGAGAACATTGAAAAATAATAAATATTAATCATATCATAATATCTTTCATCTTATTACTAGTGAAATATATATATATGTATATCACACATTGTAAATTTTTTTATTGAATAAATATAATTTAAAAAAAAAAACATATATATATATTTCAAAAGATTTTTATTCAAATTTTTTTTATAACTAACACTGGTATGTCAAGAATTCAGACAACCGATAAAGTACCTATGTAGGTACCTTAATTAGTGCATCTCATGAAAAAAAATTCTTCTTGCATCAATTATTGACCATATTCTGATGTGTTCTTTACATAAAAATTCAACTTCACAAAACCTAGAATTATAAAATTCCGTGATTTTTACATGACTACCAGCATTTTTAAACTTCATGCAAGTAATGCAAGTAACTAAGAAACTAAGTAACCAAAAACAATACAACAAAACGCAAGGAAAGTCAAGAATTAGCTGTTTCAAAATTATAAATAGCAAAGAAAGTCGTCGAGATTTATTAAATTGATTTAATTGATTATCTGGAAGTCAGTCAAGAAGTTTGTTTTTTTGAAAACTTTATAACTTATTCTAAAATAGGATTAACTCAGTAGACAGGTACTCGTTCTGAGAATCAAACAAGATCCGTTTACTGTTATTCAAGTGACATAAACCGGCTATTGACTACCATAAATGCAATGTTACATGCTAGTATCTAAATTCCTTTTATCCTTGTATTTTTTATATAATTTTATTTAATTTAGGAAACACCATTCACTGTCGAAATACTAACTCGGCCGAGTAAGAAAGTTAAAATCTGACAATCCTGTTTTAACTCCACCGTTTCGCATTTCGTATGTTTGTCATATTTGTTTATACGTTCCATTTCCGGTTCGAGATGTTGGCAGTTTTAATGATTCAGTAAAGTTTATTTTTCAAATGCGAAATCGTCGTGTTTATTTAGACTTTCTTTTTCACATTTTTCAATATTATGGTACCTACCTGCTTAAAAAAAATTTCAAAAAATAATTGTCATTGAGATAATTACATAATTTAAAAAATGTAACTTAAATTCATTATTTATAAATAAGTTGGTAGGTATTTAAATAACTACTTACAAGTGTTGTGAATGATTATTATATGATAATGATTATTAAGAGAAATTAATAAAAAACACACTTTTTTGGAGGAAAGGTCTACCTACAACTGTTCACAGAACTATTACGATTTCACCTATAGGGCACTTTACAAAGAATACCAACCAGAAACACGAGAGAAAAATCTACCTTCCGCACAGAGGTACAGTTATAATTTATACATATTACAAACTTTTTTTGTTAATATCAGAAACAGTATCGTAAAACACATTTTTTTAGTAAACGCTCGCGTTAAAATGGTGGAGTAACGTAATTAATTACTATTTTAACTGGATTATTATTTTAAACAAAGAAAAATAAAATACAAATTTCAATTAAAAGAAGAAAGCAGAAAAAAGGAAATCTAATATTATTTTAGAGAATTATTTTAAAAGTGTAATAATTGAACTGCTAAATTATATTTTTAATGGTGTTTTTGAAATTAACGTAATTTTTTTGTAATCTTAACTATTATCTAATTTTATGTAACGGACATGTAGGTAATAAGGAACTTGGTGAAAACAGCCGAAAAATATTCATATAGAAAAGAACAAATAATATATTTTACACCCCCCATACCAATACTCAATTAATGCAGACACATAGCAGTTTCATTGGTCCTCGTACATTTAACCTTCTACCACTACAAACTCAAATGATAAATAAAAACATAGAATATCTTAAAGAGGTAAAATTATGGCTGAATGACGCAGATATTGAAACGCTTTTACTATAAATTTATTGATCCTTTCTACAACTCACTTCCTGAAACTTTATAAACTATTGTACATAATGTTTTCTCTTTACTTTTTATAATAACTATAAACAAAAAAAAACTTTTTCTACTAATGTATATTATACTTTAGGTACTTGAAATATAGTAATCGTTTTATATTACCCACACTCAGGCAGTGCCTTAGTGGGTTTTCATTTCTTATGTATTCTATTTGGTATTATATATGATGTTATTATATACTATCTATTAATATGTATAATATGTGTAAAGAAATGAAAATAAATAAAGTAAAAAAAAAAAAAAAAGATAAAGGCTGCCCAACCCCAGGCCCGCGGGCCACATTGTGGCCCGTGAACGAATTATAAGTGGCCCGCGTGAACCATTTTCAAAATACCGAAAACGGATCGAAAAATATGTTCGTATCATTACATCGTCCACCAGGAGGCGTTGTGTGCGTTAATAAAAATAAAATTAGATGCTTATCACACTCGTTTGAAAGCAGATTCCAGGAAATTGAAAGTACAAAATAAAATTCAAAATTTTCTTTGATCCTTTCACAATCAGTTTGACTGAAATAATTAGTTATCCTGCCAATATCCAGTAGGAACTCACTGAACTATAAAATCATTCTGCACTGAAAAACCTTTTTGCAGAAAAAATATTTTCAAAGTCACAAACTTCTTCAGAAGAATTTGGAGATTTCTGGAAATTGGTGCCAAAGGAAGACTGGTGTTTCAATTTTGAAGTAGTTTTGGATCAACGTATGTTTGTGAAAAGTTTTTTTCTAATCTTAATTTAGTAAAAAATAAATACCTCACATCTCTAACTGAGCAACATTTGTCTGATTTGTTGCTACTGTCAACATCTGAACTGACTCCTAACATAGGAGAATTATTAAAAACAAAAACAATCTCAGAAATCACATTGATTGTACCAATTACTTGGATTTAAATTTTTGTTACATAAAATGTTGTTTCGTTATTTGGCAGTACATGCTTAAAGTACAGTACATGCGTATAAGACATTAAAAAGCTTAGGTAACAAAAATAGGAACCGTCAGTAGTCAGTGGCCCGCCAGTGACTTTTAAATCGTCAATTTTGCCCAACTGTTAAAAAGGTTGGGCAGCCTTGATATAGATCAACAAACCCTGATTCTAAATATAAGTTTTATTATATTTGATTACAAGTACTATTATTTTTTTAAATTATTGTAACCGTAAGGGCCCGTTCCCACTTCCGTTTTCAAATCGGAGGCGGGTCCCGTTTTAAAAACGGACGGCCAATGGCCCTGTTCACACTACCGTTTTAAAAACGGATCCGTTTTAAAAACGGACCATACTCTACGAAAAAAAATAATTGTCGATTCAACAAAAACATGTTATTTGCTAATTATTCAGTAATGGTGCGCAATGGACGACGATGAAGCTGTTGTTTTCATGTGGTACTTATTAAATAGAAGGAAAAAAGTGAAAAGATAATTTGGGGTACACCCAATCATAGCAGAATGATTTTCTGTAGGAATTTTCCAAGTGTTAATTGGTGAGTTGAGAAGTGATGAACTAAAGTTCTTTAATTATTTTAGAATAATAATGATTGGATTATTTATATAGCGCCGTTTTCACCATGAAAAATCACCTCAAGGGCGCTTAATGGCTTAAGAGAATGTCTATCACTTCCTTTAACCATCTACTGGAATGAGTTTCAGAGAGCTTAACATATCAAAATACAAAATTGAGAAAGTGCATTTGTCCTGAAGAAAGGCTATCGATATTTTAAAGTAAGAAAACAATAAACACTCAAATATTTTTTTTATTATGTGTTTATTTAACTAATACGCTCTTCCGTGCATCTCATTAAAGCTTTAAAATTAAAAAAGTAAACTTAAAAAAATAAAAATAAAAATTTTGATGTACAAAAGTTGTGTACACCAAGTGTTTTGTTTTTATTTAGTTAAAGATAAAATATTACCATACTCTTTCTTCGACCAGTGGTATTAAATTTTCGGGATTTATTTCCTTATCCATTATTGTAGTTTTGATTTATTTACTTAACAAAATAACCAAATAGAAGCACGCAGCGTGCCTGCTTCCTTGCGAGTGGTT